>CM032882.1:16668938-17268938 GCA_019176425.1 Megalops atlanticus
TATGTGGAAAGATTCATATTTGTGAATAAATGTCCATTTGCTTCTTGATTACAAATAGTGATTAAAAAAAACACAAGAATATAGTCAATGTCCCTCTGCATTTGTAATATTCTGTTCCTGTGCTATTTCTGTTCCTTTTTGCCATTTCTCAGTATTTGTTCATGCAGGTAATATTTTTGTATATGTTGCTTATCTTTTGTCTCAGTGCCTCTGAACACTAACACAGACAGGTCTAGCCACCTGCCTCACCTGTTCTCTCTATGAAGTTCACTTTCTCTCATAGCAGGGTAATTAACACTGCACTCCGCTTTAATGAGACCAGTGCCCAGAAACACACTGGTGGAGGTAACCAGGGATGCAGACCACCCCTTCACAAGCAGCACACCCCTGAACAGAGATCCCACGTATAAAAGGCCCTCTACTCTAATTAGAGAGGGGCCAGTGCCAGCAGCCTGTCACATCAGGGGGCCACTCAACCTTCAGTGCGTGCCAACCTTTCACTTTTCACTCCAGTTTGGACCTAGTCATAGTCTGGCAACTGCTCTGAGCCTAGGAGTCACTGAAAGTGGAAGTTGCACATGAGCACAACAAACAGAACAGCCGAAACCCCTTTCCCAACGCTCCGCTCCGAGAAGAGCACGCCGAGAAGAGGTCTGTCTGCAGTTTAATTAGCGCTGCGCTGGCCCTCTTTCAGTCAGTCATCAAGTGTTTGGGGGTTACATGTGAGTATATTAAATTACAGCACCAGAGCCCAGACTTCTCCAAAGATTCCGCTTCAAGATGAACACGCAGTGCCAATCAACGGAACCATGTGAACTTGGCTGTGGTTTAATTAACTTTCCGTTGGCTGGTTTTCTGTCAGGCGTCACGGGTCTGGTGTTACACACATGTTGCGTGGAACAAAGCAACCAAAGACCAGTCTCTTCCAAAGATCGTAGTCCTGGTTGGATATGTGAGCCAATCGACAAAACCCCCAGGACAGAGAGAGATTCATCTGTGGTATGATTTGCAGGGTGTTAGTCACTCATCATAGGCCTGGTGTAACATGCATGTGGTACGTGTCGAACAAACCGACCAGAGACTGGCCTCCTCCAAAAAGTCTGCTCTGAGATGAAAGCGTGGTGCCAATTGCTGGACCCATCGGGACAGAGAGATTTGTCTGTGATTTAATTAGCAGGGCGTTGGCCGAGTTTCAGCCAGTTGTGACTGGTTTGGGTTCTCGCCTGCCCTTTCCAAATCTTTTTCTGCTTGTTTGGCTTTGAATCAGGGCATGTATAATTCAAGCCTCTCTCCGTGCCTGTTCTGTTCAGGTCGTTGTTTGTGCCCAACTGACGGATAAACCCAGATTTCACATTCAGGATGCCCCACCATGTTTTTCTTCCTTTTCAGTTTTTTTTTTTCCCCTCAGACATGAAATTACAGATTAAAGTGTTATTCTCTGAAATGCAGAGGCCAGCGCTGCACCTTGTATTAGAGTCAGGCAGAGCTGCTTGTCCAGGATGGAGGAATACATATTTATAAGTATTTCATTCTACTTGGTTTCAATAAGAATCAATTTTACACAGGAGAGAAAAATAAACCTTTGGGGAAAAAAAACACCCCTTCTACATGCGTATTGCCTACCAATGTCTTCCCACGGCCACAAAACAACAAAGGGGAAAAACACGGCTTTTCCTGTATCTTCATTCTGAGGAATTCTGTTAAAGTGAGTTAAAGTCAAAAAGCTGAGGTAAAAAAGTACAAAATGTGCATAAAAAATGAGACGAAGACAGCAGAAAGGCAGAGTGATACAGGAGCCACACTTTCCCGCCCAAACTGAAAGATTAAAGGACTCGTTTAGGGGTTTATGGCATCTCTCTCTTGCCCACCAAACTCCTGGAGCACCACCCTCGCCACCACTCCGCCGCCCCACCAGGGGAGGGGAGATTGCGGCGCTGCCCTGAGGGGACGCGAGCCTTCCTGTTTGTGGGCCTTTCTCTAACGAAATGCTTAAAATGGGCAAATGAGAGCAGTGCTTATCCAGCAAAATTGCTGCTAGATGGAGCAGAAAGTGCACAAATTTTCTATGACACTCCAGTAATGAGGTTTTATATTGACCCGACTGCACCGACTGGAATTGCCCGCCGCTCCTCTCCCTCTCTCCCTCCCACACTTTCACCTGCGCTGTCCCCACACCCCCCACCCCCTACCCCGCCCGCCCTTAGTTTTTGTGAGCTATCTTCCCAAAGCTCAGACGAGGGGCCAAGCTGCGAGTATCGCTCATCAAGACAGGTCATTATCTTCTGAGTAACAGACTGACGCCTCCAATAGAACGGCAGAAGAAAGCGGACTAGGAACTGAAGAAGATGACGCCATATATTCAGCGATGTGATTAACTGAGCCGGTGTACGACCGCCATCATCCTGACATCTCTCTCACGGCGAAATCAAACCGCCTGTGCCAGTAGGCCCCCCCTGCTTTTAATGAACACCATTCCAGCACCTTTCAACCAGCTGCGCCTTGAGATCCACTGCCAGAGTGAAATGTTAGATTTGCATTTCAGGATTGTCGGCACACAAGCCCTCCGTTCCCGTCAGCTCGGGAAAGCTCGGCCAAAGGACGCGGACGCCTCCGTTCTCCTGTGCGCGGGCCCTAAAGGGTCATTCTCAGTTGCGTGTGAACGCTGGAAATGCTCTGATATCAGGCTGTGATTCCTCAGCGGTCTCTGGCTTTGTATTCTGGCTGGCCTGCTCTCCGCCGCTCACGATTCACAGCGCAGAACAGGGAGCACAGACACAGCGCCTCACTTGCCAGCAGCCCATGAGACACACCTCATTGGCCAGCCCGCTCCAGCTCATCTACTAACGCTTGCTCAGACTCATGTTTATCGCACAGCTGTCCTGTAGCCACCAGCTGAACCTGTGACCCGTTTACCTGAGAAGGAGCGTGTCACTCACACCTCTGCCACACTTCCTCACCTTCATTGTACTCTCTTAGAGGCTCTGCCTATTTAGGGTGGGTTACAGCACCCATTAGAAAAACATCATAATCATTTAATAATGTTGATTAAGAAAAAAAGGAAAGAAAAAAAAACTCAACTGGTAAGTTTTTGCTTGGTTGGCAATCTTTTTGATGAATTAAATATGTATGCTAGGAGCTATGATAGCCTCTTTTTCTCCCCAGAAATGCATCAACTTGTAATTTTTCCTTCAAAGTGCAATTCTACCTGAAAGTGAAAGATTGCTTTTATGTATTTACTATGGATGCGATTCTTCTCTGTCTACTGCTCTTAAACATTCTTGCCTTGAGCTGAAAAGATTCCTGGTTGCCAAGACTACTGGGGTGACGGTCTTCCACCCCATAGCTTCTTATCTGATGGTGTTCTGAGAAGCCAAGAAGCATGGTACCCAGTAGTGATTTCTGACAGACTCTAGCTTGAGACACCATTCACGTGTTTTCTTTATTCATTATTTATTTATTTAAATACATTTTTAAAATTAGGTACCTTTAAATGAATCTGGCTCTCAGGGAAACTTGGAAGTAAAAAAAAAAAAACAAACAAAAAAAGCAGAGATCGATACAATGCCACTGGAGAGATAACATTAACACAATGCAAATTGATTATTCTATTTCATTTTCCTCCTGATTTGAGATGATTTGGCACCGTGCTATTCTTGCAGATGCTGTCACCTGCCCCAACCATCTCCAAGTGTAGGGCCTGTCTGTGTGTATGCAACACACTGCCCCCAACCCACAATCCCCTACTGTGGGTCCACAATCTCAGCTCATTAAAGAGAAAACCGAAGCACACTCTCTGACAATGTGACAATCCCTTTGACAAGAGAAATATATGAATAAATACTTCAGGCACAGACACATATCATGCTGCCAAGCCATGCAAAAATAAATGTAAACATATTCTATCATATGGGTCACTGAGTTCAGGTGAGCAGTAAACATGTACCTACACTGAGCTAGAAATGACAGAATGATAGAACGGAATGATAAAAGTGAAATTATACACTAGTAGCATACACTATTATCGCAAAAATACATAGCAAGCAATCGATGCGTATCCAGCTTTACAAACCAAAGTGCACCGTACAAGGTGCGATGCATGGTGTTGCTATCTAAAATGTTCCTTCCATACTAAGAGACGTAAAATAGTACACGAAAAAGCAATCTCACTTGTGCTTCACTATCACTGCTGCAGAATGACTCAGAACAGGGAAACACGTTTTTCTATTCACCTGCATGCTTCAGAGGTGATCAGGATTTTCCCGACAGCAGGTGAATCTCACAGGATGCGTGCGAGACATTTGATGTCTGGCAGGTGGAACATTTCTGGAGGGTCAGGTAAAGGTTGGGAAGGATATAATGAAACTCAAACTGACATTTCGAAAGCCACGGGGCTGGCATGGCAATGGTCAGATAGAGTGAGACGCAGGGTGTGGGAGAGAGAACATTGCTCTTCCCAGCCAAAATCAGAACCCACTCCTCCTCGACCCTAAATATAAACGAACTTTTTTATATATTTATGATGATATTTTGATATGATATTTGATATGATATTATTTTGCATGCTCTGTTTTTGTGAGAATAATAATTTGGGGGTGGGGAGAGAAGTGGGAAGTGCATGTTTGACCAGTTTTTTGGCAATTTAATGCTCATGAAAAGATGCCAAATTCATGTGTCATATATGAGTAACTAATGAACGCGCATAGAGAGCGGAAGGTATTAAAGGTATTAAATCAGGGGGAAGCATGAGCAGCCCGCAGGTGAAATTATGAATCGCTTAGAAATGATGTGTGCTTCACTGAGCCCCACCTGACAAGGGGCAGAGAGACACAGGCGGGGCTGAGGGACCCACTAGCGTGTGGTCTATTAGTAAAGCTATATTAATCCTGCCTCGTCTCAAAGCTTTCTCTAAGCAGGGAGGTCCTGGGTGACCCTGTACTATTTCTAATGAAATAGGCATCCATTGCTCTCATTGATTAGGCCTTAAACCTAAGTTACTGTTCTTCGCCCCCTCTGCATCCTCTGGTGTGCCAAGTGGTTTTAATTATAGCTAGTAGCCTGGGTAGCAACCGCGCAACGGCTACACCTTTCGCCAGCATCCATAGCAACCAGGGAAATGGCTCTCCAAGCAGAAATGCTCTTTTAATTGAGTGGCACCTAATCAACCGGTGAAACAAAACACTGGAGTGAACAAACCCAGGTCAACGAGGGACAAGCGCCGCCGATAGCCACCGGTATTAAGGAGGCAGCTTTCAGGACTTTTTAAAGAGCCGCAGGCAACTCTCGGTGAGCAGGAGTGAGGCGACTGTAGGTGCTAAATAACAGCCTGGTACTAATGAGGTGGCTTCTGCTGTCAGAGGGATTATCTGTTACAACCTGGTATGAATTCCTGATTGAACACGACCAGCGATCCTTAAGACTACACGGGCTTTCGGAAAGGGCAGACACTCAGCTGTCAGCGGCTCTGACTGCTGTGAGATCTCGCAAGAAAAAGACGTAAGACGCATAAAAAATGGAGGCCTATGTGAAGAAATGACCCACGTTCCATAACCTGAGTTATGCAAATGATCGTTTGAGCAGCGTCAGGGGCTCACTGGCTGCACCGCGAAAGCGCGCGGACGGCCTGGTCGCTCTTATTAACGCACCTCTCGTCTCCGCTCTCCACTCGGCTTCCTCCGCCATTCTCGAAAATAAATTCTGAGGGATGTTCTCCCCCCGAGCGCGAAAAAAAAAAAAAAAAACAGATGGGACGACCTCTGTCCGGCGGTGTCACCCACACAGCAGAAATAAATGAGATTTTAAAAGGTGCACTGCGTGCACCAGCTTGACGTGCCGATAAAAGACAGATTGGCTCTTATGTAGGACATTATTTTTAATACACCCTCAAGTTTGGCTACAGAATGTGCCCTATCTGTGAGCTTCAGAGCAGCCTCTAATTGGAGAGCATGTGTGAGAGGGGGAGAGAGAGAGACTAATAGAAGGAGAAAAAAGAGAGAGAGTAACAGAGACTGTGAAAAAATGAGAGAGAGAGAGTGTGAATGGGTGAGGCGGCTCAGGTGGAGTTTGGTTCTACAGCCATCACCCCTGAGAAGGTAGATTTACTCCTCTGACTTCCTTTTCGGAGGCTGCTTAGTGTTCATTCCAGCCTATGGTTGCTGTTCTCTGTGTGACAGGTCCCATTCCAAAGCTGGCCGTGAGAGGGGGGTGATATTAAACAAAGGCCAGCTTGTATCAAATTATCTCGCGAAAGAGCAACGGCCCCATCAACATCTCGCTACCTGGAACGCCTGCCCCCGCCGTGGCCCTGTGACTCCGCCCGGCTCCAAGCTCCCTGCCCCGCTGGTGTGAGCCCAGGCGAGCAGAGATCATATTTCAGGCATACAAATGAGGGTCGGATCAGAGGATGCGTCATTTTAGGATTGTTATTTTTTTTTTAAAGCAGCTCATGTTTGGTATGCAGCATGGACCTGGAGGCAGTCACAGATAAGGTGTGAAGAGGATGCTCTCAAACCCGGTCACACTCCGCCCGCTCGTCTCCTTTTGGGAAGGGGGGCGTACGGGCGCTCGTTAACTCCCCCCGGAGCACACCAGCCGACGCACACAGAGCAGGAGTGAGCGCACGTCTCTCCAGCGCGTGAGGAGGGAGGTGGGACGGCGGCGCTCTGCTCGTTCTGAAGGGAAGGGCTGGAGAGCGTGATGCGGGCCTGATAGTGTTGCCAGGCACGTCCTCCGCTGTTATCCATTACTGTGTGCAGACGAGGGCTGATATTTCCACTGCTGAGACAAGCAAGTCTGCCGCTCCGGTGACAACCTTCCCACTCGGCTCCCCCAGTCTGCCAGGGCTGACCCCTAACTCACACTACAGCCCACATCACACACTGGCACTCTCACTCTCACTCTCACACAGTCACAAAGCTGGACTTGCACACACATTTACAAGCGGACACATGCACAAACACACAAACTCTGACAAATGTGCTCATGTACACACATAAACACACACACACACACACACACACACACTTTCATATGACACACACAACCACTGCAAGAGACAACACATTACACTATCACATTACACACCCATCTTCACAACACTCAGGTCTCCGTGTGTCCTTTAAGAGTCATCCATCTGGGATAGCAAAAACACTAGGTATATACATTATACACTGAATCAAATCAATATCAATGTACTATCTCTCACTCATTCTCACACTCACGCATACACACCCATAAACACCCCCCGTGTAATTATACATGACTTACCATGTGAGAGCACTGACAGCAGCATACTCTACATTCTAGCTTCTAACTATGACTGGACTACACTTTACATTCCCACATTCACCCACTCTCCATGCTGTAACACACACACATACGCAACACACATCACACACACAACCCACACTCCACACACATACAATACACACACACACACAGCGCACAGACACAAAAAACACACACATATACAATGCACACACACTCCAGGTGAGTTCCAAAAATGTTTGCCAAAAATGCACAGACAACAATGTGCAATCAGGGAAGCATTCTGATGGTCCTCACAGTGCATGAAAGGAAAGTCCTGGTTAGGGTGGAGAGATACGGCTGAGGGTCCTTGTAATGAAGAATGACCAATGTCCCTGAACACACATTTCCATGGCAACACTGAAAACAGAAAAAGGCATCAAAAACAGAAATATAGAACAAAAGGCTTTGATGTAACTAAAACATGAGTGACGCAGGAGCACACAGAGAAGGTTAACATGCATGGGGACAAAAAAAAACCAAGGGGCAAAATACAGTAAATCATCTACTGCAAAGCTTTACAATCCACTGCTACATGACATCTCACTGTGAACACACGACAAGAAGCAAGAAGACACTAAATAAAACTGAAATTCAGAACAAAAACAAGTCTGCAAACAAAAGGAAACAGTACTGATGAAATGATGGAGAAAGACAAAACCCAATAAAATTAAACAAAAAATGAAATGGTTACCAAGATTATGCAGGAGGTCAGGGGTCAGGGGTCAAGCGCAACATAAACAGGAAAACCAACATGGCGGCTGCACGGATGTCTCTGGAAAACATAGAGCAAGGATGTGGGGTGAGTACACTGTGCACTGTGATCATGACACACATGAAGGTATGCCCTGCCTCTCTCGTTCACACTACTGTCCTTGTGTCACATCCCCATTATGCCCCATTACCATCACTTTCCACTGTACTGTACTCTTTTTATCATGACCTGTAGGAGGGAGAGAAAGACAAAAGAAGCTTCTGTTTTGATGGGCAACAGAGAGTTAAATCTTTTATCATTTCTGTTCAGCTTTTATGCATTTTGTGTATGAACGATTGTTGTGTTTTTGCTACAAAAATGTATATTTGTCATGCCCATAAAGCCCATTGTATTGCACTGAATTTTCCCTTTTCCCCAAAGGGCAATAATACTTGCAGATGTCCACTCCAGTGTAGCGGTCAGTTAGTCTACTCATTTCTGTGGAAAGCCGTTTCTGAGCCATGCCAGGGATGGGACAGGAGGAGGGGGGGTTTACAGTTACCTCCTCACTCTCTCCCTTACGCTGTAGTTCTATTAAGAGCCCATGACTGCGTGAGCGAAGTGTTGACGAAATCAGACGCCATCTCTTTATCATCCCACACCAGAGGCCTGACCGTAAATTAAGCGTCTGCACACTCTAAACCCTCTCAAGCAAATGAGATGGATTAAACAGTGAGGTCAGAGACACAAGCAACAACTTCAGTGTAGACACATGACTTCACTCACACACACACACACACACACACACACACACACACACACACACAGAAAAAGCCACACATGTCTGCACAAATCCCCCAAAAACATACACACAAACACACACAAAGAGAAAACTTGTACAGGCAGACTCTAACCAACTTGACACATCTGCACTGACGTTTTACCCAAATAGTGATTAGCAGGATGTAAGCATCCTCCCACAGGTAAAAGGGTGTGTGTGTATGTGTGTGTGTGTTTGCTCGGGGGTGAAGTGCACAGGATGTTCCAGGCTAATCCTTCAGGTGGAGGGGGGACTTAATGAAGCTAGGTGCTGCACTCGGTACTTGTGTGGCTGTTAAAACAGCTCAGACTCAGACAAGCACAGCCATTCTTTCCTTCCACTTTCCAACATCTGCGGAAAGTTAAGTGGAGCTAAGCACACAGAGGTGAGGTGGTGTGTGCGTGTGTGTGTCTGTGTGTCTGTGTGTGAAAGAGAGAGATAGAGAGATTGAGTGTCTGTGATAGTGTGTGTGTGTGTGTGTGTGTGTGTGTGTGTGTGTGGCCAGCTAGGGTAGGGTAATCCACTATACACAGCTCCTCCGCCCCACACCCACACTAGACTTGGGTCTCCCCTCCTTCACTCCCCATCCAATCACTTCCTGTCCAGGTTCAATAATTAAAGAACTCCACTATTTGCTCACAAATTCATTTATTTTTGGGTGCACACAGGTTCTGTAATTCACCATATTTGATTCAACAAACTAGAAAAATCAATCACAACAGAACCAAAAAAAAGAACAAAAAAACAAAACAAGATGTCTTTGCTTTTGAAACAGATTCAAAGTCTCCCCCCACCCCCACAACCAAACAAAAAAGGAAATATCACCGATAAGCCTTTGTGTTTGCACCCAATATTTAACCTACAGTGCTGAAAATTTTAGTTGAAAAATAAATAGCATTAACATTAAAGAATCTGTGAATATGTTCACAGAATATGTTTTCTTCCCTTGCTGAATATTTACCTGGCTAATGCGCTTTTAATTGTATTTTGTTTCCTTTTATCCATGCAGGCTCAATATCAGAACCACTGGCCACCCGCCACAGCTGCACAGTGCAGCAGACCTCCATCCTGAGCCACTTCTAAATACATTAGAATGTATATTAACACTCTCAACACATTAGCAACAAGCAGGCACGGCCCACTGAGCTCACCGCATTACCCTTTACCATCCCTCCTTAACTGGGGGTTTAGATATCAAAACCGCACAAGCCAGGGTTAAATCTGTTAAATCGGCATTCTTCTTTTTTCAGAGAAGCTTACATCACACCAAACAGCAACTGAGAACGGTCATCAGCACAATAGGATGCCATTACCGAGGGTTCTAAGAGGCAAAACACCCCTTTGATTTCTTCCCATTCTGCTGAATGTAAGTGTTCTACTATGTAAATGCCAGGCACTTAATGGACACTAAGATAAATGCCCATTCCATAATTACCACTATTTGAGCAAATAATTGCAAAGGTTTCCTCCCACAGACACATAAATGCTAACAAAAGCAATCTATTGTTCTTGTCTCTTCAACAGAAATCTTCTTGGCTGAATGTGAAGGAGTCTCATTTTGTCCCTCATACTGATGAGACATATCTGGAATGATGATAAGCTACACCATTGTAAATTAGCGGGTTATGAGCAAAAAAAATGCACATGCACATGCAAGCGGTAACTGATAAGGCTTCCTGGAATAATTCTGAGACATGTTTTGAATCTTTCCCAACCCCAGGGATGCCATCCAAAGGACTCCATCTGCACATTTGATTTCCTATCATTTGTGGTAAAGACACATTTATTAAAGCACTACTGCTTGAGCAATAATTCATAATACGCTGCCAGAGAGTGATGGCAAAGCAAAGCTTCACGGGCCCCATAATGGGCAGTGCTACCGTGTGCTGTCAGTCATTAGCTTGTAAGAACCAATGCAGCGACTTTGCTCTCCACAGTGAAACAGCGTGATTGGCTCAGATCAGCGGGTGACTGATGGCACAGGCTGGGTCCAGCCACTCCGGGGTTCAGAATCCCTCACTCTCCTGTTTCTAGTGCAGTATTTGGCAAAAATAGCTGTTCCTCTGAGCACAAGTACAAAATGAGTATATACTCCTATTACCCACAAAAGTGTCTGGTTTTGATCGCATGAATAAGTATGCCATTATATACATCACAATGAGTAAAGATCACTCTGCACACCCATAGTAAAACAGATCAAAAATGGGGGTACCAGGGGTACAAATGTAAATGTGAAATTGCAGTGTGTTTCCCTCCCCTGACTCTCTCCTGACTCCCCTGCATCAACTGAGCTGGACCCCAGACTGATGTATGTCACAGAGTGGTACCACTCGCTCCCATTTCCTCCCAGTAAACCGCTGATCACCTGGGTGTGACTCAGAGTAGCTTTTTTATGCTCAGCCACGTTTAATCCCTTCCATTTTGCTCATGCTAATATTAGTACTCTCCCACTGCTCAAGTGGTCTGAGCATACTCAAAACTGAATTGTAATTCTCCAACATGGAGAGGTGGAGCGAGAGAGCAGAGGAAGGATGGAGGGGGAGAGAGAGAGAAAAAGAGAAAGAGGGAGAGAGAATGAAAATCATTAATCCATTAAAGCTGAGCCAATCTTCAAAGACAAATTACTCTTCAGTGGGATATGCAAATTCCAAATTAGATGCAAGTCTTCAAAAGATATGCCCAGTAATATTTGGTAGCTCCGCACATGAGCGTCTCTGAGCAGAAGGCAATCTCAAACCTTGGGTTTTCCTCTTTCACAATGGCATCAGACTCCTAGATTTTATTAGTGGGACTTTTAAAATGCTGACCTCAGATCAGACAAGACATGTTCATTCATCAGTGAGGCACTTACATGAATTACTACAGAAAGGAAACAGTCTATGCTTTAGCTACAGCAGAAAGAATAAACTATGTGAACAGGCAGGGCCACAATAAACCCTCTATAAGAGTCAGATTCTAAAAAGCTCACCAGTGCCTCTTTGCAAGGCAACTGAAACAGCTGGGCCAGCTTTAATATTTATTCCACTCCAGCTTGTTTTTTTTTCTTTTTCTAAATGCTTATTTACTCTTCTTGGGAAAAAAACCTAATAACTAAAACACTGGAATGTGTGACTGCTGGGTTGACTAATGAAGACAGATCTGCATTTATGAATTTAATAGGCAAAAGGGAGGCCATGTTTGCTCTTTTAGTGTGGGAGCAGAGGGCTGAGCACTGGTTGGATTCTAATAGCCCACAGTGCAACAGAACAATTACACCACATTTCCCAGAATTCTCAGAGAAAAGGATGCTGTTTTCACAGTACCTGATCCAATGGTGGCTGCAAATCACCTTAAGAGACTGTAGATCAGAGCCTCTTGGTTGATACTCCTGAACCTCCAAAAGGGTCTTGCCCCCAGTGAACATTCAGGCTGTGTTTCTACCTATCAGGGAGGTGTCAGTCAGAGCTCTGAGAAGCAACAGGAGCACAGTTCTGGGAACTCCCTCAGGGTAGCTGTGAAGATGCTATAGACCTTGCAAACCCCTCCATTCTCACGTGTATTTCATGAGTTTAAAAACTGAATTTAAAAAGCAGAGCTCTTTCTGAAATCAGCCTTAAAGCAGAAAGACAACAACACCTACAACGCACACACAGTAAGCTGAACTCTGGAAACACAACTTATCCAGCACTTTTTTCAAATGGTCCAGGACTTGGGATGTCCTAACCATGCAGAAATTGAACTAGTGGCAGTGGTGTGGGGGGGAGGTATCTTTATTTAAAGGCCCTTCACTCTAGAAGCCCTAGAGAGCTGAGCTCCTGAATTTATCGTTCCTGGGCAGAGCGGCCATTAGTGTACACCACTTCAGGTCAAGTCGGTGGATTCAGTGTTCTTCAGAAGACAAACTCCCGGCTTCAAAGTCACGCAGCCATCACACAGCACACCCTGAACCCCCCTCCCGCACCCCCCGCCCCCTCTTCTCAAGTACATGATGGGGCTTATCATGAAAGAACAGCGTGCTGATATTGTCAAGACTGCTTTCAAGTAATCCTGATTAAAGGGCTGGCTTTTTTCCCTTTCTCCCACACCCCCTCTTCTCCTTCCCCCTCTCCCGTAGAGCTACCAAGGGTACAATCATGTCTTTGTTGGCCTTATCAATTCGCCATGCAACCTAACAAAACAAGGGGGAAAAAAGGAAGCGTATTATGAGATTTCTTTACACTGCTCATTTTTTAACATGGCTTTCTGCCCAGGTGACCGGCGCTTCATCGTCAAGTCCTTTGAAAGTGCTCTGAGAAAACTCAGAATGATTCTGGAAGAACGTCAGTGTTATCTAAGTGGAAGGGGAAGATCAAACAGATCAATCTGCATAGGTCAAGCTAACTCCACAGGGTCACCCAAAATAAATGCAGCACTGCCTAAACCTGTTAATGCTCCTTAATTCAGCATGAAAGGGAGCCTTTCAAATGTTCCTTTGACCTTTCAGAAAAATAATTCACAGACACGCACATGCACACACACACGTGCGCGTGCGCACACCCACACACACACACACACACACACAATGTTCCTCATGGCTGTCAAAGCAGTATTAATGTAACCTCAGACTGACTCGACACACCAGATATTTCAATGGCTGGATGGCTGATTAAGTATTTGAATGAAGCTGACCAATTGCACCGTAGTGTGCTGATCTAAGGGCCAAATTACAAGTGGCCACCCTCTCAGGAGAAGGAACTACATCAAAGCAAATCCCCAGCTCCAGTTCTCTGTATACATCACTTTCTCTCATTCTGCAAAAAACAGTCTAATATGCATGGCACTTCCAACGGACCACCACAGAGGACATTAAACCTGCAGCTGCAAATTTACTCCACCCACCTACTGGCACAACCCACTCCATTGCTGTGAATACTCAGTCCTCCACAAACCTTAATCTGAAAGTAGCCATCCCCACACTACAGCCAGCCCATGCTGGTCCAAAAGTCCTGAAAGGTCCCACTTTAATCCATCATATATGACCATAAACACTATAAACAGAGTGACCTGTGGAGAGACACTGGATAAGGTGCGATAAGGCCTCATCTCTTATCAGTATCAAAGGTTGGGACATGCCTGACTTCAGGAGGTGGTGATGGTGATTGGAGGGGAGGAGTTGTAATTCACTAAAAAGGCGGTGTTGTCAGCCACACTCTCCATCATGCGCGCACCTTCACCTGCAGTGCATTATCAATGCCAAGGCAAGGTAACACAAGGTGGACTCAAAAGACATACTTCAATCATACAAAGATTTATCTGACAGGCTCAGCCCCGTTTTCCAGATTAAAACGTCACACGGAGTACGGCCAGAACACGTCCTTCGTTGGCAGACGTCATGACTGTGAAAATACTAACAGGCTTAAAACACTCTGTGTTCACTTGTTTTTCCAGTTCGTCGCACAGGAGAGATGCCCAACAGGCTTGACGTCACTCATTTCAAATTTTAAATGTTTTTTTTCTTCTGTCTTCACACAAAAATGGATGGCCTTTTTTAAACAGCTTGCCAGAAAATACGACACCGATCCCCGCAGCTCCAGGCTGTATATTTTTTTCCTCCCAACACAAAGCAGATATTTCTGTTTCATCTCTCCCGTTTTATTTTTTTATTGTTATTTAAAGCCTAGCGCAGCCAAAATCCTGTGAAGGGGAAAGAGGGGGCGCGGTCTTGTTTCAGAGAACAGCGCGCGTACCCTCCGTTGCAGCTGACACACGTGTGTTTGGAGCTGGGAGGCAGGCAGGCAATTTTAGCATTGTGGGGAGAATCGATACCCCATCACGCTGTCAGTGCAGAGTGCACCATCCTTCAGAGCTGCTGTAATTTATATTGTTTTTTTTTTTTTTTTTGTCCCGGACGCAAACAGCGCTGAGAGCAATCATAAGCAAAGCAAAATACAGACGAGCGTCGCCCACCCTGTCTTTTCACCGAGTGTGGGGGGGGAGGAGGTATCATTGCGTTAATACCCTCTAAACAATGTGGGCCAAAAATACCCACCAACCCACCTCTCCCCCCAACACCCCTCCCTTGCCTTCTAAAATTTTCTACACAGTAGGGGACCCTTTCTTCAACGCGAGAGACAGACACAGACAGAGACAGAGAGACAGAGACAGAGAGAGAACCATTCAAAATGCTTTTTCATGCTGGCTCTTCGTCATTCCCTTTTTCTGTGTATTTAAAACCCTCCCTTTCCATTATCAGCATTTCTGGTGTGGTGTCAGAGCTGGTGTCTGAATGGGGCAGCAGACGCATTCTCCCTTTCTCTCCCCTGTCTCTCTCCCCTGTCGGCCCTGTATTGTGCAGCCGCTCCCCTATAATGACAGGCTGACCCTTTTCTGCACTCTGCTTTTCCCAGATCCTCCGCTCCGGCTTTGAGAAGCCCGGCCATTCGTCACGCCGTGATTGGCCGGCGGAGCCGCACCTGCAGAATGTGGCCAGGCCACCGCGGAGCGCAGTGCCCACTTATGCAGCAGCTTACGCCTGACAACACCATCCATTTATGCAGCTGGATATTTACTGGAGCAATTTAGGTTAAGCACCTTGTTCAAGGGTACAGCGGCATTACCCCACCTGGGAATGCAACCTGCAAACCTCTGATTACAAGCGCAGCTTCCTCGTCGTGCCCCTGCCGCACCTGCTCACCTGGAGAAATGTGTTTATCAGCGCAGATAAAAGACAAAAAAAGAGAGTGAAAAGGCTGCAACCGTTCAGGTGGGGCATGCTTAGTTGTTAGTACTTGGACGGGAGACCCTCTGGGAAAAACAGACCACTTCTGAAGAGGAAGTTAGCAGGCCAGTAGGGGGCACTCTTCCTTTAGGACCCAGTAAATCCAATGCCTGAGCAAAACAGCTTGCCTTCCCAATCAAACACGCTTCCCTAGGCTGTGACTGCCAATGAGAAATGGGCTCACAGTTGACCCCTCTATTTATATAAAGGTTATAAAAAATAAAATGAAAAAAAAATGACTGATACCTGCCACTTGCTGTGAGTGGCTGGATATCAGGAAGCATAGAATCAGATCTTAAAGTAAGCTAACTGAATGAGTAAACATTCTGAATCTGAACAGGGTCTCCAGCCGGTTTTACATACCAACATAGTGCCAGCCAGCCATACCTCAGTGCTGTTTTAGGCCCAGGAAACCGCCAGCAGACAGCCCAGATTTAATAAAGACTTCCACATGCTCAGAGAAGTCCTTTAATTTTTCACAATGGTACTTCCACGAGTTTAACACAGTTTTGCATCAAACCACAAACAGCATGATAAATACCCAGCTTGTACGCTGCTGAGAAAAAACTGTTACAGAAGGAATAAAACAAAGCCTCTTTCTTGTTTCTTTCCACACATGAAAGATGAGGCAACTTCTTTTTTCAAAGATCAAGTTTTTGCAACTTCGGAAAAATAGCCCAGCGTGATATTGAGATGAAAAACATTAAGCCACTGACCTCTTAAAACAATAGCTGCCACTTTTCAGGTGCCAATCAGGTTCATAAACAAAGGGACCTAAACACTCAGTCTGGTTCCTCTACCTCAGACCCCTTAGACTACATGTGCCATGCCCATGGGGGTTTCAGAGAAATGGACAGGGTCCTTGACAGGGTGATGAAGCTGCACAATACAGGAGCTGAAGATATGAGTGCTAACACCTCCAAGAGGTGGAAACACAATACGGTCACACCATTCCCTGCACAAACATGATGGTGACATGGCAACTGGAGTGTGGTCATGTGCACGAAAATATATGCCATCTGTCTACATGCATGTACACGCACACATGCACACATGGATGAACACACAGAGGAATCAACACATTCACCGATGATCTACCTGATACAACTTCATTGGAAATGCTCTGCTATGTTTTTCTGGTCATAAAGGTGAGTGTTCACTTCCTTACTGTCACATGACGAGGAGCCAGGAGGTTGAGATCTTGTATTTCTGTCTGCACACGGATAAGTCACTATCCTCACACCAGCATGTGGGCATTATCTCTGGTGCCTCAGAACTCTTTGGCTGCCTCAGAACCTGCCACAAGAGGCAGTTCACTGTCTTAAGCATGCCGATCAAACCTGATTCTCAAGAAGTTTGAAAGCAATTTGTAAGGACGTGACCACCTCAGTGACACTGAGATGACGTTACCTCACTACACAGAACACGAACTGGTGGCCTGAAAGAGTCGTCTCACTGATCTCTGGGCCTCAGGTGTGTGTGCAGAGCAGGTGATGCAGTGAACACATGTGTGATGGCTGTCACAAGCTCAGGTGCGGGGCAGCAGTGCCAAGATGCAGAGGTGAAACCTTTGATTGGCCCAGATGGCGCTGGGAGCGGCTCCAAAGCCCACTAAGGTGGCCTGCCGTACACTGCCATTTATAACATCTGCTTCAACCAGGCAACCTGCGTCAGATAAAAATGCCTGTGCCAGGTCTGCAGTTCCTGGTCTGCTTGGTTTAATTATTTACAGACAAGATGAGGCAGTGGGAGGGACAAACGCTCGCTTATGCCTAACTAACCTTATGTCTAACCACAAGAGGCTTCATTAACTCAAAAATGGATGGAGCTACCAGGGGACATGGGCATCTCACCCATTTGAGGCCAGCTGTAGTGATTTGCTATGGACAGCAAAGTCTTCACTGGTTTGAAAAGGTGGGCAGCTGATGGCTGGTGGTAGCTCTGCCCGTGACGTGGTTCATGAAGCCTCACTCTCCCACTGTCACCGGGTAATTCCCAGGGGTGCTGCCACACGGTCAGGTCTGTGAGAACGCCTAGTGCTTTGTGACAGCTGCCCTAGTGCCGCATTCATTTTGCAAAGTGAAGATCTCATTTTTCTGATGGCCATATGTCATCAATCAAACCCCCCAAGCGTTAGGATGCTTATATGTTTTCAGAGCAACATGCGCATGTCTCCTGGCAAATTAAACAAGAGAAAATTATTCTTCCTTTGCTCAGTGTTACACCATTGACATGATGAATTAGCAGAGGTTATTGCATGTCTGTTTTTAGAAGTCAGTGAAGAGGATACAGTTCAACTGCAGGGAAAAATGAGATGAGAATGTAGTGTCTCTACACTCAGTCCAGAACTGACTGAGATTTTTTCTTAGACCCTCCTCAAGAATCAAATCCAATAACACAACTTTGGCTGCATCCGTCCACATGCCATTCCTTTCATTGTTGTGTCTTTCCTATGTCTGGTTCTGCTCAGAGCGGTCCACACTCTGACAGGACTCCACTGTAACCACTTGACCCTTCGCTCTTGCCCTTTTCCTCACTTGTAGAGGCCTTGTACACCTGGAGAAACATTTTTTCCACCCTTCTGAAAGTTCTCTTTTTGTTTCTTTCCTATCTTGCGATAGGAAAGTTTGTGGAAAATTAGGAATATAACCAAATACTCAAACGTGACATCACTAATTGACTAATTTGGTCAAAAATATTATCAAAAATAATCATGTCAGGATTGATAAGGGACCCTGTAATATAGACTATTCACTGAAAATAACACCTTTTTCACTGCCTTAAAGTATAAGTGAATGCAGATCTCTGTGGTGAGTCACTCTTTACACAGAAGGAAATGAAGTTGAATGAATGAAGGAATGAAGGAAATGAAGAAATTCACAGGGGCAAGAACAAAAAGGGTCTGATTATTCAAATATTTGATCTTGGCAACATGTTCGGAAATTTCAAGTCAGGCCATTTTTTGTTTTTTTTTTTTTTTGGTTTATGTTTTTTCTCAGCCATTGCGCAATGACACCATGAATGGAAACACCAAGAGAACGTAATCAGCAAAAGAGCCTCTTAATCAACAGCGAATGGCATTTTGGTTACATGCACCGACCAACACCTCAGTTGATGTAGACCAATCCAAGACCTCATCAAGTGGGTGAGCCAATGTATATGCAATGTCTCTGACTGCCTTCAATGTCTCTTTTGGTGTAAAATTAAAAAGTATAAAATAAAAGGTATATGTTTGCGTGTGTGTGTGTTTGTATGTGTGTGTGTGTGCACGCACATGAACTCGAGTCTTTCAATTTGTGGTGGAAAAATGAATGGTGTGTATTACAGTAACTTTATTCACTCTAATCTGAATTGTCCAATCGGCTTGCGAGGTGGAGGCCCACTGTACGTCGGTGTTCAATCGCTAATCCTGTCCTGAAGGCACTGCACCAAACAGTGCCATTACAGGTACAAATGAAGGAAAAATCACTGCCGCTTGATTGATGGGCCAGGTCCAGCAAAGATAAGCTACTGCTTCGCTCCTAAAAGCTGAAACTGAAACAACTCCGCTCAACACCTCAGGTGATTATTATCAGTAATTCTTTGAAAATTACGCTCTCTCATTTTAAAAAATCAACAGACAGGAGTCAAGGACAAAAGCTGTCTGGCTGAGAAGGAAATTGACTTTACTGTCGTTGTTTGACTTCTCTTTAATAATGCAACTGTTGTGATGAGATTGTTTTTTTTTCTCCCCAGAGCTAATCACTAGCATGAATTGATTGGACTAGGCCAGGAAAGTCAAATGATGCTGGAAGCTTTAGTGCTTTAGTTTAGCTTTTTTTTATTACAGATGGATGGTTTGTTTCTTCTTTTGGGGGTGGGGGTATCACTGAGTGTGGAAAAAAAATAATTTCAGGTTTTCAAGGAAATTTTCTCCTTTTCACCATGGGACATCACCACTAAAAAAGTCAAGAGAAGGTTAGATTTTAGGGTGGACAACACATGCTGGTTAGAGACTTCAGGGTGGATAGCACTTCCCACAAAATGAGGGACAACATATGACTGTTCATAGTTTATAATCAGTTCACATTCATAGTTTATGATTAGCTCATTAATAATACCTAAATACCTGTGTATTATGTCTGAAAATGTTAATTTATCCCTCTTTGCCTAATGTCTGAAAATGTGAAATTTGTATGTTTTATTTGTAATTGTATGCTTTGACAATACGAGACTCGTATTGTCAATAATGTAGTCTCAATTTGACAGACATATAGAAATACAGACAAAAGGAAATAAAGGGAGAGAAAATATAGTAGACAAAGTGAAAGAGTTACAGAGGCAAAGAAAGAAGGAGAACAGGATATGAATTCTGCACATCTAGGAAACCTTCCATATTCCGCTTTTTTCTTGTCTCCTCTTTAAGAAAAGCCTTGGCTTTCCACAAGACCTGATAGATGCTGTAGTTAAGTTATTAAAGCTGGCTGCGATGGAAAACTGACACTCCCATCTAGAGACAGCCCTGGCTCTATGACAGTGAATAACAGTTGTCATTGCTCTGTCTGAATTGTAATCGATAGATTATGTATCTATATGTGCTGGTGTGTGAAAGCAAATGTCAACAATTCACTCTGCTGTTGCGACCCTCTGCCAGCCCTTCTTAACAAGACATTTGGTTAAATATGTCAAACCTTTGACAGGTGGTACATGTGAGGCGTTTAAATGTCAATTATTATTACTAGCATTATTTCGATCTCATCTCCACACACAAAATACTAATGGCTGTGACCCCCCTCTCCACTTCTGTGGAAGAGTGTTTCCGTGGAAACCCTCTCCGTGGACACCCGCTTCCGTGGAAACCCAGTGGTGATAAAACTGAAGGATTATGTGTAACTGGTACAAACACAGCGAACACAAGAGCACAAAACACTGAGCACAGGAGGAAGGAGAGGACAGAAGGAAAAGGAAGGAGAAGGAGTGGATGAAAAAAGGCAAGGAGAAGGAGAGGTGAGGAGGAGGAGGAGGAGGAGGAGGAAGGAGAGGTGAGGAGGAAAAAGGAAGGAGGAGGAGAAAATGAAAAGAGGCAAGGAGAAGAAGAGGTGAGGAGGAGGAAGGAGGAGAGGTGAGGAGGTGAAAAGAAAGAAGAGGAGAGAATAAAAAGAGGCAAGGAGAAAGAGAGGTGAGGATGAGGAAGGAGAAGCAAAGAAGGAAAGGAGTGGGAAGGAGGCAGGGGTGTGAGGAGGAGGACAGAGTGGCATCATCTGTACACCATGTAGCTTCAAAGCTAAGCCAGTCATCTGTCAGCAGGCAAAATGCAAACTGTTTTAGTGCCAGTGTTTTAGTCCCCATCTCTTGCTCCTGGCATGTGTACAGTAGCTATTTTTGCAACAGTCATTTATTGTGTGCGAGTGACATATGTTGTCTTATTTGAGTAAAAGGCCAAGGAAATTCCCCTCATGAGAGATAATAAAGTCTTATTGTGCTGTACTGTAAATCACTAGGGCAGAGAGAGGAAAAAGAGAGGCAGAAAGGGGAAACAGAAAGGAACTGAGAAACATGAAGAAAGAATAAAAGTAAGAGGGCTGAGAGAGAGAGACAGAGAGAGAGAAAGGATGGCAATTGGGGTCCAGTAGATGAAACTCCATTGAGAGGGGTATCATGTTACAGAGAAACTGAGACCTGCTCTATTAATAGCACCTCAACCTTGCTGAAAATTCCAACTGCAGATCAAGGATACTGGGTGGAAAGGTCAATATAACATCTGGATTCATCCCTAGCATGTGTACTTGAGACTGACCTCTGGAAGGGGCTGTCGTACTAATGATGTGGTGCTGGCTGATTTGCATGGCATCTGAACCTTAACATCAGTATACTGTGTCATTTTCAATAGCCTTAAAGTCACTTGGAGGGGTGGGAGGGACGTTAAAGTAGAAACTAGTACATTTTCCCTTGTTTCATGCATATATTGTTCTCAGTCATGTGTGTACAATGCATAAAACACTCATAAAACCTTTATGAAATCTACATAATGTCTCATAAGCCTTGTCGTAAAACATCCATAAACATAGCCTATATAAACATATAAACATAATCTCCAACAGCCGGAAAGTCACAATGCAATGAATGATGAGCATTACAACATTGGTGATATTTCATCACATGTCAAATTACATAAGGAAACTGCTGTGACATCTGTGTTATAAAGCCATATAACTCATGCCAGGAGAAGAACACGACACTAACAGTCATCTTAACTTTACTTGTTCAAACCGGAGCAGTGTTTTACGTGTCCTTAATACACAGATCAGAGAGGTTTCCCAGCCTGTGAGATAAAAAAAAACAAGGGAATGGAAACCTTCCACACATCTGAAAACCTGCCACAGAGAATGAGTGACAACTTTATTCCTGGTCTTACACAGCGCGAGTGGGTGACAGCAGACTGGGGTTTAATGAAGAGAAAAGCTCCCTTCTGATGGCCCTTTAAAGTTTTTTTTATGGAAAGAAAACATAATTTCTTTGACAGACAGGCTCCAGGAGACAGACAGCACCCAGCTACCCCTAAGATATCAGCAGAGGCTAAAAACTTTGCTTTTAAACTGCTCAGTGTGTTCAAATTGACTTCTCACTGTTTTGGATGATTAGCAAATGCTTCAGTTTAAAAGACGATACCCCATCAGTAGCTGACTCCATATTACACAGTCATATCTACTCTGCTAGCATTACCTTTGCCGACTTTGCATTGCAAATCTTTCTGAGTCATATCAAATCATTTTGATTATGAGGAAGAGAGTATAAATTGTTCTTAACTTTACGCTAATCTTTTTTTGTGATAATTGAAGCTTTCATGTGGAGCGAGCGGTAGTTACAAGGAAATGCCACCACATTAGACACAATTAGGCAGAAGAGGAATTGGCCACTGATGACATATACTTCTTTAAAACACTGCGTGTGTTAATCATGCAAAACACTGAAAAAAAAAACTTTCGGTGGTGTGAAAGACGAGGTTTAAGACCCAGAAACATCCACTCCTGCACACGCTACGACCCTCACACATTTTAATGCCGCTGGCATCAAATGCCATTGATTTTCTAATCAAGAGCAAACGATGATTGAGGCAAATCTGGCCCTTATCTCTCCGGTCACAAAATGCTTGTTCCTGGACTCAGTTTGACTTTGAGTTCCCTGCCCAAGGGGATTACAAGGACAAAGACACTCTGCCTTGCTTACAGAACATTGAATAGATTTCATTTGTAGCTGATAAAAGTAAAAAATATACAAACACCTACGCCCTCCCACCCCTTGCAAAATAAATACATAAATAAAAACAATGCACACCACAAGGCACCTCACACAAAAAATGTCTTTCACCTCAGTCATTTCCATTAAAAGTAGTGAAAGGTTTAGAGAAAGAATACAAACTCACCCTGACACAGCCTTCCAACTAAGCATTTTTGTTACCACAGATAAAGAGACATTTAGAAAAAGCAAGTGATATTGACTTTGATAATTCACTGTAATTTCATCTTTCCTATTAACCACTTACAAAGGTTAATGTGCCAAAAAATGAAGGGAACATGTAGAAAATGGCTACATTTCCCCCTGAACTGCATCCAGCCCTAGCCCCTAGTGAGTTGTGTACAGAAAGTGACTTTTGGAGGGCAATCTGGTGAGTCTGTGGCCTGAAGTGCTGGCAGCACTGCCCTGGCACAGCCCTAAACTGTGCAACACTTTGTTTTCCTGTCCACTGCCGCTCTCCTTCATCTGACATCCTGCATGCAGGGTTCCTGCTACGGACCTCCATTTGGGCTCTGTGGACATGCTTCCTGCCCCTTGCAGTAATAACACGAACTAGACTTACACCTTGGCTTTCGGAGCTCACAGCAGGGAAACCTTCAGAGATAACACTGTGCCAGCATCTCAATACACTTCAATTAGCACAAGCTTCCCCTCTGCCCTGTCTTATTTCATAGCTAATTACTCTTTCTTTAATAAACCTGCCTCTTGACCAAGGATTAGCCTCTGAGACTCACAACCGCACTCTTCTCAGGGCTCAGCGTCCTTTTGCAGAGGTCAGGGACACAGCTGCTGACTGCACAGGGCTACACAGGGGCAGCACAGGCACAGCTCAGGGGAAACACCCAGTGCAACACAGGGTTAACTTGGGAAACACAGGCCAACGCAAGGGCAATACAGCGGCAGCATAGAGGTAACAGAAAGGTAACTAGTGGGCAACACAAAAGAACTACAGATGTAATACAGGGGAAACCCAGGGACGCATGGGATAAAGTAGAGTGAAAATAGAAATGGGGGGGGGACACAGCAAATGGAAGGTCAACACAGGGTGAGCACAGGGGAAGCACAGGGGCACAAAGCAGCACCAAAGTAAGGCACAGGGACATCAGAGGGGTGTCGCGGGACTCTCTCTCACTTCTGGGAGCCCCACCATCCTCGCACCTGTTTTCCCTAAAACACAAACACCAAAAGCATTCCCCCCCGTGCAAAGAGAAAAGGCCGCCACACTCTGTACCCGGGAGTAAATGGCTTTGATGAATAGGGGTCATTGTGCTACAGCTGCTTGTTCTAATTACTCCATTTTCTGACTTACTGCTCTCAGGCTCCCGTCTGTGTAAATGCAGGGCTTTGCATCCCTCCTGTGCTCATGAACCCCGGCCTGAGGCTCCCTCACCATCCCTGTCTTCACCTGCTCACCATCGTCTACTGTCCACCTTCCACTGCACATTCAGTCATTTTAGGGTGACTGCCTCTCTCACAGAGTGAACCACTGACACACATACACAACTGCACATGAAAACTTCAGTATGCCTGATTTTGCTGCAATAATCAAAGGGTATAGGGAGAACTGAACAAACACACATACAGTAAATCATTCAAGCGATGGCTGAATGTAGCGTGACAAAACAGTGCTCTCGATCAGAGTCCTCGACGTATTAACAAGACATCCTTCAAATAGCACGGATGTCTGGCTTTCACGGATTCTGTTGTGAAAAGCTGGAGGACTCCATTTCTGACAAGCAATGAGATCTCCAGGCGTTCAGTAGTCAGGGTTTGGACACTGTCTTCGGTATAGAATGTAAGTATCATTTTCTTTCTGCGGTAGCTTTTCTTGGACATACCACCATCTGTCAGTCAAACTGTACACTGGTGATAAAAACAATGTAAGGAGAAACCACCTTTTTAGGCTGCTGTATATCCTCAGCATGGCATCTACAGAAGGTATTTCTATGCCTCTGGTTAATGACCAACTTTTTGTACTACCTTGCAACTTGTCTACTGGTAGAATAAACTCGAGGCTATTAGAGCAGTATTTGGCTGTCATGCCAACAGCTTTAGGTGCTGTTGCAACCAACCAAAGGTGCAGACAAGGCTTTAACTGACATCTGGAACATCATTATTATGTACATAAAACACACTGAATGTAACATAAAAGCTGTAACGCATTCATTTCTTAGCACTAGCCTTTAGGGAACACCAATGGCCCTAGTGTGAACATTGTAGAAATGTAACAGCGGTGCTACGAACGTGACCATGCAACGCATTATTAATGTGGCTCTACCACGTGAGCAAATCGACAGAGAGCATGGACTGGCCTCATGGAGATTTATTCCCATGTCCTTGGTAAAAGGAAAATTAACCACAAAAACAGAGAAGATATTCAAAAATGAGGACAGAACGCCTGCAGACACAGGGAAGAAAATGTGTGTCACGTGACCATGGCCACTATGGTATTCCGAGTGATTACTTCCATCTCATGTTCTCACTCCTTCACCATATACATATAGATGGATCTCCCCATCTCCCCCTCTTGGAATCTTTTTTTTTTTTTTTTAACACGCTCCTGTAGGTTTTTACTTAAATCCTATCACCTGACAGGAATCCACTGATGCACATCTGCCTTTGAAGGTTATCTGTGTTTGGTTTCATGCCTGAGGGCACCCATTATTTACATAGCAAGCTCCCAGAATCCCCTGGGGTCTGGGAAGGAAGTGTTAATGTAATATCGCCCTCCTGGTCTGTGGTGAACTAGCCGCATCTCAGCAACTTCAGGGGTGGCGGCGGTAGAGTTTTCACTCTGCACAGGAGGTGATGATAAGCTGGGAGGACAGGCCAGAGATATTAGTCGTTTAAATCTGGGGTTCCCTGACTCGGGGAGCCCCTGGGGACCCATCTTTTCCAGGCTATTGTTTTTTTTCCCCCCGCAACTGACATGGAGACAAATCAAAATATAATAATGTTAACAACAAAGCTTGTTACAGAAGGCCCCGAAGACACACACATTTTCTTCATAGGGGTAAAAAAAATGAAACTTTCACTGAAGTACAGCAGAGAAAGGGAGAGAGAGAAATCAAATAAAAATAGAACTTTTATTTCCAGATGCATTATAATGCTTTGAGCTGCCGTTTGTTATTATGCTGCTATCATTCAAGGGTGAGACTGACTGGAAAAAAAGCGTTTTTTTTTTCAGCAAAACTTCAAATAAACACAATGTTTTGTGATGCGTTATAAATATCTAAACAATTTTCCCAATGAAATAATATAGTATGAATATGGCATGAACAACAAAGTATCGGCAAACAGAAATTATTTAGAACATACTTCTACAATGGCACCACAATCCATCTAAGAATTGAAGTAACCCTCCGTACCGAAAGACTGTATCAACAACATACAGCATGTTTGCGAAACCTTCATATGAATATAGTGGCCACGTATTCTGAGTTACCTGGAGCCCTGGGTCTGAAGCGGAGACGTGCAAATGGACAGAGCAGTAATTAGGACAGGGCTTCAGTGCATGGAGCCCGTTTGATATGGACATGACAGGAGTATTTATAGAGCCACGGCGCGCTGCCTCCTCTGTGAGATTGTACCTATCAGGCCGCCATCGGGCAGCCCAGCTCACTCACTCGAAAACCCATCATGTCAGCAAACAGCCCACAGAAAACATGACGTGTTAACAGGTCTGGGGAGGGTAGTGAGGGGTGCGCTGGAACAGCATATTCCCGTCTGCACGGCGACCCATCCCACTGCAAGAGATTACATCAGGAGGGAACACTTCATTAAAAAAAGCAATTTTAGCCCAACTGTAAGAGCAGTGATGGCGTTTCCATAGCAGTACTGCGCAGGACTCCAGAGAGAAAAGCCGTTTCCCTTCCTCAAAAGGCCATCATTTTTGTTTTGTTTTTTTAAAGACTTCTATCTTTGTTCCATTCTCTTTCTGATTGGCTTTTTTTTTTGTTTTTGTTTGTTGCTTATCGGAAGGTGAGGTGTTAGACCACAGCTTAGCCTAATCTTGATCGATCTGGTTTGCTGGCGAGGCCTGCGGCACAGGAAGTCTTCCAGCGACAGAGCTGGTGCAGTGTCGTCGTCTTTGAGAACAAACTCCATGAATAACACCCCTGCTATCGGCAAAGCGCAAAGGGGAAAGCGCCTGCTTCTACAATTCTCAAATCAGGGGAAATATTTCAGGCGCTTGCTCAAAATTCTAATTGTACAGACACACAGAAGCGCAGATATTTCAAAATCACGTCCCCCGGGTGACTTCCGATGTCAATGGTCACTGCAAGCTCCTGCGTGCGAGAATGAACCCATGGGGAAATCCATATGCATGCAGATGGGGGGGGGTGTTATGAGATGCATTTGCCTGGATTACTCCATGCGGTCTTTCCCCTCAGGGACAGGGAAATGCAAAGTGTTATTGCATGTGTTACATACTCTTTTATGGACTGTTTGGCTGAAGCCCCTATCTGCAGCGATTATGGACTAAGCCTGTTAAGAATAGCAATTTGGAAGAAGAACGCGTGGATGCATACCAGCTGCGGCTAAATGTAAGTGTGTCCTTTTATGCGAAGGTCAGCGGGAAGGACACTCTCACAAGAACCATCACGAGGACCATGACTGACCAGGTCCTGGCTCCATGGAGGATTTAATAATACAGTCCAAAGACACCATGCTTGCTACCATTAATCCTGAGCCACAAACTGCACAGCACAAGTTTTCTTTCAAGCAGATTAAGTTAGCACACAAGATATTCTGACCAATCACAAGCTGCCGCCACTAACTTTGCATGAATTCAGACTGAAATGAGATTTCTATCATCAGCGACAGCCTCGCAAACTTAACAAACGTCTCTCGATTAGCACGCTGCGTGCCACAAATCAGCAACACCGGGGGGGAACGATAACCTGTAAATATTATTTTTCTGAATAAATAAATAAATATGTAAATAAATTATGAACACCCTAGGCATATGTTTACATAAACATTACTTGAGATCTATTATGCATTAAAATGCTATCTTTCTGCTCGTACATATTTTTTTTCCCCATTGGAATTCCAGGTGTTCCTTTGGAGCTGGGAGATAGGCAGCTTTGATCAGCATATCAGAACAATTTGCGCTTTCATCTCATGGAGCGCGGTATGGTTAAGGGGGGGAATTTGGATCGGGGTTCAGCCGAAAGCCGTGGCCCAGCCTCCCGTTTGCCCCATTCCTCTCATGTCGCTTCACTGAAATCTGACACATCAAACTTTGTAATTTGCCATTGGCAAATCCTGGAAGCGGAATAACTGACACTGAGCAAATAAGGCCCTGGGAAGAAAGGAAAACAAGACAAAGACAAAAAAAATGAAAGGCGTCCCTTGACTAGACATGCCGAGGGGACCGCTCGCCTGCTTGCAGAGTTCCCACTAGCTTTACACGACCCCTTCCTAATTAAAAAATGATGCTCCTCTGTTTCTTTTTTTTGAAAAGGATGCTTTCTTGCTCGCCATCTCAGACTCTTCGTATGTTGCATGAGCATTCCTGAAGGAGCTTTCCTTGTGCAGGAAAGCCAGAAAGAATGACTACCAATTATAAACACAGACTTAGCAAATATAGGCTCCACATGCACTCAAAAAAACAAATAAGATATCAAAAAAAGAAAAAACCACTGATGTTTTCATACTCTAAATTTAAAAACAGAAAAAGGAGCCTTCAGGTACATCATCTACCATTGAGAACTCAAGCAAAAAAAAAAAAAAACTATGCTTTTGCTCTTGTAAATGAAAGCAATTGTCTTTTTCGCTGGCACCATGAGCCGAGAGGGTTTGTGTTGATTCAAGAGGTTATTACTGCAGGCACCTTGTCCGCAGGAGGCCTTTCAGAATGAGCAGCACCGAATAAAATTAAACTGGAAGCCAAACATGCCGACGGGCCCGGGCTCTTCGGCCGCTCATCTCCGCAATTAGAGCGGGGGAATTGTGTTATTCACAGGCCACCGTGTGCAACTCCCATCGATCAAATCCAGCGGCAAACACAACGAGTGGGGGAAAACAGGCGGCGGCGGCGGCGGGAAGAGGCAGTTATTACGGCCCCAGCTGAAGTAAACCCAACTATTCAGCCCCAGAGACACAGCAATAAATTAGAGAGGTGTGAGGTCAATGCATTACGGGGACCTGTTGAGCAGCTCATTGGTGGGAAGTGGTATGCGCAGAGGGAGATAAAGGCCATTGCCTCCCCGCTCAAGGTATCCAATAGTGGCTACTTTTATCTGCGCGTTCCCCCACCCCACCCCACAGTAACAGTAACACACAATGTTTTCCAGTAATCTTTGCAATGCGGTAAATCATATTCACAATATCACCGCAACCTGCGCACCGAAGGCGGAACATCCCACCACTTTGGTGGAAAGTATAATGAAAGTGTGAAGCGGCTGCGCTTGTTGGGAGGATTGGGAAAAGTCGGTCGTTTGCATTATTTATGCCATTGTGGAAGATGCAATGGGCTCTGCATTAATGCAGTAATGACTCTCACACGACGGGGACCGCCGCAGTGCCGCCGCCGAGCGGCAGCGCTAATGTAGGATGACTAACTGTCCAAATGCTACTGCCGTTTGCACATTTCACAGCGGAGGGGTTTGTTTATTCGAAAGAATTAGTCATCATTTCGGCTCGTAATCGGCTCGAACCCCGCCGGCGCGCTCCTCTCCGAACCTCAAACCGTGAGCGGAGGCTAACGCGCGGCTCCGGCGGGCGCGCGAAGCGCAAGTTCACTTCCCTTAACCTGCTTATCGTGTGGGAGGACAGAAATGAATGGATATAAACCAGCGTGAGAATGGATTAATGGTTTATCAACCCACATCTAATGAAGATTTGTGTCTGGCTGCCTTTGTTGCGGAGCAAAGGAATCTCTCAAGGCAGGCGTGGTGGAGAGAAAGGAGAGAGGTGGTACAGGATTGGATTTGTAATGAAAGATCTGCTTTTATGCACCGAGCGCAGAGCTCCCATCTCACCCATGGAAAATCTTTCGACAATGAAACAAAAACGGGCCCATTAGTCATTCCCTAGTTACATGACAAGCAGGAGATTCTGCTCATTAGAATGTGTGTCATTTCTGCTCCTTTCTCCCCGCGACCTCAGCCCCTCACAGCAGTTCTTTGGTATGATAAAAACGTGTTTTACAGAAGTGGAAAAGGAGGAAAACATGTCTACATCTGCGCTCACCGCTCCTTCCTTTCAGGAAACGCTGTTGGACCTTGCATTTCAAACAAGTCTGTCAGCTCTACAGGGTGCTTGTCAATTGAATTTATAAAAAGGCAGTGGGGGATGAGGGGTGGGAGAAGAGATGTCAAGAAGACATGTTGTTCAAGTAACCATTGTTGTTTGACTGTGCACACAATGCCAACTGGTAGACCTTGGAATGTATCTGAAAGGCCACTGTGGAGGAGAGTTAACACTACAGGCTTACCTGCAAAGAGGGATTAGTTGTCAACACAAAAACAGCCACATTTTATATAAAGAATACGTATACTCAAGCAATAATGAAATATTAATTAATACGTATATTCATGAAGTAACGAGTCAGAAACGAGTCAGAAATACTCAAAACCACAAGTCTCCAACATGACGAAGGGCAAGAGTCTCCTCTGCTTGTGGTTTTTTTAAACAGCCTGTACTGCATGATGTCAGGCCATCCCGAAGTCTATGGCAGACGCCCACCCACATGACTCACAGCAGGGAGGAAGTTCCAAAGGCTCTGTTTGCAATGCGCGACCGCTGGCCTTCAACACCGCTGTCACCTCGGACACAAAGCAACTGAGTCACAGCGCCACCGTTGACACTTTGACTCGTGATGTTATGAGCCACTGCATGCGTCTCTCAGAAGAGCAGTGGCATTTTCAGGGGGGCTGGCTGAAGGCCGGGGCGCCGCTGTGCTGACTCCATAATAAAAACCCATCCGGAGTGATGGACAGCGGAGCCGTGTTCATTTACTTACAGGAAGAACCGAACGCACGCACCGTAGGCCCAATTATCATTACACGCTCCAGTGGGAGTAAGACCTTTCCACTTCAGGCAGATGCTTTATCTAACTTTCTCTCACTTTCTCACACACACACACGCGCGCACAAACAAACAGACACACACACACACACACACACACACACACACACACACACACACACACACACCTCTGAAAAGTGATGTGCATTCATCAATAGCTTATGACTGCCACGGGTCAGCAGCCAGGCTGCGTGGTGGCCGGAGCGGCAGGGCTACGCTGCAGCAGATAACAGAAGGTTATGTAAATCCTGCTGCCGTCCTGCTGGGCTCAGCTTTTGGAGGGGGGAGCTGCCTGCGCCGCGCTGCGAGCCCGAGAGCCGGTCCCAGGTCAGCTGCCCTCGTGGGGCACGGGACAGGGGCAGAGGCACGGCCCCCTCCGCAGTTTGAGGCGCTCCGAGCGCGGGCTAATTGCGTTAACATGACTTTGAGCAATGGCCCGGCAGCCGAGGACTCGCGCGGCCCCTTTCACGGCGAGTTTCCTCGCGAGCGCGCGGATCTGAAATAGGACGGGGCTCTGCAGAATTTTAATGATGCCTCAAGGTTCCGCTAAAGGACAGGCCGCGGGGGGAGGAGCAGAGGTAGAGGGCTCGCCTGCCTAAAGCCGGGCGTACACCTATGCCGTTGTGACGACATACCTGGTCTGTACTCCAGAGCACAAACCCCAGAGCTGGCTACAGTCATGCCATCCACACCAAAGCCATAGGGTTGACATGGAGCCACTGTTAGCTCACATAGCCCAGTCATTTTTTACCTTTTTCCTTAAAGCTAGTCTATCATTTGTATTCTGATAAGCTTCAGTGTCAGTGCCATCATCACTAAGCTGTAAAAACTTACAGAAACAAAAGTGCAAGTATGGGTCTGTGGGAGGGGTAATACCATGGCCATGACAGCTTTCTCAAAGCAGCCTGTCAGAGAGGCATGAATAGTGGGAAATGGCCCAGCAGGAGCTGGTGAAACACAGATGATTTTTTCATTTATTTATGTGACCTTTTTTTAACTAGGAAGGTCAACTAAGAGCTCATTTCTATTTTAAAAGATGGGTAGGGAATGCAAGGGATTGCATAGGCAATAAACTGCAGGGAGGGGCAATGAGGTAGACAGAAAGAACCAGTTTGTGAATTTGGCCAGGACACTGGGGGTTAACACCTCTTGCCTTTAAATAAATGCCATGGGATCATTTAGCATCTGATCTGAAGGATGGCATCCCCTACAGCACAGTGTCCCCATCACTGCACTGAGGCACTAGGCCTAAACAGAAGAGTGCCCTCTACTGGCCCACCAACACCGTATCCATCAGCAGCATGGTTTTCTCAAGCGGTCTCCCATCCAAGCACTAAACAAGCCCAGCCCCTATTAGCCTGAGCTGATTGATGCTAGGCACCTGATTGGTTGGGCTGAGATTCCCAGGAGGATGAAAGCGAAGGACGGATAGACCAGCTTGCGAACTGCCAGACAAAAACAATGGGCGCAGGGTAACCTTGGAGACCCGCATCGATTCGACTGCAGAAGCCCTTTGAAGGGCAGGCAGTGCGCTCAGGACCCATCCCTTGCTGTCTGCATCATTAACATGTTGTTTAATGATGGGTCAAGTATCTACAAATGACCACAGGGTCAAATGAAGTGCAGATGAGCAGCCTTACATTGGCAGTGTCGCTGGTGGCTTGCTGAAGCATGCCCATGTTAGGAGGTGAAGGATAGCGTGCAGCGGAGAGGATGTACATGGCCTAACAGCTGCAGACAGAATGTAATCTTCAGTGCTACCCAATTCCAGGCAAATGCTACGGTTGGACATACTGTAATATAGCTGTGTTAAAACCACTTAATTAAAGACAGCCAAAGTGATTAGTTTGATGGCTGAAATTAATTTCTGATAGCTCAAATGCACTGCTGATAGATAAAATTACAGTCTGAAGGCTAATTTCCCATTAAATAATTCCATTTTCCTCCAGAAAACCTACTACTGCAAAATGCAAGCCAAGATTAATTGTTACCTGCACAAAAGTAATAGCAAAAATAAAGAACTTTGGAGCAAGGCTATGAAACATCAGGTATGATTTCACTTGTCCAGGATCTCACATAATCATAAAATTAAACATTTCAAGCCCCCTCCCACACAAACCTGGCACTCAGCACCACACAACCTCACCCTCCCATGAGAAAACGCAGGTGAAACCCTGTAAGTGGAGGACAATCTCTCTCACTCAGAGGAGTAAAAACATGCTGTGGTCAATGCCTCATTAGCTGGGCACAGCTCTCCTTTCCTTTCTGACACCGGCACCTGGGTTTGACTCAGGATGTAGTGACAGCCCAGTTAGCTCATAGTCTGGGGGTATTTTTTTTTCATCCTGCCAAAGCTCAGCCTTGTTCTCGGTCAGCAAAAACCTTACAAGTGCTAAACCCTCACCAGCGGTAGCGATGGACAGGGAGCCGGCTGTCTGCTAGGAGATGCCCCTAACCGGAAAGGCTCGTGGCTGTCACTTTCACAACTTCATTAAGAGCGATGTTAGGAGCAATGATCCGTTTTAAACAATCAAAAAACAGCCCGGCTCGTGTAATACTGCAAACAAGCAAGGTCATCAGCAGTTCCAGTTCCGCTTTGCGTAGACTGACAATTAAACAGGGGGGAGGGTTACCAAACAAAGCCCAAACGCAGCAGTGCCGGGGAGAGGCACGCCATGTTGGGAGCTGCCCTTCACAGGTACAGTGGGAGCTGGAGATGGGCCCTAACCCAAGCCAGCGACAGGCCCGACTTGCACTCTCTTCACCCTCAAAGTCCTTTAATAAAGATCCTTTAAAGATCAAAGCCCCAAGTGGAATGAGAAAGGAGAGATGGGGAGAGGGAGCCCCTTTGCCCTCCCGCTGTTTAATTGACTCGATTAACCGACCGATGCAAAGGAATCAGTCGAACAGGACTAAGAACCTCCTGCGCTCCAGCTGGATTACTGGAGTGTGATAAAGTGCCTTCGAACCCCAATCCGATGTTCTTTTCCATGGTAAAACCCTGCAGTGTGGAACCGTGCATTCCGCCAATATACTCAAGAAAAACAAAAAACACCTCTGAGGGGAATGTGGAAGTACAGATTTCTCCACCAATCAGACCACAGGATGGGTGGATCCTCCCTGCCTGTGCATTAATTAAACAATGAACGATTACTTCTGGAATACAATTTGCCTGTTAACTTCATGTAATATATCCACTGTTAGCTGTTATCTAGCCCTGTCTATTCTCTCAGATTCCAGATGCCAACTATGGCAAGCGACCATGTTGAGGGCAAACCCATTTCTCTGTGCGCTACACCATTTCTCTGTACTACATGGTCCTAGCTAAAAAAAGGAAAGCTAAAAGTTTGGATATCACTACATCCCAGTGAACCCTAGGGAGGGTCCCATAATGAATTCAACGAAAATGACAAGGCAGCAGTCTATCACAGAGTAGATGGATATCAAGCTGCAAACGGAGCCTTGTTTAAATGTGTTTGTGAATGCTGGCGCAAGGCCATCTCCGAGTCATTTGAATAGATGAATAACAATTGCCAGGAAAGAGAGGCAGTTGCCGTGAAGCAATGATAAACAGTTAAAAGAAGACATTTATTGGTCTCCTTTCAGGCAGACTGTTCTTCAGGTGAGGCTTATTTATTTTTTTATTTATTCATTCTAGCCTTAAAAAAAAACATTCCCATCTCACGTCACATTCGTTGAGTCGCCCCCACGACCCCAGACGCCAGGCGGGAAATTAAAGCGGGGAATTGCCCCTGTCAACACCGTTACCTTTCCGCTGTAGCGATTACATTTTACAGGAGTATCCAGCGGAGTATCCGCATGTTCCACAAAAGAGCTGCGAGGAAACAAGCGGGTTAAATAATTCATCGGCTCCCGCTTCCATCAACAACTACATCTCCGAGGCTCTCCCCTCTTCTACTCAGCGTGTGTAGGGCAGGAGAAGTATGGATTACCCATTACACAACGGACGTGGCTGGTTGATTCTATGTAATGGAATAATACACCTGCCATCTGTGTGTAAAGGATAGCTCCGCTGCTATTTGATCCGGTGTGCTGAGAGCGCAATGGCATTTACTCGCACAATCGTGTAAATATTAGGCGCACAACAACCCGCTGAGGCATGAATACGTATGAGCGGCAATCCGAGCCGGTTCCCTTTCTTTTTTATCTGGTAAATAAACCAAAAGTCCATTACCATCCTCCAGGCACAAAAGCCTGACCCAGCAGTTCGATGCGAAAGGTAGAAATCCATTTCTCCATCGCCGAATAACTTCGCACCTCAGTGAACACATGAGGGAATGGCAGAGGAGAGGAGAGACGGAGGATAAGACGAAGGAGGAGGGGAACAAAGAAAGAGAGAAGGGAGGGGGAAAAAAAAGGAGAGCAAAGTAAATAAAAATCGAAGCCGCGCAAGCTGGGTTCAATTTCGGGGTTCCCACAGGAGGCAGTGAGACCTGTATCAGCTGAAACAGAGGGCAGGCAATTTTGAGCAGGTAACCCCACCCCCCTCCAATCAGAACCTACTGGGGATCCTTGCCTTCGTGCGTCTGATCTGGGAGAAGAATTGAAAGGGCCCTGTGACACACGGGAGACCCACAGGTGACCACCAGGCAGGCCCTCATTACAGAAGAAAGATGCTACGTCCCTGGCTCCACACAGCGAGCTCCTACACCAGGAAAGGCCTAGAAGACAGAGTCCCATTTTTCATAATTCATAAGCAGGCACACCGCAGATACACTGCAAGTGCACCATTGAGCTAACATTCCTTCCCTATTTGGAGGGCAGGACTGACTTATCACACAAGTTTTAAAATCATGCAGTCATGGTTATGTGATTCCTCCTTGGGGTACAACTGCGGCTTCTAAGCTACATGGAGACCCCAGCTGAAGTGGGCCATATCAACAAGAGTATTCCCTCCACAGCTCAATAAGCTCAAAATTTTCCAGTCTTGTGCAATGTGTTTTGTGTTTCTGTTTTTTGTGTTTTGTCTCCACATCAATTTGTCTTTCTTCTTCCATTATGCTGCATTCTTGAACAGCCAACTTTCATTGGCTGGTGACATTCCTTCTTGTAATCTTTGTCCATGAAATTTAACACTCATTGGGATTCTAGCTAATATTCTCTTCCTTGTCAGAGGCTGAATCATGCTTTCAAGAGCAATTACCCTAGCTCATAAGCACCTGAAACACTACACAATGTACACTAACGTATGATTTCAGCACACATGCACCATATCACAGCATTAATCATGGAAAATATAGTACATATATATATATGGAAAAGGTTATAAACTAATGCAGTTATTACGATGGGTCCTCCATGCACTCAAAGCAAATGTTTGATGAGTCCATGCTTTTCATTTTCAAATTAGCATGACTACATCAAATTCCACCCATGTCACTGGAAAAGTTTCACCTTAATCAGCAGCCAGCATATCAATCAGCAACAAGGCATGTCTCCTGACTAACACAATGTGTTACTAAAAATAAAAAGATGATCATTGGATTTTGCTTGAGTCACCATAACAAGCTGTCTGCATTCAGAAGGTGTATTTCATAGTCTGAGTTGGCCTTCATAGGAAAAAAAATTACAATTAATCTATGTAAGATGACTTAACATTTGCCACTGTAGCAGTTTGGACTCTCTCACACTTTACTTTGGACACTTTATCTATGTAAATCACCATCAGCTAAGACCATGCCATTTTGTTTTAATTAACTACCAATACCCTTACATGCAGGTTTAGACTCATCAAAAAACATGCTTTTCACCTACAGTGCCAGTCAAAAGTTTGGACACACCTAATGGGAAGATAATGGGAAACATGCATTCAAAAACATCTTTATCTAAACGCTTTTGCTTAAATGCTTGAAATTTGTTTCTTAGACAAAAGAGTGAAGTTTATGCCTGTGTACGAATTTCTTTCCAAAATTTTAAAAAAATATTTTTTTGGCTACTTAGAAGAATCTAAAATATAAAGCAGTTTTGATTAGTTTAACACTTTTTTGGTCACTGCATAATTCCATTTGTGTTATTTCATCGTTTGATGTCGTTACTAGTATTCTAAAATGTGGAAAATAGTAAAAATAAAGAATAAAAGTTGGATCCAAACTTTTGGTACTGTAGGTGTTAGTTTCACATTTTTCACTTTGAGGCTTCTTTCCACATTTAAGTTTTGCATCTGACACAGAATCAGTGCAGGTTTCAGCGCGAAGCTCAGTGGAGGTTAAAATAAGAGGACATACCCCAGGACTGCTGTGAGCAGAGAACAGAGATTCTGAGAACATTCTGTACCTTAACATACTCACGTCTGGAGACACCAGTGTCCATGAACTCCAACAGATATTGACTACGAAGTGGCAACTTTGCTAACTCTCTCCACAAGGTACTGTAATACATCTATAACAAGGCTAAGGGAGACCCATCCAACTGTGACTTAAGCAAGGCTCTCAAAGCTTGTGCTGAGGCCTGCATTATGCATGCTTAGTTTGGAAGCGGTAATAAGCATGGATATTCTGGCCCTTCTGATTGACTAAAACACCTTTGCGCGATACCATAATACTACCTCGTATTTCGGGGAGCACCGAGAATCAACTTTGTGTTACTTAAAGTACAGAAAAATGAGAGGTACTTGTAGATTTTCTTGTAGAACAGTCTTCGATAGCCCAGCTATTATAAACAAAGACTATGCACCGAGGGAATCTTTCATATAAGCTAGACTGACTACTGGTAGCAAACTCCTTTTTCACCAGCACACAACTGACATTCAGTAGCAGTTTAAGCAAAGGTTATACATACATAATATGTATTTTGCAGACCGATTTCTCAGTAAATCCAACACTGCTCCTTCTGCACTACCACAACATAATAGAACTCTTTTTACCCCCTTGCCATGTTTGTTATTTCTTCTCACTGTCTGTCACCAGTCATTACAAACTCCCTCACAGCGTCAAAGATTATTCCGAACTCCAAACATTTCAGAGCTCCACAGTCATGCCATTATGCACAAGGCTAGAACCAGCTGCACCAAGTACCTGTTAAAGAGCTCCTTTTGAAAAAAATACCCTGAGGTCTACGAGATTGCTATTTCCAACACAGGAATGCCTGTTTAAGTAACAGCTTAATTCCATTGACCATCCAACTCGTACACAAAATATCACGCAATTTAAGTACAAGTCCACATATTGCTGTGCTTTACAGCATTTACCATCCTTTCTCAGACGTTGGTGTGTGGTAGCCTCAGTTTTTGTGCCTCTCTTCTCTAAGCAGGTAACTGTGATTTAGCTGTGGAAGAAATGCCCTCTCAGAAGGACAACAGCATGAAATCTGAAGTTGAGTCTGAAAACAAAAAGTTTAAATAGCCAATATGTCTGCCCTGTTACAGTGGCAATCAAAGGAAATGCCAGAGATAAGAGAGGGGGCTATTGCTGCGGTCAGAGCACAATTTTGTATAATTTGTCTATATTGATGTGCAGCTGGCTCAACAGATGTATACAATATGGACTGATGGTTTTCAAGGGAGCTGGAGATGAGGCAGTTTTGTTAATTCCAGGGAGATGGAATGAAGTCATTTATTACCACAGGACAACATTACAGCAATGCAGTAGTAATGGCTGACATTAGACAAACTTGACTAGACTAGACAGTATGTTGCTTACAAGTTTTTTTTAAATGTCTGCAGTGTTTTGTCACATTGCCAGGCCTGATGAACGGTTAGCAATTACTACATTCGTACCATGAAGAAAAACCCCATTGGCTACTAAAAGCTGTTCAGCAAAATAGCACCTCTAACACTCATGACTGTACAACATGAGGGAACAAAACTGATACGCTTAAAAATATACCAAGAGTCCACCAAGACAGGTCACATGGTGAAATCCTGGGACATCTTAGACCCTCTTGTAGTTAATGACCTTTGAGCTGCATATTTTGGGCTGTCCTTGTGAAAGTATGGCCACAGCTTTGTCGGGAGGTGGTAGGATAAGCTAAGACTGCACAGGGTGTGATGGCATTTAGGGCAATTTTCCTATGGATGAGAAAGGACTTGAAAGGTCATGCCTGAATAGCACAGATGTTCAAAATGGCTAACCCTAATGACTCTTTATCTAATGGATGAAATATGCCAAACAAAAAAAAAATCATTATTAGGGCCATTACTTTTCATGTTTTAGATAAAAGGTCATATGTGGTTTTGCAAAATAGCAATTTATGGTTTCTTTTGTTTTGTTTTTACTTTTTCCACTGTATTTTCTTTCATCACCATTGGAATGTTTTTAAGCCCTTTCCCCCTTATACCAACGTTCCAATGTATTTACATAAGAGAACCGAACAACTGTTCAACACATCCACAGAGACACATTTTTAGTAATAAATGCAAAATTAAACAAGCAATAACAATCAAACAGTGGATGGTGAACTTACAATCACCTTCTCTTGGGTGAAAACTTTGCATTTTCTTTTTTTTAGGAGGGAGCGGTGCCATCTGCCATAATTACAAAGCCATGTCTTTTCACCATGGTTAATGTATGAGCCATTCAGAAAATGATAATGATATGGCAACTGCATCAAGGTTGAGGTTACACACCCAGCATACAGGCACAGACAGTGCTAGTTACAGTTCATTTGTGAATCCAGTAATGCGAAGCCAAATATTTACCAATATACAAAACCACTCCCCTTTGTTTTACAGGTTAAAACAAGTCAAGAGCGCCTCCGGTGTAACTCGTATTACACTAGTGGCCATGCAATATGGAAAATATTTGATGCTATTTTGAAGGAGAGAGAAAGAGTTACAATGTGAACTTTTCAACTTGCTTACCCACCCATGCAGAACACACCGTTAGAGCTAACACACTTGGACCGTCACCCCCAACCTCACATTTGATTTTCATATATTTGTCTCTGAAAGGTGATCTCCATTAATATGCCAGCATTTCCCAGCAAAAGGTTCAGATTTCACGTGGAGTTGAGTTGAGCTCAGAATGTGACGATGCTGATGCAAGGCCTCGGATTCCAGGCACGTGCTGGAAACCTGTCTGAACACCAGGGGCAAGGTAAAGTATTTCAATTTGTTTCCTGCTAAAAACAAACAAACATGACCCGCAATTCCTGCTGATTGCTCCAGAGAATCTAACAAACATTTCCGTAAACATGTGCTATCCAGAGTGAGTCATTTTAATTACTCAGAGTTGCGAAAGACATCCCTGTTAGATGCCTGAATGAAAACAAACATTTAATCAAAAACAGTCCACCGTTCGATAAGGCCGACTCTCCTAGCAACCAAACCCAAGGAAGGAAAAAAAAGAATAAATAAATAAATAAATAAAATGGTTTCCCAGTATTGACAGCTGAATAGGCCTACTTAATTTGTTTCCACAAGAAGCGAAAATGTATTAAAATAAATCTTTAAAAATCAGACACCTGTTTCTTTTGGTGTGAATAATTCAATCAACCTAATCAGCATCATTCTGCCTAATCCTTGGGAGGAGGCCTTAATCCCTGAAATGCTGCTGTGGTTTTAGGCCCCTCTGGTGGGGATTCAGAGCCTACAGCAAACTGCATTCACGGCGTAGTTCCTGCACAAGACGTCATCAGCCAATCAATAAATCAATCTACTAATCAATCAGTCAACCGACCGACTGGCAGACCAATCAAAATGTATTTTACAGCAAATTTTTACAGATGCACTGTTACAAAGCATTGGACAGCACACATCTTTCAAAGGGAATGATAATTATAAAAAATATCTATGAAAATTTATACCCTGATCGGGGGTAAAACTCAAAAATGATTCCCTGACCCCGAGTCAAGTCAGATACACACAGAGTAACAAGTGGAACAGAAAACAAATGCTACAGAAACGAAACGTGTAAGTGAATATACTCATCAATAATCTGACTAAACCCAGAGTCTCTTGGGGAGATGGAGGGATGGACTTTGGGTGCCTAGGGGAGGCTGAGGATGCGGTGCTGCCCAGGGGACATGGAGGTCTTCCCCACTAACAATCCAACCAACACCCCACACTACTTGGGCCTTTGCCAACATGAGCTTAAGGAGTCAGTGTTCAGACCATCCTGTTGTGGTCAACAGCTCAGCAGCATCTGCTTGCATCGGTGACCTAGCAGAAAAACACACATATCTGTGCCAAGCAGGATCAGAGTTGGACGGCATGACATTTGGCTCCAGCCTCAAGGGTAATACAGAGCAGGCCACACTGACACATAAACGTTTTATCTCCAGCAAAGCAATGGTAAAATCAATGGGAAGAGCAGGCCAGCAAGTACCCCCAAAATAAAAGTTTATTTATACATTTTTTATTGGTCTGAAACTTCCAAACTCCAATGTCACGGCTCGCAACTTTGAGGACATTTAGTGCACACAGATATAAAAAGGCTATTCTTCTCAGGCTTCTCTATGTTTTGCTGAAAAACAAAAATCCACAGCATTAAGGACACTTTTTTTAATATTAAACATTGGCTATGTCTACGCTAACCCAAGACCTTCACAGGCATTGCTCTTCAGTGGGTGATGGGCAGAAGTGACAAAGCTGCCGTTTCTCTCACAGATCGCTGTACAGAGATCAGTTGTTCCAGTCCATAGGGAGCTTGCAGAGGAAGCTGTGATACGTCCTTCAATGTGCCTTTCACAGAGTATTGAACGATGTATAGAGTGTTCTTAATTCCCAGAAAACACCATGCCTGAAAATAATTTAAAGAGGAAAAAGTGAAGCGAGGAACAAACATCTGATCTTTCCCCGGCACTCAAATGCTCTGGTTTTTTTTATTCTTATCCTACTTCCATTAAAAAAATCAAATGAGAGTTAAAATTACAGATGGGTAATAATAAAAAGAGCACATTTCAGAACAGATGCTCTTACATTGACTTTAAATACCCCATTTTGTTACGTTAGATGTAAAATAAGTATTTTTGATACCTTTTAAAGGCGGTCAAAAAATGTTACTAAAAAAACTAACTCAATCAAACCATTCTTCTTCTTCTGCTCCCTCTGCTGTTGTTGCTTAGCAACAGGAGTGACAACTCAGTGACATGAGGGCAGTGAGTATTTCCTGAAGGGAACAGGAAGTGGTTTGGAGGAGTGCCAGAGGCCCGAACAGGTCTGGCACAGTCAGCTGGACTATCCCACGTTCAGATGGTTTGGAATATTTACTTTTCCCAGAGGAGACATAATTCAGTATAAGCACAATTACGGGTGAACATGCTTAAAGGTCATGGTAGAGTTACGCTTTCATTATGTTCAGGGACAGCTGAAGGTGCTTCAGATACACACACACAAAACAAGTTTCAGGCAGATGCTTCCACTTAATGACTGTGTATCAGACACAGCACTGAATCTTAACTTCAGGAGTGAAACAATGTTAATGAGGGGTTACCTTGCTCTGCAATCAGCTTACTCCATAAGGTCTCCATTTGATTAGAACAACGACATGATTTAACATAAAATTAAAGAAAAAATGTATGTTTTATAACCAACCACTCCTGCTTCTTCATGTATGTCAGATCACAAGGGACAAGCCGCTTTTCAACAAATTTTTGCCACTTACTACATATCAGAACAAATTAGGTGCAGTCCTCAATCTGAAATTGCCTAAAACATAATGCAAAATAACAAAATGGAGACAGGTCAACAGCTTATATAACCTCAGAGTAAGAGTAGGGAATGCATAATGAGAGAGGAATACAAACAAATAATACAAAAAGATAATGAGTCTTGGGATGGTAACCTAAAACTGCATCAGACAGCCAATCGGAGATCCAGATCACACTTCTGTAGCAACTCTTTGGAGAGAGAGGCTGGGCGAGACACGAGGTCACACCTCCATTTAGGGAAAATGATGCTTTATCAATACCTAATAAAAATACACCATTTAAGCGACAGTGTCGATGAGAGCTTCTCCAAATTACCTTTGGTGAGGCGATTAAGACCGAGCCATTTCTGAATGCCATTACAAGCCAAAACACATTATTATGCTCCTTTTGATGGCTCCCCATATATACAAATTACAGGTTTAAGTGTTTGTGCTGTGTCAGAGATCTGATACAATCAGAACCCTGCATCTCTCAGTGCCAGTCGAGGGGGGATGGGTGTGGATTTGGAAACGGTCTAGCATCGCTGATGAAAGCGATGACGCAACCAGGTTTGAAAATCAATTCAGGTGCGTGCGCTTAGAGTCTGACAGAGAACAGCTTTGGAAAGGAGGTTAGATTGAACACCAGGGCCTGAATGCAAGACACAAGCCCTATCCAAGCACCGGGTTACAGAGTATATTTGGTACAGTTCAACCAACAAAAGAGTCATCATTACAAATGAGCATCTAATGGAGAACATCTCTCAAAAACAGCAGAATCACATCACACAGATTTTTACATACGGACCAGACAGCCCACTTGTTGCATTTCACGTTGGAAGGCCTGTCTCTGGCAGTGTTGAAGTATTCCAGTTTGCTTGATCATTATGAATACATTTTGAAGGGGGTGTGGTCTAAAAAAGAAACAGCGCTATAACTGCAACTGGAATCTCTTTGATGGAGGACAGAAGGAAGGCTGGAGCTTAATATCTCCCCATAATAGAGCATCTTTAATAACACTCTGAAAGTATCTTAAGTTTCTCAAAGACTAACAGCTATGAAAGAACAAAAAAAACTTGTAGGTTTAAATCCCAAATGGGTTACTGTGCCCTACAGCAAGGACTTAACCTTCGCTGTTTCAGTAATTATCCAATAAAATACGCATTCTGAATTGCTTCAGAAGGGATTCAGCTGTACAAATGTGTACCATGTAAGTTACCCATCTGCCGAGGAAATACAATGATAGAAGAGTAAAAAGAAGAACTGAGATCAGAAGAGGTGTGAACCAGAAGGGCATGCCACCCCACATCTTTTTCCTCTGTCATTGTTATCACTCTCATTATTACCATATCATCCATATCAATAGACATGTTTCAATTCACCTTTTCTGGTTTCACAATTTAGAAAAATATGACTGTTTGTCCAGGTTAATGGATGTCAGAGATGTTATCCTCTGTGAGGCCAATTTCCCAGGTGTCAGGGGAGATGGGGAAAAATATCAGGCAGGCAGCGTTTAACAATAACAACAGAGAGAAATCTGTGATGACATAGCTCTGCCTCTTTCTAATTCAAATGAGAGGGAGGGGCCTTCCCACAGACAACAATAATGGAAAAAGTTAATGATCAAACAAAATAGAACAACTAACAAACAAACACACAACCCATTAACGCAACAAAATGGAAAAAAACACCCAACCACAACCTAAAAAAAAAATCAAACCAACAAATAAGCACAGAAATCAACAACAGACCAAAAAAAGGGACTGGCTTCAGTCTGCTCAGTTCTCAAACTTGCAAATGAAATGAAATTCTTGGCATGTACATTTTAATTAATCTCACATCTGAATATTCTACAGTTACTAAGATTGACTATTCAGCTAATCAAACCCTGCTGTTTTCCCCAAGCACTGCATTAAACTGTGTTTCGAGGTAAATAATGACTCACTGCAAAGAGATCTGCATTCATTCAAACTTTTCATGCAGAAAAATTAATACCATCGATGAATTATTTGTTAATGTCATTCAGAGCTCTTGGGTTCACCTCTCATGCTTCCTTTTGGTAACTGACAAGCATTTTGTTCACTGGTTCAGGTCATCGATTGGTAATCTCATGGTCAAATATTGGAATAATTCAATTTCATCTGTATTCAATTCTAATTCGAAGTCATAGGCGGAACTTTGCAGAGAGTTTTAGGGTGTTCTTGGCAAGTGCCCTTTTTTATTATATGTTAGGCAACATTACCGTTGAGACAGTGCTGTATCCTCTGGTCACACACTGAGCTCCAGCCTTGACATTTTGTCTACGCCACTGACATTTTGTGCCACACAATCACACTGACTGGCCTGTGAGCAGGGTAGACTTTCCGTGACTGTGCTTGGAAAGATAATCACCCATCTGTCAATCTGCACTCAGTATGTTTCATACATTTAAAAAAAAGCAAAAACCGTGTTCTTCAGCGTTATTGTTTGGTTTAAAGACCTAAAGCCGGCAAATGACTGGAACAGTTGGTGAGCTCGTATTCTTCTATCCTGACATTACTGCAGACCGTTTGTTTTAGGGGTTTCTAGCTGGAAACAGATCGCACTGCTTCTGAGATTATGTAGCAATGTATAATTAAAATCCATTGTGTGAGTGTGCATGCGCTGCCATTGTGTGTTGGAGTGGTGAGTGTTCGTGCGCTTTTGAGTGTGTGTGTTTGTGTTTTGTGTTTTTGTGTAATATATGCGTGTTGTGTGTCTGTGTGCATGTTGGGGCATGTGCCCACATGTTTGTGTGCACGTATGTAAGCGTGTGTGTGTGTACGTGTGTTAGACACTCCTCTCTGTTTCGTCCTCCCACGCTGTGCCAACTGTGATGGTGACAGAGTAGACGCCTACGAGACACCGTGGGAGCCCCCAGAATAGCAGAGCAGCTGCCTGCTACAACAGTGCCGTCCCAGGCCCTTCCCTCCCGCTCTCTCCCCCATCAGCGGAATATCACACCTAAACGCAGTCGCGGGGCTCCTGAGCACCGCCGCAGCGCCGCAAACCCACAGAGGCCGCAGCGGGAAGCTCATTCTCATTCATCCGAACTGCAATAACTCCTCCCGGCCCCTAGAGAGCGTCAACACTCCAGCAGCTGCACACTTGCTCATCAATTTAGCTGAGAGGTGGATGGGGGTAGGGGGGTGGGGGCTATGCGGATATACTTATCTTCCTGTTCCTGTGTCTTTTGGTTAGGAACACTGTGGTTGTTTCGCACTCCCGCTCAGCTCTACACTTCTCTCACACTGAGATCGGCTGGCAGTTTTCCCTTTTTCCCTTTACCCCTGTCCTGTGATTGGCAGCTCAGCATAAGATTGACTGCATCGTGCTGTGTCTCTAGTCAGTGGTCCTTCAGCGACGTGCACGCACATCCCTGCCCCCCTCACACCACAGGGTCGTTTGCTAGCCTATGAATAGGTCAGCCAGAGCCACTGTCAACCCTAATGACATCCACAGCCCTTGGCCTACAGGGTCACTTGGCCAGTTATTCCCTAATCATTTTCACAAGCTGACGTAGAGGGCCAGGGAGACAGCCATGCTTGAGACGTACAGCTAGTCTGCAGTCAGCTCTCAAGTCCAGCGCTTGGATTTAAAGCGACACAAAAGAATTTGTAAAAACAAGGCAGATGTTTCATAATTCTGCCCCGAGGCTGCCAAGCAGATCTCATCGTACGTCAAAATGAGAATCCTGCACTTCAGGGCAAGCTTGTCTCTGACCAGTGCCTGCCCCCTTTGCAACCTGAGCGCTTTTTCCCTCAGACTGCAAGAGTGTCTCATCACACCAGAGGACGGGATTTTATGCTTCTCTTCACAGAGGTAAGAAATGGTACCGAACAATACCTTAATCTGAAACGGACACGAGCTGCTGCTCTCACACATAACAGCAGCTCTGATCACACCTCTTCTATCTCCCTGTATAATCTGTTGGGGATCTGTGTGTTGGCAAGTCTGTGCGTGTGCATGTGTGTGTGAGCGCTGGTCCGTGAATGTGTGTGTATGCACGTTTGTCTGTCTGTGTATGTGTAAGAATGCATGTGTGTATGTGTGTGAGAGTGTGAGTGTGTGTGGTTATGTTTGTGTGAGGACGCGTGTCTGTGGTCTGACTGAGTGCGTGAGTGTGTCAGTGTGTCTGCATGTGAGAGTGTGTAGGCATGTGTGTGAGTGTGTGTGTGTGTGTGTGTGTGTGTCTTTGTTTGTGCATGTGAGAGACAGTGTGTGTTTGTGTGTGTGTATGTACTGTAGATATGTGTGTGTATGTCTGACAGTCATATTGATGTCACGCCAGTGTGGGATGGTGAAGATCACTGCCAATGACAGGGCATGTAACCCACTGTGGCTCAGTTATAGTCTTCATTCAACCCATGTCATAAGAGGAGTAGAACAGTCAGAGAAACTGAAGCACCCTAAAGGCCTGGGAGTCACAGCATCTTAGCTTGCACTCCCATCTTCCCTGTTGCTGGAGTCCAGTGCTCCTGGAGTCATTACCACCTGCAGATTCCACGTTGCAGTCCACAAGACAGCACAACCTTGGTAAATCCCCTCCCATAAGCCCTCAATCAAGACACCTCACTGTTTCCCAGGCAACACAGTCTCCCTTCTGAGAATTTAATGACTTAAGTGAACTTTTTTAATATATTTATATAGATGTATATATGATCAAAACTAAAGTATATTGAGAAGTGTGTGATTTAAAAGAAAGCACAAAGGGGAGAAGCTGATGTGTCGAAAATGTCACGGATATGGAGCAGATTGAGTGCCGGCATTTCTGTGGTGTGGCTGGTGAACAAAGCTCCAGTGAAGCCAGTGCCCCGGGTCGCACTGCACGCTAGTGACTCACACCCGTTTGACCTTGGAGAGGATAAAGGATTAGAGCCTCCCCTGTTGTGGTGTCCTACCTCAAAAACAGATTTCAATCTCAACAGGAGTGTCTGGGAAAACAGAGGTCATCCTAATGGAGCAAACAGAAAAAAACAGAAAGAACCAGCTAGTTCAGACCCCAGAAAGACTTTGGAACTGGTGCTGTCAGAAGATGGGATCAACTCAAGGCCACAACATATGCGCCTTTCCCTGAAAGCGAAACGACACAAGCCTCTGAGAGACGCAAATGGAATCTTTGTACAACAAAGGCAGCGTGGTGCAGGGGTCTTTTGAATCCGTATATGCATTCAGATGGCAGACACCGGAGCATATTTAGCTGCCAGTTTTGAACAAGTGCCAAGGTAATGCGATGCATAACAACAAGTACGTGAATGCTTAAAATGAAGCCGGGACGAGAGCGTGTTTGCTCCATTATTAAAAGGCAGGAAGGCTTTAGAACACACTCGTCTGTCACATGGGCACAGAATGTGCCACCAGTCTAATTAATCTAAGGACTGCACCGAGCTGCACCTTCCCATTACGTGCCTTTATGTTTTGTTTTGTTTTTTTTTTTCAAACGAATCTGTTTGGTTATCGTTTGCTGTCTTTTTTTAAAGTTTACTTTCATTTCTAGAGTGTTATAAAAATGAATAGCTTTAAGTTAAGTAAATTGTCAAGGCTTGCCCCAGATTTATTTTTAATCTGGCTTTGACAATGTAAAAGCTGGGCAGAGTGTGCCCAGCATACTGCTGGCTCTTAGCTCTGAAGCTTCTCGACCGACGCCCCGCCCCCAACCCCCACTGCTTTCCTCTTCTCTGATTTTCATCAGATGGATTTATCTAATTTTCCACTAAATGCTTGAAATGTATTCCTCCGCACTGTCTCCCTATAAATGCACGCAGGGAGCGCAGACATTAAAAAAGAAATGAATAGAATGGTGTTGCACATCTCCCAACCCCACATCTCTGAGCAGCAAAGAGAGGTCACACGGACGGTTACCTACGACGCACGGCAACTGTGTCACTGTGACCTCACCGGTGCGCGTTGGTGCATCTTGTGCAGAAATTATTTCTCGCGTTTGGGATTCCACAACGGCACTCTCTGTGACTCTGTGAATGCAAGGGGGACACTTAGCGTGAAACAGGAGGACCCTTGATGTGAAATGCAGAGCAAAAACATAGTCCAACACCATCCATTCTACTGTTTGCTTAAACTGAACCGACAATGTCATTTTTTTCCCCCAATCAGAGGCCTTTGAAAATTGTCCCTACAATGCATCACCCAAAACCCAAATCTTAAAGCGCTTAAATTTAAGCAATGCAAGCGCTATTCAACAGCAGGCCTGCCTACCAAAGTGTCACTTATCTCGTTCTAAATTTAAACAATTTAAAAAAAAGAGAAGAGGAGGCACATTAAACATGCAGAGCAGCCTTACGATATACGCACTGAATAAATGAGGTGTCACTTCCACTGAGAGTCACACAACCGACAGCAACAAGAGACTCTATAATCCCTCTAAGGTCACTGTCAGCGAATCACAGACACCTTCATGGCCGTGTGGCACACAGTCAAAACCGGCTCCCTTGGTTTTGGGAAGGTTAACTCGTCTCCTCGCCCCTTTAAATGTACAATCTTAATGCGTGCCATACCAGGGTGTTCTGGTCTCTTTCCTAATGCAAGCGTGGAACACACAGACTACCTGTAAACAACGCTGCAACACCCTTACGTACTGCTCGGTTAAAGCTTGCAAACTCTGCCGAGGTTTACCAGGCACAAACGTCTGCTCCCATTTTGTTTCTCTAATAAATGACTTGACATACAAAGCTGCAGCCAACAGCAGTCCATGTCAACAAGTCTCTGCGTTTTGAAATCAATTTTAATACAGTAATTAATTTAGATGGCTTGTAAAACACTGCAGGTCAAACACGGGGGGAAAAAAGATCTACAACATCAGGCCCAGCTGGAAACTGCGACGGACAGGAGAGAGGGCTGAGGCAGTGTGGAACTCGTGAGAGAGAAGCCAGCTCAGGAAAACACACAGCAGCTGGGCGATGACTTGGAAGGTAGAAGGCAGGAAGCAGAGAGTAAAAAGGCTTTGGCAGAATCCACACAGGGATGAACAGACGCTCACCTTGCTGAGACCACAAACCTGCACATTCATATCTCTCTCTCTCTCTCTCTCTCTCTCTCTCCCTCTCCCTCCCTCTATGGGCCAATATCTTGAAACTGTGTCATTTCCTTATACAGCAGTTACACACACAGAGCTTGTCATTGCACAAGAGAGGGTTCCTGCATTGGGAGATCAAAAAGTGTGTTTAACTATAATCCATAAATATACCTTTTTCATTTCAGAAAAGGAACATCAGCGATTTGTCTTTGCACAGTTTTGGCTGGGCTGAAATTGATGTGAGAATGACAGGTGAGCTATGAGGAGGCCGTGGCAGCCACCACCACACCCTCCCCCATCTACCCCCCAGCTGCCTCCATAAGGGATTTTCAACAGCCCCAGAGCCACACATTCCTCCCCTCCGACAACTTTCAGAGGAAAAAGCCATTAATTAAAAAAGGGAGGAACAGCGCTCAGAACTTTCTGAATTGTAAAAAGGAAGGCTGCCTCCCTTTGTCTCCTGTCCTCTGATGATACAGCTGCCTCTCGGTTAATGTGCTAAAACCATGTGTGCTTCGCTGGGATCAGCTGTATTAAAAATGCAACGCCTTCTCCGCACAGCTTATGAATCTCCTCGGAGAAACTCTGCAATAGCAATCACTTAAAATCCCTCCAGCTTTAAGTAGCTAAATAATGTTTAGTTTCCACCTCCTGCCGCTACCCCCATGGAATGTGCACCACCACAAAAACCAGACCGAGCATGAACGACAAAATAAAATGCCAAAATCAAGGAAGACACTGTCTCATTTCCATTAAATGATAAAGTAGGTGGACCGAAAAAGAAATGAACCAATTTAAAATGGTTGGCCTTTAGGTCAAGGACAGCATCAAAATGCCTCTGATATATATTTTTTCCCCACAAGAATACAAATAAAAACATTGAACGTTTTCATTTTTAATACACAGAACCAAAAGGTTAGTGTTTATCTCACCTTGCTTGCTTGTTTGCCATTGCTTATAAAAATTCCTTTATGCCCCAGGCATTGCATTATAAAACACTGAGATTTTTCAAGCTTGCTGCTTGGTAATAAAACAGGCAAAATGTGTTCTATCATATGTGCAAGTATCAAACTGCTTGAAGGACAGCTGACTGTGGCATTTCTTTGCTCACAAATTAATAATCACAAAACCAGAGAGACAGCAAAAACAACTACTTTTACATGTTAAAACCTTCCCATAATGCCTTGATAGTATGGCTTTGAACTCAGTGGATGACAAAGTGGTTTGGTAGGTTCTTTCTCTGTCATTTAACAAAGGATTATGGGTCTTGTTCTCTCTGGCAAGGAGAACTTGTGTATGGACAACAGGCTTCTGAACAAGGAAGCATTTGATTATGAACACAAAACTAATACGGACTAGTGACAAATGAGGATTGCAAGGACCAGTTGCTTTCAAAGTGTAAAAACAACATTGCCAACATTCACAAACAATTTAAAACACAATTGTTTGTGAACAATAGTCACAGTCTGTATTTCAGCAGCACCCACATAAGAACTCTGAACCTCCATTCTGAAGGATTTATTATTATATGAAATCTTATTGCTATTCTCCTGCATATAAACTCTGTTGGCACCTCTCCCTCATGCTTTGAAATATTCCAGACAAAGACAGCAGTGTCTCTGTTTTACTGCTGGCAGAAGTTCCAGTTCTAAAAAAGAGGAGAGTTCCAACACCACCCAAGCTACAGATGTAGGTTAGGAAGAGGCAGGTTTTGAGTGCAGGAGAGATGCACTCAAATCCTCCCTTTAGACATGATTTATCTGCATTAGACTGTTTGTTAGTTTTCACTCAATAAATAATTCCATTTAACGAAACATAACATACTAAGTTCAAACTACACTGTAAATAATTTCAATATAGTTTATTTGAAGTTTGAACTACTTTTTTACGATTTGACACAGCCTCTAACTAAAAATCAAAATGAAATGCTTAAATTTTAATATACAAAAACACTGTGGATACACTGTGGCTAATACTGTTTAATTCAAAAGGGTAACCTTTCAAATAATTCATTAAAAAAAGAATAGACACCTGCTGTGATCCACCTAGTTATAGCACTTAAATCCTGCCTTTTTTGTACATCACCTTAGGGCATTATTATTACAGAACTTTGACACTGGTTGTTGAAATTTTAATTATGGAAGAACTTGTAGCCTGAATTCACTATTCAGCATGGCAGCAGCCATTGCAACACTGTGTGATGTACTGACACCTGTTTAGATGTGGTCTGACTTTCTCTGTGTGTACTGTTTTTTCATCTGACCTTATTATATCCACTTACGTAAGTCACTCTGGGCAATGTAAATGTACCCAAGACTGATCAATGAAGGAGAAGGAGACTAATTTACGTAAACATATGTATCTAAAACTGACCCTTGAAAGAGGAGACTGATTTACCCCTACAAATGTACCTAAATCTGACCATTGAAGGAGGAGGAAACTGAGTTACCCGTACATCTGTTCTGCTCACCACTGAAGGAAGAAGAGAGAGAAACCTACAGTACAATCCTATATTCCATCCACTGCCAAATGAGGGAGCTGAACCCAAAGCTCTGGTACAGGAAACACAAGCTTCTGGCTCCCAGAGAAACTGAGGCGGGCTGGATAAATTTTCAAGGCTTGGACAGCCCCAATGAACATCCTACACCCCCTAAAAGGGGAGAGAACTGGAGAGGCGGCCAGCCTCCATCTGCCATTCACATCGATCAGACCACCACTCCATCAGGCCCTGACCCCACCCTCCCCAGCCAATCACATATCACCATGGGAAGCAACTCTTACCTCATTGGTGTTCCACCGGTGCCTCTCCTTGGGCAGTGAGGAACATTTTGGTAGACATTCAAGCAGCTTTTTGGGCAGGTATATTTTCAAATGTCCATGTTCATCTGAAATGAGAAAGGACACAGGAACAGAATAATGTCTTTGTGTTGAAAGTCAAGGCAAAGAGAAAAAAATGGAAGCTGCAGATGAGTGATTGAGAATGGCTCTGTGGGGAAGACATGGTAATCTCTGAGGCACTACACTCTTAACGAGTGTCACGTGTGAGTAATCTGGAAATTAGCACTATTTTTGATGAGTCCATTAAAACACAGTAGGTACAAAAACAATAATTAACAATCAAGTATAATACATTAGAAAATACTTCAACACTATAAACATAATGGCAATTTACTTATTTTTCTCTAGACTCCTATGTTTCAGAATGCTTTGGTGCTAATCACTCCAATTAGAAACCAGAGATTCAGTTCTTTGTTGATTTCTAATGGTTCAGGAGTGTGAAGAGGTGGGTTATAATATGCCTTTCCCTTCAGTTGTAATTCTGACAAAATGTAATTTGTGACCATGTTTGGTAGTATTGTAATGTCCAGCTGGTGGATGATCAAATATTTGTTCCAAATGTAAAATTTATATTTGCCAACTTAAATTTCCATAGCTTGCCCCTCGTACAACATTCCACAAGACGAGATTTGGCATGTAAATGAATCTGGATACATTACTATGTATAAAATGCTTGATTTTGGCCAGTTGAACTGAACAAGGGTGACAGAAACATTTTGTGTTTACTGCAATTTATCAATACACACAATCTGTAGTTTCCTTTGAGAAACTATGAGTCAGACCCCATATGCTCCTGTCTCCATGCCTGTCTGTGTTACCCCTGACTTCTGCACTGCTCATCCTATCACTCTCCAGCAGAGAGGACAACAAAGTGTCCGTGGGTCTCTGCAGCGACAGCATGCTGCATCATGACCGCACAGTAGTGGACCAGAACTGTGAATTCTAGGAGAAACAACTCTACGACAAGATGAAAGAAAACCTGTGGATAACCGTGCTGTACAAAGACAACAGGGGGGCTGGTGACTCAGTACATGTGCCCATGAACTTCATCCTGTCCACATTCCTCATGGGTCATTTCAGAACCCATATGTGACATATGTCTAATCTCCAGATCCTACACTGTAGATGTGATCTCTCCACTGACTGGTCTCAAGTTGCTGTAAAGCTGACCCAAGGTTACTGTGAACACAAACCACAATCATAAGAACAAAGAAGGACTTAGGACTGCCACATTAGAGATGGGTTTATCTTTCGTGATAGCATAACACAAAGCCGTAGTCACCTATACAACTGCTCATCATTGCATTGCTATGTCACATAGCTTCAGTGATCTGTGAAACTACCACCAGAAATGACAAAATCACAGCAAGCTGTGAACAAAAAGCTCTTGCAATGGAAAATAAGTGGTGACCCTGCTGACAAATCAAAGTGCCGAAGACGGGGAGGATATCAGCTCCTGACATCCCCAAAATCCTGACGCCGAACTTGACTATGAATCACACCCGATCTAAGGTCACGTTCTTGAATGACATTCTGGCCCGTCCCTGTGTACAAAAGGCCAGTAGCTACCAAAGCGTAAATGCCTGCACATGATGAAAGAAAAAGAAATACAACTTGTTTGGCCAGTAATTAAGACCGGCCCATATATCTGGCTCTCTTTCTTATTCTCGTGCTGTCCGCCTCTCTCCCCTCCTTTCCTCCTGTTGTTCTCTTAACAAACGGCCTGGCAGGGCAGTCAAAGCACAGACACTCACCTCCACGGCTGTGCATTAGACCCGCTCTTTTAAATTACACTGACACCCACTAACACTGCGAATAATATGTAGTCAAATTATAATGACCGTGTCAGTACTGTCTGCCCATTAGGTAGGCATGTCTCCTCACCCACCCCTCCCACCTGCTCACACATTCCCCACCCAAACCACCACCTACAGCAATCACTCCACATTTACTTCCCATTTCCAACAGAAACAATACTCATAGAATAGTGTATAAACAACTCAGATACACATATATATGCATACACAGCACATCACACCTGGTAAAGCTACTTCCACCCAACTTTCATGTGTACTCTGTATCACATGTGCCATTGCTTGCAATGTTGCAACCATATGGCTTCTTCACGCAGCTTTGTGGAGGCATATGTGCAGGGCTGGAATACAAATCAGCACTTAGCCGCAACCCTTTCAAGTTATCACATGTACTGGAATGTGATGACCAACGCCCTGCAACTGACCTGAGAACCGGTTAATTACTTTGTGCCTTTGAAATTATGCATGTCCGGATCAGAGGATCAAGCAACCGGGCAGCTATTCAATGCTGCCTCTTTGTTGGATTTAAGCATTAGTTGCATTTTGTTAGAGTCAGAGCTTTGTGATGTCAGCAGGTGCTGAAATTAAAGAAAAATGTTGTGTAAGTAAAGGACAAAAAGTCCCAGTTGCCTAAATTTGTCATTAAAAATGAAAGATAAACTGCATTGCTGTAGAGATGATTCTAGGCTCAATTTAACAAACGTCTCTTGTCATCTATGAGGCACTGAATTCATTATTTAATTACATTATTGCCATTTAGTAGACACTCTTATCCAGAGCAACTTACATGCTTACATGGGTTACAGTCTTTAAATGCTGCATATTGACTGAGACTAATGCTGGGTGATATACCTTGCCCAAGGATAAAGCAGCAGTGCCCCAGTGGGGGAATCAAACCAGCAACCTTTTGGTTCTGAACTCTGCTCCTTACCACTAAGCTACACTGCCACCCAGATGAATTCCACCTGTCTCCTGAAACATTGCTGTTTAATACCACAGACAACGTTTTCCCCCATACTCTCTCTGTAATCACCTCTGGGTTAACAATGAGAGTGAGGCCTCATGAACCAGAAGATGGGTGGAGCTACTCCATGCTACCATGACTTATCAACCTGAAGTGTTTTTCCAGGAAGAATAAAGTCTTTTGATTGTTTCAAATGAGTGAGTGATTGACTGCATATGGTACACCCTGCCCCCCTGCCCTTGACACCTCACTTTCTCATCAATACACCATGTGCTTGTTTGTTTGTCTGTTTGTCTGCCTGCCTGTCTTTAATCACCAAATTTATCACCAAAAACCAATGGACAGATTGAAACCTGGCCAAATTATTGCCTGGGGAATCAGAGTCTTGCTGCACTGACACCTGTAAAGGTTGGTGGAGTCAAGCCCTCTGCTTTTGACTGCTGGGGCAGAGGGAAGGAAAGCTCTCCCCATCAAACACAAGCAGCGAAGGAGCTGCTGGGAATCAATAGCATGACATTTTCTCAGTGAGTCGCACAGGGTCAGGAATGGGGGTGCCGAGGGCGAGAGGAACACGAGAGGGTGATTTACGGGCAAGTCAGGAAGGGTGCGGACAGCAAGAAAAAGTCCTCCAATACCTAAAGGAGGCAGGAAGGGGGGAAAAAATGTACAATACATAAAATATGTAATCATGCCCAGCAGCAAGGTACTCAGAGTTCACAGGTGCCAGATTAGGGAATGAAAGGCCTCAGACACACACTGCACCTCTCCCATAAGGACAGCAGGAAAAGTGTTTGGAGATGCAGCCACACACAGCTGGGAGCTGTACACAGCATGCGGGTGTAATGGAAATGCAGCCGGCGTAAACTGTTCAAACACGTGCCTTGCCGCCGCCGCGCGCGGGTATCTGTGATCGCTCGCCTCGCCCAATTAAAATTCCTATGCAGCACCTGCTCACAAGCAGCAAAAAAGTGTTATTATCTCCGGAAACAAACAAGGGCAGACACAAGCTGATCTGGGGCATCTGTGACAAACAGAGAGAGAGAGAGAGAGAGAGAAAAGAGAGGTGTGGGAGAAAGATAAGAGAGAAGAGAGAAAGATTCTGGAGCAGAGAAGAGGAGGAGACAGACATGGCCGTGAAGGGGGGGGTGCATTTGTGTGCAAACAAAGAAAAAGTCACTGAAGAGATTTAATCTGAAGAGAATGAGGTGTGTGTGTGTGTGGGGGGAGAGGGGGGTGATGACAAAAATGGAGGGAATAAAGCCACAGTACAGACTCCTAAAGATTCATTTCAGATAGAGAGTCACCTGTTATAGATCTGTTCATGTACAAAGTAAAAAGAAAAGGGAAAAAGCGGCTTGGAGAGAAAAGCCAAGCAAAGGGTAGATTTGTTTGACTTAGAAAAAATACCAGCCTGGTTTCACCCAAAAAAAAGATATTAATGGACTGAGTGAAGTGGCTTTTATTGGTCCCAGGGAATACTGGGATGAGAAGACAGCTTTGGGTTTCTTTTTCTCTAGGAATTCTTTTCCATTTTACTTTTTAAACAAGTGTTTAAAGTTTGGAAAAAAAACTGACAAGAAAAATTCTAACTCTTTTGAGCAAAGTGCCACTGTAACAGGCATAAAAGTTGCACATTCCCTTCAATAGCCTCGGCTGGGTTACTGCACCATAAATGTGGTTTATGCTGTTATTACCATTATATTGCAAGCAGATTTGTGGTGAATGCAGAGGTGCTTTCTTCAGCAAATGCATTTTTGTTGTTAAATTGAAAAAAGTTTTTTCCCCCTCGTACCATATAACATTTCAGGCTTTTGCATCTTATCGTACTTTCATGTCAATCAAAGCCCACGCTTATTATATTAAACATCTCCCATCGACAAAGTGTTGCCGCAAGTTTTATTGGCCGTTTTTGGAGTAAGCGTTTTGTTGACAGCGGCGTGATGCGGATATGCACTGTCCCGCCTCCCCTTTTGAATTTTTCATAGCGAGCGCTTCTTTGAACGGGAAGCAGATCATGCCCGTAATCTTGGGATTACGGGGAGAAAGCACGCATCAATGATGAGTGAGGGAGGGGGGAATCAGGGAGGGGGGACTCAGGGAGGGGGGAATTGGAGTGGGTCTTGACGTTTGCAGGCAATCGCTCTCACAGATCACGCCGCACTTTCGACGCGTTTCAGCTCTTGGCCGGTGTGCGTCTCTCCTCCGCCGCCCGCCCGCCGTGATCGCTCCCGTAACGCTCCCCGTAACGCACCTCCGCCACTGATCAATGTGTGTCGACACTCCCGCTCTGAAACTCCCAGCGGTGACATCATCCCTGGTTCCGTCAGCAAACCCATGACTCTCCTCCGGCAGATTTCTCACAGGCTGACAGCAACCCAAGTCGGGTGTCCAAAGGAAGCCTGTCCCGGCCCTTGCTGGTCATCTAACGCTGAGTTTTCAGACTCTATTTCTGGTTTTGGCAAGGTCAATGGGAGTTGCAGTCTCTACACGCGTTTTTAAATACTGTCTTAAGCCCTGCCTTTGCATTCTGGCATTTACTCCTGCTTACAAAAGTGCTACAGAGACAAACAGTGCTAAGCAATCTATTTTGTTATGCATTATCTGGTGCTACTTCTCTGTGGCTGAGTGACCATTGAACACTTCTTTTTGCATTTTGTTTACGTGCTGAGAGATTCGCTGGCTTGGAACTACTCAATCTAATGATTTTGCTTAGTCCTTTACTGTCACCTTTTCCAAACTCCTTTCAGCATTTTATTTTATTTTTTTTTAGCAGATTCATGATGTCAGTCATTGTGCTCTTCCACATGAGTGGAGGGAGAGCTGATGCAAACTGCTGTGGATGTGAACACTACAAAACATGTTTAAACAACATGGGAAGTCTGACTGGGACAACATCTGACAGACGGGGCAGTGATCGGTGAAAGACTTTATTTAATCACTGGCTCTACCAGGTGTTCTGCATGACCATCAGAAATGACCTTTGAAATGCACTTCTTTTGAAAGCGAAGCATTCTGATTGGTCCCAATCAGCGTGTCACTGATATCACATTGGACCTCCTCCGATTAAAAGACAGAGAGAGCTATAGAGAAAACAAAAATACAGAAATTATTATATCATCGCAATACGGAATGCAGGGATTAGTTAACGCCTTGTCTTTCATCCTTTCATTGGCTGGTTCACAAATCCACACTCATCCATTCCAATCCAGTGGGTGTGCATGCGCAGCCTGACCAGAACGGGTCAAAAGGACCACAATGAGGAGATCCAATTGGGAGCAAAGAGCCTGGCCCAAATACCACCAGTACCCTCCCTTTGTCACATTGCGCATAAACAGAGCCCGAGGCTCTGAGGCATATCACTCCAGTGAGAATGCGCATGGCGACGGACATAAAATAAATCCCAATAGTGACCCTGCATCTGACGAGCCGCCATCCTCACAGCAAATTATGGGCATCAAATTTGCCTTTAACAACCTTTATGAAGCACAAGGCACTTTTTATGTACTTTTCTCACTTTAATTCCGCTATTTAATCATGTACAGCTGTCATATTACTGAGATATACAGTGAGGATCAAAATCTGGCCCCAGAGAAATTTGCTGAAGACGAAAAATCAAAATAACGGTTCAGAAATCCCCAAAGGACACCCGTTTCATAGATGAGAAGAACAAATGACAAATTACCATCCTGAATGTACTGCCATTACTCAATGTTATTTATTTTTTTAACCTTGTAAAATTGTCATTTTCACATTAAACACACAACCCCGGGATAAAAAAAATGTTCTTGGGAGATGTCTGTCTGTTAATTAAGACCTGTTTCATAATGCAGATAGTAAAACACTCAGAAGGCTACATTTAATTCTCCAAGTTCAGACATTACGAGATGTCAGGGGAAATTTGGGGACCTCCCCCCCACCCGCCTTTTTTTCTCCAAATAAAATGAATGTGGCAGCAGTGACGTCTCCCTGTGCCACAGTTCGGAGTACAGCGGGAGAGACCTGCATGCTAATTCATCACTGCACTGATAAACTTTCTTAAAGGAATCCTTCCCAGAAGGGACCAACACATATCTTTTTGTGTACTAGCTTATCTGGCCATGATAATTACAATGAAGCTACAGCAAGGGTTTGTGTCTAAACGTTTCCAGGCACTGAGGAATACTGTTTGGGGTTGTACCTCTGAGGAGTGGTGGTTTGTAATGATTACAGGTATAAAAAAGCAAGTGACATGCTCCTCCACTACAGTGTTTTGACGGCTGGGACATCCCGTTCAGAGAGGGTGCTGTCCATTCAGTCAGGGAGTAGAGGGAGCAGTGAGTGGCCCAATGATGGAGCCCTCCCTCTGGCTGTGTTACTCAATGATTCCATTACTCCTACTCAGGATGTCAACACACACACACACACACACACACACACACACACACACACACACACACGCATGCACATGCACACGCGCACATACACACACACACACAAACACAAACATACACACGCATACACACACATTCCCAGACATACACAAACACACATACCCACACACACACACAGAGCCCTGATCTTTTTTATGTCTATGACACTGTAGACATTAACATAATTCAGTCTTCCTTCCGTTAGGAAAAAAAAACAATTTAGCTGTCAAAAAGTAAAGTGCAAGTCTGGCTGAATCAGGAGCCTGTTATATTAGAAGATGTGCTGTGCTGGGCTGTACTGGGGGCCTGCCAATTACCGCGCGAGTCCTGATGAGGAGAAAGCGTCTCAGTGACGGAGGACGAAAGCAGGAATCTCTGCTGGGGGGGGGGGTGGGGGTGCAGCTCTCAGTCTCTCTCATTAGGAGGCCAGGTAGAGCTCCTCACTGTTCGCAACAGCACAGCGTCTCTAGCAGTCAGAGCCTGAGAGGATAATACAGACAGGGCTATCCAGCTTTATAATGCAGCTGTAACCGGCCCGTCACCACCTCTCGCACGCAACTCCTAATGGAATAACCTAATGGATTCCTTCACTCTCATCTAAGCATTGACATTAAAGCTTGACACCCCCCTCCCCCCATCTCCAGCTCACAACCTGCAAGCCCATCTCTGGAATCAGATTTTGCTTCTCGGCTTCATTCCACTAGCCTTAGTTAATTCATAGCCTCTCCAGTTCTCTTGGCATAATGAAGTACTAAATGTTTCAGGAGGTTTTTTCATAGGTTAGTCTATGTAATTGTTTCTTACTATTTATGCATTAATCCCTATTTAACCAAGACGGTCAACCAAGAACTACCTTCTTAGTTACAGCGATCACTCTGGAGGAAAAGGTATGTCGGGAATGCAAGGGATTGTGTCCCAGAGTGGTGGTTTTGGATAGTGGACCAGGACAGTTAACACCCATACGCCTCTGATAAGCACCATGGGATCTTTCTGACCAGTGAGTCAGGGTGAAAATCTGATCCATTAGACAGAGACTCTGAGAACAGAGTGTCCAGAGTTGGTAAGAGGTACGAGGTGAATGCATTGTGAAGATGAGACCACCTGTCTGGGATGTTCAGAAAGCAGCCACCCTGTATTTATGTCTTTTACGCATGCTGCAGAGAGTGAAGTGTCATGTCCCTCAGCCAGCCCTTCCCACTGGGCGAAATAGATTTTCTGTTTGAATAGCAGTGCTGATCTCAGGATTATCGCCAGCTCTTTCTTTGAAGCAGAGCTTTTAAGATCATTTCTTGTTATGTTTTGGATTTTTTTTGGTTTTTTTTCCCCTTCACAATATCAGTCACGCCGGCTTGCCCAGGGATCAACCCAGAGACCAGAAACGGTCATAAAACCAGAGAGAACTGACAAAAAGCTTATCTAAAATCAATTGCTTCTACCGACACCACAAACTCTCCCTCCGCTCCTCTCTCCATCTCCCTTCTCTCCTCGGCAGCGTGGGCCATGACAATAACAACTTTCCTTGTTTTGACTGCTGTCAATCATTACTGTAGAGGACCAGTGTCAAGATCCTTCAGCTTCACTGGGACACTGGGGAGCGAGTGCCTGGTGACATCTCCTATAGCACAATGTTCTCACAGCAATACTGGGTAACTGGTTTTCTACTTGATAGACAAGTAGAAAAGTAGACAACTTCCGCCTACTGGCTAATGACCACTTCCAACTGGGACCAGTTTTCCCAGAGGGTCTTGCATACAAGTACTAAGGAAACTGATCTTTATTCAGCTACTTGTCAGAAGGCTGCAGGGTGGCCTCATGGTTTTAATGTGACAAACATGGGTGAAGCCATACATTGATATTTAGTAACAATGGCCACAGCAGTTAGTGCAGATCCTTTCTGAATTACATCTACTCCCATCCTACAGTAGGTAGTCTATGCTTGTGATCCATGGAGTACAGCCACACTAGTGTTTACTGTTTCCATTTACTACACAAATTCCCCCCACATCAATACGGTTACTTCCAATTTCACTTTCACATCCAATTCTAGAATTGATCAATCGATTCCAGTCTAGTTTGAACTGGCCTCCCCCTGGTAACGAGGTGGGAAAAAAGAAATTGCCCTATTATTACGGCTAAAACTACAGGTTCTTTATTGACCACTTCTACCATTACCATCAGCGGCAGCATCGGCAAGATTTCTGAGTACAGGTAGCTATATTTCCTTTTTTTTTTTTTACAAAATAGACCACAGCGAAGTCAACAGGACACAAATAGGCCATGGCAAAGTCAATACCACACAAACAGGGGATAAAGGCATTATGTTTTATAAACCTTAGACGGACTAGAAAGGACTAGAAGCCTTAGAGCTCAGAAACTTGCTCAAGTCTTGGGCCTGATATCTACAGATGACTTTGGTTTGATCTCTTCAGCATCCAAAGTCATGAATGATATTCTATTTTGGGACCAGGGAGACTCCACCGGGCTGAAGGATGGCCTCCATGGGGCAATTGAGTCATTCTGTAAAGTGTCTGAGACCCGGCCCCAAACTCAGCAGACTCAATTTTGACCGAGACCTGTCCGAGCTCCAGGTCCCCTAATCAGGTAGTGATTGCGTGAAATTGGCCAGTTGATTTATGGGCGAGTCGCTGAGCGAACGCCGGCTGCTGAATTCATAAGCGATCTCCATTATATCTGCGGCACGCATCTGGCATGCTGCAGAGCATTTCGGAACGCCTGCGCATTGGCTGGCAGCAAATGAAGCATGATGGGGGAGACAGACACCATCAAAGCATCCTGCATCCATTCAGCTCGAGCTGTGGAGAGGGAAGCAGGTAACACGCACAAACATACAGAGAGAGACACACTAACACAGGGAGATGCACACGGAGGAGACACACACACACACACACACACACACACACACACACACATACTAGAACTTGTACAGTCAGGCACACACAGAGGAGGATTCACACACACAACACACACATAAAGACACTAACACATATTCAGACACACACATGGAGACATACACAAACACACACAGACATGTACATGCACACAGAAACAGCATACACACAAACATATATACACACACATTACACACATGCATACACAAAGGCACAGACACAAATACATTTAGAAACAAGCATTAAGATAAGGTTCAAGCTCACATCACAAGATACATAAGAGTACAATCTGAGAGCTGCACACAACAAACAGGAACTCAATCACAATGCCAATGCATGCACAAACACAGAGAAACACACTATTCACTTGCAGAGGCATAGCACACACATCATGCATTCAGTGTGCTGCACTAGACAGTCGTAAGGAACATTACCCGGAAAATGTAGAACCCAGAAGACACACAAACGTGCAAACATGACCCAAGCAAACTATCAGTCAGAGGACCAGAGAGTCCATGGTCTCCTCTAAACCTGTCCCCCCCTGGATTGCACTGCCTTAAAAATCAATCAGACTCAACCTTGAATGTTTCTCTTTGTTTCCCAGACAATTTACAGATCGATATCAGCTACAAATCAGCCTTTGGTGGAAAATGATAACTGGCTTACCATTACAATGAGCTCTGCTGTGTCCAACAATCCCAACCCCGAACACCCTCTCACTTCTCATGGTCTGCCATCACCTGGAGCATTCAAGCCTGATGCTGAGTTGTTAAAAGCTCCCATGTTCCCCTGCTCAGTCCCCCAGAGATACTATATTTGGAACCAAGATGTCAGACTCTTTTCTTCAGGCTTAAAGTTCTGTCCCTGCACTGTTTAACCTGGAGTTCCAGTGAGACTGGGTGTTAGCTAATGAATATTCATTAGTAGTATGACTTTCCTTGCTCTGATTGTAATTGCCAGGGATGTGTACGGAATTGTAACATCCAATCATCCGGAACCAAGATACATTCCAGGACAGTCTGCTCATGAATATTCATACGCAACACCCCTGGGAGTCTGTCCGCAGTGACCGGAAGTCTTTAGCCGGGACAGGAAGGAACATAGAGACTGGTAGTGATTGACTATCTCTCCTCCTCATGCACACTCTCCCTGTATAGGAAAGATCCTAACCACTGAGGCAGAAAAATTAACCTTGGCATCAATGAAGCAACAGTGCAACACAGACTTTGGTCCCAGCCCAGGATGCGATGGCTGGCTAATGACATGCTGCTAGTCACAGGTGATCAAGTGGTCTGTTGTGAGGGAGGTGTATTGAGAGAAATGGGAGAACCCTATGCAACACTACAGAGGAAATTGGACGTGCATTTCAACACAACTATCCACTTTATAATGAATGACCTTTACCTAACCTCTGACTTAACCCCCTACTGACCTCTGAAACACTTCAGCCAAGCCACCTTATCATCCTTGATGTAGACTCACCTTGCTAACAAAATCAACCAGTACATTTGATTTCACTGAGCAAATAACCCATAACCACTAACACAAAATTAAATGCCCAGAGAAGGAAAAGACTCCTTCTCACTTTCCACGTCTTAAAAAGCGAAACTGGAAATGTGATCTTAGGTTCACTCTGCAAGTGCGAGCAAATCCAGCTGTGTCGTGTTTCTACTGAGGTAATAGGATAGTTTTCAAAGTCTCCGGCGGCGGGCCTTCTCTTTTCTAGCGACTCCTGACAGGAAACATGAATGAATACTAAAAAAAACATATAGCGTGCTTTTTACAGAACGAGGAGGGAGGCACCACTTTAATTGCCTAGCGGAAGCAGCAGGCAGCCGCGCTGGGATCCACTGTATAGGCCAACGGGGCATTAAAAAATCATGGCCTCTAGTTCATGCAGGCCTGCAAGACTCTGAAACCATACATCAAAAAGTGGCCAAGTCCTCCGTCGGAGTTTTCTCCCCGAGGAAAGAGCGCAGCGCGGCCGAGTGTGCGCCGGGGAGGGTGGGCAGACGCAGCGTGTAACGCACTGCATTAACCATGAAGACAAGGACGCCAGCGCTGGCTCGCCGAGCTCGTTGGCCCGTGAATATCCCCGCTCTGGGAGAGCCGAGGATAGGCAAGGCTGTTCCACCAGAGTGCTGGCAAAGTCCTCCGCCTTCACCCTGACTACTCTCACAGCCCCCAGGAACAGACGCGTACCGGCTCCCGTCTGCTGGTGATACTGACGAGAAGCGATGGGAGAGCGGGGATTCATGGGCACCACATCAGGCGGAGCTACCACATGCTATCAAAGACTGAGAGCCTCGATACCCTTAAGCCAAATCCACTATATGAATTCACAATATGATGAGAGAAAGAACAACATGGGTGTACAGCTAGGAAAGGGGGTGGGAACACCCAGCAGACCTAACAGCTTTTAAAAAACCGGGGTAAGAATTCCCCCAATGACAACAGCTCCTGCCACTCTGTTTACATCTAAAAGCATGTTCATTAAAACGCTGTGTTTTGAAGCAGCATAGATTACTCCCCCAAAAAGAGAACATAACGAGCAAGCGAGAGAATAACACCAAAGGAGTGTGGCTTGATTTTACTGCCTTCATAGAATTACACCCAACAAGAATTCCCTTAATTATCCAGATCAACCGATTCTTCTGTAATGGTTAAAGTATACAGTGTCTTAATTAATCGTAACAACACGCCGTCGTTTCCAAACTGCGGCACGAACAACAAAAAAGTCGGGTGCCATGTGAGCAAACTCGATTTGGAATGGCTGCAAATGAGTCTGAGTGGCCCTTGTTTCCCCTAGCTTCTGCAAACGATTCAAATCAGAACGTTCTCTACAAAGTAAATTCACACTGAGTGTGGAAGTAATTTCGCCCGGAAAATGGAAGTGCGTAATTCCCCTTGTGGGCCTCTTTCCTGCACGGGGGAGGAAGCGGGACGCGACAGGAAGCTGACCGAGACTCGGCCAGGACCGGCCCGGCGTTCTCCGTCAGCCCTGCTCTGATCCGCTCCCGAGCCGCTGGCTGCTGCCGGGGACGATCACTCTAAGATAATGACAACACTTCAGATATCGACAGCAATGCCCTGTAAAAGCAGACACTTCAATCAGCAGAGCAACGCTCTGAGAATAGTGTCCAGGAGAGAGCCAGAGAGAGAGAGAGGGAGAGAGGGATAAAAGGGGGTAGAAGAGGGGAGGGGATGAAATCGAGAGGTAAATAAATGAATCGATGAATGAATAATTGATCACCCAGTGATAGCGGCTCCTTCGGGCAACGCCACGGATGCAATATTAATAACCATTGCTTACTGTTCATCTCCGTGACATCACTGGCACCCTTAGGGGGAGCATGGCCGCCATAACACACAGCTGATCTGTACATTCGATCCGGATTACGGATTCTCTTCAGTCCTTAAGGAGGCAAGGGAGAGAGTAAGGAGAGAGAAAACTCCAGGAAATGAAGCATGCACAGAGTGGCTCTGCAGTTTTGTTTTTTAAACTTCCCAGCATGCAGGCAGCAGCAGGCGTCCTGAACAGTTGAGCAGCGTGAGCAGCGCTAGGCCTGACGTGTCCCTGCTTTTGCCTCCTGCACTGCACGCCTCACCGCGCATCTCAGATGTCTACATTCCTGGAGCACATCCCCCCCCCCCCATCTCAGCATGGAAACATCACCCCCTCCTACACCATCACTGACTCTGGCTGTCTTTCATCTGTGATTAGTAGAATCTGCAAGCCATTCAGAGCAGACCAAAAGGCACCCCTGCAAACAGCGTTCCCTCATCCACCTGCTATTATTCCACCTATCAGCTGGAGCTTGGCATTGTTTCCAAAGTTCCCTGGAACAATTTAAGAAGTAAAATAGAATGAAAACTCGGTGTCTGGTTGGATAAAACATACCAAATACCCAACCCCCACAAGCACAAATTTGATTTTTTATTAGTCTGATACTCAAACATTCTGTAGCTTTGCAGATCAAATTTTGGAATAATCGGACCTTGTTTTGTTTCCCCCAAGCACCGCACGAAACTGTATGAAAGCTCTTTCCTTGTAAATAATGACTCACTGCAGAGAGATCTCTCATTCAAGCTTTCAGGCAGGGAAATGAATTTGCTGTTATTTTACACTGGGTTCTTAGGCTCTCCCTCATGAATATTGATGAGATTGAGTCAAACTCTGAATTTTCTTCAGAATTTTTGTTAATTAAGAAGCATTTGAATACTGATCCAAGTCATCGATTAGTGAAATTGTGACTCCATATTGGCCTAATGGAATATTGGGTTTCATCCTGTTTTTAACCAGGCTGAGTTGCTAGTGCTATTTCAGTCCCCAGTTTAAATCCTTTCGCAGAGGAACCCTTTGTGTCCCTCTACTAAAATGGCTCAGTTCTCATCAGTACCCATCTGGTGACAGGATCACACAGCAGAGTTTATATCTTTGAGTTTATATCTATCTAATAATGTAATGTAATCTTCACGAAGAACCCCAAGGCAGAAACCAGGGTTCATGAGATAGGGGAAGCACGTGTATGTGAGGGTGTGCGTACATGCATGTGTGCGTGTATGTGCGTGTGAGTGTGTATGTGTGTGTATCTGTGTGTGTGTGTGTGTGTGGACACGACTGTAAATTTAGCCAGGAATACTCTTAACTCGCTGGAGCAGCTATCAGCGAGTCCAGCTATTTGGCTGTTCAGGGTCCATATTGTCTTCATGTCTGGTACAGTGGATGAATGGACGAGATCAATGCTCGAGCCCTTCAGAGGAAGGCGAGGCCTGTGACGGCACTGACCTGCCTCAACAGCCTTGACCGGGCTGGGCCGGGATCAGGGCTGCACCTGTCTCCGCCTGGTTAATTCAATTAAGAGAGTAAAAACTCATGTCTGGTTCCACATGGCACATGCACGGATTAATGGCAGACATAGGCGGAGCCATTTTCTCAGCATGCAGAGTGGCATCGATTGCATACGGGGGGGGTTCTGCTTCTGCGCTTGGACCGGTTCCATTTCCCGCTCTATCCTAAAGTGCTGCCCTAACAGTTTCTGCCCGACATCCGATACCAGCTATATTACACATGCCGTCTCCCCTCTTTTCAGAGGGAAAAGAATCTCTTAGTCAAAGCCATAATCTGAATGTGGACAATCAGTATGGAATGAAATAAAAAGAATCAGCCAGGATCGCAGGCCCAGTTTACACTCTTGTCCCGCCCGTCCCCCAAACATAAGGGAGCTAAAGCTAGCCCTGGTCCATATACCCTAATCAGCATGAAATCTAATGAGCAGAATCTTCCCGCATCTTGTGTCATTTCCTCAAGTTCAACCTCTCCCAATGCCTATCTACTGGATGGTGAAAAGGATTGCATTTTTCCCCTCACATCCTTGACCAGACTTTACACATGCTGGCTAGACACCAGCAGTAAAGACTGCGTCCTTCACTAATGATCTGACAGAATGCATGTATGTGTCAACATTGGTGTAATCCAGAACACAAAAAACAGGATGAAATTCCACCTGGAACAGCTCCATAGCATAAAGGTACAGGGTGAACACGGAGAGTGCGGCTGCACACTGTTCCTCAGCTTGCACAAGACGCCTCCCTCAACCCTAATGCTCGCCTCTGTGATACATGTTCATAGCAGCTGCGGGACTCATCATTAACCACAGAGCGTGAGCCCACAGGGGTATTTTTACACCCCTGACTCCACCATGGAGCTGAGGGGTCCAAGCCCCTCGTTCAGACATAATTTCGTCAACAGAGTTTGTTTTGCAGAAACTTTTACGGTGTCCTCTAAATGTCTGCTCACAGAAGCCATGCCAGACTTTTTTTTTCTGTAGCATGGCATTAAAAAAATAAAAAACAGGAAAAACATGAATTTAATAATGAAAGTTTTTGCTAATCTCCAAAAATGAAGAAAATAAGCAACAAAATCAAATACACAAATAAATAAGAACATTTAACCTAAAGACGACTAAAAATAACCTGCAGCCCCATCCCCAGTGACTTTTACCAACAAAAAGCATGGCCAATTAAAAGCAAAAGCTGGTTTATCTGGGCCCAACGTTCTGCACAACAATCCGGTCACTTTGTTGCAAGGGGTTTCTCAGCGCCAGGGAACCAGTGTATTCATGGAGCGCGGATGATGGGGAGGGATGGGGGGGGGGTACAAGCCCCAGCTCTAATGCAAAACACAGCTATTTCAGGTACAGAGGCTGCGTAGCCCACGCCGCTGAAGCATGCAGTGCTTAGGGGACACGGTGTCGGGAGAGGTGAGGCGGTCTGCGCTGCCTTCGTGATGCGCGGCCGCGGGAAGAACGCAATCTATTATTTAAGCAACGGAACGGATCCCCCTGGAACCACATTAAGGCTCAGCACGCGGGCTAGCGCTGCTGCCTGTGATCTGCTCCACGCCCGCACTGAGAGGCAGAACACAGCACTGCCGGGGATTCGGCTCCTGAGGATGAGCGAGTCAGGGACAGGCGCTGCTCCCCGCCTGGTGATCATCGGGGTTCGTGAGGAAGCTTAAGGGCTGACACACTGCTTTTTGTTGTTGTGGTTTTTATGGCGAGACGAAGATGTGACAATGTTTTGACCTGATGAAGAAGATCGAACAAATAAAAACCAAATTCATGACCTGGGACAGCAAGCTACACGCAGCCTTATGCTTTGCTTGCCTTGCCAATCCTCCACTCAGCACTGAAAGGGTAATGTGAATGTGCATATTATTACTAATTTTCATGCACATGGACACGCACACCAGAGTCTACTGCCTGAGCTCTGCACGAGGCAAGAAATTTCTGGCCAGTTGCTCATCTTGGGAGCCTCCAGTCAGGGCGTCTGTGGGGCTCTGAGAAATACCCCAGGACATTATTCTGGGTTTGACATCCTAACCCTGCTTTTTGTGTCTGTGACACGAGACTGTCCATATACATCAGGACGTATCGAATTACAGAGTGACGTCTTTTGTTTTAAAATTCAGAAGTACACGTGTTTCTCTCGGTGATAGTGTATTTCAGGTGGACGCTCCGATGCATAGCTCAATATCGCTCCCCTGTGGAACTTCGTTAACAGATTATAGATAATTTTGTTTCCGACCGCACGCTGTTTAGTTGAACTTTTTTGCCTCACATTGAAACATAATCAACACCACTGCGAGCCAGAAGCACAAATATTTTAGAGCATGCAGATCGTCCCTAATCTAGACTTATAACAATCTAGACCCTCTTCTGAAATTGATCCGTATGTCTGTGAAGTCATCAAAAAACTCCAATATTAAATGCTGACGTAAGGAAATATTGAAATGAGTCTCAAAATTAAGCTGCATCTTCCTTTTTCAGCCAGTGGTACTTCAATATTTAGCATTATCATACAGTTTGATATACTCTCTCTCAACTGTGTCTTACTCGGTACATAATTCTGTATCAATCAATGAAAACTGACTACTATTTCTGCTTTGCCCATGTCCCTTGAATTTCGCTTAATTACTGTAATGGATTTTGCTTACGATTACAGTATACACCCTCTCAGACTCCACCTCGTGGCGTCGTATGCGAACTACAGCAATACAAATATTTTGAACTAAAAAAATTAAGAACGTCACAGATAATATTCCTCAAGATTACTTTAGTTGTATGTATCAGTTTTTTACACGAGTAATTGTGTCATTTATTACTGTACATTATAACTGACCGACTCCCCAAACCATGATGTCCGTTACAACAATACGAAGCTACTGTCACATTCATACACGGAAACCCGAATGGTACACTAACCTAGTAGCAACATTTTACATGCAAGTTTACAATCAGAGCACTTTAAGCATGCAAATGCTGTCAACTGAATACATAAACATTCATTTTATAGTTTTATACGTTTTATTGGTTCAAATACCTATAAAAGAGAAGCCGTAATAACATCAATCAAATTCATTTTTCATGTGTTTTAAACTGAAATTCTACTATATTTCGTTCTGTAGGAATATATCTCTAGCGACTTGTAAACAATGCGTAGACTTACATATCAGATTTCTTTCTATATACTTCGTATACATTATATATTGACATACTTGAAAGAACAACGGGTTTCCTTATTTAACATATGGCAATAATAAAGTGAATTTCAGTTACCTTGACAATTCATCTGGTCAAACTTGTGGTCCACGCTCAATGTTACGAACCAGAATACATTTCCCGGTTTGAAACATTTACCTATTCCGTGAGTGTTTCCAATTAGAAACACCTTGTACTTTTCATGATCCTTGAAATTAGTTTCAAAGGAGTCTGTGTGTTAATGGGACTAAGCCTATATCCTTAACCACGTTTTCACCCCTGTGTTCAAGAACCCTTAGCAAAGGAGCGGCAAAATGTGATATTTTGAGAGCGCAACTCCATTTTAAGACGCTGCTCTGATGTTCACTTGTACAACAACACCCCAACTCACTCGCAAACTATCTTGGGGGGAAGAAATCTATCACGTTTGTACAGCTAACATCACAATTAAATCGCTCTTACACTCCGCGCCGTCTCGTACTGCTTCGTCGAGCACATCTCTCGCTAGCCAGTTACAGACATCAGGTTCTTGCGCTTTCCTCTCCAAATGCTAGTTCCAGCGGTACCCAGCGAGCTATCTCTGGCGGTGTCAGTGTAAAGGAATTCCACTTTCTCATCACAAACGGGGAACGCTGTGCGTTCATAGTATTTTGACGTGAAGCACACAGCCAGCTAGCTCAACGGAAGATTCATACAGAGCAAGCTAGGTTCGCAATCTAGCAAGACAGCCACATTTTAACTGGCCAGATAGCTAACTAGCTATCATCATCAGCCACCTAGGTAGCTAACTGGATAAAAGAGAAGTTAGTGGTGGCGGCGGCAGGTTGGCAGTCAGCTAGCCACTTGGCAGTACTGAAGAGCTAAGTGAAATGTTATAATAAATCCATTTAAATCCTGTCAGCTATTTTATCCCCTTGTTTTTAATACATGGACACATCCAGCTAGCTAACGTTATCTCCTCAGCGTTGACTAAATCATGATGAATATCGGACTATCAAAAGCTGCAAGAGCCTCCAGCTCCGTCTTCCCCTCATCTGGATTTAAAAGCATATCAATTACATTTGGGTAAAAATGGAAAATTAATCCCGTTATTCCTCTCTTACCTTCCGGCTTGTTTTCGGCAGCCATTTCCCCTCCGCGCGCCACATCCTCCTCCTCCTCTTCACGACCGGGGGGACCACGCGCGTGCACGGTGAGGACAGCACGAGGAGGGGTGGGGGGCAGCAGACAAGTCCAACGAATGCATTTACTATTGGTCAAAAAGCAGTGACTGACAAGCATACTCTGAAATGTCTTGTGAATTCATAAAACTAGCCCTCCTTTAGAGCCAACCCAAAATATCATTGGTCAAAGCTTAATATTTGGGGACACCTTGAAAAGATTTCAGCCAATAAGAGCTGTGGAGGTGCTTGTCGTACTTACTCGCAATCAGGGCTGGGATCTTCTACAGAGAATGTTTGGAATGGTCGCTCTCATGTGGAGTGTATATGCAGTGTTTACTATTTCAATCCACAGAAAAATCATTTGCACTCTGTTGTGGTGACTCGTGAGACATGCTTTTGGAGAAAAGTGTGATTTGAGGAGAGTTTTTTTGTTCTGATTGAGAGCATCAGAGAGCTTATCAGAGACTGGAGAAATTATGCACAGTATAGAAAAAGTAGTGGTTTTGGCCATGTCCCAATCTGTCTTTTGCAAACTTTCAGTTTAATCATTCTGATCATACCCAATCTAACTGCCCAGGTGATTAAGCCCTTGCAAAGTGAGTGTCACTGAATAAAACTGTAAAATTAGTTACCCCCTCACTGTAAAGAACTGATTGGAGTTGTTCTATTTATTTTCCCTTTTCTAAAATTTAGCACCATGGTGCTTTCAAATACAACAGCCTCGTTGTGGATCCTGGTTCTGGCCTATAAACAGCACCCATACAGCCAACTGTGTCGAATATGTCAATGTGAAATCACAAAATCACAAAAACATATGGACTCTGAAAGCTCTCAAACATATGTTATTTGTTGATTCAAATTTCTGGCAACAAAGGGCGTTTAATATCATACATCATATTTTGTATATTGTTAAATTGCTTGAAATTACCACGAAGTAGGACAGTTATGACTCGCCAAATTAAATTGGGGAAGAAAAAACCTTTGTTGTGATCGCGCATGAGCTCCTGAGTACTGGTCTTTTCAGGGTGCTGTTCACATGGTATTGGTGCTGAAGAGACAGCGCCGCGAGCACCAAGGGAAACTTGAGGGCGCAACTTGTTTGAGGCGCAATCCACAGCGCTCGCGCAACTATGCGGTCGGTTGAAGGAAACGATTACACGCCTGAATTATAAAAATGGTTATTTTAAAAACGCTGAAATAATTTTTTGAATGTAAGCTAGCAGCGAAATCACGCTGGTTGGCGAGTTTTGTTTTGTAATTGTGTGTGTGTGTTTTGGGGGGGGTTACGTGCGCGCACGTCTATTTTATCATTATAGATCAATCATTATGTGGTCTGTAAATGATTCGAATTCAGTGGCAAATATGAAAGCTAAGTGTCCGAGTTTGGCCTTCGATGGCTGACGGAAAAACAACTATTAAGCCAAGATTTTAATATGTAAAAATACATAAATACATACAAAAATATAAATCAGTTTAGCATTTGCTGAGAAATTATCGCAAAACATAATCACAGTAAATACAAAATCTATGGGTTTTTAGTATGCAGAATGCATACCAGTGTGATGGTCTAAACGTTTGAAATGATCTGCTTAATAATGCCCCGTGAATATCTGAGATGTTCACACACGGAAACTTAGGAACAGAGAGGCTATCAAATATAAATTGCACAACCAGTTGAATACCCACCTAGCTGCAAAGGCCGCATTTATGAATACATAATTCGTATAATTCATTGGCAGATTAATGAACATACGCTAATTGGAATGCATTCGCAGATAATGGATTAAATGTTTCTTCGCCCGCAGCGAACCCCGAACTGCTTGAACGCGATTGGCATTATTAAAGTGTGATGATCTTTACAACTCACGCCCAATTGATAACAGGCCAGCGCTTTCCAAAACTGTGACCTTTTCCGCGCTGGAAGTCAAGTCATAAAAATGATTAAAAAAAATAATGAAATGAGAAAACTCTTTCGATGTAAAACACATCAATTATTCACCCGTGAAAGGAGGACATGACAGAGACTTGAATGATAACCCCCTTCTTTAAATCGTATGGAGGCCGTGTTTCTGTATCTCCGTCGTCATGAACAGAAATCGTTGCACTTGGTCCCGTTGCACTTCAGCATAGAGTCTGAGTGCTTGGGGTGGTAAATCAGCACTCGCATGTGAATATAGCCAACGAGTTGCGTCTAAAATATGAATGGACGCGATAATTATCTCTGCAGTTTCCCTTGCGTTTCAGTCTAAGGTTAGATCATTGCACCCGTATTGCAAGAAGAAAAATAAACTGTACCTGAAATGAACGATTGACATTGACTAGAACACCTAATCAAGTTACTTTTGACGTCTGTCAAAATACCATCGGCAATTAAATATGTCACAATAGGTGATTTATATTGAGTTTATTTCATTAAAGTTGTCTCCATTTACTTCCCTTGTCGATATTAGCTACAACAGTTATTTCCTGAGAGGCTTAGGTAAACAGTACAAAAACATGTGCGCTTCCCATTTTCGCTAAGGCAGTCGGTGTCATTGCCCAGCGTGGGAAAGGACAGTGCGAAAATAAAATTGACACGGACCTCCTAACCACAAGAGGGCAGTGACAGTTTAGAAACGCCCGCATTCGTATGTAATCTTACCAGAAACAGTGAGGCGGGGATGAAAGGTTGCAAACATGGCGGCGGCCTTAGAGGAAGAAGAAATAGACAATGATGATTATTATTCACTTCTTAATGTCAGAAGAGAGGTAAGTCATCTCCTAAACCCGATGTCATGGTTAAACATACCTTTGGTATAAAGAGAATCTGTGGTCAATGTCTATGAAATGTGCCTTCTAAAAGCAAATTTAGATGCCGCATAAGCAGATGACCCTCGCTTATCATTGATTTCACTCCTAAGGCGGTCCCCCAGTAGATGAGTGTAACTGGCTAACTATATCCAGATATTCTCTCTGCTGCATTTCCAGTTGTATAGAACTATGGTGGCTGGTAGCTTGCTAGCTAGCAAATAGCAAGCTAGTTAGGTAGTTACTCTGTCTACACATCGAAAGAAGTAGCCAGATTGAGTGGTCGTATTCACCAACATGAGTGTCACATTACCCAACATCAGCGTTATCGTATGCTGTTCAAACGACTCATAATTTACAGGTGAACTGCTACTGGCTATTTAGAAACGTAAACGTTACATAACTTTGCTGTTATAAGCGTTAGCTTGCCACTTGTCATTTTATCCCGAAAAATAATTTAATAGCGTTATTTTTATCAACAGATGGCAGTTAGCAGAGGTCACGTTCTCGTTTAGCTAGATTGTTGTATCTCTACTTTCACATTTGTTTAGCTAGCTATGCTCCTGTACGTGAAATCTCAATTCTGCGGAATGTTTTTAGCTAGCCAGCTCTCTGACCATGGTTTGTTGAATTATTTATAGATATGATAGCTAGTTTAACTGGTAAGAGTAGTTAGTCATCGTTAATTGCTCACTTCGTCAGTTACAGATAACGTTAGCAACGCTAGTCAGCAGTATGTTTCGAACCAGAATAGATATTCCTGATACTCTAAGTCATGCAAGAACCTCTTACTGTCACTTTGCTTTCCGGCTGTTATTTAAAAGTTAGTCAGGCATTGACACGTTTTAAACAACCCACTCGCAGTTTGACTAAAATGTAGTCAAGTGCATGTCGAGGTTTTATAGCTGGCGAGCAAGCTATGCAACGGACTCGTTTGTTGTTAGCTATCGTCTGAAACCCCTATCACTTTCAGTCAAACACATATCTCTCTCCCCCAAAAAAAAAAAAAAAAACCGCTCCTACCTTCTTCTCCTTGTCCCTCACTCCCTCTCTGGTGACACTGTTGCCAGGCCACGCAGGAGGAGCTGAAGTCGTCTTACCGGCGACTGTGCATGCTTTACCACCCTGACAAGCACCGGGACCCTGAGCTGAAGAGGCAGGCTGAGCAACTGTTTAATCTGGTGCATCAAGCCTATGAAGGTGAGACGGGTCACTGCCTTACAACCTGCTGCTTAGAGCAGAGGTTCCCAAACTATGGGAGACCCATTGGTAGTTCTGTTAGGGGTTGAAATGAGTGTTGAGAGATGTCTGTCAAAGGAATTTTGTACATCTTTCATACAGATTCACAGTAATAAAACTGAACATGACACTGAGCACTACACTGTTATGCGTGTTACCATCTGGACTTTAACTTCACTCTAACTGTACTCGGTCTCCACCATGTCTGTATAGTACTCAGTGATCCACAGTCCAGGGCTATCTATGACATCTATGGGAAGAGAGGGCTGGAGATTGAAGGATGGGAGGTAAGAGTCATCTATAATATCTGTGGTAAGAGCAGGAGGGAGGGTTGAGTAATCTGTGATATCCATGGTCAAGAGATGAAAGTGTGGGAGGTAAGAACCATCAGTGGTGTCTTATTGTGCAGCTCACAGTCTAGATGTGTAGCTTACAGTTATATTGTGTGTCTCACAGTTTCATTGAGTGGCTTACAGTGTAGATATGTTGCTCACTGCTAAATTGTGTCTCAGTTTTATTGAGTAGCTCACAGATAGTGTCTGTCTTATTGGATCACTGTCTGGGTTTGTTTCTCACAGTTAAATTGTGTGGCTCACAGTCTTGTTGAGCTTACTGTTCATGTATTTCAGGTGGTGGAGAGAAAGAGGACGCCAGCGGAGATCAGGGAGGAGTTTGAGCGCTTGCAGAGAGAGAGGGAGGAGAGGAGGCTACAGCAAAGGACCAATCCTAAGGTTTGGGGACCGTTTTCGGACAGACCGACAGTGTCTGGGGTGCACTTGGGGCTGTTACCTCCATTTCCAGTAACACTTTCCTGTGTGTTCTCCTTAGGGTACGATTAGTGTAGGTGTGGATGCCACAGATCTCTTCGATCACTATGAAGAAGACTATGAGGACATGCCAGGTGGGGGCTTTCCACACATCGAGATCAACAGAATGCACATTTCTCAGTCAATAGAGGTAAATCCAGACCTGTTACTCTGTGTTGATGCTGATTGATGCTTTTTTTCCCACTAAAATCACTATAGATTCACCATGTCTATCTCAATGTAAAACAAGTTAATCTTTGTGCGGTGTCATAAACTTTGTAAAAAATGAATGGGAATTACTCTCTGCAGCGGTCCGTCTGAAAATACAGAACAGTCCTCCTTAAAATACAGGAACTGGTACAAGAATGAAGACTGGAGTTAAACCTCAGAGGAATGGTTTTTTGAGTTATCTCAGCATTCTGCACAGAGTGTGATAGTGTTATTTGAGGAAACAAGTGTGACTGTTTCTCCATCTCTGTCTCTCTCCCACTGCCCCCCCCCCCGCCTCTCTGTGATCCTCTCTACCACCCAGGCTCCTCTGACGACCTCTGACACGGCTGTCCTCTCTGGCTCTCTCTCCACGCACAATGGTAATGGAGGGGGCAACATCACCCTGGCACTGAGGAGGATCACCTCCGCCAAGGGCTGGGGAGAGGTGAGAGCGCATGCCTCAACCAACATGTACCAAACACATACCACCAAAAATGTTTATTGTACTTTGCAGGAAAATTTGCAATTGGGTGCAGGTTAATTAGGGCCCTCCCATATGCAGGCTTTCAGAGGAGGGACATGAAGCATGGCTCATGTATGCACTTATAACACGATGCTCAAGTAACAGTAGGGCTTTGTGTTTCTGCACAGGTGGAGTTTGGTGCAGGAGACACACATGGGCCACTCTTTGGTTTGAAGATATTCCGCAACCTCACCCAGCGCTGGTGAGTCCGGAGGCTGCGATACTTATACCCAGGCATCGATTTTGGTGTGCATTTTTAAAAAGAGAACATGCTGTTCAGGCATCAGAGACACTGTGGTTAGAAATATATCCTCTTAGTATCTGTGTATCTAGTTTTTATTTTTGGTTAGGAATAAGAAAATAAATGAGCAAAACACAGAGCCTAAAATTGCTGATCGTAAATGATTTTTTTTTTCCCATACTAGTCATTTGGTCATTAAGCTTTGTTGAGCGTGCTTTATTGCAGAGCCCCATTTCTGTCTGGCTTTTGCAGACACTCATATCCAGGTGGACTTGCAGAGCTCTCTAAGGTGTGAGAGCTGGGAAGGTTGTCCAGGGCTGTTAGCAGCAGTTTGTGGTAATGATTTTTTTTTTAGCTGAGAGGAGAGAAGAATAGAGGGAGGAGGGTGGAGGAGAGGGTCGAGGTCGAGGTTGATGGAGAACTTGGTTCCCTTCCATCTCTTTCACGCTGAGCACAGCTCGGCCTCGTCTGATTGGAGCGCTGGGGAGAGTCAGGGGTTCTGGAGAGCACTGTGAGCTGGCCTGGCAGGTGGAGGACAGAGAGAGCCGAGAATTGATTTGAAATTCAACATTCAAGTGGAGGCAGGAAAGTCAACAGAGGCCTCAAAAAGAGTCTGCAGAAGTACACCTGCGCACATGCAGACACTTGCATGGAGCATGTATTTTCAACCATAGATATTAAATATTCACAAATTCCCCACCCCCTGGTATTCTCACCCCTTTCCTGCTGAAAATTGGAAAGTTGTGTTGCTCCACAGTTGTGTCTGGTACATTTATCAGAGTTCAGGGTGTAACTTTTTTAATTATAATCAAATACCCTACCATGTAGTGGTGGGTGAGTGAGGCTTCATGAACCCCCAAAATGGGTTCAGCTATCATGTACTATCAGTGGGTGACTGATTTTAACCAATCACAGTGTTTTGCTGTGGAGAGCCAAGGCTTTTGATTGGTTTCAAATGAGTTTGTGTTTTCGGCAGCTTCCTGACAGCGCAGTGTGGGATGCAGTTCTCCTCCCGGGGGGTGCGGCCAGGTGTCACCACGGTGTTGGCCCGTCACCTGGACAAGAATACCATGGGCTACCTGCAATGGCGTTGGGGAACCCAGTCCTCCATGAACACCAGCATCGTTAGGGACACCAAGAGCAGCCACTTCACCTTTGCCGTGCAGGTCAGGTTCATTGTTGAGATTGATCTGTCTCTCGGTAATATGTTTGATACCGTATGTCTTGATTGGTGCATTAGTACACGAGTAATGAATACCACTTTGGTATCAGTTCAGACCTAACAGATTTTGTTTTCTGTTCTACGGCAAAATTGGACAGTTTGTTGCCTCTTGTCCTTTTCAATAAACCTTACTCATATAAAGGCAAATGTTTTGTATTGAATTGTAACAACTGTACAGATTCTAAAAAACCCTGAGCTATTTCAGCTGTAGTAAACTCTAATGAAGGCCTGCAGCGAAAACGCATTTGTGTTTTTCCAACATTTATCCTGTTAGTTTTTTTGCAATGGCCTTCATGAATTAAGGAAGATTTTATCTGTCGACTCGGTGTTGTGAAACCAGCAGCAGAGGTGCTGCTGTTTCCTGTTGTATGTTTTTAGCAGAGCTTTGCGGGAATTGCCTTGATGCCTTTTGTGAATTGAACAGAGCAGCTTTGAGAAGCGCACCTAAAGTCACTCCTTATCATATGTAAAAGACATGTAAAACAGAGAGCAGCACCTCCACAAAGTGAGCGGATGCAGTCTGGATTGGGGAGGAGCTGACTGGAGAGTGCTGCCTACAGACCTGATGAGCAAGGGAGGGGGTGGGTTGTGATCCACTATGAGCCAGTCGTGTGTGACGCAGAACCGTAACAGGGTGGTTGTAATCCGCTCCGAGGCTGTGTGTAACACAGTCATAGTCTGTCTCTGATCCTCCATCTCTCCTCTTGCTTATTTGTGTCTCTAGTTGGGGATCCCTCACTCCTTCTTGATGATGAGCTACCAGTACAAATTCCAGGATGAAGACCAGACCAAGATAAAAGGCTCCGTCAAGTATGTGTTGCTGTCCCGCAGGGCCCAAGACACTATATTGGCTGCTAGCTCACTTACCGGGTTCCACGTCCAATGTAGAGATATAACAGGAGTTCCCACAGGTTTTGAAAGTCTTGAAAATATTTTCATATTGAAAAACAATACAAAATTGCCCAAACGGAAAATAGGTTATTTTTGCTTCAACAGCAGGCAAAAAATATTGGCAGCTCTTCTTAGCTTCTCATTAATTGTTAGCTTGTCTTTAATGTCAAGTACAACAGGCTCAGGGTGATGAATTTGCTAGGCCACTGACTTTTAGATTAAACTCACTGCCATTAGTGATGGGTGACTGCCATTCACTGCTAAGCATGTGCCCACAGTCACACATAACATGCAGTTTCCCCTTCAGAGTCGCCCATAATCATAGGGTCATTTTGACTGTTGCATTTAGTAAAAAAAAAAAGCCCATTCCATTTAATAAAAAGAAGTAGTTCCATTTATCTTTACAAAGTCATTGCAAAACTCATGAAAAATGTGGGGACGCTGACACATGTCACCAGCCCCTCTGCATTCCACCGGTCCATTAGAGAATACACGCTTAAATCAGCTTTCATATTTAAATTCTTTAAAATTGATCTTTGTCTCTGGTATTAGAAAACCTTGTGTCTCTGCTTGCTTGGCAGGGCGGGGTTTTTCGGCACAGTGGTGGAGTATGGGGCGGAGAGGAAGATCAGCCAGCACAGCGTGCTGGGGGCCACGGTCAGCATAGGGGTCCCCCAGGGCGTCTCCCTCAAAATCAAGTACGTCCTCAAGCTCATTCATTCAGACTCCTCCTCCCCTGCACAGCTAATGTTCAGCACTGTGGAAGCACTGATGGGATTTCAGCGTGAGTTTGTATTTGTGTTACTGCACTCACCGTCCCTTGGCTCACGCCCCATCTGCTGTTTTCTGCAGACTGAACAGGGCCAGTCAGACCTACTTCTTCCCCATCCACCTGACGGAGCAGGTGCTGCCCAGTGCTGTCTTCTATGCCACTGTCGGGCCTCTGGTCTTCTACTTAGCCATCCAGAGGCTCGTCATCAAGCCCTACGTGCGCGCCCAGAAAGAACAGTGAGACACCCCGTCGGAATTCTGCCCCCCCCCTTCTGCCTACCTGTTTCATACAATCTGTCTACCTGCCTATCTCTCTGTTTATGTAATTTGTATGTCTGTCTCATCCACATTCTCCCTGTCTCTCATCTTTTCTGCCTACCTGCCTGCCTGTCTGTGTAATCTGTATGTCCATCTGATCCACATTCTGCCTGTCTGTCTATCATGTTTTCTGCTTGTCTGTCTCATGTATGGTCTGCTTGTCTGTCTGGTACACATTCTTCTAGACAGTATCACTCTGTCAAAAACATTCTGGAATTATATGAAAAATGCTGACCCTGATCCGCTTATCAAAAAAGTAGTGCCAGTGATAGTGTTATGGTTGAGGGTAGGAATAAACACATACCTTTATACATAAGAATGGTCTGATGCTCTGACCTTGTCTGAGCACATACTCACAGTTCCCTTCTCCCACACAGTGACCTGGAGAAACAGCGGGAGAGCAGCGCCACAGAAACCGCGCGGAAGAAGCAAGGAGGCGGAGTCAGCCGTGAGTCCCGCGGAGGCCAGGGGCCCTCCTCATTATGAATGTCATTATCATTATTATTAGCATTAGAACCATTTGGCAGATGCTGGCACCCACGTATGCAAATGAATGATGTGCTCCTCATGAGAGAGCTGATACTTTTAATACTTTCCAGTAATATCAGGGAAAAGAAGAGCCTTAAGCTTTCGTTATCTGTGCTTCTATCAAGGTGATGAATGTGTTTTTCTGTAGTGTGCACACACGGGGCTGATGAGGCAGCCTGTATCTCCCGCTCTCCCTTTATCTCTCTCTCTCTCTTTCCCCCCTCTCTCCCTCTCTCTTTCTCTGCAGGTTCTGCTGATGCAGGAGTCTGTACGCAGAATCATAGAAGCAGAGGAGTCCAGGTTGGGTGAGTGCAGCTTGGACTGTCCTTCATTCAGTGCGCCAGCGCAGATCGATTGAAATGGCTGGTGATTTGAAAATGGTTAAGACATTGTTATGGGGCTTACAGAGATGGTGGACATCAAAGCAGTTTACTCTCTTATTAGGTCTCATCATTCTTAATGCCTGGTATGGCAAGTTTGTGACTGACAACAGTAGGAAGCATGAAAGGGCAAAGGTCATTGATGTGACGGTGCCCCTGCAGTGTTTGGTGAAGGACTCCAAACTCATTCTCACGGAAGCCACAAAGGTGATGACCATATACCTGCAATTCTTTACAACATGGACCACATCTAAAACAATGCTCACTGGATTTTGAGGAATTTAGTTAAGAAGCTAATTTGTCTGAGCATATATTGATCAGCATTTGATTTAATGGCACCTTCCTTATTTAATCAGTAAAATATTTCAGCAATGCAGACATATCAATGACAACAGTGCAGCAGCACAGCCTCATGGCATTAACTGAGTGTGGCTGTTCTCTTAAATTGTGTCTCCGCCTCCATGCTGTGATTGGTGCGTCTCTAGTCGGGCCTGCCAGGGTTCTACGACCCATGTGTGGGTGAGGAGAAGAGCCTGAAGGTGCTGTATCAGTTCCGAGGCGTGATGCACCAGGTGCTGTCCGGGGACACAGAGCCACTCAGGATACCAAAGCAATGTAAGTTCATCCTGTCTTTCAGTTTATCTGATTTTTCTGTTCCTGTATGATATCAATACCCCCGTTCCTGTGTGGGATCGAAACTACCTCTTCTTGTCGATATCTGTTTCTCCTGTTTTTGTGTGATATCTGCACCTCCTGCTCTAGTTCCTATGTTATATCTGTTCATCCTGTTTTTGTTCCTGCATGATATCTGTTCCCCATTTCTGTCCCTGTGTGATATCTTGGTATCTTCCAAGGTCTTGTTGATATCTATTCCTCCTGCCCCTGTGTGACATTCTGGTTCCTATGTTGTGTCTGCACTACTTGTTCCTTTCTGATATCTATTCCTTCATTTCCTGTTTGCTTCTGATATCTGTTCTTGTTCCTTTTCCCTATGATATTTTCTCTCAGTCACTTCCATTCTCCACTCTCACTGCCTGCTACAGCGGATACATGATAGTGACTCTGAGCATTGAGCATAATCACTGTGTGTCTGGAGCACATATACAGCATGGTGGAGGCAGTTATTGGGATAGAACATAGAGTGTATATCGATACAGAATCTATTGAAAGTGGCAGTATTCAGCCTGTTGAGACACCATAGCTCATCAATTGCCAGTAATCTAGAGGGAATTTCTCACTGTGTCAGTGTTGGTGTTTGAACGGTATCAGAGTTTCACACTCCACTGCAAATCCCTAGCATGTTGTTCTATGCATTCAGAACTCTGTGCGTGAAGAATTTCTGAAATTCTTTCTAGTGTCAGTGTGAAATTGACTTTTGTCTAATTCTTCCCTGCGAGCCTCTAGTTCAGCTCACAGAACTTTTTTGAAGAAAAAAAGCCTTTGCTGTCAAACTTATTAATCCTTTATTGAATATCCCTCTGTCTGAGACCATAATTACCCTAACCCTGAGGGTACTGCATTTGGCTTGATAAAAATATCTGTCTGCATCAAAGGGGCGTAGTAACAACGTTTTAACAGTAGAGGTCAATACTGAATCAAAGGGGCTCAATCTGTGGTTGAACTTGTGGGTGAAAGTGCTGTATGGCATAATGTGTTGTTGTGCGAGGGCTCTTATTTACCTTACACTGGTGTGTGTTTCCTTGTCCAGCTCACAGGATCGACGCAGACACCTAGAGACCCTCCTCTGCTGGGCTGAAAAGGACAAGGCTTTGGGTTGCCATGTATGGAGAGGTGCAGATGGACAGCTGGAAAAGGATTATGGACAGACTTTGAGTTCGAGAGACCTGGAGAGACCTTTTGTCCTTAGTCATCCATGTGTGCTCCTTTCCTTCTGTTGTCTATATATATATGCAACATATATATATATATATATATATATATATATTGGAAATATCTATAATGTTTATCAGAGGTGTGTATTTCGGCAACGGTGTCAATAATGGAAGCCATTTTTTTTAATTACTGAGAGATTCCTGAGGCTCATCTCACACTAAACCGCTGTTACCGCGAAGATCCGCATGTTTGTGTGTGCATGATCGCACATGCATGCACAGACCTTGTGAAAGCTTCTATTGATTTCTTCTGTTTTCCCCACCCCTTTGTCAATGTCTAAAATTTGACATTTGCATAAGATTAGTGTCATATTCACGTACTTCTTTTTCCATGGCTCCCTGTGCAAAACCATGCATTACCTCTGTACCTCATTCAGTGCTGTACACAGAGGGTGTACTGAACACTACAGTGCCTCAACCTGACCTTGTTTTTTGAAGTCTCAGTATGTCTTCTGAACCATGTATTATTGCCATATAAAAAGGCTGTGATGAATGCAGATACTGTCTGAATCTGTCAACACTGCTTGACTAATGAGGATGATGGTGGGGGACATATGGACTCCCCTTGCCCTGCCCACCCAGCCCAGGGGTGTGGGGTCTTATTTTTCTCTGTGCCCTTTCTTCTGTGTGAAGTAACAATCCCAGTCAGTAATGAGCATGTTATAATACCAATCTCGTGGACAAAAATATGCCCTCTCTCCCAGTGCACGCTCTGTCACTTGACATGATTAGTCAAATGTTAGGGGTGAAGATAGCTGGAACTTCATTTCAGGGTTGGGCAGGTGTAGCCCTTGGGGGGACCAGAGGGCCGCAGATTTTGCAATTACCTTTCAATTAGCCGCCAGTTCACAGGTGGAGCATCAGGTGAGCTGGCTTCCTGTTGCTATCATACCTTCAAAATGACAAGAGATGAGGTAGACAAAAAACTATTTGATCATGCAGCCCTCAAACACTGGCATACCCTCTTTGGGATACAATGGCAAAGGGAACTGTACCTTAATTTTTTCTTTGGTGCAATGCTGCCTCCTTGTGTTTATGCAATTATAATGCAGGCAATGAAATTAAAGGCAAAACATCCTCACACTCCTCACCAGAGCTGTATATTATGGGAAAGGTGACAGCCAACTTTTTAACAAGTGTCAGTGCAATGTAAAGGTTTTTTATCACAAAGCTGTTTGCTGAGGACACCGCTGTTCATGGGTCACTTTAGAAGTGATCCAGTGGTTCCAACTCCATCTGTACTGTATTACACTAGGGCTATAGGCAAAAAGAAACCATGACTATCATTTGTTTTTCAATCAGTGTAAGTCAGCCATGTCTGCCTGTTGTCACTATAAAACATTGAGCCTTTAAAGGGTTTCAGAGTTGGAATGTTTGAATCTATGCATGTTCTTCATTGATTCTCTAGCTTTGCTATGCTTATACACCTTAGACATGGTCTTTGAGTAAGGTATTGTTTTTTATGTGAAGTCATTGAAGTGGAATGATAAAGGAACAAAATGAGTTACTTTAGTTTTATTTTCCACAATTTTATACAACTTTTCCAGTATGGAAAATAAGAAAAAAAACAACAAAAAATACAGTAATGACATCAAGTCTTAGTTTTTAAGTTCTTGAGTTTGTACATGTACCAGAAAGTACTGCCCATTGTATTTATCCAGCTTTCTTAACTCTTCATTAATTAGGAATATTTTCATGAGGGTAAAATGAGGTTGTTTTCACAGAACTATCTTTTCCAAAAGGCACTGAAATATCTGGGGGTATATGTGGTGAAGGCACAGTTTATCTGCTGCTTTAGATTTCATGGCATGAGTCAGCAGGTCTTCTTGCTCTCTCTAAGAGCAGTAGCAGTGTCAGAACTGCAGAGAACCTTAATTGATCCAATAAAGACCACAATTTCCTAATCAAGGTGGTAAGTGCCAGGGTGGTCAGACAGCCTACATCTTGAGGTCCTCTAGGGCCAGGGTTGAGTAGGCCTCAGCCTGAGGGAGACAGTCGCATGCAAAAGAAGTTGCATCAAATGGGTCTCACATAACAACACACTCAGGACCTGGCAAAGCATCTCAAGCAGTTTGGCAATTCCAGTCTGTGTGGGTGAGCTTCAGCCCTGTGCTCAAGCCAGTCTTAAGTGAGGAGGTTAGGGTTTCCCCCCTGACCAGGTGTCAGATGTGAAAAGGCCCTTTGAGGTTGGTTTCCACAAAGAAGCCAGGCCATTCCTACCATCTCCCTAGAGGTCCTCAGTCCTAGTTAATGTTCATTTCTCCCCCTTCATGTGCCAAGCCATGATTCTTTACAGAGCCATGGAGTGTTGTATGTCAGTCACCTGTATTGTCCAGTGGTGTTTCCCTACATCTTTCTAACAATGGTACTATTCTTTTATGGAAAAACCCTTTCCTTTTTCTGTCAGTGTGTCAGTGAATTGTAGCAAAGAATATCCTTGCTGTGCAACCTGTCCTGAGGATGGTGCCCTGATCTTATGGAGAAGGGCTGGATTAAATGGCCCAGCTTTCAGGAGCTCAAATGGTGTGTCTCTTTACTTGAGTGGAATATATAATTGAGTATTTACTTGTACTATATTGGTAGAACATTAGGAACAACTGATTAGCTTTGGCTGAAGTTGGCTGTGAAATAAACTGGGAAACTGTGAACAGAGAAATTAGTGTGTTTGTGTTGTTTAGCTGATTTTTTTTCAGTAATTTGTAGAGTACTTGGACTTGGTATCTGAAGTGAGGTTATTGGTTATAATTAGAATGGCAGAAGCCATCAGCACAAGTATTCTTTAGCAAACACAAAATATCAGCCACATGAATATCTCATTTAAGAATGGTCCTTTTAGAACGCCTGATTGATGTTCAGGTGCCAAGTCATTCATGTCCATATTTCACCCTGTAACCATTTCTTCCATTGGCAAACATTTGACAAAATCTTCTATTAAATCTATTAAATCTATTAAAAAGGTGGTTCCAGTTAATTCACAACAGATTTTGTATTAAATAATTTTACACTTGGCATGATCCATCAATGCCTTAGATATAGCGAATTACAGTTTCCTTTAATCCTGTAACAATGTTCCATTGTGAAGGAACATATACAGTACTTTATCATATATACTCCGTAAATTCAATATTTTAAATATTGTGCATTCAAACTTTGCATTGTTGTGCTATGTACCATTTCTTCTCATTTCTGAGCAGAGCCCATGTGTTAAAACAGTATATAGAAAATCCACACCAGGGCAGTATGTGGAGTCCTGTTCTTAGTGACATGCATGTCACTTCCTGTGGTCTACAGGGCAGTGCCACAAGTGACCATGAGGCTCCTCCCAGCACGCAGACTTGCCAGCTCCCGGCGAGCAGCACACAGCTTCAGCCTCATCCTACGGATCACCTGACACTTGATCTTTAACCTCTTGTGAAGCTGTCTGTTGATATCCAGGGTGCTAAAGAGGCGAGCCTTGGTCTCAATAGGATCAGAGAGCGCATAGCTGTGATCAAAGGGCCCAAGAACCTGCAACTAATAGGGCACATGAGAATATGAACAGAGACTGTTCATGTCTAAGAAGAGCACATTCTCTACACTCCTTCCTTAACACTTTAAGGAGTTCCGGTTGGTATATTAATTCTTCTACCTGCAATAAATATAAAATTCTTGTTCCAGTATCAGAATCTTAGGTTTAACAAAATTGGGACAGAACTTTGAATAATGTAATAATAAACTTAACAGGTGCAACAATGTTTACATAATAATGTATATATTTGTTGAGAATTATGTGCAAGGTTTAGACACGCTTCTTGATAAACTACAAACTTTGATAAACAAACTTTCTTTGTTCACAAGCGTAATACACAATGTATTTTATCAAGATTCATCAGATTTACATACATAGCAGGTAAGGTCTCAAATGCAACTACTAAATCACTATAGCATTACAGGACTCTAATGAGTTATGGCAATCCATAATTTCATAAAGAATTTTACCTGTGAAACAGGGTTTAGGTGTTTTTCCACAGTGTGTTTGATCCCCTCTGCAGAAACAGGCGTAACACACACATCCTGATCCACCTCCTGTCGCTGTGACTCCGCCTTCTCTAACAGGAGTTCCTCCCATTCTGGGAAACTATGAGACAACTGTTTTTTCAACTTCTTTCTGGACTTCCTTCTCTGAAAGAGTCACAATGAATCATAATTCCACCAATCAATGTTTGTTAAACATATCCAAGAACAGCATGGCAAAATAACTATGAACAAAATATGTCAGACGGAATCAAATTAATGAAGACTGACAAGCAACCTGAGGATCAGCACACAAAAAAGCATTTGTACTGAATGTGTCACATATGTACTGAATGTGTCACATATTTGTCAAACAATACCTTTTTCAGCAATAACCCAATGCTCCATTAAGTCATTGGCACAAACAGGACAGGTCAGCTCTTTCGCTTTGCCATCTAAGGCTGCATCTCTTCAAGACTTTAAGAACATGTTGGCAAGCATGGGGAGAATAAGCTGAACCCATGCAGATGGCAGGTAAATGCTGAGTTCATGGAGACAGCAGGTGAATGCTCACTTTTGTGTTGGATGGAGGGAACGTAAAGACGGTGGGCACAGCGTTCCACAGCAGGTTCTTGCGGTTGCCCAGGCCGCTGAAGCAGTCAGGGGTGAAATGGTGTGAACAGATCACCATGTGTCTCTTGGGCTGGAAGTCCTCACGGCCAATGTTATCAAGCCACTGCTTCAGTACCGACGGCTTACTAAAGGGAAACCTTGAGAGATTCGGAAGCACAATTTTATACATATGTAGATGAAGACCTCGATATTTATTCATACCCCTTTTTAAACAGGAGCAAAAACATGATTTCTGGATTATTTGCAAACAATATCTCTCTGTTCAGCGCAATACTGTTAAGATTAAATACACCAACATGTAGACATTCAAATTAGTTCACTGCCATAATAAAGGGGTGGTTCTAAACAGCAATCAGGCGAGTTACTTCAACACTAATCAGTCACTTATCAATGCAACAGTTTAAAATTATTGAGGACAAGCGTACACTATAAAAAACACTATATCTAAGATGTAGATAATTAACACGTATGTAGCTGCATACCTATGAAAGGTGAGATCCGGATTCTTGCTGCTGTATCTGTTGGTACAGTTGTACGCAGAACAACTCTTCGGCATCCTTCACTTGTGGTCTGTTTGCCCCGAACAAAAATGGCGGACACTTTTAGCTGCGGTCGCCCCTCAGTCGCTCAAAAACAGGTTTGTGGAAAAAACACGCCATGTGAAAAAGCTCACCAAGTTCGTAAAAAGGTGATGGACCTTAAGAACCAAACAGAAACTATTTAACCATACAAACATGAAAATAATATGTGTGTTTTGTTTTTAAAATCCGATATACTGAACTTCTATCGTTCCCAGGGATGCGCGTTGACATTCAACTTAGCCAAGATGGCTGCAACCTTCGGTACTCCTCGTACTGTATCGGACGTTTCCGACGACAAGCAATCTCCTTGCTTGTTGATACACTTTGCCTCCATAAATCCAGGATCATTTTCATCATTTTGACAAAAGCTGTTGTGGTTGAGAGTACGGTTGATTAACTGATCCTGGATCTATGCTCAGAAGCACTACCCACACCACCCCAAATTATAAATAATAATTTTCAAGGTCTCCCGGAGGACGAGACAGTTAGTTTTTCGTATGAAAATACGAAGGTAGAAGGAGCCAGTATACTTCATCTGCTGTTTCGTTTTACTACAGCATACTTCTAATTAATTAGAAGAAACTGTAATTTTTGAAAAATAAAATATTAAAACATATTGATGCAAAATTGATGGGATATGCAAAACGAAATTTTACAAAAGCCTTCGCACTTTGAAGTACTGTCTTTATCATATCTTTATTGTCTATCTTTATCTGTCTATATAAATGTGTGTGTGTGTGTGGGGTGGGGGGCAGAGAGAGAGAGAGAGAGAGAGTTTAATAATATTCGGAATAGGAATTGTTTCTGAACTTGAGTGATCCATACTTTTATTTTGAAAAACCCAAACCGGAAGCTGACGTTGTTGCTAATAGCAATTCTGAGCTTCACGGAGGAGCCTTAGCCTAGATGGCAGGTGGGACTTTCCACAGGAGTGGGAAGCCTGAAAAGAGTCTTAACAGTTTGACAGATCTTTTAATAGGTAAGTTACCTTTTCTACGTGGAATACTTCTACCACGTATACAAAGGGCGCTTAAGATGTAGGCTATTTAGTAGACCTGTTAATAGAATTGTAAGTGTCAGCACTTCCGCGTTTGCATTCTGCAGATGACAGCAGGCCGTAAAAAAACGAATCCGAACAGCCGGCACCGACTCGCACGTTGAAAGGAACCAGGAAATGGGCCATTCATCCAGTACTTCCTCGCACGCCGATTCTTGCACAACAGAAGAAAATGTAAGACAAAGGGTGAATAACGTAGGCTAATGTAAAGGTCTGAAGTAACGTCACTTAAGTTTGCAAAGCTGTTGTCCGAATATCTCGCTTTGAGAGGAATACTAGCGAGCTAGACACCTTCACATGACTTGGCGGAAAATAGATAAGTCTTTAGCGATTGGTTTGTGTGGGTGAAGATGTTTTAGTCCGTCTGGTAGAGGGACAACAGGAGCCGGAGCACATGAGCAAATGGGAACAATCGAAAGTATTGGCAATCTGCCAAGGGTTGGCGGGACATACCCCTACCTAGCCAGCACCGAAAATTAGGACCTCTGGTGATTGTCTCCAGAAATACCCAGAATAATTATGTTAATATATACTGTTAGCTCCAGTTGCATGGCTCATTGCACAGCCAGATTTGCACGGTTCTTTTTCAAACAAGATGAATGTGTTACTTATTTTCCACGATTGCTAGTAGAAGAAATGTTGTCCCACTGGTTTCTGCCATACCACAAGCTCACGAGGGAAGGAACTGGTGTGCAGAAATGTAACAGGGCAGTGGTGATGTGTGTGTTGCCTTTAGCTGAACACGTCAGGTTATTTTGCTTTTGAGTTTCTACGACCTGTTTCTGTGGTCAGTTTAATGATATCTCTCTCCTTTTCTTTCTCTTTCTTTCACTTTCTCTTAGAGTTCAGTGATGCTGCCCGTGCTCCCCCTTGCAGCATTGGAGGAGGTGTTTATGAACGTTCCAGCCCGAGAGGTGGTGTGCGTCTGCCGGCTCGTCTGCCGTGAGTGGAAGGAGCTGGCGGACAGCGCCTCCTTGTGGAGAGAAAGGTGTCGGCGGGAGGGCCTTCAGCCTCACGATGTGACCCAGCAACCAGAAGACTGGCGGGTGTATTACTTCCTGTGCATAAAGAGACGTAACCTGCTGAAGAACCCCAAAGCTGAGGGTGAGAGATGGACAGACAATGGGTGTGTGTGTTTGTGTGTTTTTTTGTGAAGGGGAAGGATGGAGTCAGAGAGACAGGGTGCATTGTAAACTCTGCAAAATCGTCTTTCCATGCCTGCCAACTTCCGAAGTTTTGTTTCTCTTTCTTAAGATAAATTCAATGGCTGGCAGATTTTGGAGAATGGGGGTGACAGGTGGAAAATAGAGGATGTGTCTACATCTCTCCCTGATGAAACAGTCAAAAAATTCTTTGTTACTTCATACTAGTGAGTATTCTTGCCCCAACATGGTCCTTCCTTAATGGCACAGTACACATGTTTGAACTCACTCCACATGCTAAGTTTTTTCTTTGTGTACATATATTAATGATCACACCACAACCTCAATTCTGATCAGCATTTGCATTACCTCAACCCTTGCTCGCTCAATATAAAGACTCCTTCTGTTGGTATCGGTGTGCTAGTGTCTGCAGGAAAAGCCAGCTAATTAACTTGGCAGAGGAAGGATATGGACCATGGTTAATGGATAAGATCCAGCCAGACATCGTGATATCTGACTGGTAAGGGTTCCGTGCTCCCGATGAGTTTTATCTTTTTCCTCCGTGCTTATACAAGGCCAAGACTCAGCCTCCGGTCTGCTGTGTGTGTGGCAGGTATTCCCCACGCTGGGACTGCGGCAGTGAGTATGAGATTTGTGTGGAGCTACTTGACCAGAGAAAGAAGGTGATTCAAAAGTTCTCTCCAGATACAGTCTACTTTGAGCAGTGGAATGACCAGCAGTGGCAACAGGTGAGGCACAGTTGTGGTTATTGTCAATAATTACATCATAACTTTAACAGAAAATGTAACTGTGCTGATGCAGATTTGATAACGATCATGTAAGGATCTTATTTTAACAACCAGTATTTACTAGAAGCTACAAAAATGGACACAGCCATAGCCACTGTGTTTTTCCCACAGATACCTTTTCAAGGGTGACTTGCTTCACTTTCATTCTGTACATTTTCCATGCACATAGCTGAATATTATCTGAACATTTTGCCTCACCAAGTTGAAGGATTGCACTACTGTGACCCAACTGGGACTGAAACATGCAACCATCTCGTTACAATCACCTCACTTTTGGGTGCAGCTGCCATCATGGTGACAGTCATGCAAGTGATTCGCTTTTTGACAACAGTGAAGGCAGGGGTTGACTAAACTTTACTATTATGTATTCTATGTGTTCTGCTGGTCTACTACATGTTACTTTTGTGTAGCAGACTGTAACGTAAAGTATTTCAAGATGACTATAGAAATTTTTGCTGCAATATCAGCTCACTAGCTGACACATAACAGTAAACCAACTGCTTTCAGTGAAGCAGTATTGTAGCAGTATAGACTAATTGGATTCACCAGATCCACTGATCTTTGTAACCATTCAGAATTTCAGTTTAAAAACTGGAGTTACTAAATGAAGCCTGCACTATTAACCTGAATGTTAAAAGTAGTACAAAGTGAAAAATAGACACTTTGTTTGCAGAAAGAGCATGTGAAATAAATGAAAGGGACACGTGAATGTCACATATACAGTTTACTACTTGTTATTAACACATTCATGCTGAGTGTTCAAAGATTGCAGAGAATGGAGAACCTGTAGGGATGCCTGAAGGATAATGACTGAAATACAGGTGGAAGACCCTGCAGGTCACCCTGGTGCAGAAAAATGCAGAGCCCTATCACCTCTGTGTCACTTGTGTATCACTTCTCCATGTGGTGTGAGCCTCAACAGTAATCAAAACAAAACACAAACACAGTCTGTAGTCCCACAGGCTTTGGAATGTTCCAGCCTGGTCATCCTTACCAACTATTTGATAATGTTTCATTCAGGCTATCAATGTGCACCCCCCAGAGGGTGCTGGAGCGTTCCATGTATTAGCTGAGTATGGCCTGAACTTGCCTGTGCTGTGTTCCAGATGACCCACATGTTCCGGGACTATGGGAAAGGTGTACGCTATGTACGATTCACCCATGGTGGGAAGGACACACAGTTCTGGGCCGGTTGGTACGGGATCCGGGTCACCAACAGCAGCGTAGAGATCAGACCAAGGATGAACACATAAGCATCTCCCAGAAGGAACCTCCTGCCCCCTCCCTCCCTGTCCTGCAATCTTAAGTGACAATTTACTGTAACATCGTCTAATGTTCAACCGTCCAAGACCATGGTGCCTTTAATTCCAGAGCTTCACGTTGCGACTCATGGTTAATTAAGAAAATGTTTTTTATTCTAATGTTATTCCTGTGTGTCTGAAGGATATACCAGTTTGAGTACCATGGGTATTTTCAAAAGGGTAACCATGTATTCATACCTGTATGTATATTTGTATATGCATATACACAAATCCTGAAATATCTAACATACTGATATACCTTATATTACCCATATAATGGATTATATCTATTCATGAATATGTTAATATAGCTGTCTGCATTGAGTATGAATATGAGTAAAAACATGTACAGTGAATATAGTACATTTATTTTCTATGTTTGTATTTGTCTGTTTTCTAACTTGTTCGTCCTAAATTCTGCAATTTTCCTTGTGTATACTGGTTTTTCTACCAAACACATATCTTCAAGAAAAATGAAATTGTTGATTTTTCACTAGGCAATTTAATCATAAGGTAATTGTGCTTGCAGATTCACGCCACAAAGATCAGTAAATGTCAAGTCTAGGCAACATCTGGACCTCAAAAGACAACTTCTGTATGCCACAGATGGAACAGGCTTTATGTTAAACTGTCTGCTGAAGTGGAGAACTGGTTTCCTATTAATGAGACAATTTTAAATTAACAGTTGGTATACACATGCCTGTCTTACTTCAGGTCGACATGCTTCAGGTCCAGAAGGCTGAGTTTGATTCAAAACGTGAAAGCAAGAATAAGGGAAGGCAACACAACCACCACTCCCACAGTATGTTACAAAGCAGAGTGTTTGGCTCTCCCCTCCCCAGAATAGTACTCCCACCCAAATGACACCCAATTATTAAATTACAAAATTCAGGCAGAATATATCAGTAGGGCAGGACTTAGATGTTAAAACAAGGGGAATATTAAAAACTATATAACTTGATTAATACAGGCATGTGTGAGCAGAAGTGGAATATTGAAATGGTGATGTGTCCTATATATTACATTTACATTTATTCATTTGGCAGACACTTTTATCCAAATGACTTAGAAATGAGTACAACACAAGCAAAAGCCATATAAGGAGTCATAATATTAGAAGTGCTGCGTGACCCAGTTTCAATAGTTGGCCACACAAGGTACAAGCTAGCTGGTAGAGACACAAGTGTATTAAACCATTGAATGTGAAGGAAAACAGTGTAGGACATAAATTGTTTTAGGTGGTAGTGATTCAGGTGAGCATGGAGGAGTCGTGTCATCAGATGTTTCTTAAAAATAGTGAGGGACTTGGCAGAACGGATGAAGTGTGGAATGTCATTCCACCATCAGGGGCAATGGCAGAGAAAGTTCTGGATAGTGATTTTTTTGCTGCAATGTGATGGGGCCTTTCAGTAGCAGAGCAGAGTGGTCGGGAGGGAACAGAGGCTTGTAGTAGAGCATTCAGGTAGGTAGGTGCAGCATATATGTTGGAGAATTGACCTTTACCTTACTTATATGGCATATGACATATTTGTGACAATTCGTAAAGCATTTCAAAATTGGTCTCATGCAGTTGGTAGGTAGGTTCTTCTTGTAAAATGCTGGACTAGCTTACTAAAAAAACATTTCAGCAGAGGTTACACTGGCAGTATTGATGGTGTAACAGTAATAATATCCCTAATCCCTTAGAATGTATCTCACATAACACAAACTTGTACCACACTCTTGGAACCCTCACGTCTGGACCACTGTAATCCCTTTCTCGCTGGTCTCACTGTGCTGCTAAATCTCTGCAGGTAATACTGAAGACTGCAGCACAACTTGTTTTCAGTCTTCCTAAGCATGCACATCTTGCAACCCTGCTCATCTTACTTAATTCGCTACTTGATACAGCGGCAGTGTAACATAGTGGTAAGAAGCTGGGCTCGTAACTGAAAGATTGCTGGTTCGATTCCCCACAGGGCACTGTTGCTATACCCATGGGGAAGGTACTTAACCCAGAATTACCTCAGTAAATGTCCAGCTGTATAAACGGATAACATGCAAAAACTGTAACCTATGTAAGTTGCTCTGGATAAGAGTGTCTCCTAAATGACAATAATGTAATGTAATGATGCAGCTTACATCAAGTTTAAAACCTTGGTGCTAGCCTATAGTGCAGTGAATGGAATCGCTCCATTGTACCTCCAATTAATCTTCAAACCATACACCCCGGCAAGATCACTCCATTCAGCAATCTCAGGTGACTGACTGCTTCCTTCCTGCATGGTCTCACCTCCCAGTCACAATGCCCATCTGTGCTGGGCCCTCAGTGGTGGAGAGAACTTCCCATTGTGGTCAGGATAGCAATCATTGGCCGACTGCCCATGGATTTGCTTCTTCAGACTGCATCTTGGTTCCCTATCCATCTCCACCCCCTCGCACTCCTATCTTTTGTGCAAACTGTGCTTATAGTATTTTATAGTTTTAGTTAAGGTACTAAGAGTTTTCTGTTTTTCTTTTTAGGGGTGATTATTTTATTGTTTGCACTCAGGATTTGTATTTTAGCTCTGGTAAACATAGCTAACTGGTGGTGTTACATATCTACTCTTCTGGTTGGGCACTGTTGCTAATATTAATCAGGTGAATGCACTTATGTTCTTCCACATTGTGTTTCACTGGATGAGACCATATCCTAAATGACTAAATAAATGTTACATTATATATAATGTACTACCAACATGAAATATGGCATTATAAAATTCACCACAAGAGGTCATCAGCACACCACTGGAAGGCTGAAATGGCACATCCTGGAGAAAAGGGTATACTTTGAAAACTACAGGTGTAGGAATTGCAGACATGTGAAGATCATACACATAATTCTGAACAGTTTAAGCACTGTATTTTTTTTTCTCTTAATCATCTTATCTAACCTAATTGACAAATGTTGACATATTTTGTTTGAGTCGCATCCTTGGGATTCCATGGAACGTGTTCATTTGACCACAGTGTAGCCTAGGTCTCTATCTACGTCCAGTCTTAATATGTAAAATGTAAGTGTAGGAATGGCTGAGGGGAAAGACAAATGCCACAGTGACACATTCAGCCAAATAAAGCCCCCTGTGTTAAGAGAGTTTAGAAATCAGGGTCACAGGTTTCCATAAACACATCCAGTAGATGACTTTTTTCACTCTGGCTGATATACATTTACAGTCCTCTCTGCCACACGGTAGTACTACAACACATTCAACATGGTCACAATAAAGCCTGTTTACTTAATTTGTATCCTTTGCTGTTTTTGCATATTACCAAAAAAGTTAAAGGTACATTATTTAATAGTTCTTCCTAAACAAAGTGTGTGTGTGTGCATACTAACAAGACACAGAATAGATGTTCAACAGTGTTAAATAGTGTCAGTGTGGGAGAAACAGAATTCAGAGGCTGAGATGACTGATACAGAGATAGGAAATGGAATTGACTTTCAGTGGATTCAGCTGATAGGTTGAAAATCATCCTGGGGAGCATTTACTGTTGCAGTGAGTTGCATGGCCTGGTTATCATGTGAGTGTAATGAACATGAAAGAGGTCCACATAACTGGTCTTGTCGCACAATTCACTCTATCTACCAATGTCATCACCAGTTCAGCTAAAGGCAATTTGCCTCTTAGCTCCATAGGCAACAACACAAGTTAACACTCAGGGAGTGACATCACTGCAGAAAGCCCTACTATACCGGCTTTACGCAGGACTCACAATAGCTACTACTTTCAACCTGCTATACGAGCATCACCTAATTAGCCTCTCTACCCAGCAAATGCGTGTCACACTACCTTCCAGCTTGTGGTATACGTGTTAGCTTTGCTTTTCTGTTGAAAGCATAATTTTTAAAGGCACATAACAACCTGACCTGAAAACTCCACTGAAAATCCATAGACAAGTATAATCAGGACACTGTAACACTGGGAGAATTAGCCTAAAATCCCACAAGCATTTGCAATAAAAAAGAATCTGTTGTTATATATACAAGGTACAGATACAAAGGAGAGAGCAGAGTCCTCTTTGAGGTAATAAGTCATCATGTTTTATTTCCTCAGGTTTGTGAGCACTGTTCATATAGTAAGAAGTGTGCTTGTTGGATGTGACCCCCCCCCTTCTCTCCAGCTGTTGCATGAATTGAGAGGACTGAACAGTCACTCTCTTTTACCTGTGGATGACGGGCCTTCAGTGTTTGTGCCCTCACGAGTCCCAGGCCTCTTAACCAGGAGCTGTGTTTCATTAAGCACTGTTTGTTTTGGCAGAGGCTACCTGGCACAGAGTAGCACCGAGCGGTGCAAGCATCCAAGCCCCCTCACCATATTCATCTTTGGACAGCACACGCACCAGTTCGATTCACATCTGAGCTGGTTGGTTTGTTCGGCTGCGTTAACGCTCTCTGAGAACAATTGTTTTCCAAAAGATCCTGACTTTTTTGTTGGATTGTCATGTTTTCGACACCCTGGTTGGGTCAGAGCTTTCCGTTACAGTGGCTATCAGTCCATGTATAACAGGCATGTGAAGAACAGGGCCTGCATTCTTGAAATTTGGCTGGGGTTCATGAAGTTATAAAACCCATTGCACTTAACTCAACACCAGACTTTAACATCAACAAAACAGCATGACCTGTCAACATGATTTATACTCGGTTTACCCAGTTTTGAAAAACAATCTCCATTTGTATCTAAAATAATGGGCTGTAATCAATGTTCATCAATTTATGGCAAGAAAGTCAATACAGAGGGAGCTGAACAGACATATCGGAACATATGTGTCACCGGCTGCACTGACTATACCCCAGATGACTTCTTTTGCCTCTCCCCATTTGCATTGACATCATTCACATTACTGGTGTCACAGCTGCCAAAGAGTGTAAATGAAAGAGTATTGACTAATTATTGTAAGACTATTCAGTCAATCCAGAGTGCTCATATTCATCAACATGAACTGTGTTTGTAAAAATATATATTTTTAAATGCAGTTATGAATGGAACAAGATGGATTGTTTTCAGCCTTTGCTAATACTTTTGGACAAGCTATCAGTGTGAAAACCTACATTCTTGGTTCAGGTCAATATGGAGGAGTAGCAGTTTGCGGTAATTACAGAGCCGAGGTTAAAGGTTCATATCGCAGTTGGGGAAGGTGTTTTACCTGGAATGCTCCAGGAAAAAAAAAACAGCTGTGTAAATGGGATCCAGAGATTTGTGAGCCCCTCGGGGTAAAGGTGTTAGCCAAACCAATGAATAACTGCATTATGTTTGGCCAGGGTCTGTGCTATTGATGCTTGCCTGTGTTCACAACACTTTATTATTTATTTATTTATTTTTACAGAACACAATACAACCAATGTTTTGAGCTAAGTTTGAATTTAATCAAACTAAACAGGTTAATTGCCACCTTAAAAAAACTCCTCTGCCTGAAGGTCTGAGCCATTGGAGAAGGACACAGGTTTTGCAAAGTCTGATGGAGGCTCTCAAAACTGACTGATATCCCAGGAGGGTGGAGGGCAACCTATCTCTGCCAGACTCATACACACTGACACAGCAAAAATATTCTCGTGGAGTCCCAGAGAGAGAGTGTGTTTGGCTTTGTTCGGGGTACTGTTAAACCAAACAGGAATAACTGAAGGAGACACTTCTGCTGAACCTCTGTTTGACTAGCAGAGTAATATGTGTTGGAAAATAGGAAACAGGAATGGTAGCAGTTCAGCAGCCTACTGGCAGGTGAGGGCAAAAATACATTGTGGGCAAGGGTAGAATCGAGAGCTACTGAACTTAATCCCATAAGAATCAATAAAACAAGAATGTCAGGACAGGAATGGCTCTTAAACTGAATTTTAAAGAAACAAAGCAAGAAAACAACATGAAGTAATTCCAGGCTTATTGAAGTCTCTAATTATTGTGCTGGAATGTGGAATCTAGCCTGTGGCCAGGTTAACTGGCAGGTCACTTGTCCACAGCTAATTGGTAAATTAACACCGGGAGGACTCTGATGTTGATGTATTTGTGTAAATCCATCACTAACTACTATGTCAGTCCAACAGTCAATCCAAGCCCAACCTAAGTGACAAGGACAAACATTCTATTGCTTTGATGTCATGGGCCACATTCATTCATGGAGTGTATGTTGCTGGCTCTGGCTGAGCTTTTCCATTGAATTTTTGCAGATACATTACATGACCCCAGACTTGTACTTGTGAATACTGTGGCAAAACAAACAATCAGGTCCTGGAATAGGGACACATTTAAGGAACTGGCTCTGAGACTTCAGTGGCAAGTAGGAGGTTAACAGTCGAGGTCCATGCAAATGTCCTTAGTTTCCTGGTTTGTGAAGAGAAAGTCCTTGAGATTACCTGTGTACCGACCACTTGCAATGTAAGACCACCCCTGAAAGTTGAGTGATCTGCTCTCAGAACCTCCAACCTACAGTAAGAACCTCCTGTTTACTTCACTGCGATGTTGAGTACTGACTGCCCCCAACCTTGTTTTGTTTCAGTTTCAATTAAAAAAAATCCCACAATAGAGCATTTCCTTTTCCCCCTGCAGCCATTCGCCAGTTTTCAAAATAAAAGTCCTTGGGCATTTGCACTGTTTTCCTGTCTTTTCTGTGCCCTGTTTTTGTGAATTTAACTTGTGTTCATTTGTGTCCTCACCCACCAAACTCTAACAAGACAAATCCCCAGCTGCACTGAGGTGCAGGTGAATCTGAGCTGGTGTAAATGCCCCTTTTATACATTTCCCATCTCAGGGGAAGACATGAGTCAGCTCAATGAGTGGAGCTAAGGGGAGAGAAAAAAGGTATAGCCATAGCTCACAGTGGGCTTGCCTGCAAATGGAGCCGTGGCCTGAGCTACTATGATACTAATACTAATACTAATACTAATACTAATGTGCAAAGCACACAGAGGCAATGCTAAATATGTTAATGTCATAAAAATGTATACAGAGTTTAAAATTATGACCAAATCAGCTCATCCTGGCATGGTAATCTTCACACTGGTGGGCAATAGATAAGAGCAAGTTAATCTTATTACGGGTTTACTCGAAGGACTTGGGAGATATAACTTTTTATGTTTGACCTGGCCTTGAAGAATAAGAGCATCTCACTGTAGTCCAGGAGCACTCTTACAAAGATTCTACCATTTACAAATTTTTGCATTTGAAAAAGAGCAACGATTTACATTATCCAGGCCACATACTGCACAGCATAATTTCTCAAAAGATTTTCTAGGTGGACTTGAGGAATTTGGACAGACCATTAATGCTTTCAAAAACTGGATACACCATAGTACGTGGACCGTTCCAAAAACTGTCTGAAATGCTGAGAGAAATATTATGTGTGGGCAAAATTAAACAATGTGCTCTTATTTAACCAACATTTCAGTGAGACCATTAATCACAGTATTTTCACACTGGACTCACTTTCTGTAGTTGCTTTAACCTTGTGGTGGAAGCTCTGGCCAATGATCCCTGTCAGGCTGTAACTTTATGCAGGGAACCTAGAAAAACTCACTTACAGTCTATATGGTTAAATGTATCATGATAACCTTACAATGCGGGTGTTTGATGCACTTTCATATACAGACATGAGTGAAATCTGCATGGTATTGCCAAACATTGACACAAAAACGTGAAAATATGGAATCATGAAAATCTCCAAAATTGAACAAAGGCAGAATTACTTACTTCATTGCTATGTAACTGAGTGTCCTTCAGAGTTGTTCCAATGTGATAGACACCTTCATTGGAGTCACATCTCCCTTACATTCACCTTTCCTGGGATGACATCACCGTTACAGACACCTTCACTGGGATGGCATCACTGTTACAGACATCTCTCAGATACCACTGTTACAGCTACTTTTGCTGGATAGATCTACAGTGTTCCACAGTTGTAGAAGGACTCCCCTGTTATAGTCCAAATGCACACTGATCCTACTGGGTTTCCTCCTCAGTGTGAGGCATGTTGATGGTGAAGTGCTGGTATAATTCTTATCTCCCTATTTCAGAGCAACAGTCAAGACACCTCCCACTGGGTAATGTGCAGACATCTCTTTCCTTTTTATGGTCCCTTTCACCACTCCTATAGTTGACTCAGGGTTCTTCCTCCCCACTACTATCAGAAGCCCAATCACTTACCATTGTCCACCACAAAAAACCACCTACTCAGAACACACCTGGGCTCTCCGTTCTCTGACGTCTCCCACTCTGAACATTAATATGACATGGTAACTGTAAAACTGTAATTTAAACATTAAATTTGGTGGCACTACAAGTTTGTGCAGTGGTGTTAGCTCAGTTGTAAACATGCTGTGATGATGCAAACCTGTGGCATTGGTTGCACAATCTATGTTGCATGGTAATAGTTTAAGGCTGTGTGTCCTTTGACAGAACTTTAGTTTAATTGTGGCAATGTTTCCAACAAAACATTGCACAATCAGCTCCATATGCACTATAATTTAGCTTACCCATGTACATGTACATGATGAGAAAAAACATAACACTTGTTATGTAAGAATGTATTTTTAATTAAAAACATGAAATGAATGAACGTAAAAGCATATGCAAATCAACAGGCAGGCATTATATTGTTGATGTATTAAGACCTGATAATCCCATACATTTAAACTTAGATTGTTTCTTCCGATTGCAATGTATACAAATTTATCACCACTCGAGATGCTTAGTCTCACTCATTGCATTTTTAACCAAGAGATCACAGCAACCAGCTCAGTGCAACATTATTGATGAAACTTAATTAAACCTTGCTCTGTTGGAGCCCTGTGCTCTGACTGCATTAGTTACATAGCACAGGGCTCCAACAGAGCAAGGTTCTAATGTAATGGAAGTTACATAATGGCATTTTAAAAGATGGTTAGTTCTGACTCATTGTTCCTATTGGTCAGTTTGCCCACCAGATGTGATAATATTTCCTGATATACCACGACAAATGGAATTTTCAGATGAATATTGGCATTATGGGTTTTGCTGCCATTCTGCTGTATGTCATGCCTAATGCCACACCCTAGCCATGCCAAAATTCAACATATAGCACAGGCTTGAGTGTTCTCTTTGAGCTCTCTTTAATTGGGGATAAATCTGAATATTATTTCAAATCACTGTTACAACATGGAATGTTTCACTTTGTTTGTGAGAATATCAACCAATTGTCACAGAGGTACACAAAATAAATGGACAGGTGAAAATATGGTATCATAAAATGACTGCTTTTTCAGAACCATAACTTAAACATGAGCCATCCAGCAAAACAAGAAGACTTTAATTTAACCTAGGACCTAATCCTCCCCAGATGCAGAATAATGCAATAATTTCATGACAGGAGTATTGCTGCATTGATATTAGCAAAGAGAGGAGTAGCTGCAAATGATTGTAAAAGATCCTCAAAATTGGAAAAAAAGTAATGAAACAACTTCCCTCAAGACTTTGTAACTGAATCATCGCCAGCTCGACCGCACTGGTGCAGATACCTTCATTGGGTCCCTTCATCGCAACACTGTTACAGACACCATTGCTTCCAGGATCTTCAGAGCTCCAGCTTTACTGCCATCAGTTGTTAAACAAGGAGAGAAATATGGAAAGAGCCTCTCAGTGAACGTGTCTTTAAAAGTGTAGATGTGTGACATGTCACTGGGATCATAGAAGGACACACCTCCCCTCTGTCACAGTCCAGCTCGACTTTGATCCTTTGGGGTTTCCTCTCCAGTGTCACTGCTGTTGATGGTGAGGTGTAGGCCATATACGTTTCCCCATTTGTCAGTATACAAATACAGAATCCTCCAAAAGGGCAGCATGCTGCCTTCTCCTTCCTGCAGATGGACTCTTTCACCACTCCTAAACCCCACTCAGGTGTGCTCCCCACCTCCACCTCCCAGCTGTGCTTTCCTGAGGTAAATCCCTGAGAGCCCAGCACACACATACCAGAGTTAAACCTCTCTGGGTTGTTAGGAAGCTGCTGCACTCTATCAGTGAATCTCACACTAGTGAGATCATCAGACAGAGAGAGTGTGGAGCATGCAGTGTTGGGGTCCAAAGTCACATGAGCTGAAGAATCAAAAAGGAAGATATGTAAAATGATATTAAAAAATAAAATGCTGAATTCTGAAATTCTGAAATGCTGAAAATGCTGAATGTTTTTATATAGTATATGTCTAACTTCATTAATATTCCAAACATAACCTTGATCATTACAACATTGACACGTCCCTCAACAGATAAAATGGACTGAATAAAAAAGCATAATAACCAAATGCTAATAATGCAATCTTATATTTTGTGTTGATTTTACATTTGGGGGTTTGTTTTCATATTAAGCTTAAACCATGCAGCCCATAAGATACTGATGAGGGAGCTGAAACTGGGTGTCCTGTTGTCCTTTATACCCATTTAAATATACAGCTTGTTTACATCTTTGCAATAATGATGCTGATGATGACCAAGACTAACCCTGATAAAGACCTTGACAGGTTGCAATGCATTTGTCACTGTTTTTATCCATTTTTCTATGTAAAATAAAGGCACTTGAATGACTTTCTAAAACAACAGTGTGCCTTGAAGTTTTTGGAAGATGCTTGCTTTTAACATTTTAGAAATACACCCAAGTAAAATGTTGAAACAAAGTGCCCTTCCTTATGTCCCTGATGGTCAGAACTACTTTTACTATTATTCACTAACACTGTGATATAAGGTCTGGAAAGGTAACAGTCCACCAGGAAGGAAGGTGTATGTAGCTTTTTCTACAGTTTTATGAATCAAATATTTATAAGATCCAAAAATGAACATATTTCTTTTTACCCTCTCCCCCACATACTCACTGTACTGTACCATGCCCATCATCTTCTCACAGACTCTGAACTTCAGATTTCCTATGTGTTTGGCCACATCTATCAGTGCCCCTGAAGGCAGCTTTGGACTCTGCAGTGTGCACTGGGCTCTGTAATGACAAGCAGGAGTCACTCATACTGTGGGGTTTGAAATGGGTTTCACAGGCAAGAAGAAGATAGTTGTGTCTACCTACCTTTTCATTGTGTCCTTGTAGGTCTGAAAAACACAGAATAACTTCAGAATTATTACAGAATGATATGTTCAAGTGTGTATGTGCAAGAAATCGGTTCAAAGATAACTCTTACTCTGCTGCTGGTTATTAGAGCTGGTCTTTGAGGTCCGGCGATAAAAAGGTAGACCATACTACTACAGACTAGTCTTTACTTTATATATTTATTATAATTATTTTCACATATCAAATAGGGCAATGAGTATGTAATCACAGGGTGAATATAGTATGTTGCAATAAAATGTCCTAATGTACACCACTTGTAATGAATATATTGTAATTTTTATGGACACATTAAGAATAGTGTCAAGGTCATTGTTCAGATTCATAGTAGTAGACTCAGTGATAAAAATGGTTAGAAAGGCATCCAATGTCATGACAAGAGCCTGTAATGACATGCCGATTGCTATAACTGATAACTGATTGAGTGTTAAAAGGATACTAAGCAAGGGAGTAAAGGGGGCGGTAGGTAGGGCTTTAAGAGTAGGTGACAGATATACAGGTATACAGGGTGTCACCCAGGGGGATTATAAAACAAACTATAGGGTGAGGCATCAAAAAGAATAAGGGGTATGACTGATATATTAGGGTATTCCAACAATAAACACAAATGTAAGACAAGGCCTGAGAGTTCTGTAAATTATACCACAGATATGTGATAATCTGTGTCACAGTGACAAACTGTACATGATAACAAGGATTCCGGTCAGTTTAAACCTAAACACTGCAGGTAAATCAAACTCCCACCTTTAACAAAGAGATGCCTTCAGTATCCATGGCCCTCTCTATAGCTGTGATTTTGTCTGAAAGGGTGGAGATGTGTCTTGTGATGTTTTGTATCATCTCCTTCATCCTCTGCCTCTTTAGCTTCTCTTCCTCCCTCAGCTCAGCTAGTCTGGCCTCCTCTTCATCTCGCAGGAACTGGTGGAGCTTCTCAAACTCTGCCTTTACTTGCCTCTCTACGTGCTCAGCCTGACCCTGTCATTCAAAGTGGCAATAAAGTATATTAATGTTAGGCATAAATTGTGTTTCCACATTTACACTGTGAGGTTAAATTTGTTCCTTATTGACGTACTCACCCTGATGTGTTCTGATGATTTCTCACACTCTTGTTTAACTTTAGTGAACCGCTTCAGCATGGCTTTATTAGAACTCAGGGCAGTCTTGAGTTCCTCCTGGAACAGGGAAGAAGTTCTTCAGAGTTTGTGACAGAAACATACTGATAACACATTTCAGCAAACAGTAGTAAAGTGACATTGAATACATCTAGGCCCATTTCATTGATAAAGCATTTGTCTCAGTATTGTATGATTGACTTTCTTTGTATGTAACTGACATTCTTAATGAGTTTATGTTGTTATTGTTACAGAGGAGAACAGTATCTTTGGCAGGACGTCTGTCAGACAACTACTAAATGTATCATCTACCAACATATAAATTCATAATAATCTTTGAATTAAAAAATGCCTTCTCTCTGATTTTGTCTTTGCTTTACAAACAATAGCACTGTCAAAGGCCTTTGTGTAATGCTTGATAGCCAACTGTGCTTCTCCTCTCAGGTGGCAGATTCTTCCTCTACAACATCTATAGGATCCACCGCTATCTCACTGTGTATTCAACACAGCTCCTAGCACAGGCCCTGATCCTTTCACACCTGGCTACTGCAACTCCCCCTTTGCTTGCCTTCCTGCCTGTGCAATCAAACCTCTATAACTCATCCAAAATGCAGCTGCATGACTTGTCTACAATCTCCCTAAACATAATCAAGTTACTCCCCTCCTCACATCACTTTGCTGGCTTCCTGTTATCACCCGCATCAAGTTCAAGGTCATTGGCATACAACACAGTGAATGGGACTGCCCCCTCATACCTACGACCCCTCCTCAAACCCTATGTTCCCTCAGGATCACTGCGCTGTGCATCTACAGGGCAAGTTACTGTCCTGACCGGGGCCGCTCTTCTCAAACACGATCCCTGTCTGTACTGGTCCCTCATTGGTGGAATGAACTCCCCCCTTGCCAGTGACCTCTGCTGGTGATTTGGACATCTGTGGCCTGTCTGTTATAAAATTGTGCATAATATAGCTTTGCATGGGGACTGCAGTGTGGAGTGGTGACATCACATGTTTTGGAGGAGACCACATATCTCTCTGCATCCTCCCAGATTGTCAGTGGATTTTCGCAGTGATGGGTGGCACCATGACACAGCTGGGCATTCCAAATAATGAGAAAAGGGGGCGGGATTGGGTATTCCAATATTTTAAAACGGAAGATTAAAGCAAAAGGAATCAAATGAATCAACTGAGTCTTCAGGCCTTTACATCTGAACGTCGCTTTGTTCAATATACTATACCCATACTTACATTACATGGCTAGGTTTTCAATGCATTATACATTTGTATCTCATTTGTTTGTGTTTTTCAACATCAGTTAGTGTTTATGGAGAGGAATGGCTTGTGGAAACTCATTACCATATCTGTTCTGGCCTTATGTCAACAGGAACATGAAAAATTCAGTCAGATGCACTCAGGAAGTTTAAATGACCATTAAACTAACTTGTATGTTACACTATTGTAAAACATATTACAGATATATTCCTGTGATAGGAGCTAAACCTAGTTTTATTCTCTGAATTTCAGTACTTCCTGGCAAAGGCCTCAGTTTGTGTACAAGGCCCAAATACTGTATACATCATTCTGGTAGGGCTTGACAGTTGCAAAATAATGTTAAGTTCAATATGTCAAATCTTGTCTAACATTTTACAACACATTGTTAGAAACATGTACAATTCAACACTAATACATGGAACAGAATACCTTCATTTCCAGGGCAGCTTCTTCCAATGAACAGACCTGATGGTTTCTGTGTTTTTCTGAAGTCTGACACATAGAACAGAGAGTTTCCTTGTCTTTCTCACAGAAGAATTTAAGCTTCTCTCCATGAACACTGCAGTGGTCTTCATTCCTCTGCTTTAAGTGGTACTCCACAATGTTTTTTAAAGCCAGGCTAACTGGGGGTTGATCCACGGTGGACTTCCTCCTGCAGATGGGGCACTCTCGAGAGCTCTTTTCTCTCCAGCATTGCTGCAGACAGACTCTACAGAAGCTGTGGCTGCATTTCAGGACAACAGGGTCCTTGAAGATCTCACAGCACACAGAACAACAGAGCTCCTGTTCCAGAAACGAAGCATTAGCTGCCATTTTACCAACTCAGTAAATCAACCCTGTCTCTTTCAGGCGTGGGTTGTGGTCTGACAGCCTTGCAGAAACACTTTTTCTTTCACTTTTTGAAACAAAACACACCCCATCTGTGCTTGTAGAACTGACCGTTTCAGCTGTTTATTCCCCAGCTACAACCCCAGGGACCAGGGTAAGTCCTTGAGTATCTTTCCTTGATTTTACATGAGCCATTTGTTTTAAGAAAAATGTACTTGTAACATTCACCTGCTTCAGCCACTGGGAAAATTGTAACTTTGAATGACATGTGACCCTGATCAGCAGGGTTATTATCGTATACTAAAACTAAGACGAAAACTAATGGTTTTGAGACATTTTCGTCAACTGAAATAAAATAATTTACCCGAAGAAAATGTAAAACTAAAACTAAACGAAACTAATAATGATTACTAAAAAATATATATATATATAAATAATAAAAATAAAAATAAAATAAGAAAAGACAAAAAATAATTGTCGTTATCATTTCAAGACGGCGGACGTCGTATCCATTCAAGGCGCCGGGTGTCACACTCAGGGGCGGTTTGTTCCTTAGGGCGATCGGGCGACGCACCACCAAAGGGGGAAAGGGAGGGAATTTTTCTATCACAGTCTACCACAGTGCTACATTAGCTGTGACTGTTCTAGACAGTTTGTGCTGCCTCTGAATATCATAGTCCAATCAGCGTCAAGTTGTGTTCCGTGGAGTACCGCCCCTTTCGGGCGATTTCAGTCTCGTTGAAAATCGCCCAGATCGCTTTGAAACACCCTCGTGTTAAGGCAATTTTTTTTTTGAACTGCAGGCGCTGCAATGCAATCTGTATGGGTTCCGGGTGGGCTTGCACTAACGTGCTTTCGTCATACGTGACCTGGTGTAGGGATCGCCTGGGCAGCCAGCGGTCTTGTCACGTTCAAGGTCAACATGGCTAATATTACATCAACTCAGAGCAACTCGATCGTGTCATTAAGAGAAGTTCAGTCGTCGTAGTAATTAGGATAAATTGGCAACTAAACAATTAGGACCACCTAGACCAAATTTAAACATCAAGCAAGCAAGGGAAATCGTACCGGGGATTTTCGCGGAGCTGGTATGAGCGGAAAACGTGGCTATTAGGCTGCGAAGTAGCTAACGTTTTGTTCTGCTACCCCTGCTCAATGCAATATGACAATGTCAAGTTAGCTATCTGACTAATTTGGACAATACAATGTGACAATGTCGAGTTAGCTAGCTGTTAATTTACCCATTGAACGGGTCACCTTAGCCATCATCGCAACAATTTCACTGATCAGGGGGCTTTTGAACTTTCCAGTGCTGCATGCTTGGCACCAAACATTGTCCATTTGGCCTCAGTTCACAGAACTAGTTACATGACATTACATTACATTCATTTAGCAGACACTCCTATCCAGAGATACTACCAGCAATATAGAACATAGGTTTATCCATTCATGCTGAAAGTATATCCATTCTGTCACACTTTTGACAACACAGTTGTCTGTTTAATGTCTAGCTCACTATGTGTGCTTATTGTCCAGCATTCTCCACATGCAAAACACAGTGCATGTGGCTCTGGGATAATTATGGAGAACTCGAAAATAAGTGTCAGGTTCATTTGATCAGCGTTTCCCAAACCTCCCCTGGAGGACCCCTTGTCCTGCATGTTTTAGATCTCCCCCTGCTCCAACACAACTGATTTAAATGATCAGCTTGTTATTAAGCAGCTTCAGGAGTTCATAACGAGTTGATCATTTGAATCAGCTGTGTTGGAGCAGGGGGAGATCTAAAACATGCAGGACAAGGGGTCCTCCAGGAGAGGTTTGGGAAACGCTGCATTTGATCACACCTGATTTCAGCCTCCAAGATCGCTGTCATGACTGTCGGGGAGGATCTGAATGTTATCTCTAACAGAAAGACACAATGCAATTTCTGCCTGTGTTAGACCTTGACTGAAGTACAGTCTGATGCGTTGATCAGTAATGGGTACTCCTGACATTTTCAGCTTAAATCAGTTGCTACAGTTGTCAAGATGCCATCTATGCATGTTGGCATGGCACTCCTCATCTCTGATAAACATTATAAGTAATAAGAGGAAATGACATTTTGTTTTCTTGTGATAACAAAATAATTAACTTGTGATCTTGAGAAAACGAGCTTTGTTATCTCGAGATAACGAAATAATTAACTTGTGATCTTGAGAAAACGAGCTCTATTATCTCGAGATAACAAAATAATTAACTCTTGATCTTGAGATAATGGCATTAAAAAAAATAATTGCAAGCACGTCCGTTCTTGGCTTCCGAAGCCTTGAGACAGTAGAGCTCCATATAAAGTCTAAAGTCACACAGAAATAAAAATGTTTTTATCCTTACAACAGTATTTTCAGCACAATGTTATTGAGGATATTGGCAAACCCCTGATGATATGATGATTAAACCTTGTTATGTCAAAGCAATGTCTTACAATTCCTTATGAAAATTCTAGCAAAACTGTGGTTGCAAGATACCCATGATGACAGTATAAAGAATTTGAAGATTTTTGCAACATGGTGAAGAAGTGTTTCACTTGGTTCATGGGGAGATCAACCAAATGTCACACAGAGGGAGACAACATATCTGGACAGGGAAAGAGGTGAAAATATTACCACAACACAAACTGGCTGCTTTGTTAGAACTATAAACACAGAGAAAGTGTAGGTCTTCATTCAATTTAAGGTTCAGATTCCTTCCAAGTGCAGAATAAAGCAGCAAAGTGACACACAGGTATATCACTACATTGATTTTGATAAATGGATGAGTTGACTCCCACCACCCCTGCACCACTGTTATAGATGCCTTCACAAGGATGACATAACTGTGACAGACACCATTGCTGGCCAGATATTTAGGGCTCCAGAATAACTGCCATCAGTTGTTAAACAAGGAGAGAAATATGGAAAGAGCCTCTCAGTGAACGTGTCTTTAAAAGTGTAGATGTGTGACATGTCACTGGGGTCATAGAAGGACACCTCCCCTCTGTCACAGTCCAGCTCGACTTTGATCCTTTGGGGCTTCCTCTCCAGTGTCACTGCTGTTGATGGTGAGGTGTAGGCCATATACGTTTCCCCATTTGTCAGTATACAAATACAGAATCCTCCAAAGGGCAGCATGCTGCCTTCTCCTTCCTGCAGATGGACTCTTTAACCACTCCTAAACCCCACTCAGGTGTGCTCCCCACCTCCACCTCCCAGCTGTGCTTTCCTGAGGTAAATCCCTGAGAGCCCAGCACACACATACCAGAGTTAAACCTCTCTGGGTTGTTAGGAAGCTGCTGCACTCTATCAGTGAATCTCACACTAGTGAGATCATCAGACAGAGAGAGTGTGGAGCATGCAGTGTTGGGGTCCAAAGTCACACGAGCTGAAGAATCAAAAGAGGTAGATATGTGAAATACTGAAAAACATAATATATTAGACACTGTATTTATTTACAGTATGTTTAAAGACATTCAGAATCTAAAATCGATTGCCATCATTAAAACGTTGACACATTCCTTAACAAATAAACTGATACGAATTCGAAAAGCAAAGTAACCAAATACTAATAAAGGAGGTTTTATATTTTGCATTGATTTTCTAGGGTGGGGATGGTATACAAATATACAGCTTTGACAGTTTCATGAATCTAATTTTTATATGATCTGGAAATGAAGAAATTACTTTTTACCCTCCCCTCAGATACTCACTGTACTGTACCATCCCCATCATCTTCTCACAGACTCTGAACTTCAGATTTCCTATGTGTTTGGCCACATCTATCAGTGCCCCTGGAAGCAGCTGTGGATTCTGCAGTGTGCACTGGGCTCTGTAATGACAAGCAGGACTCACTGATGCTGTGGGTTTTGAAATGAATTCAACAAACAAGAGGAAGACAGGTGAGTCTACTTACCTTTTCATTGTGTCTTTGTAGGTCTGAAAAAACAGAATAACATCAGAATTATGACAGAATTGTATGTTCAAAGGTGCTGTAACCCTCAGACCCTAGTGCTGGTTATTGGAGCTGGTCTTTGGGGAAAGGGAGGTCCCGTCATGAAAAGGTAGACCACAAATAGATTCCAGTCGTGATTCTTTATCCCATTTGGATTATTTGAAATTTGATTGCTTTTTAGTATTTTCCAAATATTTACTTGCTGCAAGTGTGACTACCTGATGTTTTGGCTTTTTCCTTTCTTTTAAACGCTCTCAACATCGATCACCAAATAATGATAATCTGTATGTTATCGCAGGTTGAATGTAGTATGTTTCAATTAAATCTCTTAAACAATGTACACTGCTTTCAATGAATGTGTTGTATTTTTAATGGTCGCATTAAAAATAGTGTCTAGGTCATTATCAATACTCTGCTGTTGACTCTGATCAAAATATTCTATCTCTGATCAAAATATTCTACAAGCCTCACAAGCTCTTGTCATAAATTGTTATGACAAGAGCCTGTGAGGACATGCTTTAATTGATAATGTATAGTGTTAAAATGTCACTAAAGATGGCCGAAATTAAGAGACAGTGGAAATGGCCCTGAGAGGGAGTGTCAGGTGTGCAGTAAGTGGGTGTGGCCAGAATCATTATAAGGCAAACCATAGGGAATGACATCGTGAATAATAAGGGACATGACAGGGTAATCCATCAACTAAAAAGAATTACTATAGGTAGTATAGTCCCCACTGTAGGTAGGTTGTAAGATGAGGTCTGTAAAAAAAAGAGATCTGTAAATTGTACAACAAATATGTGATACTTTCCATACAAACTGTACAAGTTAACAGGGAAGCAGTATGTTTAAACCTTGCACAATGTAGATTAATTAAACTCCTACTTTTAACAAAGAGTGATAACAAGGAATCAAGTTAGTTTAAACCTCAAACACTGCAGGTAAATCAAATGCCCACCTTTAACAAAGAGATGCCTTCAGTGTCTATGGCCCTCTCTATAGCTTTGATTTGGTCTGAAAGGGTGGAGACGTGTTTTGTGATGTTTTCTATCCTCTCCTTCATCATCTGACTCTTTTGCTCTTCTTCCTCCTTCAGTGCAGCCAGTCTGGCCTCCTCTTCATCTTGCAGGAACTGGTGGAGCTTCTCAAACTCTGCCTTTACTTGCCTCTCTGTGTACTGGGCCTGACTCTGCAATTCAAAAACACAATTTTAAACATTATTAACATTTCTATATTTGTGTTAAGTTTCTGGCATTGTTTCTAATTGATCTACTCACCCTGATGTGTTTTGCTGTTTTCTCACACTCTTTTTTAACTTTAGTGAACCTCTTCAGCTTTTCTTTAGTGCAATTCAGTGCAGTCTTGAGTTCCCTCTGGAATGAGAAGAACTAGTTCAGACTAGAATGTGTAACATGGAATACAGTTAAGCCCACTTCATTGGTAGAACATTTGGCTCAGCAAAGTGTTATTATAATTTACATTATACCTTATTATTATTAACTGCAATTATATAATATATGCTGTCATTTACAGATGAGAACAGTATGTCTGACAGGTATCATGACACATTACACTATCTACCAACATCTTAAGTCATCATAATCTTTGAATTAAAATATTCTCTCACTGTGTGTCTGTCTTTTTAAATATGCTTTATTAACTATATTAAATACAGAGCTCACAGCTTGTCTCAGAATTCTACAAGAATCTTTCTGGAGCTATCTAAGAATAAAAAAAAATTGTTGTTCAGTATGTGAAACTCATACTTATATTACATGTGTAGGTTTTCAATGCAGTATACATTTTATACCTCATGTGTTTTTCAATATCAATTTGTGTTTAAGGAGAGCAATGGCTTGTAAAAACTCATTGTTATATTCATTCAGACTCTGTCAACAGGAACATAAGGAGTCCAATTAGATATTTTCAAGAAGTTTAAAGAATCAATAAAATAATTTGTATCATTAACCATTGTAAAATATGGCACTACACATTTCTGTTATTTTTCTATGACATTTGACAACACATTGTCAAAAGTTGTATGATTATATACTACTATAGGAAACAGAATACCTTCATGTCTAGTGCAGCCTCCTCTACTGGACAGAGTTGGTGTGTTCTGTGTTTTTTTGAAGTCTGACACACAAAACAGAGAGTTTCCTTGTCTTCCTCACAGAAGAACAGAAGCTTCTCTCCATGAATACTGCAGTGGTCTTCACTCTTCCCTTGAGAAACACTTTTTCCTGAAGCTTCAGTCTCACTCCTCTGCCTTAAGAAGGATTCCACAATGTTTTTTAAAGCCAGGCTAACTGGGGGTTGATCCACGGTGGACTTCCTCCTGCAGATGGGGCACTCTCGAGAGCTCTTTTCTTTCCAGCATTGCTGCAGACAGACTCTACAGAAGCTGTGGCTGCATTTCAGGACGACAGGGTCCCTGAAGATTTCACAGCACACAGAACAACTGAGCTCCTCTTCCAGAAATGAGGCTTTAGCAGCCATTTTACACACTCAGGCACGCCCTGTCTCTCACAGACACAGTCCTGCACTCTCAAACTCTCATAGCTATACTTTCACTTTCTCCTAAGCTCTGATAAAACACGCCCCTCTGTGCTTGCAAAACTGAGGAAACCTGTTTATCAGTGAGGCCATCATTTAGACTTTGCACTCAGCAGAATGGCATGAAAGACTTGTTTTGAATTAATGCACAAATGAGGCTCTCAATACAAAGTTTCCTCTCTGAAGGAGCAAAGGACTCCTGGGAACCATGGTAACACAATGAACACCAACAGTTTAACTGGAAGAGCATCTGAGAGTAGTTATCTTAAAACCAAACCATGAATGATGAGAGAAATACATCAGAGCTCGCTAGCATGGATGAATCTGTAGAAACAAATATGCAAAGGAAACGCCATCCACAGAGAGTCTGAAACTTGATGTACAGATTCAAAAATACTTTGTGTGTATTTTTTCCCATGTAGGTGTGACCTAGTGACTACTAAACAAATGAAACCACTGATATCTTTGTGATGATTGTGTGTGTGTGTGTGTGTGTGTGTGTGTGTGGGGGGTGTATTGACATTAGCAGTGGAGCAAAGTTCATGTTAAGTTGTGCTATCTATGTTTGGATTGAAATCCAAACCAATCCAAAGTAACTTCTTCTGGACTGAAAATGGACAATCCAGGATTAAAACCACAGTAAAATAAAGACTAGGCACTAAAACAAAACGTTCAGTGTTAATTCAACTGCAATAGAGTTTATATGAGTCCTGTAAGGTCAAAGGTCTTTACCATTCTGCTGTGCAGCTAAAACGTGGAACGCATAATGATAGAGTATTTATTCCAAGTTCAAAAATCTACAGAGAGATGTATTTTCTTTGACATATGAAAACTAGGCAGTTCCTGCAAGACTACTGTTAATTTAACAGTGGGCGGCCCCTTACTTGATCATTTTGGTTTGTGGAAGTGGTAAGATTTTAGATTTTAGGACACTTTTTTTTTAGGATTTTTTAGTTTGTGGGATAAAATACATGAACACATCAGAAATGATGCATTGAAAATAGAGTTGCATCTAATTACATCTGCATTAACTACTAAGAATAAATGCATGGTTCAACATATCTTGGCAATATGAAAACATTATTTCTGGGTTAATATGCCGATTTATCTCAGTACATCTCAATTTACATAGCATTTACAGTCTGGCAGAGAAATGGGTTGATAAAGCTCAATTAAATCAATAACCCACCCCTCCCACAAGATTAGACCTACAGTAAATTGCTGCTATGTGCCACTGCCACCAGCCACTAGCCTGCAGACTGAACACACCACTCCAGTCCTGCAGGCCATTCTACAGTCTACCGCATTTCCCATGTGAAGGACAGCCAGCCACATTGCTAGGAGGCTAAAATATAGTACTGCAGCCTATAATTTAACATTACATTAATTGCTTAGCCAGAGCATGGCTGGATACGTACTGAAGTATTTTGGGTTAAGTACCTTGCTCAAGGGTACAACAGCAGTGCACCACCTACGAGTTGAATCATCAACAAGTTACATTCCCTTTCCTTAAATCTCAGCCACACAGATGGTAAAAAACATAACATAGGCTGGTATACTTTGTGTGGGACAGTGGTCTTGCACCTACATCAATCTCCAGCCCGAGAGGTCACCTGACCTTGGCTACAGTAGCTTGCAAGTGCCAAACTTCTGGGTTTGACTGTGGTAATTTTAAACACAGGGTACAGAGCACCACTAATAAGTTCCAAATGGCTGTCCTGCAACTCTTCACTTTTGTCATGTTTACACAGCTTTACTGGTTTAAAGGGCCAAGGCTACGGCCCAACAAGGTTTCAGAACAACCCCCACAACCATCAGTGTCGGAGACCCACTTTAGCCTGTTAATAAGCAACAGCTCTCCATATTGTTTCTATATATTTACTCAAGAGAATCCAGCTATGCCTCCCCTCCCCTTCTGTTTGATTTGGAAGCAAGATGTGCTTTGCATTACCACCCTGATGTGTTGTACAATATTATATTATGGTGCCATTTTACTACGCTCAGTGCAATTTTTAGATCGGTATGGTGCTTCGTGAATGAATGAATGAATAAATGAATAAAGTAATGATTATAACTGCTCAGTGAGAAACCAACGAAAAAAAATGTTGACACACTGTGGTCTGCAGCTCTGATGGGACAAGGACCACAGAAGATCTGTTGTTCCAATTTTCTAGGGCTAGATGGCGCTGTGTGTTTTTCAGCTGGATATACAGCATGCAGTGTGTGTAGAAGCAATCAAAGCCTGTATTCAGACATGTATTTAAATAAAAATGTATTGATCTAGGAATGTGCTTGACTATAAGCGTATTCAGGAACATGACACTGGGTATGAAAGTGTGGTCCTGTTGAGAAAACTTAAATGTTTAAGAGTCCCAATATCAAAAGAAAGATAATTCTATAAACAACTATACTGGAAGTGGCAGTGTACACTACAGGTTAGGACCTATGTATAATTTTCCAAAAGCCAAAGCAGAACACACTTGACTCCTTGCAGGCACAAGGCTTTGGCTTCTTGTGTCATTATTCTTTGTCCTATTGGCTCCTCTGCATCAATTATGTAAAAGCAGAAAGTAATTCAATTTGTGAATGTGCCACTCATTGCCAACAAACCAGCAAATATGGAAGGAATCTGTGCAGTTCTAAATACAAGGTTATAACTCGCCTGCAATCTGTGTCAAAATCATTTCTGGAGTCAATAGCAGAGAAAATGTGATGTGTGTTCAGAGCTGCTAAAAAATCCTTATTACTGTGCCTCTGTTATATGGCATTGGTGTCACCTTTTTAATTGGCCCTCCAGGGCCACCATCCAGGGCAAAATGGCTTTGGGTTGGACACATGCATTTGTTCAGTGTGTTTCTTTTGGAGATAATATGTGTCAGCTAGAATGTTTTTTACATTCTGAAATAAAAGTATTTAATTTAGGTTTTGTTACTTTGCTGCTACCCTGGTATTTTTCACATGCTTGAACACATGTGCTGAATGAAATATGAATTCTGAACAGAAATGACTGAACAGAATATTCTTCCAAGATGGCACAATTTGTTTTACCACATTTATAGAATATAAATTGCTGAAATGGTAATTTCAAAAATACAGATGATAAACATCATATTTGAACATCAAATTATAACTAACAGACTTAATCATATACAATCTATTTATTCCATGTTGCTGGAACAGAGGAAACAACCATAGTAAGGGATCACTCCTGCTAAAAACAGAGACGTTAATAAGTAAGTAAATAAATAAAACAACCAACATCCTTCTTGCAATGACCCAATTTGATGAATCAGTGAAAAGTCACTAGCCAGACACCAAAGAGGGAAACATGTACTTTAAGTTGCTGATGTTTATAGGCACATTTGTGTGCGCAATCACTGCTTTACAAGCGGCAGGATTTTGACATCACATTACTGAGCTGAAAATGTGCAGGTCTGTGTGTTCTGGTTGCTGTTTGTCTGAGGTTAGCTTGGCTCTGAAACTTTGTCACGGCCAGTCCTGTTGCAGGCTGACATTGCCAATGCAAACATGTCTCACTCCCAGCTTGTACCCAGCTGCTGTAATCAAATATTCTTTCACCAGCATAATTGTTTTTTTTTTTTTTTTTTCTTAACTGTTAATTTTGGATGCTGAGATGCTGAATAAAAAGTGTAACATAGCTTTTTTTTCCCCTCATGTTGGGCTTTCTATTTATCTAAAGCCCTAACTAGCAATTATGCAATACATAACTGGAAGCTTAAATAGACATTATTTTCAGAATGTTATTGCAGTCTGGGGCCAAGTAAGAGGCTGTCAAATGAAACTTGAAAGCAAATCTTTTCCAGTATTCGCTTACAGTGAGGAATAGATTGAAATCAAGACTTCACTCTACTAGTCAATAATTAACAACTTCCCTGTCACTTAATGGCAACTCTTTGTCAGACCCTACCTTCGACTATCCCACCATAAATGTAGAGTACCTATAAGGATTGCAATTTACTGTTACCAAACATATGTTGATTTTATCAAAACTGTACTCATATAACATATTTTACAGTGGTAGTGGCCTATGTGTATTTAATAGTCTTGATTGTGGAGAATAACTGCAGTGCATTACTGAGAATTAGTGAGGTGTTTTTCAAGTGTCAGTTGTTGACATCCTCTTTACAGTATCTTTGCAGCATAGCAGTTTACCAGTCGAATGTAAATATGTTTATGTAGCCTTATTCAATGCTCCTCAGCCCCAGATCCACACTTTACATTACATTACTGGCATTTAGTAGACGCTCTCATCCAGAGCAACTTACATGCGTTACAGTTTTTCACAATGTTATCCATTTAAACAGCTGGTTATTTACTGAGGCAACTGTGGGATAAGTACCTCGCCCAAGGGTACAGCAGCAGTGTCTCAGCAGGGAATTGAACCAGCAACCTTTCGGTTACAAGTCCTGTTCCTTAACCACTATGCTACACTGCTGCCCCACTGCCCCCACTGTGTATACAGGTGAGCTTTTAAATAATTACAATTGACTGTGCTTTCAAATAAATATGGATCTGGATGTGACATTTCTCGAACATTATCTGCTCTGCAAAAGAAATGGATTGTTAGACGTATGTTTGTGCAAATAGAAAGGCATCAGCATTTTTTTTTTCTTTTTGTCGTTTTAATTCCCTTGTGTCCTTTACACAAACTACCTAGACAAATCTCTAGCCAGCTGAACTGATTATAACTGTTTAGCAGTTCAATTGACTGTTTTGTGGCCTTATGGAACTGACAATTGAATTCCCAATTAGATTGATAGTCAAGCCATGTATGAGATAATTATTCAATTAACAGCTCAAGTTTAGTTAATAGAGAAACAAGCAAACCTAAACAAAAGTGGGAAACACTGATCTGGAAAGATGATAAAAGAACATTAGAATAATTATATGTATATGCATAGATGTATGAATTATTATCATTTATTAAATTTATTTCTGTTAAAAGAAATAGCTAAACATTAATGACCCATATCAATATGATTAGAAAGTAAATACATTGATTGTATTTATTGAGCTGTGTTTCCAGCTCTGTACTGAGCTTTTTATAAATACTTCACAGTACCCTCTGTGTGCTGTTAGTTTTGGCAGCTCCAGGGGCTTTTTATCATATTTTATTCACTTTATCACAACTGTCAGATGGGAAAGGAGAGTTGTGTGGTTTATATCACATCAGCTGATGAAATTCTATTTATGTAAATAAAACCAGAATCTTAAAAATCCCTATAAATTTTTCACATCAGACAAAATCAAATAAGAAATTAAAATACCATAAATTAAAATATTTGGAGGGGAATTCTATGTGTTTACTATATCTCATAGAGCAAATACAGCAGGGTTCAGGATGCATTTGGCTTTGGGCCTTTTTAAAGTAATTAAAAGTAGTTTAAAACACATTTCAACTGATTTATTTTTCCCCCCAAAATAAGAACTGCTATAAATGCAGGACTATTATGAACACAGAGCTATGTCAAGTCAGTTTTTCCCAGGTTTTATTTTCACATCACTACATCCAACTGATTCCATATCGCAAATGAGTGAAATTGTGTTGTACAGCACTCACACTCTGTTGAACCTTTCAGTCACTGGCAACCACTAAACATGTATAAAAAAATTCTTCACCATGGGTGTTTTGAAATGAAGCTTTCTAGAGCAGTTCACACTGTATATTGAATTAACTCCTGAAGTCCCCATTTAGCATTTTTTATTTTCTTTAGAAAAATATTTCTTGTATTTTTGTTGACCAGTTGCACAGAGCAGTAATTCTGACAACCCACTTTGGACATGTTAAATTATAGTCCTCCATGGGTAAGTGTTTTCATAAACTCTGAATTAGCTGCTTTTTTACCTGACACCAATAAAGGTTTGTCGGTGCAGGATGGACATGTCAGACAAATTAGACAGATATTTTGTCACAGACACAGATGGACTCACAAGGACAGTTGACATAAGATAAGCCATCTTCATTTCATTTACAGAAAATGATAGATTAGAGAGATATTTATATAATAGAACATGAAAAGCAATACATGTATGCCCTATACACATACTGTACTTGGATGCAAGTCAGAATAGGATTTTGGTAATATTTAAAAACCTCAGATAAGATCACATTTTTTGCTTGCTTTCTTTCCTCCTTTTAATTTTAAACCTCATGTGGGGACTGTTTTTGGAAACCAGCAACAGCTAAAATAGAATACAATATCTGAAAATGGTATGTAACAAGGTTAAATTGTATTTTTTCCAGATCAAATAAAATAATGAAGCAAATTAATTAAGCATTTAAGCATGGATAGGGTTTAAAGAAGTACCTGTGTGCTGCTCAGTTTTAAACTTACAGTTAGAGTAGCAGCTTGTTGGCCCTGACAAAATGATCATACAGAAACTGTTATTTATCTACAGTGATATGAAATCATTTCCCCAGTCCCCAGCCTGGACCCTGAGCCATAAACGGTGCACATCCAATGACACCGCATCACGTTACTTCGCCATAAATCACAGAGAAGCCATTGAGTGCAAATTAAAATGCCTTCATTAGGCTTTTCCTGTAATGTGTTGCAGACGAGGCTGTCACCCCCCGGTCCCTAATCAGCAGTAAATATACTCCACTGTGACGTTCCTTTCTTCGCGTGACTGAGAGGAGCTGTGGGATGTCTGAAACAGATTTGACAGAAACACCCTGGTGCTGGGTGGAAGATAATCTGGGGGGTGTCATGCATCAGCCTACGAATGTTACGCCCTTGAGCTTGTGTTTGCTTAACTGTAGTGTGCAATGTGCTATTTGTTTCTCAAATAGTTACACCAAAGTAGGCTACTATATCCCCTACTTTGGCCCAAAGAGGACTTTGATATATTTGCTGAGGAGGTGTCTAGGGGTAGAGGGTCTTGGTGTTCAGACCAATTCCTGTACCAAACCCTAAAAACTGAATACTGTAAATTAATTTGCAAAAATGTTTTTGAAGTGTTGTTTGCAGGCAAACATGAGCCTTCTGAGACACTTCAGATGTCTGACACAGTCATTTCATGTTCATGCTGTCTGTGCTGTTTTCTCTTCCTTTCATTAAAAGGTTTTAATTTGTTTGCAAACACAATAGTTTCATAATTAATTATGATATGAATTATAATAAATTATGACTTCAATTGCCTAATTAAAACCTTTTCTTTTTTCAACACACTAGACGGTGAAATAACGTGAAAATCAGCAACTAAACCACTCAAAACCATGAAATGTAGTGGAGCTCATGAACTCCAGGACTGGGTACCTTACATTGGCTGTACACATCATCACTGCTGATAACCTTAGACTCGCCTGAGATGACTGATTATGATATATTTAAACTGTGCCAGACTTCTTTTCAGTACACCGACATAACTCCATTACAAAATTCTGGACTAGACCTGTTTTCAGTATACTGAATTTAATAGTGTTAAGATCTTTGTGTATTGACCCGCGCCGCTGACTGTTAATCTCCTTGTTTGAATTAATTCAGTAGTTTGAACGGTGTCGACAGTGTATTACTTTTCAAGTACTCTAAAATAATTCTCACGTTCATATTTCTCCTTTGCGTAACCCTTCCTCAACGGTTTCCAAAAGTGTGTTTAGCAGTTCTTGTCTGATTAGAAAGGTGCTTTCTGCTGCATGTTGACATTCCCTCTTTACATTACATTACATGCATTTAGCAGACGCTCTTATCCAGAACGACTTCCATCACAATGGAACATAAGTGTATCTATTCAATTTAAACGAGCAACAGTGTCAGAGAGGCTCACAACACACCCAGACCAGTGAGCGTGAGCATAACACTATTCAAGCCCTACCACAAGTTAACTTGTGCAGTCTGACAAAAGCCAAGTGTGCTATACGATACAATAGTCCCTAGAACATAAATCGGTAATATATCATAATACTACACATGAAATTAACATCAAATGCAAGAAGTAGCAGGTTTTAGGGGTGGGATAGAAGCGGAGCCGAGGTGCAGTCTGATGAGGTGGGTATTCAGTCTGCGTCGGAAGATGGCCAGTGACTCCGCTGTCCTAACGCCCGTGGGGAGTTCATTCCACCACTGAGGGACCAGTACAGACAGGGATCGTGTCTGAGAAGAGCGGCCCCGTCGGGTCGGGACAATCAGTTGCCCCGTGGACGCAGAGCACAGCGATTTTGAGGGAACATAGGGTTTGATAAAACTCAGCGCAGTATGGTTATCCCGAGTAGATGATGCAGCTAGAATTCGAGTAAAGCGAGACGTGACAGGTGTTAACTGCAGAAGCAATAGAAGAGGGAGGGAGTTCTGTCTCCTTCTGATTATGCCATCTGGTTCAGTAACGGAGCCTGATTCCAGTCCCTCGACTGTTCCCCCACCCTTGCTGACGCACGGGTCGTGCTTTCCTAGTGAGCGGTGCTCGAAAACACGCGCTTGCTATGGAGTCTTGGAAAATCTTTTTTCAGGGCCATTCTCACGGCGCCGAGATACGCAGCAGGTGCAGCCTCCACTGTAAAGAAAACAACTGGATACGGCTAAACCACCACTTAATCATCGGCACATTGTCATGAGGGACCTCTCAGCGGCAAACGCGTATTTGTCTTGCAAAATGTTCAGGAAGACAATGATTAAGTTTGTATAGTTTCACAGCATGTCACAGAGGTGCTGTTTCACGAACTACTGTTTGTGACTCATTTTGAAACTCAGGCGAGGAGATTGTGTTTGTGGTGCGTGCATTTATCCTCGTTAGTCTGTGCGAGTACAGTACTGTTACTTAACCATGACCAGCACATCTGGACGTCTCTGACCTTGGGAGAAATGAATGCACTGTGCCAGTGTATGTAGCAACGCTTTTACAGTAATAACACAGAAAAAATAAATACATGTGGTGCACTAAATGGAATGAATGACTTTACTGGGATATCCATTTTAGACAAAAATATATAAACTGATGTATCCATGGCCATAAAAAATAACATGGCACTATATTATTTGAATTCTTTCTGTGAAAGATGAAAATGATTACATCTGTATAAAGTATAAAGATTTTCTATATCCTGTATTATCTTTATACTCTTTAAATGAAATACCTTTAAATGAGAGTACTGTGTGGTATGCTGTACATTCAAAATCTATGTTTGGTTGTTGCGGCTTTCACTTAAAATGATCCTAATTGCATCAGAATTGATCAATTTTAAGTGCACTTACTACAGTGTCACTTAAGCAACCACTTTTTTGGTAGTACTCAGCATTTTTGCAGAGATGACTCTGGAAGAGTGGTGAGCTGGCAGTGTAGATGTTGCAACTGGAGCTGGTGACCCAGCTTCCTGGTGTCTCAGGAACCCGGTGTTCACGCGCCTTCCCAGGACCAGCCCTAGTTCCACCCTTTCATGAGAACTGGTCAAAAGGATCCGTTCCCTTCACATGATATGCTATCTCCCGTGAAACCCAGCTGGGGGCGCACTGAGTCACAGCTGTGGACAAGAGAACCTTCATAAAACTGTACAGGAATAGCCTGAAATGTTACCTAATCATTAAAAGGAGCACCTAGACCGCAACTCCCACTCATCAAAGAAGTGCCATTGCTTGGTACTTTCCTTAATGAGGGCCATGGAATATTCCAATTCAACAGCTTAGGCCATGATAGCAGTTATGTTTTATGGTGTAGCGTTCTAGAATTTTAATAACAAGGGTTTTTTTTCTCTCTTCGGAGACAAATACGATGTAATATTTGGCTTAAATGGAGGATACCATAATTAGTGGAGCTCAGAAAATGTTTCCATGCCATTTCACACCTGACAATGTCAGTAAATATAACAGAATATAATAGCACCTCGAAGAAATCACGTTTTGGAGTAGATTACTAGATGATTTACTAGGTTTTATTATTAGATGAGTTATTAGATGAATCAAGTGCTATGCTAGACAATGCACAACAGTGATGCTCCTGAAACAAAGTGGCTGACATGGACACACTCCGGTATGGAGTTTAACACTCTCTGCCCTGAGGCAGAGAGAAGGGTTTGGCATATAATCTCAGTACATGAAGTAGAATGTAACTGTGAGGTGAGGGCTAGCCTTTCCAATCCATAAAGTGTGGCACGCAGGTCAAGTAGTGAATCGGGAATTCAGAAAGGCTTATTTTGCTTAACGTATTTTCCCCATCATACTAAGAAATAATTTCCCAGAATAATTTACTGAGACACACGCCTTTCTACTGTCATGTTGCTATCCGTTCAGCACAGCACATAGAGATTTCATTTCCTAAAGTTTACGTCACTCACAAGTGCACTGTAAAATGGCTGAGTTGCAAAGCCCCATATATCAAAATTCAATATCGCTGACAGCTTTTTTTTTGGGTGGACTAAATGAATCGCCGCTCTTGTGCTGGAGAAGCACGCTGAGCCTGGATGACATGTGAACAACGGGTAGCTGTGCCTAGTCAGATGGCCGCAATAGGATCTCTCTGAACAGAACCAGCTCTCACGAGTCACCACCCTGCCTGCAGCACTTAATGATAGAGGACATAGTTAGTAAGATCCTGTTGCTGTTACCAGCAGACATGTTGGTCACACTTTATGAGAGCTTTTATGGTGAGTTTCTTCACCTGTTCGTGGCAACAACCCTCAGTCCAGTTTAACCACTGCGGACAGTCTGATGTAGCAGCCATCGGGAAATGATGTAATACGCCTGACGGTGCGAAGATGGCTCATTGTCTGTTGCCTGGGATTTTCTATTTGTTCCTGCTGCATTGCTGGTCAAGCCAAGGTGAAGGGGGGAGCGAGTGCGTTTGGCACACAGCGCTGTCTCTCTTTGTGGGCTGAATGAACACTCAGGTTCGGAAAGAATTAGCAGTGACAGTGGCCGAGAACCCTTTTCCGCCCCGGATCAATCACAGACGCCAGAGGTCAGCTCGATGAGACAGTGTTATCTCTTAGCAAGGGGGTGCTTCCCACAGCTCTCTCCACCAGGCAGCCCAGCTGTTTCCTACACCAGACCAGGAAATTACTCACACCGATGCTGGGCTCACGGTGCTACAGCAGAACCGCCTGTATGCTGCAGCAAAGGCAAGCTGTCAAAATACTGGTGTGACGCACTGGTGCTTTTTCATCCTGCTGGGTAGTGCCAGTAATCCGCTATGATGGAGGAGCCTCAGGCTATTTCAAAGTGAGGTCGATCAGCTCATGGGGAGATCAAAGAAAATAATGATGACAGTAATGTCTTCCATTTGCCTAAACTGTCATTACATTTATCTTTTTTGTGTAGATTAGACCTGTATCTGTACAATGTATGTTGTTGTTACAGCACATTACTGAACATTAGTCATTATTACTGACAGGGATAAAATACCTCAGGAAGTTTATACGCTGAATCTGAGTATTCTGAAAAATACAAAGTAAATGCACAATGCACTCAGATTGGATAAAGTAATTAACTCTACACTGAGATAACAGAGTGATAGGATTATTCCAATAACTCCAAATGATGGCTATCGGCAGTGGCAAATTTTTAAAAATAATTTAACAAAAAGACAACAACAACAACAACAACAAAAACAGTATTCCAAGGTGATATGGAATACTCTCTCTCTGACTGACTCACTTGACTCTTGACTTGGAGCTGGTAGCAAAGAACAGTGAACTGTCAGCCATTGCCCTTGAGGACAAAGATCTGATTAATTTCGAATCAGTCTGCATAAGTTACATAGAAGCACATTGATACCTTCAACAATATTTACAGAATTACGCAAGAGCAATTATAAAATCACAGGAAGCTGACGACATTGGATTTAGTAAAACTGACAGCTGTTTTCCGATCATTAAAGTGACTGCTTCCAGCTCAGAGGCCTTTGTGTTTAGCACTTGAGATTATTCTGTTGTGTGTTTTGACAGATGGAGGACTTTTTATTGTCTCACAGCAGCAACAAATGAAAAAAGAAAAGCAAATGCAATCTTCTTTCAGGCCAATCTTCCAATATTTCCTAATCTATCCTCTGCGGAGAAAACGCTACAGTGGCTCTGATATGTGCAAGGAGTTCTTTTGAGAACCTAGGCCATTACTCTTCAGTGATGACATCATCACCTGCCATTGGTTTCCTGCTTTATAAAACCATGACAGCCAGGAGAGTTCATCTTGGAGGGACTAATTAATAGGGGCTAAGGAAAAGGATGCTCTGGTACATTTATTTTGTTAATCTAGTTTTGTGAGTATATGTAAAAAATTTAAGAGTTTCAGAGGGCTATGTCACGCAAGCAGACAGCATAGAACAGAGATGCATGATAAAATGGTTATGGGCAACAAAAACAGTGCAGGAACATTTACGTGGCATTTTTAGGAGACATAAGAACCATGTATGTGTCCCTTTACCATCTTTTCTGCTGGTTTACTGAGATTGGCAATAGCATAGCAAATTCATATTTCAACACCAAGCCAGATATAGTGGCATTTTTTTGTTTCCCAAGCTGAACGGGAACACTTTCCACATTTTTCACCCTGTGGTACACCCTTACCCAACCAATTTCTCTCCTTGATGTGACCCTTAATAATAATAATAATAATAATAATAAACAATTAACAATATGTGCCTATTTGTATTTGAGCTGTACATGTATGCATTTAAAAAACATATCCTCTTGTTCAGGGCTTCAACTGGTGGCTTAGGCTGTTCCCACAAACCAGCCTGGAGGATCAGCCCTTGGATTTCCGGACCGTTCCACTTGTTACAGTACCAAGCCTCAGTGATATTGATCCATGCTTCATGTTTTCATGCGTTTCACTAAAACCAGACTGTGTCACTGTCATAAAAACAGCTTTAATCACAAACTGCATGCTTCAGTTCCTTTTTTTATTATCTTATATATGTGAACAATTTTCTGAGTGGAAAACACATTACAACAGCCTTGGAATCTACAAACTACAATGGCCTTGGAATTGCTAGCTAATGACCACATGGTAAAGTTCTTCATTGTTAACCAGTGGAAGGTTATGTTGCAGAAATGTTCACGTGAAGTTTAGCCAATTTGGGAGATGTCTGTTTGCCAGTCTCTTGTAGTAGCATCACAAAGCTCCAGTAACTGCAAGAAGAATTGAAATTTCAACATCATATGAGATGTGGTGCTGTGATCTGTGATTCTTTTGTTATGTTAAGAATCAGATATTCAGTGTTTAAGTATTCCACTGAAACCGTTGAGTCCACCTTGGAGTCCAAGATTGTTAACTAATGATTTAGGGACTGAAATGTGTTTGAAAGTTACCCCTATGGGAATGGGAGGTGTCCCTGTCCCCTATCAGTTATGTAAAACAGAAAAAACAGAGATGGGTTTAGTCCATGTGAATTAGATTGGTTTAAGTGTTACTTTTCTTACCCTTTTTATGTTAAAAGTTTTATCCAGAATCATAAAAGGATGAGTTCCAGCTGTTAAGTAATAAAGAGCTGGAACTGGAACATCACAAAAGCAGCACGGGATGGTATGAGCTATTGGCTCGCAACTTCAAACAGCTTGGCAGTTACAAATAAAGCCTGTACAATTGAAAAAGTGAAATTAAATTAAAATTAAAGACCTTTTTGAGAACAATTGCATTTTTATTGACCATCACAGACAACCACCAGGGTTTCCTCAAGATTAGTTTTGAGACCTTTGGTTATGTTTACAACAAAACCAATATCCAAAAGAGCAAACCTGAAAGAAATAGAAAAAATAAAATTATTTGAGGTCTAAAAACATATTATGAAGGAACTGGTTTTTGAGAAACATTTTTTTACAAATATGTATCTGTTTTCATAGCAGTTTGTATACCCTGTGCAACACATATACAATAAAGTCATCTTTTTTAGATGGATGAAAGATTCAACAGATCAGCTATTGTATTTTCATCTGTTTGTCCACTTCCAGTGTCCTGGGAGTCAGGTCTGACCCAGCTGCTTTCCATGGAAGATGTAACCTGTACAGTGCAAAAGAGGCAGAGGCAAAACCCCCTAAAGTCTGATGACAAAACATCAAACAAGAATGATCCTTCCTAAAAGGTAAAAAAAATGTACTGTCAGTTAACCCAACTGGCCCAGTAAAGGCCATTTTGGCATTGAGACAAGAGGAGCCATGTTTAATTTTATCTGGACCTCTGAGTTTTTAGACTTGTCAGGAAAATGCAGGTGTTTTCTATTTCCCATTTTGCTGAGTGAGCTGCTGCAAAACTCTCCATGTCATTAAATGGTTTAAGAGATTAATGGATCTGTGGATAAAAGGTTCAGAATTTAATTACATACATTTTTCTTTATTGTATTTTACTTCTCATGATATTAAAGTGGTGCTTTTACCAAGATATAGAGTCAAAATGAAAGATTTCAGTTCACATTACATGTAATCACCATAAATAACAGAAGTGATTTGACAATAACATGACATATTACCTATCTGAAGGTCACATATAATATGAGTTTTCATGTTCTAAAGGTCTTTAAGTTTTGTCTTAAGTCTTCTAACACTTTTTATGCACCTTACAGTTTTATATGCATCTTCTGTTCATATTCATTCTGATTTTGACTGAGCTCGGTGTGGGGTTTAAGAAACTGAGCAGATCTCAGTGTGTGATGATGTTGCTGTGCCAGCTTGGAAAATCACAATGGCAATATGATTCTTGGAAATTGTCACTGTATTCAGGTTATTCAAGCTTACTCAAATTGTCTTTGTAAATTCACCTGCTGTGTTGTATTGAAGTGTAAAACTATATGCAAATAATCAAAGTGTTAATGAATAAATACATATGTCACTGCTGGGCACCACTTTCAAACAATAGTACAGTTAGGAATGTAACATAATGCACCTTCTGTTAATGCAATGCACCCACAGTAAAATAATGGCAAATGTACTCATAGCTGTCCCTGCTCTGAAGAGATTTGGATAAGACCTCTGAGCCTGCCTGGAAACACCTTCTACCTGTATGTTAATAAGGATCCTCACACAGATTTCTACGACTTAAGGTCTGCTGTCCACAGTTTTTTTAAGCTTCTTACAGAGCATTATGATTGCAGAACTTAATGACAATTAGTGTATTTTTCATGTGAGACATTTTGATATTCAAGAGTCTGAAGGTCAATGCTCAATGAGTCAGAACCTAAGACACTAAAACGTCATTTCTGGGTTTCCATCCCTCATGTTACTCTCCCACAGAGAAGCCTTAGCTCTTGGAAGGAACTGGGCAGAAATTCAGTTATCCACTGGTGGGGATTGTGGATTGCAATCAGAGCATATACTAACGAGGAAACCTGAAGCCAGGGATTCACTTACTGCCCCCTTGTCCTGTCACCACTACAGGAACTGGACCACCAAACACCTACAGAAGTGGTTCTGGATGACACAGAACAACAGAGAGAGGGAGAAAGACAGATAGACAGAAAGAGAGAGTCCTTAGCCAGGTTTTTTTTGCACTTTACCACATATGAGCATGTATTTATTATTTATAAGCATATTACATATCCTTATGTAGTTTAGCCAAATGTATATGGCTTTTACATGGTTAAGGAGAAAGTAACTGTATGATTAAGGCAAAAAAAAAAATCCAAAAACTAAAATGTGAACATTACACAAGTGCAGTGAACACACATACAGTACATTGCAGATGTTAGTGCCATTGTCAAAGACATTGCCACAGAGTGGTTTACAAGTGGGTTGCAGAAATAAAACTGTACAACAGACACACAGCATGGAATGGCTGTGTTGTTAGAGTCCGAGCATGTTGTGTTGTTAGGCAAAGCATGGGAAAATGAATTCACGTTTGTTGAACGATAGCTAGAGCCTGAGAGAAATTCTTACTGGCAGCAGCGTGTGCTGTCTGTAATGACTGATTTCCCAGCTGCAATGATCTGACAAAATTGGTGCACTGTTATGTTTTACCAGTAACCTGTGCGTTGTCCCATAGGAGTCTGTTTGAATCAATTTTTTAATCGTTGGACCAGCCAACAGTGCCTCAGCATCCTGATTTGTACTTTGACTCCAAGTGACTCATTAAGTCAACATTTCATGTTAATGAAGACTATTTTCTGGAGGCCGTCCAACTCCTTGTATCGCAAGCAGTGAGCTGAGAATGCCCTGTTGAGTAAAAACTATGTATGTTCACATTTGAAAAGAATAAACTTCTGCTCCTCAGATCAGTACATTGACAACACTCATGTTGGGCAAAACCACTCATGCTAAAACATAGTTTTTTCTGTTTTTGAAGTGGAAAAGAGATATGTATAACTGTCGTTTTCTATAAATGAACAAAAACTAACAAGCAATAACATATTAGTTTTTAGTTAAGTTTAAATGAGTTACAATGTAACAGTGTGCACATACATAGAAATTGCATAGTACTTACTGTGTTAATAGGCTGTAATTATATATGTAGCTTGGTACATTGGAGAGATCAAGTGAGATTGCACCAGGAAAAACTGCATTAAAATTGTTGCACTTTGTTTGATGTAACATATACTTTACTCTCACTGGCTATGTTCAGTTCTACATGGAGTATACAATTTTGGCTGAAGGTCAAAAATGTGGTAGTTTGTATTTTAATTTCCACAGGTGTACAGTATCTGACCCCAGGCCCACTGCCCTAACCCTCCTCTGTAAACCTAAATGCCAACTGTTGTGCATATGTGTGTGTGTGTTTGTGTGTGTGTGTGTGTGTGTGTGTGTGTGTGTGTGTGTGTGTGTGTGTGTGTGTGTGTGTGTGTGTGTGTGGATTCCATTTTTGTGTCTATCACAGTTTTGTCTACAGACCCCCCAGCAGTATGTTTGATGCTGCTTAAGACTTCACCAGTGTGGATGTAGCTGGTTAAAATGCTGTGGATTGTCACGTGGATGTGAATATATCATTCATTGAGGTACAACCACAGAGGAACACAAATAGCAGTTTAAGAATCTTCAGTACCATTCCTACAGGTTTTGCAATATTTTTGGCAGCAATGTAAGATATTTTCATCTGGCACATTTTTCCACCAGATGCACAATTCAGTATAGAATACAGATCCTTATTATGCTGTGGTATGTGCAATCAAAATGTGTGTCCTAGAAAGGAATGTGCAAGATACAAATGTCGTTTGTAAGGATTTAGGACTACATAGTGTGCATAAGCTAGCAAACGTATTTCCATAAATTACAAATAAACACAGTCTTTTTCAGCATGTTGTGTATTGTTTTATATTTATATTTATTTTACTCTATATTATATTAATAATTACCTACATGCACTATACAATATCATTGACTCCCTTTTATGACATCCTGTAAAGGATGTCATTATAGAGGAATGCATTGATTTTCATTTTATTGATATTAAATGTTTTACAGTAAATATGAACCACATGTTCATTAAATCAGTTTTATGTACTTTGTATAGCTGAACTGTAACACAGACAGAGTATGGGTTTGTCACAATTTTTGATGTTTTACACATGTTTTAATGAACTGGGATAGATTACAGAAAGATAATAAAAATCTCTTAACTCATTCTGCCATTTATTTTTCATTTGACTCGAATTTTTGCAATAATTACAATCACATGCAATTCCGTGTGATACGATGTTATTGTCGGCTCTGGAATTACTGTTGGCACAGTTATTAAATTAGGATACATTTTGAGTTTTACCATGTGACTGTAAGGAAGATGAAGATTCTGTGCTGTACATTAAGGAGGTGAAATCCATGACATTCAATGAGTCTGAGGATGGATACCAAGCCCCACCCTGTCTCATATCTCGAAATTCCTTCATTAAAAAAAAAATCATTTAAAAGCATACTTTATAGTGTTATAAAGAAGCATTGACCCCAGAGTGTTCTGCCGCACAGGGTGCATTTACTGTAAAAAGGGAGATGAATAGCTGAAATTTTTTGGAACCTTTAATAAATTTCAACTGCACCTATTCAGTCATGCAGGTCTGCTTGTGTTATTATAGGGACCATTTTCCACATCACACCTGCTTCCAAATCCTGTTTTTTTGAATAGACATGGAATACAGAAATGATCACAAGTTCATTTCACTCCCATTCCTGAGCAAAATGACCATCTATGAGTGTGTTGGTATCACTCCCAGTTCTGCGACGTTTTACTCCCCATTGTAGAGCTATTAGGGAACACATCAAAATTTAAAATGTATTGCAAGTGTAATGTTTCACGTAAGCATTAATCATTTGTGATTGCAGGTGTTTCACACTGGATGAAGTAATGCCAGGAACAATCAATTCATTGACTGAAGGAAGGATGTGACATTGAGTCAAAACAAGCAAATATTACAAGACTAATTTAAGAAAAATAACATAAAAAACCATGAAACCTCTCAAAACCTGATCAGGACAAATCGAACTGAGACCTGACACAGGGGCATTCTCAAATGTTGACATCATCAGAACAGGACGGTTGCCCTTCCTTTCCCGATTCATTAGGCCGAAAGGAGAGACGCTGAGCCGTTTCCCATCGCAGAGGGGTGGGGCCTTTGGCCGCCGCCTCCTTCCCACCGCTGTCTGTGCATTAATTGACCTGACGATGGATTGACGACGTGTGATGACCGTGCTTCTCTCTCCAGGCCTCTCCCGTCTGACTCGGAGGAGAGACCAGACAGGAAACCTTGAAAATCTGTGCTGCAGTCTCCGAATGAGCGTAACAACCCCGTCTCCTTAGCAACGCGTGCCCACATCACTGTTGTTGGAAAAGTGCATGTGGCATGGGTGGCTGGTGAGGTACAGATAGAGGTAGGGAGTTTACCTTTATCTGAGCATGTTGCTGGACTGCTTTTGGTTGTTTTGCATGATTCAGAATTAATACCCGTTTCAAATCATGATCACCTTCTGATCAGCAACTCAAATTCTGTTTTTCAAATTCTTTTTTCATTTGATTTCAGACAATGCGGTGGCTCTTTGAGGAAGTTGAGAAAAGAGTGGTTTCATGTTGGAGCTTGCTGTAGCTATAGCCTTCATTTTTGTCACAGCTGGGAAGGCTGTTTTTCAGTACAATTCCTCATAAATTATTACACCCAAAATTTCATGTTGGTTTAATTTCACATTTTGCTGGAACATAGCCAAATGTTCTCAGAAATGTTCTTGCTGCATGTACGTGTATCTAAAAGTTTCAACAGCAATCATCAATAACTACTAAATGGGTGCTTTCTCTTTTGGCTGTTCCCACACTAAATCCATTCCTTTTTTCTTCACAGAGCTGCAATCAATGTTTTGGCGCACCTGGACAAGCAACAGCCTTGATAAAGAAAAATTATGTAATTATACACTTTTGCTTGTTCTCAGAGCAGCTTAACCCGGTGAAACCCGTGTCAGGATCAAGCAGAGGCACTTTGCGGAGATGTAAAACGACGCGTGTTGCTTCAGTCCCCTCCCGGTAAGCGTTTCGCTCAGCTCGCAGCAGGAGAGGATGGTAGTGATGATGGTGAACAGCTGTTCCTCATTGGGCCTCCCTGCTGCCTGTGTACTAAGCTGCAGAACATGTGCATTGTGGTCACTCTCTCTCGCAGCCTGCCACCTGCCAGCAGTTTATTAAAGCGGTATATTACAAATCAACAGCCCTAAGTAGTTTTTCGTGCAAGTCTAGACATCTCGCCCATTGGTGGATCCATGCTCTGAGAGCAATTAGAGTCTGAAACGGAAGCAGGGGAGTACTGAAGAGTGGTTTTGAAACTTAGAGACCTGAGGTTATTGACTTTCATTTTTCTTAAATGGAACAGCTCTAAAGATATACTCCTTTCTTCAAGTCTTAGACTCCAGTTCCAGTCTGGCACAGATTTCTGCTCTGCGTATCATTGTAGTTGTTCACACAATGATAGACAATTGCGCAGATTAAAACAAGGAGAATGTCCATTTAATCTGAGGGAATCATATAGACAGTGATGTGTGCATCCAAACCTTCAGTGTAATTCTCCAAGTTTCCTCTTAGTAGCTGTGATATATAAGCTCTTTAACAACATGAAAGCTGCAGGCTTCAGAGTTAGCTATCATTGGCAATGGATTCATGCTTGACATACAGGGTGAGTTCATTTAAGGCTAGAGTATATGGAAACCAGCTTCATTAAGTAACTGGGCTATACTGAAAGGAGCAGTGATAGATATCTGTTACATCTGAAAAGGAGCAAGTATAGGTAGCTCAGGTATATGGAAAGGAGCAGGTATAGGTGGCGGGGTATATGGAAAGGAACTGGTATATGTGGCTGAGGTGTATGGAAAGGACAAAGTATAGGTAGTTGAGGTATATGAAAAGCAATGGGCACAGTAACCTCCTCGCTTTGTAAATCTGTGAGAAACAGAACAGTGTTTGCTTGCGTTACTAGACAGCAAACATGGGCCTTGCCAAATTACTTCTATTTAGAGTCATTTATCACTGTCTAAACAGAAATGAGAGGCAATAAGGTAATGCTCAAGACAACACACAGACACATTGGGTGATGTCTTTAAAGCCAGTATTCTTGCACACAGATCATGAGAGATTCCAACAAGATCTCAACATAAGGAGACGTTCACATCTATTCTGGTCATGGGCAGGGTGTATGTGTGTGTATATGCGTGCATGTATGTGTGTGAGAGTGTGTGTCCACCGCTCTTCTATTCTGAAAGAGGAACACTGCTGGAGCTTCTGGTCATGGCAACATCTGTTGCGGTTGTGTTTCCTTCTCAGCTCACAGTTCACCCCACAGCCCCACTAACACCTTAGATAAAGACCTCTGCCTTTCCTAAAGTTCTGTATCTCGCTGCCTCAGTGTTCAGGATAAACACGGACTGGCTCTGCAACCTGCCCCGGCCCCTATCTCTCTCCCCTGCCTGACATGGTGTTGCTGTTGGCAAGCGAAGGCCGGATCTCTTCCAAGTCTTACTGTGGGGGCGATGCTTTTCAGATCTTTCAAAGAAAATATTTTGAGAGCCGAAAAAGGGGCATGGTGTCACCTGCGAGAGGGCAGAAACAGTGTGTCTCTTTAACACAGTGAAAGCACTGAGGATAAAACTGAACTTGCCTCTCACTGGCTTCACAGTTGGTTTTTTTTTTTAGATCCATTTCCACATTGATTGACAAAGCAGCACCAATAGATTGATTAAGACAGTATGCTGAGAATTTTTAACCTTTAGTCTCATCTTAAAAAAAAAACACAGAGTTGAATATTGATCTTTTTATGAATGTAGTTTCATGAATTCATCTACGCACCTATGGTTTTAAACTTCCAGCTGAACAAAGGGTACAGTCCACATCCATGAAAACTGTATATTTCTTTTGGATCTGTTGTCACAATTTTGGCAGAGGATAGAAGCACTGATGGGCAATTCCTGTGTAAGTAACTTGTACACTGATTAAGACAATTTCACTGATGAAGGACCTTGTATGAATACAGATTGATTGACAGCAGAAAGAAACTGAACCCCAGTATTTTAATCCCTTGGAGAAAAAAGCTGTCAAAAGTCATTTCTGTCAGCAAACACCTTGCGTAGCAAAATCGTAGGATTTTATGTAAGCTTCGGGCCATGCCTTGGTTAAAAACAGCCTTGACTTGATTACTTTCCCTGAAGATCTACGGGATAAGAAATGCTGCACCCAGGCAGGGGAGTGGGAGAGATTGTTACATAGCTTTGCTCACTCCATGAAGATTAAAATCCAGGGCCATGTCAGAGTCTCCCTGAAACACCTGTTGTCTGCTAATGAAAATCAGAGCTTAAAATGATTGAGCAGTATCATACAATCTAGGGGTGTTGCTGGATGTGGTGGTTCCGACATCTATATGCTAACGTGACTTGGTTTGACGTGAGAGGAGGAGAATTCAAGTCCTGGGAATTTTGAAGAGTGAGGTGTTCCATAATGCACACGTTATACTGAACAGACACCTGTGGACTATTGGAGAGTTCCGAAGCAGAGATTTGCTCATTGACTTATTTAGAGCTGAATGAGGAAGGAGATTCCCCTAAAGATTCTTCATAAATTTGTCAAAACTAATGTAGACCACAGTATAAGTCTGTAACACTTATCATTTGAGGTATTCTTCTAACTTTTGATACACATTAGTACACATTTACATGTATTAATTTGGCAGTTGAGCAAGCCATGAAGTGTTTCTGATTCCAAAGTTGGGGGGGAGAAAAGGGAAAAAGATATATACTATGAAACCTGTTGATGTTTATATTAATATTAAATGGCTTGATTCAATTACAGAATCCCTCTGAAGAGAGTGGAAATGGTGTGACATCATTAATGGACTGTATGTACATTTCAGCTCTCTTTCTTCTACGTCTGATGAAATGCCAGCTGTGACGAAAACACTGCACACTGTACCAACACCAGAAATGAATCAGCGGCCTTTGATTTGGGGCTTTAGCGGATATCGTATCTTGGATCCGGAGTTGTGGTATTCATTATATGATAAAGTTTAAATTACAGCACACTCCTAATATACTTTCACTCTCAATGAAAGGGCCAAATTTTGATTGGAGTCACCTCTGTAAATATCAGATCCAGTTAAAAATACAGATAAAGAAAGACTTAGGGTGATACACAAAATGCTTTTATGCATTAGAGTTCAGAGTGTGGTAAAAATTTACAACAGTTTTAAAAAGTTACCCAAAAACACACTTTTCAATCTATGGTTTCTTACTAGTCTGAGCACTGTTCACTCTCCTCTGCTTTAGTATATAAACTTTTAATCCTTCTGACTAGATGATTACAGTATCAGAATTACCTTTAAAATGCATTATATGCATCATATCTAGTCTGTGTTCATCTTGAGGTTGCAGCTGTAATGCAAACATAAAAACCTTATTTTACCAATCCTGGAAATCACAGCCCAGACCAGATTAAAAACAAGACAGTGGTTTTTTTTATTTTTTATAAAAACATGTTGTGAATTACAAATTGGCATGCTACAACGCCTAAAGCATTTTCAGGTACGCTGTTTGCGTGGGCAGGAACGACCGCCATCAAGTGACAACAGTTGCTCTGTCCTTGAAGCCAAACATTTTTATGCATTACATGGCAGAACCAGCAGCTATTTTGAATACGTTCAAACAACTCTTTACCGCCGCGGGGGCAAAAAAACCAGCAGGGTATTCAGGACCCCCTCTCTGCCCACACACAATGATAATAATACATGGATATTTCCGTGTGCATCGGCTGCATGCAAGCATGGCTGGCCAGCCGTCCGTACAGGGTATGGGAGTGGGTGCTCAGTGGCGCAAGAGGCAGGGGTCAGCTATGAGGTAAGCTGCATTTCCCCTCAGGGTTTGCAGATTGCAGGGAAAGGGGTGTGCAACGCTCCTCCGGCCTCCACCTCTCACACCTCCCTCTTTCTGGTCCCTCAGCATCAGCGATGATGTGATTGTAAGTGGCACTTTAATGAGACCCCCTTCCGGATGGGGCGCAGGAGGGAATTGGGGTGTTTTTTTTGGGAGGCCTGCTCTGTGGCCCCACCTGTTTAATTATGGTACGAAAGAAAGTGGATCCAATCAAACAACCAAGTCATCTTATGAGAAAGTGCTATTTGAGAAAAAAAAACCCCTTCCAGATTATTCTGGTACCGTATTAAAGTTGACCTGGTGATTTTAAAATAAAAGTGACACACTGAATTAAATATAGTTTCAAACCCTTGCTGATCAGATATAATGTATATTATTTCAGAATTCACTCCTTTTCAGGAGCACACGCTCTGGCTCTGGCCGCTTAGATTTAGGGGCTGCTGATAGTCAAATTCACTAACTGTATGTCAGGCAGTTTGTGTTTAATTTGTGTACCATTCTCTCCCTCCCAACGGATTTTCAGATTTAGATGAAAACTGACAGAAACATGTGGTAGACGCTCTAGCGAATGTCTCAGCGGCTCTCAACATGTATTAAAGATGAATGTTTAGGCTTTTTGAAAAAAAATGAAAAGATGTAAATTGTTCAGCAATGTCTGCATTAGACTGTTTACCAAAAAGTCGGGCAGTGCATATGTGTAATTAACAGCATAATTCTTTTAAAATTAAGGCAACACCTAAGAGATACCCTGATTTTCTCTCTCTGTACTTCATTATAGTAATTAGTGCCCCTGTAATGAGCAATGCTAAATTTGATTGCTCTGGAAAAATGTTGCAGGTGTAGCTTCCAGCACTGGTTCCCTGGTTTGGTGAAATTTGTTTGTGATTTAAATCTTTTCTTCATAGAACATGAAGTGCTGCTAAAATGCATCCATGTTACAGCAATTTGGCATATGATTTATGACACTGCTTTGGTTTTACTGGGACATATTTGGAATGGCAAAGAACATTAAAACTGCCAAGCAAACAGAAAAAAGAATGATTAGAGCAGCCAAAAGCTTCTGTTGAATTGTCAAAAGTAATTACATTGATGGCCAGAATCTGTCAGTGCTTGTCCCAGCACTTGCACCTTAGTTTTCTTTGTCCAAGCTCCAAGAAGAACACATATAACACATTCATAATGCAATAGTAACTCTTAAAATGATTGTTTAAATTGTTGCGTGCATGGTGTTGGGAATTCAGACAGGTTGCTATCAAAGCATGCTTCATTCTCAAACTCTTGGCTGTGATTGACTGTGACCACTGGCTGTGTCATAATGGAGACCAGGGGGTCAGTGTGTCTCTGGTGCAGTCATGCTCTGAAGGGAATCAAAATTTATTCCAGATCCATCACTTTCAGCCTCATTCCATACCAGTCAGAATTCAGTTCAAAGTGGTTCATTATAACTGTGCTTTGAAATAGTTGTTATAGGTTCTGGAGTTTCTATGGACGCTCGTTTACAGGAGGAGATGATGCAATGAGCCAAAGCTTCCTTTGTGACAGCACAGAGGGAGACGGGCAGACTGAGTCATCATCATGGGATGCCACTACACTGTGGATTCCACTTCGTTCCTTTATATCCCACCATTCACACGATAAGTTTTTCATAGAAAGGGATTGTGAAATAATACTAACAAAAAAGAGGAAATAATTTGATGCCCACAAATATACAAATAATTATTAGCCCTGCAGACTGGAACTAGTTGTAGGTTTAAACCACAGTCTGCCATAGATTATAAATATTTTAAATATCTGTCTATTAGTCATCTGGTCCCCATCATCCTTAAGTGTACTTTGGCCTGTCTGTCACACAGTCTTTATGCAATTTATCACTCATTCTTTTACTAAAAAAAGAGTAGCGTAAGACAAATGTTGCTAAAACCAATTAAAACTCTCCCCTCAGAACATTTTTTGCCATTTTTTGTTGTTGTTGTTTTTGTCTGTTACCATGCCAAGAATGCTGTCTGTCCATGGATTGAATGCTATAAGTAAACAGTCCTCATTAATAAGGTGAGAGACACACTCTGCTATCAAGTTGTGTTGACATTAATTATCTGTGTGCATACTGTAAATATACAGCGGAAATTATGACCCTTGCTGGGTTATTTTGGGCTAGCACAGCCAGTTGCAGCAACACTTTGACATGTCTCGCTTTCATCAGAGTCATGAAATTTTGCAAGTCGTCGAGGATCAAAATGGTAAATAGAGGTGATTTTTCAAATAGCTGGGTGTAAAACATTTCCTTTTGAAGCCCTGTCTGACCAGGGTGACCCCTTCTGTGATTAATCCAAGTGGTATGCCCCATATTTAGCTTTGGACACCACACCATACCATGATAAAAATGTTACGATCGTTTGAGAAATGTTTAAACCGTTGGTTCCCGAAATAGGACAGTCATACTATTGGGGGTACTTGTGAAGTCTGAAATGAATAATTTACTTGTGGATGTTAGTCAATATGCCTTCTTAATTTATTTATCCATCTGTCTGACTGTCTGTCTACCTCTCTGTCTGTCCCTCTATATGACATTTACAGTGGAGAGCACACACTGTTATGAATACACATATACCATGACTTGAAGCATTGCGTGCAAACACCTTGGAGAAAGGTTTCAAACTGTTTGCTTTTGCAGTTAATCAGGTGCTAGCATTGATTTAGTTATAAACTTGGCAGATCAGCACTGCAGGGCACACACACAAAAAAAAAGTTTGACATCCCCTGAAATAAACCATTCCATGATCCACTATCAAAACTAACATTTCATTATGGAATAAAATCCTCCATAGCCCATCAAATGATAGAAAGACAACTCCAGAGTGAGTTTTCAAAATCCAAACATTCTAATGTGTTAAATATTTCTCTATTTTTTTCATGCATTACATACTTTTTACACAACAAGTAAACTACAACCAAATTTATTACCCATTATTAACTACTGTTATGGTTACTACTAGCTTACACTCTGTCTATGTCAAAAATAAACTTCAAACTTAAAACTTTATTAGTAAGAAACATTTAATTCATCTATTGTTTTCTAAAACTATTAATAGGTCCTACAATCAAGTGCAACCTGGTTTGTTTTTGTTTTGTCTCAGATTTTTGTCTTTCTGATACTGCATTGGCAGGGTCCGCGTAGGATCTGTCTGCCTGTAAACAAGCATTTGGGCAACGTCATGAACAGGAAGCAGCTTCACCAACGTAGAATTTCAGGCTCTGTTGTGAATTTGTAAATTTTCTATTTGCTCATTGGTCAGAGGGAACTCTCAGACAGGGTGGCTTACACTTCCTCAGTGACTAAACAGGAAAGTGACCACAACATACTCGATTCAACAGCTTAATAACTATCATGACATCAGTTCAGAAAGCAAGACACAGTGGTTTGAGAGACTGCCACAGGTTACAGACCTGTTATGACTATTACGACAGACAGTAGTGACAACGTTATATTAACCGCACAGTGGAGTAAGCAGCGACTGTGGGGAAACTTTCGTATGAAGAATGACTGGGGGAGGGAAGGGCACAGAAGACTCAAGACACATAAATTCAATTTCTGCATTCACTGGTGATATTTGAGGGCCACTTACCTTTCTATTGCAGTATTATACTGTATCTTATGTATTACTATACTGTCATCCATGTATACAGTATAATACAATAAAATACTCATAGCACGGTGGCCCTCTGTGTTTTTCCTCCATCCATTTTCAGTGCTTTCCTAAACATTGTCATTATGTTGTTTGGTAACTGCAAGTATCATAATTGCAGTGAAAGGGAGAGTGAGGATTCACCTTAATGGGCGGAGCCACATCAAGCTGTCAATAACATTGCCTCAGATTAACCAATCAAGACGTTTAGCTCTCTAGAGCAGTATTTCTCAATCCTACTCCTGGAGGCCCACTGTCCTGCATATCTTCTTTTCTTGCTCCAAACACACCTGATTAGTTTGATTAACATGCTCTTGATTAAATCAGGTGTGCTCAGCTAATCAATAGTGCCACTGATGAGTTCAGTCAGGTAGGTAGAGCAAGGATAGATAGAAGATATGTAGGACAGTGGGCCCCCAGGAGCAGGATTGAGAATCAGTGCTCTAGAGAATACACTATGATTTGCTAAAATCAGTGAGAGATTGATTTGGTAGTTCTAGGGTTCATGAAGCCTAACTTTCCCAACACTAATAATTTAGTAGTGGTGATATGTGTCTGGGCATAGGGGGGATCTTGATGATAAAAATGTATCTGAGCTCACAATATTGATAAACATGCCATGAATTCACAGAAGTGGAGGATTATGTTCTGGTAAACACTTCCAGTGTTTGTGTAAGGGCACTGAGGTGTTTGCTGTTTGTCTTCAGAACATAACGTTTAAGTGCCTTTGTGTTTTTGCTTCTAATATAAAATAAATCCTGCTGCCATCTGCATGCTTTGCCATTCTAACAAACAAACGACTGTTGTATTTAGTAAAAGCACAAATTCGGATTGATTTTTTTAACATGTCAAACTTGTGTCGCTGTTCGAGACAAGACACAGATGCTGAAAGTTTAATGAGACAGGAAGAGCCACACATATTTCAACTGAACCGCTGGAAAAAAAAACTAGAAACTGTAGCCAGTGTGACCTACAGACCAAGTAACTAGGCTTGTAACAAGAAGGTTGCAGGTTGTATGTGTGTGTGTGTGTGTGGGGGGGTAAGATTGCGAAAGGCATTTCACTTGAATTGCTCCTGTAAATATCCTGGCCTGAAGAGAGGCAACTTACCATACTTGAAAAATAAAACTGGGTAACAATAACAACATATTTAACAAGCCAAATATGTTGTCACTGAGCTTCCAAACAATAAAACAGTCACCATACATGTTACATTTATATTTACATTTATTCACTTGGTAGATGCTTTTATCCAAACACAAGCAAAAAGCCATATAAGGAGTCATGTTGTTGTGTACACACAGAATTTTTTCCTCATGGAGAACAGGAGAGAAAGGAGAAGTATTAGATACTTGCACAGTAGGTGAGTGATTACCACCACTGATGAAGAATAATGTCACAGGGTCCTTCCAAAGATCTTTTCTGACATCTGTCTTCTTTATTTTAGCCCTCTCTTGTGGAAGTGCTATTCAACATGTTCCTAAATCCTCTGTCTGCTACCCTGTGGCCTTCAGCCGAGTTTGGAAACAAGGGAACGGGGTAATAATTCTCTCCCTGCTCGGAGTGGTGGTGGAGAAAGGGGCCGATTCGATCGAGGTCCTTCACATCCCAGAGGGAACAAACTAAATCACGCTCAGCTGTTTTTAAAATGCACAAAGTGCTTGGAAGTAAACAGAGAGACGGAGCAGATACACAGCCAAAGCATACTGATGTTGATGGATGGCTGTTGTTTTCACACGCAGCGAGCGGTTAATTCTTGGAATATGCTTGGAGCGGTTTGGCAAGACTTATGGTGGGATACAGCACACTTGACTCCTTCGGGAAAAAGATGGATGCCCTGATAGCAGCGCATGAGAATCAAAGCTCTCATTGTGAACAAGGCTTCTTAAGGCCAGAGGCCTCTTTTTTGGAGTCTGAGGATAGTATATAGTTTCATCAACACTGTCAACAAATATGTGTCTGTTTATATATAAGCATATATCATGTCTTATTATGTCTCCCAACTTGACCTTGGGATCTGCTGACAGAGATAATGCCTCTGCACTGAGCTCTGTGAACTTGTATCTGAACGACTGTATCTGTGTGTAGAAGCTGGCCAGCACTTCTTGCATAAGAAGGGTTTATTTTAAAAACAAGGAATGGAGACATTAAAAATGCTTTTTTTAATATATTAAAAAAGGACCGGTTTAAACGGGCATACTTAGAAGGGGCACAATGGTTGAACCAAGGAGTAAATCACAAGTATCCCTCCCTTGTTCTGTCCTTGTGTTGTTTTTTAAATCTGTCTCAATCCTCTTCTCATTTACATCAGTTAATCAAGTGCCTGAGGAGACACTCAAACACACTCATATTCCCATGCACATAAGCTGCCAAAGGTTTGTGAAGGTGAAACTGATGTGAAACAGCTTAGTTATTGCAAGTGTTTGTAATCACTGGTAAAGCTGTGGCCCTGAGTAAAAATACACATTCATCCACAAAAATAGAAAATATTTGTCCATACCAAATGTCTCCCCCTCTCCCCACGAGTGACCAGAAAAGCTCCTTTATTTATCTGTAAAAAGACTCCCACACCTTGGACATGGAACACCCCAGTGAAAAGGGACTAGCTCTTCCACGTTGCAGCTGATCATTGGGCATGAGAAGGCTCCCTGCCTTGCTGATGAATGAGCTCGGTTCTGACCTCAAAGATGGAGTTACATCCCTGCATAAGCACACATAATTACCCTCTGCTCTTCCAGGAATGACAGACACATCCAAGATCATGGCTGAATCACTGACTCAGTGTTTTGGTGTTGAACAATCGCCAGCCAGCTTCTAAAACACTGTCCTGTGAGGAAGATTTATAGGCTGAGAATTCGGCTTGCTGAGATGCACAGCTCTTCCCATTTAATCTTCATCTAAAATATTTATATTACCCCGGAAGACCAACCACTTCGATTTGGCAATTGTCAACATCTTTTTTTGCAGAGTCAACATATTATTTACAGAGTGACTTTAGAATGGTCCAATGAATAGGTTTATAATGCCATACATGGAAAAGTGCATCAGAACTCATATGGAGCCTTTGGACCTTGTGTGGGATATCTAGAGAGGTTCAGTACCAATGAATTATTGCTACTAAGCAAAAGTAAAATAAATAAACGCCTTTTTTCTCTGACGTGGTGTATTTTCTTTTTCCTGTCGACTACAAATGAGGTATTTTGGATCCGAAATGGTGTAAAGAGCCCATGACCATTTACAACAATCTTGTAACATTTTACAAGAGCATTGCAGTCATGAAACAGACTTGGAATGGTCTGACTTAAAACATGACAGCCAGCACTAACAAGACCGTCAGTGAGTTTAAACAGTGAAGGTCTGATTGGCTGAGCTCTGCTTTGCTGCATGATTTCCTGTTTAATTTAATTGAAAACTTCCTTTTTTAACAATCCATAAAAAATGTTATTATTATTATTATTATGAGAAATGCATTCTTAAAGAAGAAGTTGATCATGAAAGCAGATTATTTTCACATTTACATATTTACATCCAATATTTGGTTTGAACTGGTAATGTTCTTGTTCATTGTCAATGGCATAACAATGAGTAACTTTTTTTTCCTGAGGTCACATGTGGGGGGAGGGGGATTGGGGGGCGTGTAAGAGGAACATCCCCTGTATGTAAGCAGGTGCAGCTGTTTGGCCTTGGGGGAGAGAGCCTGAGAACCCACTCACAGTGTAATCAGAAGTCATGGGCAAAGGGGGCGGAGTCTGTAAATGTTTGTGTCACTGGATGATAAGAGAAAATGATCAGGATGATGAATCAAAACAGAGGTGTGTGTAGGAGGTACAGTGACCTGGGCAGCCGCTGTGCAATCTGGCCATGCAAATCCAGCAGGTGTGCAATGATTATGTATGTATTGTATGAGCTGATCCCTATGCCCTTGATGGGTTTCAGTTTCAATTACCTACTGACAGCCCCACCTCCCACTGATACAGCCACACACACACGGACAAAAGTTCACACCATTAGCACATATGCACACGCACACAGGGATAAATCACTCCTGTAACGGCAGCTGATGTGGGTTGTGGCAGGTAAGACATGCTGATTAAAGCTGGAGCTGGCCTGGTTGCAAACCCCAGTGAGCACGTCTCCGTCACCCCAGCTCAGTAATAGTATATTTGTCACCCCATGGTTGGCTCCTCAGATCAGTAAAACTGTCTCTGTTGTCCCACGGTTGGCTCCTCAGCTCAGAAAGAGCGCTGTCACTCTTTTTGTGGGTGTTCCACTCATTCTGGGGGCAGACTTCCAGGAGCTGCTCTGAGCAAAATCTACTAACATAGGCCTGCTGTTTATACAACCACACAGCTGGACATTCTGCTAAGAATGTCAGGTTAAGTTCCTTCCTCATGGGTCCAAGAGCAACCTGCCTGGAAGTCGAACCAGCAACACTTGGCAGTAAGTATAATCCCTATTTCTGTTTTGTTTTTTTTAGTGACATGGTTCCATCCAATCAGAGAGCTGTCTCCAGTAGCTTCACCTGCCAGATGTTCTGGTCCAGAGAGATAATGCCATCAGCTCTGTGGTCGAAATGTGCGACTCACCTGGGTCAGTGCTCTGGGTTAATCCAGCCCAGCATAGCAGAAACTGTGGCGCTGATGGGATTTCTGGGATGTGACACAACCTGTCCACACAGGCAAACACAGCTGCAGGGTCTGTCAGCAGGTGTCAGCGCTTCACCCCGGTGTTCTAATGTTACAGTATGTTCACCCAGGCGTTGTGCATGTGAATGTGTGTGTGTGTGTGTGTGTGTGTGCAGCACAGAGCAGCATAAAGAAGACAGTTTACCTGAACTGACATTCTATTTTCCCCACATTTAGGTCCCTGATTCAGATTAAGAATGATTATGATGATAATGATGATTTTGTGATGATGCTGATGATGATGATGATGATAACATAAGAAATGATAATAATAATAAACACCTCCCTCCTCCTCATCATCCTCATTTGCATTACTATCATAATACACACATAACCACTGGAAGCTGTACATACATCTGTGCATAAACAGTCAGACAAGTTTTCTTGCACTTGCACCATCCTTCCAAACGAGGACCTTCAGTACAGTTCCAAATGAGGTATATGGATAAACGAGACTGTGTAGGTTTTAGGGGCACTTGGTCACCCAGGATGGATGCTTGAATATTCCTGTAGATTGTAGCTGGGTGGGACCATGGGGGAAAAAGTGATAGCCTTATGGACAGAGAGACCTGATAAATTGAGAAATTCCTTGAGAAGTTACCATACTACCACACAAGAGGAACAAAGTAACAGATAAAGACCAGGGCATGACCTTGGCTTTGAGTTGGGTTATCAGCATATCGTGCAATCCCAAAGAAGTGGTAGGTCAAATCTACAGTGGTAGGTCAGACACAAGCCTACACTCAGGGTGGTCAGCATGTACATCAATGCCTCCATTTAGGAGCAAGGCAGATGACAGTGAGACTCATAGGGTGAGCACTTCTGACAATTTAGTTAAGAGTGCAGGATTAGGCTAATCAAGGGGACGCACAGTCAAAAATTGCACCTGTGACTCCTGTCTGTCCGCCACCTTCATTGTGTTCAGTCCAAACACCGCCACCTACGAAATTTACTCTCTGTCCCCCTCTGTTGGTCACTAAAATTATTGTTTTTACCTTATTTAACTAAAGTCCAAGCCTGTCACTGGATTCAAATGATATATAGCTGCAGTAAGTGATAACAATGTTTATTAAAGATCTTATATTTATTTAAAATTGAAGTATATCAAAGTAGTTGATTAAAAACCAGCTCAAGTATTGACATAATGGTGACAGTCTTCTAATTTAAAATGTGTCTCACTAAATACAGGTCCTCTTCAGCCCAAATATTTAGCGTTATCTCATGGGTATTTTATAACTCCGGCCAGTGCAGATTGAAAAAAAAAGACTTTGCTAATTCTTTTCCCCTCTACGCAATTCAGAAATTTGGAAGTGTCCAAAAAACAGCTACAAAAAGGATGTAACTACTGTACATGTACCAGCAAACCGAAAAATATGCGCTTTTGTATAGGCGTAGGATGTTAGTTTTGGTGGAGTCTGTCTCGCGCTTAAGTGAATTGACACGTTTAGGTTAGCGCGAGAGAGTTCAGAGACAGATCATCAACTGGACTGAATTTCACTTGCAGACAGACCCGTTGCCTCTTCCATCAAAGCACATTCCCCACAATACCTGCCTTTGAAAGAAAGGAGTCCACGGGATACCGTAAACGTATTTTTAGCCAAGAAAAACTAATTATGTTAAATCAGATTTGCAGTTTAATTTGTAGTTGGGGTTGCAAACGCGCAGGCCTTCATTTATTCATTTCTTTCTTTCCATTTCTTGCCATTTTGCAAAAGGTAACATATTCGACATGAATAGCTTAAAAATGTAGAAATGACAACATGAACACAGCAAACAAAGAAAAATATTAACATATCCCTGGATGACAGCGTATGCTAAACAAAGTAATTAAAATTTCATGGATCTTATCTCTTATATGTAACGTAGGTTTGCGGGAAGAGATTGGGACAGGTAAAAACACAGGCAGAACAGTTTTAAGGGTAAATACATTCGCTGTCGCGAGGGGTAGAGCGCACGTAACCACTTGCACTTGCACTGCGTGTCCAGACATACACTGCAGACTGCCCGCGCGCTCGCACCGCCCCTCCTTATTCCAGTACATAGACACCACATGCAGTTTCAGGACGTGCTGAGAGTTGCGGGGGGTGTGAGACCAGAGATAATGTACCAGGTGAAGATACGAGAAATAAAACCACCCCTCATCCAAGACAAGGCTAAGGGAACAGTCAGGGACATGGGATTAAAAATAAAACCCATGTCGATGCATAAATGGAACATAAAACAATAAATGCCGTCGATGCTAAATGGCCAGATAAAAAGACAGAAGAATAAGCAGTGAATATGTGATTTCATTTGGAAGTGTCAGATTTAGACGGCGCTTGGTGAGGTGTCATTGAGTTTTCTGGCTGAAGAGGTAAGGACAACTCCGGTTGCAAGATTTGCAACTCTGTCAAGTGGATTACGGGTGATGGATTAATTGGGTTTTTAAGGGATCAACAGATCTGCGCCGTGAGAAAACACGATAAAATCTCCTCAGCTGTGGATTGCGCACTTAACGCGGGAAGTTCGGTTTTCTGCTCAAGATGACATCGGAGTGTTTGCAGACGTCTCTGCTGATGCTAATTCTAGCGCTGTTCTCCGCAAATGCTAGCAACTGGCTGTAAGTCTACGAAGCTGTTTGACGCTTCATTTTTTATTCTTAAAATTAATTTTATTTTGATTTGGTTTCACACCGTTAAACAAGTATTCATATAGTTAACCAAATATCAACTCTAATACCATTTCACTTATAAACAAAGCAAACTCACATACCTAATATGTATGGTAATGTAAGGCTAATTGAATATGGGACATTTTTTAATTATCTGTTTGTTGACAGTGTTTGTATTATTGTAAATGTATGCATCAGTTGCATCAAACCAAACTTTACAACGAATAGATGCTTTAGTGTTCCTCAGTTGCCCCTTCATTTAAATCTTATAGATAATACGTTGCTTTTTGCAGGGTTAAAATCCCATGTATGGTGTGATTACTGTCATGCACGTTTCTGTTGTATGTCATGTTCAGGATAGTATTTGCCTGGACTAAAACAGACTAAAACGTTCTGCTGTCAGACTCTTATGCATACGCGTATGGGTCACAGCACTGGGTTAGGAAAGGAGGCGTTGTGCATGTTTCCCCGTGCGTTTAGATCACATTGAACTCATTAAAACACATTTTATGTGTCCATTTTCTCTCGCACGTCTTCACATTTAACTGTGTACTGTCGGATGTTTTGCTAGCCTTGAACAGTCCTGCGCCGACATGTCCATGGTAGCTGTTGTAACCTAACTGTGACGGATCAAAATTTTGTATTAAACGATGTAACGTCACTATTACTGCCTATTATTGCTGCTTCTTTCCTAAATTACTTGGCTTGTTCAGTTGAATGAAAAAAGGGAGATTTTTGATACTCAGTTGCGTGCCAGGATGATTTTAAATCGACAAGTATATATTTTGGCTGTTTTATGAGGATTTTATGTGTTTTTATAATCTACTTATGGAAGAGAGAAAGGTGAAAGCCATGTTCTGTGTGCCACTCCGGTGGCAGTTTAGGTTGCTGGTTCAAGTCCCAGGGTGGGACTTGATCTTGAATTGCTGCAGTTGCTGTGGATTAGACTGTCTGCCAAGCAAATGCCTAACAAAATGTGATAGTAAACACATAGTAAACTGGCCTCAAAGGACGCTGAAATTATCCACAGTTATTATCCAAGGATAGGTGGCCATGTCGAGCTCAGGTGCAAGATGGATACTGACGGACAATTGGTGCAGCACCAAACATTTTCCGTGTGTTTCCCCTCTGTTAGAGGCCTTTTAACAGTGGGGCAGCAGAAAGGATGTCTGGTGTTGTGCTGTCAGCAGAAGCAGTTGAACTGAGAACATAGTTCCCCTGGGAGCTTGACGCTGTTCCACAATGCCAGTGTCAAATTGAGAGCATTGCACAGGGATCATTAAATACTCAGTTTATTCTCACGCTGAATCGCACAGTTTATCTGCAGATGGGAAGGTCAGATGAGCCTATTGGTTTTGCAGTGAATATGATACAATGCTGCTCTATGTAAGCTTTCATTTCTCAGCTGTGTCTGCAAATACAGGATAGTGTGTGCCAATGTGTGGCATTAGTTTGGCATAAAATTGGCTTCTGATCAGAAGTTCAAATTTGGTTTCTAGTTTGGACACTGCTATCATACCTTTGAAAGAATAGTGTTATCTAAATTGCTTCAGTAACTGCCCTATTGTATAAGTGCAGAATGTGTAAAAAGCAAAGCTATGTATGTTACTTGGGATGAAAGTATCCTCTCAGCAAGCACATAGCTGAAAGCAGTGTAGCAGCAAGGCAAACAAATGGCTTCTTCTGACAACACAATCCCACTGTTATTCTCAGCAAAGGGATCTTCAACAAACCCTTAAGTGGCAGAAAATGCATTCTTAAGTCACCAGTTTTTTGAACATGGAGACTGTTGACGCTTTCATTTTAAAAATTCATTATGATGTTATTATGGTTACTGTGGAGGTTGCATGACTACACCTAGTATTTAAACACGGGGAAATGACAAAGCAGCCATTGGTGGGACTGGGTTAAGCACTGTATGCAACCCAGAATTTCTTCATTAACAGTAAGACTGAGCAAACTAATCTCTATGACAATGCTTGTAACAGACCATGGATACAGACTGCTCAATAGGTATTTGATGATGCAGAGTCATTTGGGTTGTGCGGGTCATCTGGTATAGGTGCTTTTTTCAAGCTTTTGAGAAGAGCTTTAACAAAACTTAAGAGTTTTGTGTTAGTAATTATGTGTGCAATAGAAGGCCACAACAAGGGTGCAAGGTTGATTCCCAGGTATGATGCTGCAATGGTGCCCAATATCAAGGTGTTGAACCTGAATTTCTCCAGTGGAGTATCTAAACAACTAAACAACTTGACATTTTGATGATAATCATGAGGACAGGCTATTTACCCCCGGTAGACTCATCATTTCACCACAGTTAAGTGTCCACTTAATCGCCATAATCACCATAATCACCACTAAGCAGCTACACTGACTCTCTGTACTGGCAGTATGGGAAAATAGCCAATATGTGGTGTACCTGAGCTTCCCACTGGATTGTGTCTGTCCCTTCTCTCTCTCTCTGTGTGACCTCATCTCACTCGCACAGCTGGGACATGTCTCTGCAGAGACTCGGAATCTCCCAGCATAACCCTCTCTGGCAGGGGCACTTGGGAAGAGGAGACCTTGAGGTCAGTGTGTGACACATACACCGCTTTCCTAAAACACGCTGGCCTCACTGTGTTAGATAAACGTTGAAAAAAGAAAAACATTTTTTGGCTTGTCCTCGTTATACGGAAGGAAATCTGACTACAGTTTTTTTCCTTTTTTGAAAAAATAATTTACCTCCCAAGTGCTGTTATAGTTGTTATTGCTATCTGTTAACATAGCAGACATTCAAATTCAAGACCACTATACAATGTAATCACTAAGAAAAAACAAGCTGATGTGGCCAGATAGTGAGTGCTCAAAGTGCTTATGGCTAGAAGCCTGAGATTCAGCTTGCAGTTCAATGAATATCACAGAGATGTTTTATCATTCCAAAGACATGTTACATGTATATGTATTTATGAATGATTTTATATGATAAACTCTGTAAATACCAGACTTAAGCCAAACTCTGAAACCACCCCCACACACGCACATTTCCCTTTTTAAACCTTGTGACATCATAAAGGTGCAACAATATTTTAGATATTACCTCTGTTTTCACTATTGTCAACACAAGTGATTGCTCTCCTTTTTACTGCATTCGCTCACAAGCTTTTCAATCAAAAGACCTTTGTTCTGTAAATGGAAGGAAACAGTCAGTTGCTGATGACAGCTTCAGGTGTAGCATGTCCTGTGAGCTGGTTTGTAGAGCTGGATAATTCAATCTGTGAATCCTCCATAGTGTAATAATCAGATGGAGCTGTAACAATGAGTTGAGATATTTCTCATTTTTTGAATTTATCGGAAACAATAACTGAAATCAATGTACCCTTCTAATTTTTATTTCCCAGAAATTGAAAAGCATTGAAAAGCTTTCATGGTGTAAATGATAATTCACAATTAAATGAATCAAACATAAAAGGATTATAATGACTGCAGTTATTTTATTGTTGTATAGTGTTTTTGATACATCCAATGCCAACCTTTCTAAGTGCAGACATGTAGAGGGGTGTGGCTGCCCCTTGTGGAGAGGAGTGCCATGTGATCGTGATGAACAGGACCAACTTTGTAGTCAGTGGTTTAGATAAAGATCTGCAATTTTGTTTGGTAATATTATTTATTCATTTAATCTGCTAATCCTTCACTCAATGTCCAATCCATGCTGTAGCTCACAGTCTAAAACAACAGAATGTCAGCAGTCTCCTTACCTGATCAATACCATTATTTATGTATATACCTATCTGACAGCTGGACATTTATGTTTAATATTTGTGAATAATTTAGGTTTAAAATCTTGCATAAAGCTAAAACGGCTTTGCCTGGTCCAGGATATTAACCTGCAATATTTCCTTTATAAGACTCCCTGACTGTTACTGTAAAAAATGCTCCGATTCAGAGTTTTACTGAAAGGAGAGTTTTGTCCATTGAGTGAATTATTATTCCTTTTGCAGTCAGAGAACTGAAAACAGTAATTGTAATAACGGGGAATGTGTTTGAGTGAGGTGCGGTCTACAGCCAAGGAATATCTTCAGAAATTTCCTAGGAAAAAAAAGACATGTTTTCAAAGCATGATCAATGAAACAGGTCAAGTGATATTTGATGACAATCAAATCTAAATCTGAAGGAAATCTTTGATGACAATCAAATCTAAATCTGAAGGAATTTCTAAAGTAAGACGCTGCATGTTTGATGGCATACATCTGTGCTTGAAATTAAGGATATTTAATTACAATATGTTGCTATGGGAATACAACACATTCAATTTACAAGACATAGGAACAATGTCATTTATTATAACAATGTCATATCAAAGAGGCTACCACTGTGTCACTCTCGGCAGTCAGCATTAATATCAATATTAAACTAATTAACGTAATGGATTTCTACACTTCTGACCAATTTCATAATTAGTATGTGATGGTTAATTATGAATTATCTTATCTACAGTCTTTGGATTCCTCAGTGGTACTGGGTGCTTGTGTTTGGAGTCAGGCTGTGGTATGTTGTCAATGGGCTCAAAGTTTCAGTGACAAGAAGAAAGTGATTTCTGACCATTTCTACAGAAGCACACAGAGCTCCTGGGAGCATAGTGGAGGCAGAAGTTATCAGTGACAGGAGGTGGAGAGGTGCCAGGACATCTACTACACTGAATTTACAATGCTAAACAAAGCACTGCCTTCAATACCTCCTAATTTTCTCCTCACATCTCCTCCTCATTTCCTCGATACATTTCACCTAGGAAATGAGGAAGAGATGTGAGGACTAATGTAATGGAACTTACTCAGTGAGAGGAAGATGACAAGAAGTGGAAGATGCCAGCACAAAGATGCCAGGAATAGAAGGGATGACCAAGGGAATCCCAGATATGAGGCTGTAACTTGTCAGATGTTCCACTTGGGAAAATGATAGTCAAAAACATGACCTCACAGTAGGGTTTCCAGTATGAGGACTTCACTGCATAGTGGGAAGGATAGCAGTACAGTACTGTCACTGCACTGATTGACAGATGCCTTATCTTGGGGACATATTTGTGTGACCCTCCACCCCACTTTCCTTAACCAGATACTACCCATCACTCCAAAGTGTCTCCAGAAACCAGATTAGAGCCACATTACAAAGCTGCATTCTTTCCAGAGGAGGGACTTTGAGAATTTCCCCTCTTAACAAGCAACACCAGTCCATTCCTTAGAACAAAGAGCACAAACATTCTGACCACTCTGTCTTTGATGATGGAATGAAAGGGGCTATTTTTGCACAGCCCTGTAAAGGGGCAGTCGTGTGGAGAGAGGATGTGCTGGGTCAAGACATAAGGAAGGAACTTTCTCATTATGGAGTGATTCTGACCTTCGACCTGATGGTGAGGAAGCTAATTGGTTGAATCCTCACTATCACTGACACTAAAGGAAGCAATTAATTCTTCTTGCTTTGTAGTCTAATCTTAGTTGGATTTACAGAATTTTAAGGCTTTTTAGAATTGAAAAAATCCTACTTTTTTGACCACTTTGGTGACACTGTTAAAATATTTAAAAAATAATTTAGAATAATTTTAAAAGTAGGGCCCTTTGGGTGTTCTATTCTATGTGTGTATGCATGAGTACATCAGAGTATGCACATGTGTATTTTGATGTTTGACTATACTTGATCTGTGTGTTTTTACATGTGTGCATGTGTACATGTCCACGTGTGAATGTGTCTGTGTGTAGGTGTGAGTGCATTGGTGTGTGTGCGTTTGTGCGTGAACATGCGTGGCTCTGTGGGTCCCTGGGTGATCACTGCTGATCCCGCCCTTCGTGCCCCCGCAGGTACCTGGCTAAGCTGTCGTCGGTGGGCAGCATCTCGGAGGAGGAGACGTGTGAGAAGCTGAAGGGCCTGGTCCAGCGGCAGGTGCAGATCTGCAAGCGCAACGTGGAGGTGATGGACTCTGTGCGCCGCGGCGCCCAGCTCGCCATCGAAGAGTGCCAGCACCAGTTCCGCAACCGCCGCTGGAACTGCACCACCCTGGAGACGCTGCCCGTCTTTGGCAAGGTGGTCACCCAGGGTAAGATAACAGCGCCGTCCTGCAGTGAGCCGGTAGAAAGTGTCTGTGGTTCTCCCACAGTAAAGGGAGGTGAAGCTAGAGCCTATCCTGCAGCCAGACAGTCTTCACTGCCATCTGCAAAGTCATTGCAAAGGCAGCGTGAGGAGTATGCTTCTGTTGGTATATCAGTGAGGGATCAGCCTATCCTTGCATGGGGTACTGGAGTATGGGGTATGGAATCATTTTTAAATTTGGTCTCTCTGAATTACTTTTTGCAAGGGGACAGGGAATCATTTAAATTTTTGATTGCCTACAGCAGCGTTTCCCAAACCTCGCCTGGAGTACCCCTTGTTCTGGGTGTTTTAGATCTTTCCCTGCTCCAACACAGCTGATTCAAATGATCAACTCATTATGAACTCCTGAAGCTGCTTAATAACAAAATGATCATTTAAATCAGCTGTGTTGGAGTGGGGAGAGATCTAAAACATGCAGGACAAGTGGTACTCCAGGAGAGGTTTGGGAAACGCTGGCCTACTGATATATCCTGCTACTATTGTTTCTGGGGTTGTCTTCTCTCCTCTTGGTAGATCAGTAGTGAGAATGTAGGGCAACAGCACAACCTGCTGGTGAAGGCTGGGTAATGCGTTCCCAAAGATCCATAAAGTTGATTTATCCACATCATATAATCAGAGGGGCAAAAGAGTTAAATTTTAGTCATCACCTTTACCATTTAATGTGTGTCTACCAGGATGTTTTCTTACCGTGTGCATGTGTTTCAGGCACGAGGGAGGCAGCCTTCGTGTACGCAATCTCCTCAGCCGGTGTGGCGTTCGCCGTGACTCGGGCCTGCAGCAGTGGGGAGTTGGACAGGTGTGGCTGTGACCGCAGTGTCCGGGGGGTTAGTCCTGAAGGTGAGTCAGGGGTCATCCGAGTGGGGGTCACACACAGGTCAAACCCACAGCTTAGTCATTTAAGAGCAGCATTACTGCATAGTGGATGTGGCACTAGATAGGGTAGCAGGTTCAAAGCCTATGTGTCTGTTCTACCTTTGAGTAATAAATGGTAATATGTCAAATATGCAAGTCACCCTGTATAAAGGCGTCTGATAAGTAAATGTATGTATGTGTGTGTGTATACAACCTTAAAAATGCTGAGAGTTATCATTATCTTTGTCATAGAGATTACAGACAAAATCAGAGAGATCAAAGCTTTTTAAAATAAATCCATTACCTTACTATAATATACTCTTGACTGTTGGAAGACACGGTCAGATAATGGTTTCCCCCACAGGGTTCCAGTGGTCAGGCTGCTCGGATAACATCGCCTATGGCGTGGCATTCTCTGCCTCTTTTGTGGATGCAAGGGAGCGAAACAAAGGCACATCCGCCGGGAGGGCTCTGATGAATCTGCACAACAACGAGGCTGGGAGGAAGGTGCGTACCGCCCATCGGCGAGCTCAGCCAATCAGCTGTGAGCCTGATTACTGATAAAATGAGCCTGGCAGTTGTTTCAGACAATTAGCTCGTTAAATATTCAATAACTATAATCTCAGAGAAAGGACAAGGAACTTGCATCTGTTTGTCTGTCTTTTGGTGATATGATGAAGCACAGAGATTGGGCTGGGGAGGTATCGTTTATCTCCAGCAGCTTATTTATTTTTCAGTGAAATCTGAAGTATGACAGAGACTAGATCAGGCCTTTCCACAGTCTTGAGCACTCTAAGCTTTGCTTTGGCTATGAATTCTAGTACACTGTTCCTTGCTGTACTACCAATTTGCACGTGCCCTCTTGTTTTGCTGATAAAACTCATCTTAAAATAAGACAATTACTGGCCAGTGACTTTAGGGGGGCAGCAGTGTAGGATAGTGGTAAGGAGCAGGGCTCGTAACCGAAAGATTGCTGTTTCGACTCCCCGCTGGGGCACTGGTGTTGTACCATTCGGCAATGTACATAACCCAGAATTGCCTCAGTACATATCCGCTGGATATAAATGGATAACATGTCAAAACTGTAACCTATGTAAGTCATTCCGAATAAGAGCGTCTGCTAAATGACAATAATGTAACCGTAATTATAGTAATATTCCGTCACCATGGAGATCACAGGCTGACCATGTTCCCCCAGGCCATCCTGAATCATATGCGCGTGGAGTGTAAGTGCCACGGGGTGTCGGGATCGTGCGAGGTGAGGACGTGCTGGAGGGCCATGCCGTCCTTCCGCCGGGTGGGCGGAGTCCTGAAGGAGAAGTTCGACGGGGCGACGGAGGTGGAGCAGCGGCGGGTGGGCTCCGCCAAGGCGCTGGCGCCCAAGAACTCGCAGTTCAAGCCGCACACGGACGAGGACCTGGTCTACCTGGACCCCAGCCCGGACTTCTGCGAGCGCGACCCCAGGAACGGGGTGCTGGGCACGGCGGGGCGCCGCTGCAACAGGACGTCCAAGGCCATCGACGGGTGCGAGCTGATGTGCTGCGGGCGGGGCTTCCACACTGAGAAGGCGGAGGTGGTGGACAGGTGCGGCTGCAAGTTCCACTGGTGCTGCTACGTCAAGTGCAAGCAGTGCCGCAAGACGGTGGAGCTGCACACCTGCCGGTGACCCGCCCCGCAAAGCAAAGTGAGCAAAAGTGATGGACAAGGGCGGCAAAGGATGTGCCAGCTATCACAGACGGTAACATTTTGTTCACAACAAGAACAAAAATAAAGGTTATATTTTCTAATTTAAAGTCCCAAAGGATTTTGTTTTTTTTTCTTTTTTGTTATTTGTTTTGGTCACTTTCGGTTTTTCATGGTTTTGTTTTTTTTACTATTATTTATTAAGGAACAAGGCACAAGTTCTGCTTTGACTGAAATGTGGACTTGCACTTGCATAGCATTGGGGGGTTGGGAGGGGGATAAGACAGGAGTGCACTTACCTTGGTGTGATCAGTATTGCTTTAGAAACTCGTCTGGAGACGACAGACAAAAGCCAGATGCTGAGGAACTCCGGAATAAAAAAGAACGCTATTCAGTTTCCATTAGTGAACATGTGTCCTTTGAGAAAAGGAGAACTGCAGGTGTTTGGGGCTGGCTGTTTCTGTGCCCCTTTGTGCCACTCAGCTGTAATACATGGCACCTGATATTTATCTGTCAATACCAACATTCCAGTGGAAGAAATCTCACCAATGGAAAGCAAACAAACAAAATGCTAAAGTGTTTTAAAGGTTTTTTTTCCTGTGGTTTAGATGGCACTGTCCTCTTCATATTACTGGAGGTTTCACTCTTTAGGATCAATCAGAGCCCGTGACATGCAAATGGAAAAGAAAGATTCTGGCTTTGAGCCTTTCCCCTGTTTCCATGGCTACGAGATTAAGCCGTTAACTTACTTGCATGCTGTGCACAGCAGCAAAAGCCCGTTTCCAAAAATATGTGTGACTTAACTGTGAGGAATGTGTGAGCGCTCTCCTGGCCCTATAAGCCCATGCAGTGTCTACGCAGGATGCATCTGTTCAGTTTAGGAAGGGTGTGGCTCTGATTGAGAGTGGGTGGCACCAGGGAACTGCTGCTCACCCATGAAGCCGCAGCAGGGTACTCGGTTGCTGCCCTGGGAGGTCCTGCCCGCAACTGAATGGTGGCACAGCCTGGACGTGAATCAGCAAACCCTGCCCTCATGCCAGAAATAATAACTATTTATAGAAATAATGTGAAAATGAAAGCAGTGCGACTTTAAACCATTAGCTGTCATTGCCGCCTACGCCGGATGCACATGCGGTTTGTTATTATAGTGGAATGGCTACAAAGACCTAGAAAACCTGGACTTTACATTAAACCATTATACCATTAGATGTAATAGGCTCATGGTTAGTTGTCAAGTCATGAAAATGTGATGCCATTGGAAAACAAAAAAACAGTAGGAAGGTGTAGCACTGAAGAACGATTACGACAGGAATGGTGAACTCTCACGGTATAATGCTTTCATATAGAAGTGTCAGAATAGATGTCAGAGCAGGTGACTGCCTAGGCAGAATATAGCTCCACCAAAAAGCCACAAAATGCTGGCTTGGGTTTCTGTCTGGAAAAGCAGTTACAAGTTTCAATTCCAGCTCCCTTACTCTGAGATAGATTCAAAACCATGTTAGAGAACGTGGCCTTGAGTGACAATAGAACTTCGAGGGCAAATTTTCCGAAGGCTATATGCAAGGAAGTGCAGCCACAGGGTGATGGTACAACCACCCACCTCATTGTATGAGCAAGCGAGTTAACAGCTCCATCCACACACCACGTTATAGGCTGAACAGTACCCATCAGCCCCCACTGTCTGCCACCCTCTCAGGTGTGTGTCGGGAGTGAGGCTTTGGTGGGGGATGAAGTATCAAGGGGACGAAGTATCAATGAACAGCTCCGTCCACTCATTACAAAGTTTGTCTCTCCCAGTCTCCAACTGTTTCTCTGAGTATATTTCTCCTTATTTGCCCAGTGATTTTCTCCAGTTCTGACTGTTTTTCTCCCAGTCTCCCAGTACTTTTCTTCTACTCACTGAGTGATTTTCTCCCAGTCTCCCAGTGTTTTCCTCCAGTTCTCCCTGTGTTATTCCATAGCACAAAGATGCTCCATTGTGTGGCGTGTGCCAGAGGCCAGTTGGTAATTTATGTGGAATGTGGAGTCAGGGCAAGCACTCTCCGTTGCCATGGTAGACCTTGAATGCAACCAATTGTTTCTGGAAAATTTTCTGGAATAAAAAAACCACCCACAGAATTTCTTCCTCATAATTTGCACATCTGTATACTAACAGTAATGCATGTGGCCTCTGATGTGTACCCATCAGTCGCAGACAGCATTATAGGAGTACCCAACACCTCACATGTGCTTGCACTAAAACACCACCCTCTGGTGGTTGTAGCATAGAGCAGGTCAAGTTCACAACTTGTGCCATTTCCATTTGCTTTTTGAGTTCAAGTTCAAGACCCAGCTGTCTCTATAGCAAAAGCTGCTCTCAGCATTGGTGGCTAATGACTGAAAAACCACAAATGCATTTGGTAGGTGAGCGGATAGATGGGAGGCATTTCTCAACTGTAGCCATTTGGCCCACCAGCATTGCAGCAGAATAACCCTTTGGAATTTGCTCACATGTGTGATTAAAAGCATTTCAGGCCTTCACCAGAAATCACACTCAAAACTAAGTAGTCTTTCACTTATGTGCTGTAGCCTTCTCATCTTTATTTAATCACCTGGCAAGAGGCATGAATGTATTCTCTAAGGATTAAAACCATTATTAAAAATCAAATATTCTGCAAAGCCTTCGAATGAAAAAACAACACAAAGGAGATCATGGGCATCTCAGCTCAAGTAGCACAACTTACAATGCTCAAGAGAAGCAAAGAAAGAAGGAAAGGAGTATTAAGTCTGCATTTTTTCTAACTAATTCCAAAGGCCACACAGAGCCATTGCCCATTCAACTTGAGTGGATACACTTCTGTTCTTTTGTGCTAGAGGTTGCTCTGGGTAAGAGTGTCTGCTACACGAATGTGCTGTAATGAAAAGTTCAGATATCATCTCCCCAAACCCCCCAACCCCGTCTGATCCATGCAGACACCTGAGCCCCCCCCCACTTTTTAAATGGTCAGTGCTGGATTTGTGTAGATAGTGCTGTGAAAAGGAGAAGGATGGAGGATGACTTCCAAGTGGAGGCCCCTCTGATCTTTCAGTGGCAGAGCCAGGATTTACAGAGACTGGTGGTCTGAGAATATGTGTTGGGCTGGAATTGAAGGAGGCACTCAGACAACAGCTGCAGAGAGCCTGAGTCACAGACAGTGGATGTCTGGCATTATCCATTTACACCTCTGAATGAGTTATTAGCTGTTAACATACAGAGCACCACAGAAAGGATGAGCTATCTAATCCTGCCCTCAGTGAAGCGCCCGGAGTCGTCTCCTCTTAGAACCAAAACCTCCAGTTTTCCCACAAGCAGATGAATTTGCTGTTGAACCACCTGAGGGTATTCCAGCACATGCAGGGCCTAGATGATTTGCTTCATTCCTAAACTGAGGATATTGTTGAAAAGCGTATCAAAAGTTCAAGCTGTTTCACTTCCAAATAAGTATGTCATATGTACTGCCACCTTAAATAACATAACTGAAACTAAGAAGACTGTGTTGCTCTTACCTGGACCGCAGCATATCAGTCAACTCCTGATGTTTGCATAGGCTCAGTCCAGAATATGCACACAAAGCAATATAGTCAGTACAATTTCAACAAAGCCAAAAGCACACCATGCAGTAAAATAGAGCATGCAATAATCTAATTATTCACAGGGACCTGACAGAATGTCGATTTTTTTTTACATTTAAGAAATAACTGTGTAAATAATTGATATTTGATGTATTACATAAAGCAAGCAAATACTGTTACATTTAATCCATTTTAAAGGCAAGAAATTTGTGGTGAGTGAGGTGGCTACATTTGGCTGCTAGACAGCACCCTCTGCTGGAGATAAATGTTACTGAAATATATTTAACCTGCAATGGTTTGCACAATGTGAAATGCCTACTCATCACTGGAGTTGGCACAAAATTTGAGAAACTGGTGACACTTAAATCTGCAGTACAGCAACTGTACAGTACCAGGGTGGGAGAGAGAATTAATGTCTTGCATAGGATGTACTAAACCTGTCATAAACTAAACATGCATATTCTTATTTGTTTGGTTTCATTTAGTTATACAGGCCTATTGTTAATAATTTAAAATGCATACACCGTCACACTGGGTTCAGCTCTTTTCTGTACATCCCTACATAGAGGACACCCCAGGGTTAAAATCTACCATGTCTCAAGAATACACAAGTCCACATCCCTGTAGATCTGGAAAATTATTTGAATTTTTGCTGCCTGACATTTAATTTTTTCCTATACCCATACTTTGACTCAGTCAGTAGTAACCTTTCCATGACATCACTGCTGATTATGACATCATTTCTGTCCTCGCAGAGGAGCAAAGAGTGGGCATGGTCTTTTATGCCATTAGCTTCTCTTGCATGGCTCCAAGGGCAAACTTTGCACATTTTACGAAGAGTGATTTATACACAATCACACACAAGGGTTGAAACGTAGTGTGCTGGCAACACTATCAAGCTCAAAGGATGCAAATTCAGTTGAGTGCATTTACAGCACAATTTATAACCAAAATAACAGCATAAACAGTAGCCCAATACATGAAATAAAGATGGCTTCCAAGAGTGGTAAAGGCAATGAAGGCAGAGGTTTAATATTTTTTTGAAAATAATGCATATACAATGAAACAGACATCAAACAAAGCATTTGGTTTTGCACCAAATTAAAAAGAAAAAAGGCTTTAAGATCTGGCTGGTGACGGGTGTGAAATGCTCCATTATAAAACTAAAGCAGCCCAAAACAAAAAAAAAATAAAAACAAAAGCTTTGTAAAAATGCATAACACTGGAGTCTACAACCTCTTTTTTACCAGCTTACATTATTATCAATGATGTCACTCTCCGCACAGGAATCTGAAATTTGTGCATGTTCGTTTTTTTAAAATCTGCTTTAAAGCCTGATTGGTCCCTGGCACCTCAATAACACACCTCCCATTCCGCTAACACTGTCAGAGCACCATGCCTTCATGAACCCCAGTCTGTCGCCCACGTCACCAATAATACTCCTAAACAACAACAAAACAATTATTCTGAGAAAATAAACACTAGCCATGTGCACTTCCTTCAAGTGGTTTAATGTGTGCAGGCGAACCGCGGAGCGGTTTTGACCGGAGTGCGTGTTCGCCGAGACGCTTCCGTGCGCAGGGCGAACTGTAGAGCAGCTCAGAGTGCGTGTTCGCCGAGACTCTGCCATACACAGTCTGCTCTTCGCTCCGTTCGCAGCCTGCTTTAATTAAGGGAGGGAGAAGCCATCAAAAAAAAACAAAAACCTTCTTCAAGCGAAGAGCGAGGCATTTGTTGAAATGCTTGCACTAGTCAAGATTAATAACGGCATACAGTACAGGCAAGCACCCTGACCAGGGCATTGGGACTGAGACAAGGAATTCCATATTTTAATATTTAAACCAAAAACAAAAAATCAAAATGACAATCGTTAGGAATCAATTCCCTCATTGTTTCACAGAATCCTATGAGGACTGTTGTTACAACTTGGCCCAACCCCTGTAATAAACGATTAATCTCAGTTCTACAGATCTGCTGTCCAATGTGGCACTTATGATCACAAAACACATCTGGGTGAATTACGTCACAAAAAAGGCCCGAGTCACTGCAGCTTTTTAGACCGCCGCAAATTACAGGATTCTGGTCATACTAACCATTTGAAATGAAATGAGAGGTCTACCACAACGTTACAATATTGAGAAAACAAAAATAAAAAAGGTAGTTGACTTTTTTATTTCATGTTTTTTTTTTCTTACTTTTCATCCTCTGTGGTGTTGCAGGGTCTTTTTTTTCTTTAAAAATGTGAAACTCTGGTATTTTAGAGAACAGAGCTGACAGTCCAGCCTTAGCTGATTAAGGGGAGGGGTGGAGAGGGGGTGGGGGTTGGGGTGGCGCTCATAGCAGCACGCATTTGCGCTTCTTCTTGGGCTCCGGAGGCTCCAGGGCTGCCAGTATCGCCTCATCGAAAACGTTCTTCAGTCCTTTCTGTGGAAACAAAACAGGAGAAAGGGGGGCGTGCCCACTCAATACATATCAAAAATGCCATCCAGAGGGAACTGTCAGTGACAGTGAGACAGTCAATGGCAGGGAGGAGGAATGGTTTGGTAGGTGGGCTTTGTCACAGTATGAAGTATGAAGGATCAATTCCACTGCTTGTAGTACCCTTGAGCTACGTACCTTGTCTAGACTGCTGCAGCAAATATACACCATATTCATGACTATTGCATTTAAATTTTTACAACAACCAACAGATGCATTTCACTTCTAAATTGTAACTGGTGGGAACCTTTCAGGTCTGAAAATCTGTGGCAAACATGATAGTGGAATCTGCACAGTCAGGCTTGATGGTTATGAAGGCAGTAAGAAACAAAGGGAAACACCAGAGATTAAGTGTCACTGACTGAGGAAGGCCTCAAATGGTCCTGATCAGGTCTTAGAAGAATTAAGGTGAAAACAGAACTCGGTTGCCCACTGCACACATGTCTGTTACACAACAGCCTAGACCAAGGATGAGTAACTCCCATCTTGGAAGACTCCTTTTTTGCTTCTTGGAGTCGGCTATCTTTTCAATCTGCAATTGATTTACACAAGGTGGGGAGACTCCAGAGCCAGATAATGGCATTAATTCCTTGAGACAAGTGGCAGAAAACCCAAGACTCTGCAGCAGGCCTCCAGGACTGGACACACCCATCTCTGGCCTGGATCATAAGGAGAGGGAACACTATATGGCATCTAATAATGTCATCACTACCTGCTGAGTTTTTGCTCTGTCTGCTTTTTACATAGGCAAGTCATCCATGACGGTCACAAAAACAAGAAAACAAAGCTGTGTCAGACAACGCCAAACATGGTGGAAATAAACTGCAGACCAAAGATGGGGCAAGTAAAACAGATCTGCTGAAACACAGGCCTGAAGTCACACTGAAGGAGCAGGTAGAGGGGGAATGGAGAAAGCAGAACACCCCCCCAGGAAACATGCGCGCACACACACACAGCTGCTGGTTCTGCTCTCCACTGTGTTAAACTCCCACTGGTCTTTCATTACAACTGGCCAGAACTGATCTGCAGCGCCTCCCACCTCATTCACCTGTGGTGTAAGAGACCTGGGCCACATCTGACCCCTGCCCTGCGCAGCCAAGTCTACTAGGGACTCCCACCCCACTTTGCAGGCCTGTGATATTGTTCAGAAAAGTCCACCTTCAACACAACTGACTGAGTATTTACAATCATTATTTATTTGCACTGCAAAACCAGGGAGATTTAGAATGCAACTTACATAGTACACACTCATGCAGACCAATGACTAATATGAAAGCACAGTACAATCTCACTCAGCATGGCAATGACCCACTTGAAATCTGAAGCAACAACTACTGGATGACGAGCCCAGTTTCCAAACCACCGACTAAGTACCACCCATTTTGTAATACAATTACCTGGGAAATGTTCATATTTTTTTCCACAAAGCCATAGAGCAACAAAGACTGACAGGAAGGATGAATTTCAGTTTTCCTTTTATTCAACTCACATTTCACAAGACTTATACTGGTTTTCATTCTCCACATTTCATTTTGATACCAATAACATCCAACTGGCAATTTCAGGCCATAGATCATCACATTTCAATTTAACATTATATGATACATTTGTAGTACAAAAAATACACTGATGTAAGCAATGGAAAAATCTTAAAAAAAAAAAAAAAAGGATTCTTAATTCACAATGCACTGATCCGTGGAAAAAGTATCTTTTCTTAATTTAATAAAAAAAGAAAAAGAAACTAACCTCTGAGGTATTAGAAATCATTCTGTAACAAAAAAGTAGGAACAAACTCCAACAGCAGCCTAATCTACCTTCAAGCTAACAAATTTCAAGAAGGCCCTTCTGTAAAGGACAGCACAAGATGGCATCCCTAAGTCGAAGGCAATACAGGATCACTGATCCTCTGAGTAGACTCACAACAGGAAAAATAACGGTAAAGGGGAAAAAGGAAATGACAGCACAGAGAGTTACAGAAAGCAAACAAAAAAATTCCCAGAGGTTCTGAAAGCAGGCGTGTTTAAGGACAGCAGCTGGGCTCTTAGCCGGACGGATGTGCATTTGTCACGGGGAGAATACTGAGGGTGGCGGCAGACATGAGAGGGGCTGACAGGGCCGTATAAAAAGGAAAGGCTTCAGAATATACAGCACTTCCGTTTTCGCTGCGTTTCGGGAGGCTCGAGCGCAGCTAGGATAGCTTCATCAAACACATTCTTCAGACCTCTCTACAGAGACACAGGGAGGGAGGGAGGGGGGAGAGAGAGAGAGAGAAAGAGAGAGAGAAAAGCACCAGAGTTAGCGGTCACAGCAAACAGGTTAGAGAAGCAAGCAAGCAAGCAGCAGATGGCATTTTTGAGAATGAATCAAGCTGCCCCCCTCTCCCCAAAATCCACAGCAGTGCACACAATAGCAAGGAAGAGCTTGAGGTTGGAAGAGGTGGAAGAGATGACACAAGAAACAAAACTTAGGATGACGGGGGGGGTGGGGTGCAGATTTTGTTGACACATAACAAAATGGACGCTTGAGGAGAGTTAGCCTCAACATGCAAAACTGAGCAGAAAAAGGCAAGAAAAAAATTTGGGGGGGAGAGAAAGTGACTCTGCACGCCAAAATCCAGAACAGACTGACTGAGCCATAGCAAGCAGATCTCTACAAGTTAGAGCCCTATATTTAAGATTACGACATAAAAAAGAACCTCCACAGCTGCTGGAGAAGAGTGACAATTCTTTTCCATCTTCAACTTCAACATTTTCATTTTTCCCCTCTCATCTGAAGTAGCTGTCAGTTATTCATCCAAAATAAATACGGAAACCCTTCTGGAGTCAGTGCTGTGACGGAACTGATATGCCAAGTATACAAAAAGCTGCTCTATCCACTCATTCACAGGATAACAACAACATACTAAATATCAGAAAAAATGCTGTACTTATATAGTTAACTACACGACCTGATAACACACCCTTTACAGAGCCTAACTGTTAAACACTGGAAAACTATTAATTAATTATTAGGCAGCAGCATGGTGGTGTGGTTAAGAAATTCATTGCATGAGCAGAGAGTTTCAAGTTTAAGTCCCAGACTGGGCACTACCATTTTCCCCTTGAGCAAGGTGCCCTAGTACTGCACCAACAAAAGGATCCACCAAAGGAACTGCAGGACCAGAGCAGTGCATTTCCTTGCTTTTTGTCTGCTCCCAATGGCTGTCTATGCATGCTCATGTAGCCATGCAGCTCAACTCCTCCTGCCATTGGTTAAATCTGTCATACCATCTGGACAGCTATAATTTGTCATTACTGAGAAAATATAGCCTGGATCATTCAACCCTTCAAATGCATTCTGACCATGCTGCCACGAACATGTGCTATAGATGCATCAATCAACCTGAAGATGTTATCGGAAAAGCCAAACAAACTGTACCAAAGGCAGCAGTAACACACTGCAGGATCAGACAAATGACTAATGTGGGCACTGCCTGCACTGTAACAGTGGTTCTTATGGTTCTTAGTCTCAATACAGGCCACTTGATTGTGGCGTTCCTCACTCCTTGCTATCAGTTACCCAGCTAGCCTGCACCTTGTTATCACTGGGTATGCAACCTCTTCTCCTTGCACTTAGTAAGGCCTCAAGGGAGCAAAAAAGATCTACTTTAAGAATGCAGCATTCTATCAGGAGCCAATTTCTCCTTCACACCTCTGCTAGCAGGAAACCAGCCAGTCATAACAGCACATCTTGGTTCAGATGCATTTGCTGTATGAAAGCCATTGTGAGAACACAGGGCTGCAAGAATGGCCCCGACTATCGTAACTAACGCATCGATTCAAGCATGTCACGGATTATAATTATGTGACAAACAGCAAGTCAAAACAAGAGATGGAAGACAGACATAATGATCTCAGAAAGAGCATACAACTCTTAAGCTGTATGTTGGTCACAGCTTTACGGGCACCAGACCCAGAATGTTGGCTAATCTAGGAAGAAAACACCCTCATGTCTTCATGTTTGTCACTGCTTACTAGGTTTAGAAGTAGTCCAGCAAAACCAAAAACAATCATGCTTATATTCAGCAGAATATCAAAAGATTTCTATTTTGGATTACTGCACTCATGCACGGATCAGAAATAAAATGACCACTGGGGAATATACTGGCTAGTAAACAGCCAAATCAGGTAATCCCTCAAAAAGAGGATTTCAGTCACCTGGACTGAAATAAGAAACACTGGTGGACAGACAGGTATGCCAGGGTACACACCAGGGATGAAGTTGTCAATGATAGCAACTATACTGAACAGAACGGAGCAAATCATCAAGAACAGTAAGGGCATTTAGACCAAGATATTCGCTACCAATCTGATGAAAAATCAAACTCTTGCCTCAGAGCAAGCACAGTCTCCATAGTCACCATTTTGTAAGATCTCCATGGTGAAATCAGACAGGCAACAGCAACACATTCACTCAGCATTAGGGGAAACAGTAATACAGCAAATGCAAATGCACATTTGCCCAGCCTACATTCCCATGAGAGATTCAGTGCAACACCATGCTTTGATGTGAGCACAACTACTTTGAGAATTGTAGCGCTGCTCAACGCTGCTTTAACTGGGACAAGGAATTCACTCTAAGAGCCTGTGACTGAGAAGATACCTTTCAGTGCAAATGAGTCTGAATGTACCATCTTGTGCAGATCTTTGATCCTACGTTCTATTGACCTGAACATGTAGTGATAGCACTGTGAGAGGCATTTTCTGGCCTGAACAGCTGCAATCATTCCCGTGTCCAAATGTGAACTCATGACATTGAGCGTGAGGGTTCCGTGTCAGCCTTCCTCACCCAGTGAGGGGGGTGAAGACACTTCAGACGGGTCACTCACCTGCGTGAGGGCGGAGCACTCAACGTATTTGACGGCCTTCAGGTCGCGGGCCAGCTTCTCGGCCGTCTCCGGGGTGATGGGCTTCTGTTTGTTCTTGGCGAGCTTCTCGATGGTGGAGGGGTCATCTCTCAGATCGATCTGCGTTCCGACCAGCAGGAAGGGAGTCTTTGGACAGTGGTGAGTGATTTCAGGAACCCACTGTGAGGAGGGGGTGGAAAAAGACTGGGTCAGCTCTGGAAATTTCATACCAGGCGCTCCACATTTATCATGTTCCCTGCCCACGTATGAAGCATGACAACACATGTGCTGAGTGTGCAGGATGCAGTGAATTATGGGCCGACACAGCAGCAGCGGCAGCTAAAAGCGACTCCGGTTTTTATTTTATCAGAGCTGACTACGGTACAAATGCAGCTGGGACACTGTGCGGCACAATGTGACACGGTGGAGGAGGTGTCTGACCCACCTTTTCTTTAACGTTCTCAAACGAAGAAGGCGAAACGACAGAGAAACAAACTAAGAAGACGTCAGTCTGGGGGTAGCTCAGGGGTCGTAGTCTGTCGTAATCTTCCTGACCTGGGGGAAGAGACGAAGGGCCGCGTCAGTCCACCATGTGATTCACATCTGTCACATGCACCGCAATCCAAATCATCACACTCCGAGAAGGAATTATTGTTATTAGATTAAACAGGAAGCTACAGTATGGCGAACACAGCAACTTTTCACTATAATAATCATTAAGAAGACATTTACAAGATAATATTCGGAACTGCTTGGTCAGAGTCATCGCACTGGGTTAACCTGGGGTGTGTACTTCCACATATTTTACACAGGCATTTTCAACAGCCAGAAAATGCTTTACTGCACAAAATACAACACAGTGCTATAAATCTTGAGCACACAGAGGGGATAGAAAAGATGAATAGCAGCATACTGTACCGGCAGTATCAAACAGTCCTAGGGTGTAGGGCTCCCCACCGATCATAACCGTTACCGCATAATTATCAAAGACCTGCAAGAGGGATCAACAAGCAAGAAGTTGAAAGTAAAGGCTAAAAATTGTTTTCCTTCAGTATCTGTAAGGCTCTCAGAGCTGCCAAAATCAAAGCGATATCTAGACATTAACATTCTCCATGACATGCTTTCACGTCACCAGGATCTGAACTGCGGTGGAACAGAGAAAACGACTTCAAATCTACTCACATCCTGTCACGGCAGACAAATTAAACCAAAGAACCCCCAATTTCCATATCAAAGGTTCAGCTCAGGGAATAAAAAAAATAAAGGCTAAGAACTGGGCAGATCAATAACTCTTACTTTTGTCTGAGGTAGGCCTGGCTTTGTCCAAACATTATAAACATGTCCTGCCCTCTCAGAGGAGGTGTACCACTATAGAACTGACTGAGAATTAACAGACTGACAGATTACCCTCTGCACAGAAAGGGACTTACCGTTGGTACATACTCGGAGGGGAATTTGTTGGTTGTGTATGAGATTAAGAGGCAGGTTTTACCCACAGCGCCATCACCCACTACCACACACTTAATCGTCTGCATAGCTGCACTCTGTTAGGATCCACTGGTCTCATTCAAGATCTGGGAGAGGAAGAGAGAGAAGCTGGTTAGCACAGAGACATAAGCCTCCCCATGATCTGAACAGCAACTCCTGCCTCAGGATCGGCCCTAATGAGGTCCACCCCTCTTTTCATGCTGGCTTGTGAAGTCACATGACCAACATACCACTCGGCAATCATAGCTTTGAAGCTTTGAACTCCACAGACATCTGATGAGGCTGCTTTGGGAGAAGACGAAGGTGCATATTGTATGTTTCTTGGAAGCCGCTTCTAAAGTAGGATGGACAGCAGGCGAAATATCCCAGACTGCTTAAACCCCCGCTTGCGGTTAGCCCAAGCCAAAAACAAGAGCTGCACCTGTCAAGTAGACCTTTTTCCTCATTCATTCAGGGTTCTGAACCAACTTGTGTCAGATCAAGCTGATAAATCCATGCTGCCAAGCTGGGAAAAGGCTATGTGCACCCACCCCCAAGTCTTCATCCAACAAGATATTTTCCATCAGAACGACACTGTTGACCTTTTGTTCCCCCATGGGTTCTGGAACAGGGAACATGGATTCAAACTATTTTAGGCCTGAGATGAATTCCTGACTGGAACAATGCATTTCACTGCAGTAAATCGCTGGATACACTCAAGCCAAGAGCGGAGCACCACTGAAGGTTCTGCAGGCATTAAAGGCAGGCTAACACCTACACCACCACCACCAGTAGTGCTTCATTTTAGCATTTCTAAAAATCGCAAAAAAGTCTGACACTTTGCACTGTGCCAGGAAACGCAAGACATCTGCTGCCTTTTATATACCGGTCGTGAATGAAAGTCAGCCACGGCTTTCAGATGGTGCTGAAAAGTGAACCCCACCTCTAGCAAGCCGAGCGGAGCTGCCTTCCATTCGAGGGAAGGGCAGCATATGGAAAAGGGCAGCCTTTCACAACGCAAAGTATCACCATTCACAACACAGCCCTCGAGCCATCCTGCTAACACAACAATGTTCAGGGAATTAGCTTTATTCAAAAAGAACAGAAGTGCAGTAGGTCTGCAATCTACCACATAAAACTTCCCCAGGGTTAAGGAAAAAAACACCATGAAGAAATAATATAAAAGAATAAGGAAGGATATTTTATGCATTTCCTTTCCTTTGAAATCTGGTGCATTCCTGTGTCCCTCAGTTAGCAAAATAATCTCATCCATTTTGACTATTAAAAAATGCCTGCAATTGCTTGTCTGTGGGAGAAGTGGTCCCAGATCAGCCTGATTATCTAGGGGGAAACATAAGGTTTAGCCTCAGCTATTATGGAGGTGTTCTTCTGGCCTTTAGACTGAAGTACCAACATACCTTATTGGAACACAGAGGTGCTTTGGCATCATTTAACCGGTAATAAAAACTAAGTATGTTATAAGGAAGATAATACAATATTAGTGATACAAGTTAAAAAAAAAAAAAGATTGTGAATGTAATCGATAATCAAAATGTAATTGCCTTCTTTGACCTCGGGGCTCAATTAACTCAGACCACAGATGTCCTACTAATTTTCGATTTCTAGATCTTTTCCAGACTGTTTAAATCTCTGGTGAATTTCACACCTCCACACCCCTCAGCACTATTTGAGACGCACCACATCACTGAATGCAGGTGTCGGGAGAATCCAGAGGCTCGCTATCAAGTAACTGCTCGTCATGCGGGACTCTTGCAATGATCCGCATCCATGTTCCCCACATGAGCTCATCCATGTAAAGCCTGGCATGAACTGCACAGACGGCAGCAGGAGTACAGGCGCAATGCATGTACACACAACCACATCCAAGGACCTGCCTTCTGAGATAAATCGAAGGACCGGAAAAATGTCTCTGTTTTCAACATGGAATCCCCGAAATTAGTCTTAAATCGACAACTTTACTGTAGACCACATTTCTTTTTAAATTAGCAAGACGTGATCTAGTATACTTCCAGCAAGCTGGGGGATGTTAAACATGGTTCCCAGCTGGGAAGATGCAGTCCAGTTGCAATGCAGAGGTGGTGTAGTGGTCTAAGCCCTGGTGCTGCTAAGGCAAGCGTGCCTGGTCTGAATACAGTGAGGCTCAGTGGGAGAATGAGCACATATGCTACCCGCCAGAGGTGTCCTGCTGCGTCAATTTAAGCACACGCTGTGGCAATGATGGCCTGTCTCTGCAGAGCAAGCAGAGCCACTGCTACTAATGAGACCGAGCAGATCCTGCTTCCAGCACTGCTCTACCAGTAGAACTACTGCTCCTAGAGCCGGACCGGCATGGGTTAACGCCTTTGCACTACCACACCAGCTGCACCCAATTCTACCAGAATAACTCAGAAATCTACAGCCACACCAACCTCACAAACCAACCCGCTTCCGGCGATTTAAGATATCAAAGAGTGGCTGTAGATGAGAAGATGTGGACAAATCTGTCCACACATTAAATAAACAGCCCACATGATGTGTGCCCCCCGCCCCCCACCTGAAAAAACACCTCTGACTTATCTCATCATTTAACTTATCTGGGCTGAATTATGGAAGCACTGTTTTAGTTATAAAACCAGGCTTTTGACTGTTAAGATATTTCACAGACTGCAAGCATTTGGGAATACGCCCTACCAGTAGGGCTTTGCATATAGGGCACATGCATTTATAAACACCTGCTCCAGATTAGACAGTGACTACACATTAAGGTACCATCCAGGCTGCATCTTGTAACAAAAGGAAATGCATTCAAGCCTCTCATCAAAAGGGCATCTTTGCCTTTATTCTGAAATTAACAAAAACTCAGTCAGCCTTCTTCCTATAATTCCACTCTACCCAGTTTTGATGGAAAGCTATTGTGTATCTCAGCTCAAGGCTTTCATTTAAAGGGTTAACTTTACAGAAAAGCTAAAATCGAAAGTGGTGTATCTTACATTACAGTTTAGTGGGTATGCAAGGAACAGAACTACTGTAGCTAAGAACACCATATTAAAATTATAATTCATGCTGAAGTCACTCTTTCACACACATAACACTGCTGAAGTGACACATTTTCATTTGCGGGTTTAGGCAACCATCCTTCCTTGGTTGCCAGTGACAATCTGATATTTCACAACATGCAGGCCTTCATTTCTACAGACAGACTCCTGTGGTGAAGAATCTTAAACTCAAGCTATAGGGAGGGATGTCAAAGTAATATCATGATATTTACGTTCACAGCTCACTGTGGCCTCCCAACAAACTCCCTACAAATTTATAATATCAGTGTATTACCTACAGGATTCTTTGTACACCAGAGTCTCAGGCCAACAATTTATAAACAGTCCTCACAACATATTTCAGGCATCTGAATAATTCAAAGGGAATTCAGAAGACCGGAAGCATAGCACTTTTTTTTAAATTCCCATTTCTATGTGTGAAGTTGTAAGGTCAATGTGCATGAACAATGATTTTGCACAAGAAAGAGAAATGAGATATATTTTGGAAATCTTAAATGTAAACGATCATAACAGTATAACCCTTTATTATTTATAACATCATCTTTGAAAAACATCAATATCATAAAAACAATATGCAATTCTCTCAGAAGTCCTGCGGACAGACAATGCTCTCTGCCAAGCAGAGTCTCTGGAGGCTGGAGTAGAGAGCTGGTTTCCCGGAGTAGGATGATCATGACGTGAATGATTATGCTGTATGCACTCAGAATGTATATATGTAATATATGTCTTCCATTTCTGTATGTCATCTTGTGGTTATACATAGTTGTTTTATACACAGATATTTTTGAGCTTGGGGTCTCATGCTTTCTTGATGACTGTAGCGCTTCCGTTTCTGCCGTGTGTCACTACATTACGCATTAACACTTTTGGTTAAGCATATTTGTTTGCGCCCATGTGGTAAATATTATAGTGACTTATGAACCGAGGTGACATGCTGCCATGGTTGAATGAAACTGAAACTAAAGAACTGCACTGAAACTTTGAACTCAAGTTGTGAGCAAAGTATGAGCTTTCTGATTATTTCAGTTTGTACAGTTAGTTCATCAAACGCTGATGGTATGAGAGCTGATCTCTATGAAGTACATAAACAGATCCTGTGGAAAAACAGTGATGGAGACACATGTACAGATTACATGCATAGTATCAGACTGTATTGCGTTTAGGGTTAAATTACCCTCGATAGTATTTCTTGACGTGAACCAAACTTGGCTAAGATTTATATGGCTGCGATGGAAAAATCTACTTTGCAGATAAGTTTTAACACCAACGGCCAGTGTTGGGCTCTTGTTGAAAACCATGAAAAGACCTCTGTCTTGGAGAACAACTGAGGACCATCCCTTTCTGACTAGGAGAAAACAGTCCATCAGTGAGGACAGATGCCATCATGTTGCAATTCAGGGACAATCACAGTACACCAATAAAATGCCATTAGAAGCCAGTCAAAATGAAAGGAGATACTGTGTTTCGATCTCTAGATACTATTTCGTCACAGATTTTCAATTCAAAAACTACCCAGCGTGATATGGTAATAGATAACTTGCTTGAGGGTGCATTCATTGCATCTCGATACACAATCACTGCACAAAACAGCAAATCAATAAATCCCTTTTTTAAACAAATGTGTACCCTCTACAAGAATCGACAAACACACGGGACTAAGCTTGCTAAATAAGCGTCAGATCGTATGTGAAAAGCAATGGGACAGTTAACGTCATTTTGCGCGCAATAACCTTAATGTTACCGAGTTAACGTCATTTTGTTCTCCAATTCTTTGAACCACCTGGCTACCAAACTTAATATGACAAAGAAAAATAGCTACCTATAGTTTAGTGCCCCACTTAGCAAGGTAGACTTCACTGTTCATGTTTTGCGTGTTTAACGTTGAGATTAAACAGCACAATTTCACAGCTGATTGTTTATGCAATTTAACTGCTAGTCATTCTAGCTAGAATCCAGATTTGAGAGCAAGCGAAACGCTATGTCAGTTTCAAAGGGTCAAGCATCAGATCGGTAACTTCAGCTTGCAAGCCTAACGTTCAGCAATTTGGACAGCCATCGTAAATTTAACACTAACTACTACCTAGCCAGTTTTCAAAGCTTAAGAGTCAAACACAGTGCAAAAATAATTCCATTACGGTTCTTTCACAAATTTAAATGCTGCCGCAAATCATGTCCAATATATCTTCATTCACAGTATGAGCTCGCTATCTGTACTACCAGTGCAGAGCTGTGCGCCTCTGTCAACGTAGCTGACTTTCCGTGCTTCCGGTACAGCAATATAACGTTGATTAAATGCTTTCACACCCATCCTGCCAAAGTCGTTACAAACAGCTAAATGCCATGCAACTCTTCTCGAGACATATTGTAATTGTTACTGTACTAAAATCCTAGCATGATGCAAAAAAAATTTAAAATGCTAACAGCTAGTTCGCTACATTCCTTCCTCTTCGCACCACTAGTTGCTAGCAAGGCAAGCTAGCCGGCTAGCGAGCGAAACAGCTAGCATCACCGCATACCGCCATTCCGGTCTGATATCCTGAGTAAAGATGACAAGGATTAATTCTGCCCTTTCAATTAAGATCTTCAACAAACACATCCAGATTTACACCACGTGAATCCATGTTCCGTTTATCTAGCGGACGGAATAATCCATAATTCATAGACTCTTTAGCTGGAGGCTTTTTCGTTTTCTCTGCTGTTGTTCTTGAATGAGACAAAACTACTCTCACACCCTCAAAAACAAGCACTTTGGAACACATTGAAAACTAAGACAAGGGATGATGTGTTATTACGCCCAAATCATATGGAGGTAATTCTACTTGTAGCATTTTTTGCAAAGGTCAAATTATTTATTTGGCATATTTTCCCTTACCGTTTCCTCTCTCGGTGTAGTAGCGTCTATGCCGGGCGTTGGCAGCTCCGTGCTAGGGGTTCCTCACTCAAAACCACAGGGGCACGTAGTGCGTAACGTCAAATATTTAGGTGACGTAGCTAAATAGGATGGGACGGGCGAGCGGTGTACTTGAGAAAGGCTGATGTCAGCGCTGATGCTTTTATGTATAAGGATATGTTTGATTAAAACAAAGTAATTAGACGCAACAGTGTTATGAATCAATGGTGTACGTGTTATGGCAGTGCAGAGGCAAGGTTATATCTGACTGCAACGCTCTACATGTGAGCACAGCTGTAGTTTACATGGCGCAAAGAAGTTCTCTGACTAGCTACACTATAGTGTTTACCATTGCCTTGTCAATTTTTCTCCTGTCATTCCAGATACACGTTTAACAAAAAGAGCGTTTGATCACAATTACCACAAAGAAATGTGGTGTCATCACACTAATATTCAGTAAATGACGTAAAGTACACAGTCATTGTGTAACTACGCCCAATTAAATAGTCCCTAATAAACATAGCGCTGTCATAATCTTGTCCAAAGTGTTCATCCTCTATATGACTTGCATTTCTTCCTGGTGGGCATTGTGCAAAGTTGTCTGAATTTTTCAGAATGTGAAGTGGAGTCAGGGTGAGAATGTATTCTTCCTTGCTGTTTACACAATTCCTTATCAGATTTTCTTTACATAATTAAAACAAGTTATTTCAACCAACATTTGATCTCCCATATGAAAACATTTTTGTAATGTAAGATTTAATATGGCCTACATATTGCCCCTACAAATGAATATATGAGCAATAATCTTTAACGAGACGGCAAGATAAAACTTTGCATGTTCTCAGTTAAGCTATGATTTAAAATTTTAAACTACAGATCCAAATGCAGCATACAGTGATGAGCTAGTGAACCTAATCGTGATGTAGTTCATTATTGGTCCGTTGAATTTGTGATGCAATCTAACTCAGTTGGAAAAATGTTTGGAAAAAGTATACACTTTGTAAGTCGCTCTGAAGAACAGCGTCTCAAAAAATGGTGAAATGGAAATGCCTACAGATGACTGATTTCACAGCTCTGTAGAGCAAGGGGCACGAAAAAAGAAATTACACAAATCGGACAATAGAGGGCAGTATAGAATTACAAACTATATTCCCTAATACTCACGCCAAGGGATGGGATATTGATACATAGCCTTGCTCAATGTCTGAGCCAATGTTAACTTACGGCGATATCAGGAATGTGATCAAGAATGAATCATTCTAAATTCTTATACCTCAGCATATTCTTTGTATTTCAAGGGGATGCAAAGTGTGCTTTAGGAAGTTGTCACTAAATCATTAAAACAATTATGGTTTAATTACAGATGTTAATATCCTGTTTAAGTTCTAATTTAAGACTATAAAGGTGACCTTTCAGTACATTACAACACCTGTATAAGATGAAAAAAAACAGGTTCATGAATTGGATCTTTTTTATGTGATCAATATATCCTGTTCATTATCTGCCCTTTTTACAAACATGATACCTGTTGATTGCATCACCTTATGTTATGTATTTTTTTAGAATATGAGGCAGTAAATGAGAGTAGCTTGCTGTGAAGAGAGTCTGTTATTCAGTAATGTACGCATTTTGTATGTGGGCTTTGCATATGAATGAAGTCATGCCTACACAATCCAGTAAATGCCAATGTGTGGGAAACACACTTCTGTCATATTTCACAGAAACGAGTTGTGGTTTAATTAAATTATGCTGACACAGATAATGTGTTTCACAGATGAATAGGTCATTAAGCATGTTAAAAACAATAGCATGTAAAATTTGTATTTAGATGTTTTGTTAGTAAAGTCTTTAATTATGATACCTCCAAGTATGGATCCTTAATTTGCAAAGCAAACAAATGAACACTCTTCAAAATCCTATATGCCCACTTGTCCAGAATTAGCTTTGTATTAATGTTTATTGTGCTGGTTCGCTGGGTTCACCCATAGTCTGCATCTTGTTTGTGTCCTCAACTACTCCAAACATCTCAATACAAAATGTGCTCTGTGAACCATTTTAAAACTGTTGCATTGTCATATTGAGGTCATTATTCTAAGCAGCAGCTCAGATTTATGTATAAAACTTAAATATATTCAGCAAATCAAAATGCAATAATAATCAGAGCACAAGTGGCTGAAGTGTAATGGAATAGACCATGCCCTTGTTTTTGCCACACAAACAGGATCTCTCTGTGTGGACTCCTACAGTCAGAGGAGTGGGAGGCACCAGCAATGAGTAGAATGTTGGGGCTTTGCTGGAACAACCTCTCAATATCTTAAGAATTAAATGGGACCCTGGACACCAGGCCTCAAATAACAACCCAACTGAACCATTACTTCAGCTTGATCAAAAACTCTCAGGGTGACCAGGGCTGTTCTCTGGGAAAAGCAAATGCAGGGTATGTGTGTGGTAGAGGAATCCCACATCATTCACCTGTTACAGAGGGCCTTTCTGCTTTGTGTGTGCTGAGTGCTTCCAAGAAAAAAGTACTTCTTCAAAAAGTAATTGCCTTTTTTTTACCAGGCCTGAAATGTACTATCTAGCTCCACTCAGTTCCTTCAACATTATTGTGTATTAAGTAATGCTGAGATAAGCTGCTAGTCATTTTTTTAGACAATAACTTAGGCAGCCTTTAATTAAATGACATTGGAATAGGATGGTTGTATGAGGAGAAACAAAACATTTATTTGTGCATTGTGAAATTGACTGACAGACTAGGATGTATAGCAGCTACACTAGAGAGGTCCTCTTTGATAAGATGAAGGCAGTATATGTCAGTGCAGTAACATGTTTCTTTAATAAAGAGTTTATTCTAACAGTTGAAATCCACATGCGCGGTCACTATCCCTGGGTAATTACCCGCAGCTATGTGCCTTCTTTAAAAACCCATTGACGTTGACTCGCTTACTGTTGCATAGTGAGTGTTTTCCATGAGTGGCGTGGGTCACAGGTCTCACGATGGAGCCTCAGGAATGGATGCCATGGTGACGGGGTTATGAGGCACCCCAGACTCAAAGACTGTGGACTGCAGCGGGTTGTTGTCACGGTAAATCTCATACAGCACAAGGACAGAAGGGCTGTCTTAGGCTGCAAGCCACACAGTTCCATGCACTGGAGAGGAAGAAGAATGCCTTTCTACCCTGCGATCATATAGGCTATGTTCTCCAGAAATGCTGAAGTTTCACCATTCTCACTGCATTCATCAAAACAAATTCATTTTACACTCCGCACAACATCTCATGAGTTAAACGTTTGCCAAGTCACACTGAAGAAAATGGTACATATTTCCTCTCTGTTTATCCATAACACACAGATAAGGACAGAAGCCCTGCCATACACTGACGTCATGTTCAGAGGGCAGACGTGTGCAGTAAGATATTTCATGTCGTAGATTTGGGATATGTGCCAGCTGGGTCAGTGATCTGGGCATAATGTAGGACATAGTTTTCATTACTGCTCCATTTTCTGTGGGGTAAAGCTGGTCAAATTGAGACATTTTTCCACATGAGCCTGTGAGATGTAAAAGCTGATGTAAAGTGGTGTTTTTTTCTGCCTTTGCTGAACACATTCATTAGTGTGAATACTTTCCATCCCCACGTAATCTCATGATAGCAGTCAAGAAAGGGTCAAACTGTCACTAGAGATCTGTAATCTCAGACATGAGAGGCTTAATAAGGTGGAGAATCCAGTGATGTATTTTTTGGTTTGAATTTGCTCATTAAATTCTGAATATGGCAATTTAAAGTATCCATGTATGTATTTTATTCATTTACATTGTGATGATTTTATTTTATTTTGGACTTCTAATTTATTTATTTTTAAATGTTATGCTGATCTGACTTTCAATGTGAAATGCTTTGGACTGCATTTTTATTACGAAATGTGCTATACAAATAGTATTTTTCATTGTGGTGGTCAGCGGAAATGTGCAAGGCATGTAAAATTGCCAAACAAATAACATCCATCTCCAGGTTTTGCATTGAATGTAGCTGGACCAGCAGTCTGGAGTGGTCATTGAGACCAGTGACTAGTAATAGGAGAGGTCCATGATCCCCAAAATGGATGAAGCCATCATGTGTTCTTACATGACTCTGTGATTGGAGCCAAGCACTGAAAGTGGTCCCTGAAATGATTTCTGGAGTTTCAACATGTTGAGCTTTCAGAGGTAATTACCTTTGGAAACCCTGCGGTCTGCGGCTTGCCCCCAAAGATGTAAATCTGCAAAACAACAGTCAAAGCAAGTGACCATATCAAATTACAGCATTATTGTCTTCAGTAAATGTTGTGCTTGTGTTGTGTGCTTATAAAAGGTGTTCATCATGCATCATGTCAAATGACCGGAAAATCAGTTGACTTTCGTTGTTGAAAGAGGGCCTTCAAGCACGGCACACAGTTACTTTTGGCCTGTGGCCAGTGAAGATGCTCCAGCGAAGTGGGATTTTGGAGGTGCTTTGTGTGCAGTCTCATACAGCACCCCCCTCCGCCCTGGGGAAACCTGCATCAAGGCCCTAATGGACCCTTCAGGCTCTGACAAAACTGCATGAATTAGAGGCCCTTTCTCCTGCCCTTTTTTTCCCCGAGACCATAAACGTCAAGTGCACTTTCTCCAAAGTCTTTTAAACAGCAGAGCCGTCCCACACTTGAGTGGCACACAACGGAAAAGGCCCCATCCTGACTGAGAATGTCCTGGCATGCCATGGGCCTCATCTCCTGCTGCAGGAGGAGAAGGAGACGGAGATGGCAGGAATGAACGGTAATTACTCTGCTTTTAATGAGGGCACCGAAAGGTTGGAAACAATAAGTCTGCCTTTCCCATGTCCCTGAGCATAGAAGGGCCCTTCCCCTGGGTGGTCCCATCCATGCGTTGGGAACAGTCCTGCCAGCTCTGCCCCGGCAGTATGACTTTGCGTCTTTGATCAGGTCAGCTGATTTCATAAGCCTAAGCTATTTTTTTTTTTTTGGTGGGGGTGAATGTAAGGGTCTGGAAACTTAATGGTGACAATAGACAAAATTCTCTCTATTGTGGGAGAATGGTGATGAGAAAAATAAAAATGTATCTTGAATATTAAAAATAATTCCTCCTATCAATATGCACAGGTGTATGTGTACAGGTGTGATGTAAACTTCAAGATGCCTGCTAAGGGCTATCATGATTCTAATGCTGTCCCTTGTTTCTTACCCATAAAAATCACACGGGCCCATTCAAACAGTATGTGGGTGTATGTTACTTTATGTTTTCCATAAAAAAGACAATGAACCTAACAGCAGGGCTCACGATCGGGTGAAACCATTGCATTTCTCTGCAGTTAAAAAATGGCATAATGTTGAAATGACAGTTGTTGAAATAGCACTATTGTATTGCTGTGTATATGTCGTCCATAAGTTTCAAATATGGTTTGCCGATAGCTGGGGAAACTAACTGCAGTGGTGATTATGTTTAATTGTGGGGGTCACTTTTGGTCACGCAAGCACCAATAGCAGCTTTCACAGTTGAACAAGCAAAGGAACCAATTGAAGGAAATGCTGGGGGCTCTGAATGCAGGAGCTTTGTTTCCTTTGGGGATGTGATGAAGGTCCAGTATGGCTTAGAGTGCCTCTGAACCTAATATTGGCCTGTTTGGAGCATAATGCAATTAAACCTGTGTGTAAAACAAACAGCAGATTTGACAAAATTGTTCGTGCATTCTGGTGAAACAATCTATACAACTGTACCTCCAACTAGATGATGAATCATGTGAATCCATGTGACACTTTTGTCATGGCACCAAGAGTTCACTCTGTAAACTTGACATTTTTTTGCAATCTAATGTATATGTTCTCTGTTGATCTGTTCTCAGGCAAGAGCGGCAGCCAATGATAAGCCAAGCCAAGCAATGACTACCCTATGACACAAGGCTCAGAAGAACCTCTAGTTTTGAAATTGACCAGTTCCTGTACACAGTGTACTGTATGCTGTACATACTGTTTTTCTTCTTTTACCCACCATGCCCAGGATAAGCTAATTAATCCTATTTTATGCTGCAGAAAAACAGCATTAGAGCATAAGTACACAAATGAACCAATTATAGTGTGTGCAGATATCAAAGGCCAATGTAGAATTATGACAGCATCATTAAAGCAATAGCCAGTGATGCTGAACCAATCTGTCTGCTGGTCTATATGCTTAATTATTTGCTTGGCATGATGTCCTTATCCAGGGGGATTGTTCATATCAAATATCTGTGTAGCTCTGTTACTGAAGTACTTTCAGGTTATGTATGTTGCTCAAAGGTTCAACAGAAGTCATCACTTAAGAATCAAAACAAGAATCTTCTGGTTACAGGCACAATTCCTTGACTATTTCTATGCCACATTCTCAACCTGTTTTCCCCACCCACCCTCTGTTCCTATCCTGGGTTCAATGGCAGTCCCTATCTATGAATGGAAACTGCAACCTCGTGGTTACAAGCCAGATTCCTTCATTGCTATTGAACCACGCACCTGCTCTGGCTATTCTCGCTGCTGACTCGTGACCAGGTAGAGACAGAGGTAAAGCGCCCTCTACTGCCTCAACCTCAACTCTGTAACATTGTGCTTAGACAGCTTTGTCCAGGCACAGTACACATGACCATGTGTCAATTGAATGCATTCAGGAGGAAGCACTGTTTGCAATGGGCTCATGGCAGCATCTCAGCCCAGTGCTCTCTGAGTTAGTGTAAGTCCTAAGGGAGAAGGTGACGTATGAGCTGTGGTCTTGATGGACGTTGAGAGCTCATGGTTGCTTAAATGGTGACATTCATTGTACTACTAATGTTACAGGCACATAAAAAAAAATCAAACAGGCTCACACCGAAGAATATGTATCATGAACATAAATAGAATATATGCAAATAAAGAGATTTAACATGTTTCAAAAGTTACAGTCCTGCACAGGCATATGTATATAATGTCACTGTATATAGTGTGATGTTATTGAATCTGAATTATGAGAGCTGAGCTGAAGAGTCAAGCTGACGTAAGATTTTTGCATGACAGGGTTGAGGTTTGCCGACATCAGTAGTTTCACCCTTATATCCCACAGATCTTCTGGCTTTTCCAATAGATTTATAATTAAGTGATGAAATAGTCCACACAAAATCCAGAATACATTCAGTACATAGTATTTGAATGTCTGTATTTGTTAAGGGGCAGCTGGTGTGGACACAAACCAGAGTATTATGTTATACAATACAAACAGCATGTCTCCTGCTGCTGCTTTGAAAAACACCACTGATTCCCATTGTTCAGATGATCCTCGACGAGAATAAATTGCTCAGATTTCCATGGCGACCTCAACATCATTAATAGGTTGGCTGTACATCTTCGTTCAGAGCAGATTGGTGGTGTGCACACGACACATCCCCCCACAAAAGCACCATAGCAAGTGCTTGACAGGTTATATATATAACCATAACAGATTACAGGCTGACTGATGCTGTGTTTGCAATTGCTCAGCCAGGGGCCAGGACTGAGGCTTATTTTGACAGAAACGAGAGCAAGATGCACAAATCTGACACTGTCATCAACTAGTTCCTATCCAGAAGACACCCTTTCAGTGCTGTTTTAAAAAAGCATTTTTTAAAATCGTAATTCTTTTCTCTCTGCTTGGCAGGCTCTGTTTCTGGGTTGTGCTTAAACAGAAAGAGTGAAAGCTCCTTTGTACTGTCGTTTGACTCCACTTGTGGGGCTTAACCGTTGAAAACGCCCGGTTATTGTACTGCCTGGAATTCCTTATTCTTTCAGTGGGCGTCCCTCTGCAGCTCTGTCAGCCAATCAGTGGCCGACCCCTTCCACCCAATTAGCATTCTGCAGTTGTGAAGCCCGTCAAGGATTTTTGTCCACAGTGAAGTTTTTATTGTCGTCCAGCCCATCCCACTCCCCCCCTGCCCAACCCATCCTAGCAAACGGCATCCAGGCATCCACCGGACTCCGAGGAGAAAGCTATGTGGTTGCTACAAAGCATTTCTTCAAAAGACAGCTGCTGTGGACACTGAGAGGAACTTCTAGAGGAGCCGAGAAAGCAGCAGGTAGGAGGGCCCCTTACAGGCACACGGCTGGGAGAGCCTGCTCCGGTCTAAATGAAGGCCAGCCCTCACGTCTCCAGCCCGCTGAGATTAGGGGGAAGAGAGGAGACTTTCAGATGACAGGGAGTTCTGGTGCCACGAGGAACACAAAGAGGGACTGGCCATTGATGAGAGAGTCTGTGAGAAGAGCCTGTGCAGACTGAGCCACGCTCTGTTCTCTCTGGGTTTGGTGCAAATCAGTTCAGTTCAGAGGTTGAAGGAAACGGGAGACGGGACAGCTCTGCAGGCGTGAAAACGCTCCTATAGAGACACATTATATTTCTTCGGACCTCTTTTTTTGTTGCTACCTGTTTTCTTTTGTGTGTTGCTTTGTCTGTGAGGAGAAGCGGACTCAAGCTGCTCTCTACTCTAAAATACCCAGGCGGGACGAAGTAAGAAGAGAAGGAAGAAGAAGAAGTGAAAAATGGCCAATTCTGGATTCCAGCTTCTGGGGTATTTCTTGGCTCTGGGTGGGTGGATTGGCATCATCTCGACCACAGCTCTGCCACAGTGGAAGCAGTCGTCATATGCTGGTGATGCTATCATTACAGCAGTGGGCCTCTACGAGGGGCTTTGGATGTCCTGTGCCTCGCAGAGCACAGGGCAGGTGCAGTGCAAGGTGTTTGACTCCTTGCTGTCACTGGACGGTGAGTGTTTGTGAGACACACACACACACCTGGGTTGGCCACAGTGTTGATTTCACTGCCTTTCTCTCTCTTTCTCCCTCTCTCTCTCTCTCTCTCTCTCTCTCTCTCTCTCTCTCTCTCACACACACACACACACACACACACACACACACACACACACGGACATGTTCACTCACACACAAGTACACACATGTACGCATGCACTCAGTCATATGCACAAAAAACACACACACAAACTCTCATAAACCCAGATGTACAAGACAAAATGATCTAGCACTTTGATAGATTTTGCACATAACAGTGTTCACTATCTATATTCTAGTTTTCATCCCCTGGTTGGTTCACGTGTGTGTTTTAAAATCAGTCTGTTTCCAAACAGCAAAGAGATAGTGCCATAGACTCAAAATGGCAGATAGCAGACAGCATTCTGCCTGCCAGGATCTTCCAAGGTCAACATGCAGCTTTGTTCATGATAAACATACAGTGACAAAGAATTCATGACGTACTATACACCTAGATCCTCTGGCTTTGTCAAAAAGCACAAACGTACTGATTAGCAAAACATGCATATGTTCATTCAACAAGTCATTCTGTTCTTTCGATGGTCTGAACTACTCTGGTCCTCCCATTTTCTGAAACACAGAGCCTGTTATGGGATGCCAGATGTTTAACTGTAATCTTTCAAAACACACTGAAGCGCAGTGAGTGATAATTATCTGTGTTTTTCCTCTCTGGAGTAATGCCTCACAGTAATGTTTCCCTCTGTACATAAAACTCTTTTGCTTGGTGCTTTCTTTTGGTTCCTTGGGTTGTGGGGAGTGTGTCTTTGATTTTTCTCAAAAGCAGCATCTTTTCTCTTATTTCAAAGACATGATCCCACTCAGCCAAAATTCTTAGAAAATACAGAAAAGAGAAAAAGAGACTGATTATTCGATTATCATCTGGATATATCAAAATAATATATACTTAAGCCATGATTAAGTTGCCTGTTTGTAGTGCTCCAATATTGCTGGTGTTTCGCACTTTTTCCAAAAACACATAATATTTGGCAGTGTTTAATATGTTTTCATACTCATTCAATGGTTGCCAGTTTCTGAGGGGAAAGGACCTGGTTTCTCCAACAGTAATATGCTTCAGGCATTCAGTGCTTTATCTCAAGGCATTAGAGGGGGTTGCCTGCAGAGGAAAAGCCTGGTATGAGGCTGCACATCACAGAGAATTTGAAATGTATTTCCTCATATATTATTTTGCCATCTGCTATGTCCATTCACATCACATCTGCTGAGTGTTTCATTGTTTGTTTTATTTTCCATTATTGGAAGGACAGTTTTAATGGCCAACACTTTGGATGAGAGAAAGGCAGTGCCTTCAGTCAAATGAACTGGATGTTATCATTAGTAGTAGTGGTTTTAGTAGTAATAGTAGTAGCAGTTATTATTAGTAGTGGTTTTAGTAGTAATAGTTGTAATAACAGTATTCCTACAATCAACAGTTGACTACATATATTTTCAGTTCCAAATTTTCAGTATGTCCTTGGAACTCCACCTCAGAAAATCTGACTCTGAAGAACCCTTCAACATGATAGTCTGTTGAGCAATTAAAACGATTTAAACTCAGTCCTCTGTATCAGTCCTACTATCGAATTTTAATATCTTATTATTTAAGATTCTCCTCTTAAGAAATGCCTTTTTTCCTGGAAAATTCATCATAAACTAAAACGGCACACCAGTAAAAATGACAGACTCTTTGAAAGTACACGTTGTGCCAAACATTAAAGGTTTTCCAAATGACATCAGTTAGAACATAGTGGTCCTGTTGATTGAATACGGTAGTTATTATATCTTCGCATGTGGGTAAATACCTTGAAGCATTATTGTTCCCTCATTGTGTGTCATCTTGTGATTCGTCCTATTGCATATTCACCTCTTCCATATTCGGATATTGCGACCTGAACAAAGAATGACACCCTTCATTTATTTTGGACATGTGGTGCTGAATGAACAGTTCTTACCCGAATGTCTAACTACACTGTCAGCAATGTGCAGTGACTGTACTGTATTGTACTTTTGTTCCGAACACAAGCTGGCTAATCTTTTACTATCATTTACGTTAGTAACCAAGAATCATGGAGAAGAGGGCAAGACGTCCTAAGAGGCATAAGAGTGTTCATTATGAACTCAATATTCTTTTCTGGGATGGAATGATCTACAATCCAACCTGAAAAACATGTTGCAGTCGCTGATTTACGCTAAGTAAGCCCGATCACGTCACTCGTTACACTATCTAACTCTCTGTGATACGCCTTTGGCTCTGGAATGCATGTCCCAGCTGTTTAAACTGTACATTTTACACACTAGCATCGCAAAAAAGTCACCATGGTAACAAGGCTTTCTGACAGCTCTTCTGAGGGAGGAATTTGAAACCCCCACCCCACACAGCCCCTTAAAGAGAGTGACGGGAGCCTGCCGTTCTCTTCCCCCTACGCTTCTGTTGCTCCGTGTAAGGTCATCAGTTGCGACAGTACCATCAATGTTCTCGCCCGTACTACGTATTGGCACACACCAAAGCCCGCATTGTTTCCCCGCGGAGAGAGCCGGGACGTCTTTTCTGGATTAGTTATTGTTGTGTGCGCTGCCAGCTGAGCTTTGAGCAGCGCGCTGAGGGTTCGGGCTTTGGCTTTGGCAGCGCGCCGGGCAGCGCGTCCAGCTGTGGTCTGAGGGAGGTTTGTCTTTCTGTTTTTTGTGCATTGACAACTCGGAGTGACAAAAAAGCAGGAATCTGGAATGGATGGGGAAAACAACAATACAGCTTATTCTGAGCGAAAGGCGTCAGGGCATAACCATCTACAAACCATGTTTCCCTAGATTATTATTGAAACCACAGCTCTTAATAATACAGTTTAACACACATCTGTGAAACATTACCTTTCAACCAATAATTTATAGCATATTGTATAACATGTTTGTTTGCAAAACCATCACAGATAGTATTTTGTTTAAATTATTCACTACATTAGAGGATACAATCTCTTTTGTCTTCCCTCTGGCTCCAACCGCTCTGTAATGACTAAAATATGTTATCCTTTCCATCTGCTTGTGGTGCAATGTTTGCAGCTCTGTGTTGTTGCAGTGAGCCACATGTCTTTGGCCTGTTGCAGAAAGCAACTAATAGCACTGCACTGAGTGTGAGTGAAGAGCACATATTAAAAGTTGTAGCTCTACTGTTACAGAAAAACTCTGGATGAACCATCTATTTTACAGTGATACCCAGCCAGTAGAACGCCGAGGCTGTGTTTCAGCATTAAGAGTGCCCTCACAATGAACAATGGCCCGCTGCATTTTAAGAGCACAAAGGGTGGCCTATAGAAGCGTGCCCTCGTCTGCAACCGCGCATGCCCGCGGGTCCGTCCCCGACCCATGCCAGGCACCGACAGCGTTGGCACTGCGCGGAAGAGGGTCCGACACTGGGCACTGTGCCCTCAAGCTACCTTTGCCTTTGCACAGTCTCTCACAGGGAGGATCAGAGAGTCACTCCGGTGGACAAAAGCTGGACTTCACTTGAACCAACAGAGAGATTCTCCGGGACCAGGATAAGGCCGCATTCACTTACAAACCGTTTAATGTCCCATCAAAGGCAACTCCATCAAATAAATCAAAACATCAAGGATGGGGCCATGACTTTATTACATTTACAAGAGCATATCCCATTTATGTCAGTGCCACGCTGATGTACCAAACATTGTGCGCATTGGCTTACAATCAAAGCTGATCATCAAAGTACACCTTTTCTGCAAGTCTTAATTTTATTGTTCTGTTGTTTCTGTCATGGAAGGCATATTCATGTAAATAGAATGAAGCTTGTTGGGTATCATTGGTGGCTTTCAAAGCTATGTCATCAGCAGACATCCAAGAATAATGACTATCCCAATTTATTTTTATTCATTTATTGTTGGTATAAAAAAGAAAAATTTTGCTGTCAGTGCTGCTTTTTACCAGCCAACTATGGCTTTGAAGCAGTAAAAATATCTCTTTATTGAAATAAAATTTCTGATTTTCTGAAAAAAAAAGAAACAAGGATTTGTGAATGAACAAATGGGAAAGTCATTAGTTCTAGGTAGTGTACTTTCAGTGTAAATGGTCTTTAAATTTGCAGATTTGATTTGCAGATCAGCTGTGGTCATGATTTATACCCCTCTCAACAGGAATATAGTAGAGGAGCGGCACATCAATAAACATGCCCATTTGGTGAACCCAGTGTGCCCATGAATCCATATCTGTATGTCTACTTTTCTGCACCCAGATGTACCATGCCTAGATGGTAATCTGTCCTTTTCTGCATTGCATGTCCGGACGTGCTCTCTTTGCATGGTAGTCTCTGTACTGAATGGTCTGTCTTTTTCTGCAGTGCACATCCAGACGTGCCGCGCCCTGATGGTGGTGTCGGTGCTGATGGGCTTCATCTCCATCATCGTCAGTGTGGTGGGCATGAAATGCACCAGAGTGGGGGACAACAACCCCCAGATCAAGGCCCGCATCGCCGTGTCCGGAGGCGTCCTCTTCCTTCTCGCAGGTGAGGTCCTCAAAACATCAGAACCCTGATCTCGCATACTAAATATGACCTCACACACCACATGTGACCTTACACATGAGCACAATAATGCTTCATAGATTACCTAGCTACTTTGGGTTACAGCTAATGAGAATAAGAACAAAAACTTTAAACAATTCCATTGTATTTTTTCCTTTAATTACAGTTTAGTGGTAAGAGAACTGGAGATCCATAACATGCTGATGTCAGAATGGGGCACTGCTGTTGTGTCCTTGGGAAGCCTACTTACCCTGAGCTACTCTAGCGAACATCCATCTGTATAAATAGATAACATGTAAGATAAGGCTGTCAGCTGAGCATGAAAATGATGGCATATAATGTTCTACTCTGATAGACAGATGGACAGAGTAGTAAGTATTCAGCAGCTTGATGGAAAACTAAATCTCAAAATTTCCTCCTCTTTAGGGGTCTGCACACTGGTCTCTGTCTCCTGGTATGCCACACAGGTGTCCTACCAGTTCTTTAATCTCAACACACCTGTAAATGCCAGGTAAGTCGTGTCTCACTTGCCTGTTTGATTTTTTTTTTTTTTTTGACTTAGTACGAAGTAGCAAGTCATACACACACACATAAACAAAGGTAAACAACAATTCCTGGAGAATTCCTGGTGATGCTGATAACAGCAAACAGCCAGTACCCTCATGTGCATTGAAAAACATTGGTACCTGCATCTCATTCAGGTTTAAGTGTAATTAACCAAATCTGACATTCTGACATCAATAGAATAAAGCTTCTGTTCCTTCTAAAAGATGTTATTGTAATATTCATCTTCAGTGCATGCTGAAATTTGGATGTTTTAAACATGTACTATAGAATACTGTATGTGACATTCCAAATCTTCGAGATGATAAATTCACTGATGATGAATGATGACAGAAGACCTTCTAAAAATGTTTTATTTTAAATTTGCGGAGCCATGCGGAAAGTGAGGTCACTGTGGCGCTAGGGCCTAATGATACAGGCCCATTGACCTATGCAGTCTTTGCAGGAAAGAAATCCCGAGTGACCAGTGGCCCTTTGTCACACTGTGTTGCAGGTTCGAGTTTGGCTCCGCTCTGTTTGTGGGGTGGGCGTCGGGTAGCCTGACTATGCTGGGGGGGTCCTTCCTGTGTTGTTCCTGCCCCACCGATGATAGAAGAGGGCAGCAGTACTACAGCCAATCACAGCCCTCTACAACCAGGGAGTACGTGTAAACCTCCACCACGCCCGCCTGCCAGACAAACAGAGACCAGAGGGCACTGGCAGCCAGAGACCCCAGCTTTCACCAGGAGTTCACTCTGTTTGTGCTGTGCCATGCAAACACACTGACATGTAAACACCCACACACTAATACATATGCACTCACTCACATTGGCAAAAGTACCCACAGACATAAACACATAAACATTCACACAGACGGTGATTCATGCATGCACACCCAAGCACAAACACATATAGGCACTCATGCATGCACACATATTCACGCCCACACACACACACACACACACACACACACACACACACACACACACACACACACACACATAAGCAAACCAACATATACACCGTAAAAACAATGCAGGGATAAAAGTTAAGGTAGTAAGGTGAGACATCAGCAAGATATGAAGACAGAAACATCTGGATGATGTTTCCTATCTAGGTATGCGCTTCACCACTGATACCTTTTCAGTTCAAATGAATGCGCATTGCTGTTGTAAACATGTTCAACCAGCATCAAATAGTTTAAATATAGATATAGAAATGTGAGGATATTTCATACTATTCATAATTACATTTGAAATGTTTTTATTATTATTCTTTGGAAAAAAGGCACATAATCTTAGATTTCACTTAATTATTTGTGCCACTTTTATGGAAAAAATGAGATCTTCACCTCAAATAATTAACCCATGTGGTAATTTCTATTGTTAAAACACTACTGCTTTCAACAAAAACACCAAGAAGAACAGAAAGCCTTTAACATTCATAAAGCTTCCTAAAGGAACAGCTTTTACTGAGGAATTTTCAAAAGGGAAGCAAACATACATTAATGTAGTTGCTGTAGGAGAGATTTGGCTGAATCCTATGTTTGATGCCTTTGTAGATGGTTGATTAAACAATGATTTTTTTCGTAGGAGTGCACTCCACATTTAAAGAGATGCTCAGCATGTCAATGCTGAAAACAAAACTACACATCCCAAACAGATCTGTGATTGCACATCTCAACCCGCAAATCTCAAATACAGGACAGACAGCACAGCATGATTTCAGGAGGCAACGTGCCTGGCACTGAAGTTGCCCGTGGTGTAATTACCAGAAGGAACCAAAAAAATGTAACAGTCAGTGGCTAAATTTGGAAAACAGACACAAATAATGAAATGAATGGCTATCGCCTTTTTTTTGCTTCTGTTCACAGTTGAAGCTGTGGTTGCAGGTCTGTTTATTTTCAGTGTTCAGCTGCTTATTGTGTTGAATTGGTTGAAAATAACATTTCATTTCTTGTGATGCAACTGAATTCTCTGTGCCCATCCTCAGATCCTTTTTTCATGATTTGTCTGTGTAGTTTTTGCTTTAATGTTGCAGCTACCTTGTGCGCGCTTCGCAAATACCATATGCGCCCAGGAATTATGGGTCACTTTTCAATGTTTCAATGTCATTTTTCAATGTACAGTATGTTAGATATATTGTAAACTAGGAAAATGGAGACATGGCAAACCTGGAAAAAGTTTTTTGAAAAGATGATGAGAAATAAAGGATCTCTGAGCACTTAGCTTTCTGTTATGTATAAAATGCAATTCTATTCAAAAAACAAAATATGTATGATATTAAATATGGGATTTCTATATGCACCACGTTTTTACACCAGCATTCTCCTTCACAATGTCTCAGAAAATCAAAATGGTACACCTGTCATTTGTGACAGAACTATTTAAAGATTTCACCTTTGAATTAATCTGTTTATCAGTTATATTTGAATTAAAAATGGTGAGTCATGAAATACAAGGAGTGGCTGAGCTGATTAACATTAACAGTTTATTTAAGGAATCTGATTTTTAGTGATATTACCACCCACATGCATTAAATAATTAGTGTGTAACATCAATTAAATCAGTCTTCTTTGAATCAAAACTATGCCTTCTCGGTGTCACATCATAGACGTATTATGGAACATTATGTTAGCCACATATGTGAGTAGATTCATGCCAACATGACACTTCCTTCATTCTGTACACATAGGGTACACTTCATTCAAGATTCACTCAGAAGCAAACACATGTTCATTCATTCAGCTCATTAGAAAGGCCAAAGCTTGTTTTAGATCTTAATATCTGACCAATCTGATTGCAAACCACAGTGGTCAGATGACGGGTGGTAAAAAAATACAATTCAAAATACAATTCTCAGTCTTCTCAAAATATTATTATTACTACCTTTACACTAAAAAGAAAAAAACAAACCTCTGATATATTATATGGTGCCTATCTTTATTGAGCAGACATCCTTATTCATGGTAAAGTACATTTTCTCCACATGTTTGTGCCTTTACATAGCTGAATATTTACTGAATAGATTTAGGTTGCGTACTGTTGTCAAGGACACAACTGCGGTGTCCCACCCTGGCTTCAAACCTGTAACATTCTGGTTAAAAACCCAGTCCCTGTCACCCCTCATCCACACTGCTGTCCCACAATTCTCTCTCCCCAACACTGTTTTATTTTCACACCACACTCATTATTTTCTGTGTCTGTATTTTCTGTGTCTGTGTCACTATGTGCACCCCATTGTCCTTCTACTAAAAAAGAGGAAATCAATAAAGTGTAAATCAGTGTGATTCCCCTCTCTTCTAATGCTGTTCTCTGGCTCTCTTTCTCTCTCTCTTCTCTCTCTCTAATTCAGGATTGAATTGTTGACTGAGAGTAGTTCCCCTGACTGACCACTCCCAGCCTTGTCTTGAGGATTGTCCAAGTTGAACTCACTGTTTCAAGTCTGATTCATACTGTGGACCCTTATCACTGTGCTTTGGCCTTTGTTTTGCTCCTTAAATGGATGTACAGTATCCTATCGGCGTCTGATACAAGAGCATGAGTCAAGATCAAAGTTTCTCCACTCCACGTTACTGCTGTGCCCTTTGACATCTGTTTGAAAATGGAATGGCTGTAGAAACAGGTTTGCAGTCACTTTCACTGACAGCACTAGCCGGGCTGCACCGTATCTTGTACGTACGTCTCTAAAAAACCTTGGGTATGTAATTTCTCACTTATCACACAGTGCAAAGGGTTTTATTTTAGTCCTCACTGTGGTTTTTGTTATTTTCTGAAACCACAGCTGTATATTTACACATACACGTTATTTTCCTTTACATCACAGACTAAGTGTACCTCCAAGCATAAGGAGATTGATATTTGAGGACATTTTGGATATACAGGCAAGAAGTCTTTAGGTCACAAGCTGTTTAGAAATTATTGCAGACCAGGAACTCATTCATGGCAATACACCCAAATACAAATAAACATCCCTGCAGAAACAAGACAAGAAATCATATTTCTACTGTAAACTCAGTTCATCCAGTCATTCAATATCCATATTTCATACGCACATTTCAAGAAAGGCAGAGCTTCACTGCAGTTGGTAGTTCATTAGTGAATGGAAGTTTTGTAATAAAGTGCTTTACCAGTGATTTAGTGATTTAGTTTGATTCAAATAGTTTAACTAAGTAATATAGTGATAAACACCATGCTGACTCAACTTTTACAACACAAGACTTGTATATTATTTTCAAATGCAGTGATGTAATAGTTGGGTAACTGAAGAAAACACAAATACATTTAAAATGAAAATTTCTGTATATAGATTTCCTGCTTCAATGAATGGATCCAACTGTGAACAGCTTACATTGCAAATTTATGTCATGTGCGAATAGCTTCTGTTTTTTTTTTTTTTTTTGAAATCACAAATTATGGGGTTTGTTCACAATGTTTTGCTGCTTGTGAAAAAAACAATGTGTTTGGGACATGTCTGTAATTTTCTGTCATTTAATAAAATTAACAAATAATTCTAAAAATGAGAAACAGTAGTGATGCTGAAATACAATGTCATTATAACTTGCTGCATGTATCCAGAGTCACTCACTAGACCATCATGGGAAGATACATTACATACTGTATGTGTTGCAGGATTAACAAGAAAACAGTAGCAAAGAAGCTAATGATATTGTGATTGAGCAGTGGGCTGAAAGACAGTGCTAAATTGTGAGTACTAGTTTTAGCACAGACGTAAGTGTTTACTGCATTGCGCTATTAACAACATACCTTGATCTATGAGAGCTACATTACCTCATACCATATACCATAGTGCCATGGTGCCAAAGCACTGTGGTGTTATGATGTTTTCTAATACATATGCCACAATAATGGTGTAAAACAAGACTACATACACAATGATGATGCAATTAATTAGACAAAGTTACTCTCTCTTCCATAATATTTGAAAACAGTTTATTCAACAATATGCACTACACTACAATACAATACCCTGTTATGAATTACTCTTGCAGGAGCAGAAATATTTGATCAGGTGTCCAAGCCATTTCAGATATTGCAGTAAAACTTGACAGCAAATTGTTTCATTCAGTCTTGTTAGAGTAGGATTTTAAATGGACTGGGGAAATGTAGGCCTTATGCCTATAGGATCAGGTGGTATCTGTCTGTTATGTGAAACAACAAAAATACAAAGTAAAAAGTCATTACTTGCCGACTGGCTTTGACTGATGCAGGTAAGTTTCTCTATGACTGTTGAAGTTAAGGTGTTTTAAGCTGCATACACATTATGTCACAACTGGAAAAATTTCTTACAATAAAGAAGCAAAGAATTAAGCATGATGTTGTTTCCTGGAGGCAAGCTTTTAAAACAGTCTAAATGGATTGCATTTGGACTGTATGAATATTTGTGCTTATTGGAGACAGAGAAAATCCATTATAAATACTATTTATAGTTATTTTCCCTGGACTCTGCCTGCCCAAAAGAAGACAAATAACACAAACTCTTATGAAACATTGACTGTGAGCTGGGCAAGATACCAGCAGCTTGTGTGACGCTTTTTGCTTTACAGCTTCCAAAATGTTAGACAGAGGAAAATTACCACCCAGCAATGGTTGACGGAGCTTGGATGCAAGGCCCCGGGCAATGCTAGCTTGACTTCATAATCATGTCTGTGAAAGTGTTAATGTCATTAGCGTCACTGAAACTGCGCCCTCATAAGCATTCAGTGCACACATCCTTGCACTTAGAGGTTCAAAAATAGCCATGGAAAAACCAAGGTTTTTTACTGGATTTCTTGGTGTCACGAAAGGTCTCCATATTAGGAATGCATAGGTCCTGAATCAGTTTGGCTCTGTCCAGCTTTAACATTGTGAACCCCCACACCACCCCACCACCACCCCCACCCCCAAGAAAAAAAAAAAGAAACATTCCAGCTCCTCACCTCTCTCACCACGCGAAGGTCAAGAATTATCAATTGGCAAACCTTCATGTAGAATCCAAACATGAGTCCTGGCCGCTCAAAGTGGAGGTAAGTCTGATTTCTCTCTTACATAATGTTTTTAGCATGTTGTGACAAAAAAACAATTAGACTGTGATATTTGCAGGGAAAGGTCATTGATGTGTAGGTATTGTGTTCTTTTGGAGCATTGAGAAGGTTAATGACATTTGCTTTGTTTTGGTCACATCGTTTTCTGAATGGCCATTTTGGTTCAGTTGGCTGCTTTCAGTGTGGTGAAATGCCATTTTCATAGTATAGTACATAGCAAGTATCTTTTATATGGAGAAGATTTTAGGGGTGTTTTTCTAAAATTGATGTATCAGACACCTGTTTGAAGATATCATATATCATTTTATTTAATAAATCTGGCTAAACAAGCTCAATAATGTTCTGTTTTGGAAATGTTGCCTTGACTGTGTCATCACTGTGTTATACTTTACACCATTTCTGTTTGCCTAATCAAAGCTATTAAACATTGTACATGCAACCACAAGCAAGCAATTTAACTTCAGTTAACTTCTGTCAGCTGAAAACCACCATGGTTATGACAAGTTCAGATTTGAGAGATTTTTAAGTGTTAAGAGGCTAAATTCCGCATGCAATAAATTTACAGCTCGTAAGCTTATGTGAACCATTCTAAAAGCAACATATCAGATGTTTGCTGATATTTTTACCAGACTGTACATTAAACTGATGTGTCACAAAGGAGAGGGATGAAATAAATTATTTGTTTTATTATTATTTACTTATTATTGTAAGTAAAGATAGCATAAATTACAAGTAAACAATGAAATATTTTTCTTTCAATATTCAGTTGTTTACATCTGCACTGAATAATGTTTATTGGCATGAGATGGATGTTTGAGAGTGGTTTGCACTTCCTCCCAAGGCTTTACATTAAAAAAAACAGCCAGACCAAAACAAAGCACAATTTTGCACAATAGGATAATCTTACATCCATCTCATTTTTACAGCTGCACTGAATGATAGTTATTGACATGAGATGAATGTTTGGGATTAGTCTGCACTTCCTCCCTAGACTTCATATTCAAAAACAACCAAAACAAGGCACAACTCTGCACAACAGGAAACTCTGATATCGAAAGTATTGGTGAGGCCACGGATGCTGTACAGACATTACAACAACACAATTAAACTAACAAGGATTAGGGAAGATCTCCAAAAATTTAAGTATGCAAGGCTTTTGCCCATGGCTCAACATCCAATAAGAAAATTTATTTATTTGCCTTTTCTATTGATGATATGGATTTAAACCGGTGTTGTATTATAAGTCTGTTTTGAAGATGATCTTCTGCTAAAGCAGTCCCATGGGTCTCAGGAAATTAGTGAAGAGTAGTTGGAATGAATAAACTGGATCTGATTCGGGTTTAGGACAGTTTGGTAAAAAGGTGTTTTGTTTTTGGAGTCCTCCAGAGTGTAGAATGATCGTGGTCCTTCAGTTCATGGCGTTCCTCTTGGCGCTGGTGTCCACAGTCTTCCTCATTGTGGCTACCTGGACAGACTGCTGGATGGTTAACGCTGATGATGACCTGGAGGTGAGCTCAGCTGCCTTCTTTCTAAAAACTGAAGGGCACAGCTTGTCCTGTCTGATTAATAAACACCTTCACAAGGTGTCCCAATACTAGATACTAGACAGCAACCACCTATTACATATGTTATGCATTATTAAGCCATCATAGAAAATAACATATAGTCGCATATAGTATATATGTAAATTGATAACAAATGACAGCACTGTGACATACAAGAGTGATGTAGTGCTCTCAAATTACTTTCCAAGTTATAGAAGCACATAGCCCTGTAAAGATTTTCTGTAATATTGTGGTTAATAAAAATGAAGTTCAGTAATCTGAACAACATAACACGAAACATACACCTTTGTTAGCATTTCACCCTTATTATAAAACACAAGAGAATAAAAGGGTTATCTTATAAACAGTCTCTCTCTGTTTCTCTTTTGAGAGAGAGCAGAATTTCACAGAGATCCTCGGCATCTTTACTAGTAGTAGAACAGCAAGCTTCATCAGCCCTGTTAATGGGTGGGGCTGTCACAGACTGACCAATCAATACACATTCCTCTCCACAGAAGAAGACTCTTATTGGTTGAGGTTAGCAAGTAGCTTCTTTTTGTGTCCTCACAGGTCAGTCAGAAGTGCAGGGGTCTGTGGTGGGAGTGTGTCACCAACACACAGGATGGCATTCGAACCTGCGACCAGTACGAGACCATCCTTGCAGAACACCCATGTGAGCCACCACTCCCCCCCCACCCATATATACAAACGAACAAAGAGCCAAATAACGAGCATCTCATTTTGTTATTCTCTAAAAAAAAACAAAAAAACAAATTAAATATGCAAACTACACAACCTGCTTTAACCAATATTACCACAGTGTGTTTCCTTGTTATTCAGTTTAGTTGAGACAATGCATGAGTGTTAGTTGTTTCAGTATTTTTATGCATCGCCATGAGCTTGGCAGTTGTTAAAGAATGCAATGTAAAAATTAGAACAGAGGTAACACATTCTTATCTTTAGAGTTGTGAATAAGGTGCATTGTCATTAGACTAAATGTGGGCCTAGGTTTCTGTTTTATGAAATAATTTTGGTATGTTGCCAGATGCCTCTGTAATATACGCAGTTACAATGATAACCATTTAGTGCTGTGTACAGTATAGTTGAATTGTTGGTTGGGAGAGTCTTCTTTAGATCTTTAATCTTCCTAAGTCTTCTTTATTCATTAGTCAGGGAATGTCAAATTATACATACACTTCTGACATCAGCACTATGTTTTACGCTGATGCCTGTTAATATATGGTCAATAGTGTCCAGTTTATGCAACTTTTCATGCCACTTTATTAGATGCATTGTGCAAGTCCCTCTGGATAAGACTGTCTGCTAAATGGAATGGCATGGGATGTGAGGTTTTGAAAGTTAGTGAACTCCCAAGTTTGCTAAACATGTACTTTAGTACCCTCTAGTGGCATTCATTTGATGTGAAATCAAATTTTGTTGCAGGAGTTTGCGTAAACCCAAGTAGAAACAGTGGTCAAAATGTCAGAAACCTAAAAATAGCCTACAGCCAGAATTTATCCCCATGTGGCCCACAGTGTGGCCCAAAACCATACTATCAAGATGGTTTTAACTCAATTTTCACTTTTTAAAGCTTGTACAATATAAACTGACACAGTGCTCAGAATCAAATGTCACTGAGAAATTGAGTAAAAATGGAAGGCCAAGAATTTGAAAACTTTTTCAAATGCGTGCATCAATGATAAATCAAAATGTGGCCAATCCTCTACTGTGTTCGACTCAATACTACAGTAACACAAACAATTATAAATAAACATTCCAAGTTCCAGGTCTCCGAGGTGATCTAAGGTAATATAAGGCTTCTTGAAACCCAGAATGGATGGGAGGATCATACTGTGAAGGCTTATGAAGCCTTCACTCTCCCGTTACTGGAAGGAGCTGTTGTGAACTTTGTGTAAGGATCCTCTCTTGGTCTCTCGCAGTGAAGATTGTGCTGACCCGGGCCCTGATGATCACGGCAGACATCTTGGCCAGCTTCGCCCTCATCATTCTGGTGCTGGGCCTGGACGTCATCAAGCTGCTCCGCGAGGAGCCGCACATCAAGCTCAGGATATGCTATTTTGCAGGGTTTATTTTCGGACTAGGAGGTAAGATGGCTGCCGTCTCACATGGCCAGTGCAGCAGACATCAGACAGGAGAGGTTCTGTCAATTAAATATGATGCCTTTAACCTCTCTTAAGATCACTGACCTGCCATACTTCTGACATGAAAAGCCTTCTTTAAGTTAGTGTGTGGTAAAACATGTCATCCAATAGGACATTCTAAAATTAGTATCAAAATGTATGGATTATATTTTCAATTGTTTAAATTATGGAAACTTCCATATGTGCAACTTTAAGAAGTACATTTCCCATAGAATATATACAGCCCTGTTAACTTTCATAGATGTGCAGCCCTGATTGTTCAGGGATGTAGCTGTAAGCTGTAATATGCAGTGTCATCAATGGGCTGCGAGACTATTTCAGTTTAAATTCTAAGAGGAGAGTCCAAGGTCACTGATGGAAATCAGTGCAAATTTTAAATGACATCAGTAATTTTTTTTTTTTTTTTTTGCATAGTGATCAATAAATGTATGGAATGAGTTCAGCGGACTTAATTATGGATTGCTAGCGAACAAGACGAGTTGAAGAGCTTGTCTCATCAAACACTTTGTAGTACAGATTGGTTATGTGTTTAATAAAGAATTAATAAGTGCATTGTACCTGTACATCAAAATATATTTTTGATGTTTAGTTATTGAGTGGAAATGAATATTGGGATACAAATATTTGGCTTTTCTCCCCACAGGGATTCCAGGGATGATCGGATCAGTGTGGTATGCAGTCGATGTGTATGTGGAGAGAGCGACCCTCGTTCTGAAGAATGTCTACTTAGGAATGCACTACGAGTTTGGCTGGTCCTGTTGGCTAGCAATGGCTGGGTCTACTGGATGCTTCCTGGCCTCCATAGTACTAACTTGCTGCCTGTATATTTTTAGAGGTGAGGAAACATGTTGACTGTCACACATTTTAATGATCAAGTATTTCAGACACGTTACAGCATGCCTTTTCCAATCACAGATCTAGATGAACCTAAAATGGTAAATATTTCTCTCAATTGCTGTCATTTTCACAGATGCCAGATCTTCACAGTACCACAGGTCCATATATAAGTATGGAAGAACTGCAGCAGGGAAGAAATATGCCATGGACTCACGTGTGTGAGGAAGGCATTGCCCGCTGTGACAGGAGACGACCACAATGAGGCGACAGAGAGACACAGGAGAGAGGGAGAGAGAGGTTCAGTGACTACAGAGAGGGATTGTGATGTCATAAAGGAGCTAGCCAGCCTGAAACAAGGGACCACCTTCATTCCATCAGCTGGGCAGCTCTGTGAGGTTAATGTTTTCGTCTTTCAAATTCATAGCCGGGCTTCTAATCTCAGAATGAACTTCAAAATTCAAAAGGCTTCATTCTGTACACTTATATATTTTTCAAGGATGTTTGTCTGTGGAAAAACATGGATTCACCTGAGGCCACGGATCTTCTCCTTATGTCTTTTTTTCCAACTACAGAAATCATTTGTAGCCAAATCCCCTAATGGACAAATTGCAAATAGAGAGAGAGGGACAACCCCCAGGTTATTCTAATAAAAGCCATTCATTATTATTTATCTGACAACAAGATTGTTATCTGTGTAATCTTGGCATGTGACTGAGATTAGTATGAAATGGTGCATCAATGTACAGCCATATGGACACATTTTCAGTATAGTTATTGGTGAAAAGTAACATCAGTCACTGTCAAAAATGGTGAACTACCCCTTAACCCTGGCAGTCATAAAGGGTTAACTACAGACACAAAGAAGACCAGCTCCTACCCTTGTATATGATTTATGTGTTTTTTGTTAATTGTTTTGTTTTCAGCAGCAATGTGAAAAGATAAACAATTGTTTGTAGTTCTTATAGACTTCTGTCTTACATATACAGCAGATATTAAATAAAATATTGGAATATTTATTGACTCATTTAGAAGTGTGCTATTAATGTTGCTTGTGTGGTTGCAGCTGTTTGAATTGAGGCAGACACACAACATGTGTGCTTTTAAGTGATGCACAGTCATTTCATGTGAAATATTTGGCACTTAATTGAATACTCAACACTAGATTTTTACAGATGTGCCACTATTGTCAACACAGAACAGTGGAAATACAGTTGATTTGGTTTAATCTAAAGAAGGTTTGGTACCGTGACCATAAACACAACAAAGAAGAACAAACAAATACACAAAAAGTAAGGTGTGCTAGACAATAGCATTTTTTACATCACAGTTTCCTGTTATACTGATATATACATATACGTCATTTTGTTGTAATCTTACATCACATGTGACTTTGTTTGAGTCTGGCAGTACCTTGGTTTGATGTTGACCGACTAATCAACTACATGAACTACACTCAAAACAAAATCAAAGTATAAAAGGTGGGCATCTGAACTCTGATCTGGGCAGTGTGTTAAGGATAATCAGTCCTTCTGTCGGGTAAAGGGGGCTGTAGTGACACTGGATCAGCTGTTCTGTGCGTGCTGCAGGTTCGCCCAGTGCGGTACTTCCACAAACAGACGGCAACAGGACACACCACAATTACACAGAGCAGGACCCAGCGCAGAGTGGACCATGCATCAGAACTGAGGGGGAGGACAGGACGTATCATGTTAGTGATGAATCAGCTTCTGTAGCGACACAGCAAACGGTTAAATGGCATAATTTTCATGTTTTATCAAATCAAACAGATGATAAAAATGATCAATTCAAATACATATATCAATGTCAGTCATACAGTATGTTATATATACAGCAATCATCTGTCAATTTAATCATCATAATAATCATCATCATATCTATCATTCCACACTCTGTAGTACATTGCAATAAAGAGGAACAGAGATGAAAGTCATTACGTCATTTTGAAGGTGTTTTTGCATGACTTACTGTTTTGTGGTAAAAGTGCTCACTGGTAAAGTGGTTGGTGTAGGAAACTCTAAGCAGGATAAACAACAAGTTAGTATAATTTCTCTGTAAATTATATATAGAGATTAATTGAAATTTTTTGATAATGCTTATTATTGCAACAGTTTTATTTGAATGTCCATATACTGACACAATCATATACGGCAATAGTGCAAAAATGCAAAGCTATGTACAAGCACAGCAGCTAGTCTACATGTTATTTTCTGTGCAGTGATAATGGACCAGAACATTTTCCAGCTGAGACCTGGCAAATCACAAGTCCTTTGTGAGCAGTCTGTATTTGTTGGGATGGGTTCTGATGAGGTGGGCTTGTCAAGGCTGAAAGCAAGTATTGGGCAAAACTTCACAACCCCATCCCCCCACCCCCCAAGCCGAGTGTTCTGTACACCTGTGTTTGTAGCTGTTTGTATCATGCATGCACTATAACCATTCTTGAACTTACTTGAAACTGAGTTGCTTCTGGTACTGGGGTGATGTGCTGTGATAAATGAACAACAAGAAAAAAAAAGACAATGAAACAACCAGAGCAATTCCTGTTTCACTCTTCAGAGCAACGCATGTGGCAAAAACAAGTCTATAAACCTATGCCGGGATTAATAAAGTATGTTCCAATCAGCTCAATTAAATTCAATCCCTTTGGTAACAGGCCCAGCTCCTCAGCCACCACAGGACCCTGTCTCTCTATGTCACTCAAGCCCGGTGCTATGGGGGTGCTTAGGGGTGCATTGCACCCCCAGATGGACCTCAGTGCACCCCCAGTTATTCTCCCTATATCCCAATGTCTACATAGTATTTATGACTTTTTGTGCACCACTGTGGATTGCAATTGCGCCCCTCTGTATTTTATCCTGGCGCCGAGCCTGATCTCACTGATGCATTTGTTGCAAATAGACTGGTTGAAGCAGCTGTTGACTAAGGACAGGTATGTTTTTAAGTAGCTACTATTGTTTTCAACTTGACTGCAAAAACACAAATAAATAAATAAATAAATAAACACATAAAATGTGAATAATTAATCCTCAGAATAAATAGCATAATAAATATACTGACCAAAAATGTGCGAATGAAATATAAACCTATGGTTATCCTATAGTTCTTTCTTATAGAGGGAAATGCTGAAGTGAAATAAAAACTGCTTGTTTTCAGCTTGTTTAAGCAAGCTTCTCTGTGACAATAAGCCGTCAATGCTTCAAAATACAAAGATTGGTAGAATTTGTTCCAGTTATCCCAAGAGCTGATTTACACTCAGTAGACTAGGCAAGGCCTGGAACATCTCAAACTGCAGTGCAGTGGGACTGCTGTTTCCATCCCCTGTTGAATTGCTTCCAGTATCCATCTTAGAAATGGGTATAACATGAGATCACTTCTGAGTTGTGTGCGTATCAGATCCTCTGTTCAGCAGAGGAATAAAGTGATGTCCCGCACCTCCGGTTAGAGTTACCTGTATATTGAACCTGCAGGAACACAGGTGCATATTCATTCCTCCACTGTTTGCTGATGACACACCAGTATTTGCCCTGGTCCTCACGTCGGAGTGCAGTGATTGTCACGTTGATCACACAAGCGTCTTTGTCCTCCCTGATAGAGGCCCTCTCTGTCTCGATGGGCCCTGTGGTTTTCACCACAATCTTGCAAAACTCATACACGTCCCCTCTGCACCAGTACTTTGTGTTGTCCCTGTACCGCTGTTGATACTGGCACTGGACAATGACAGACCCTGCCAACGTGCCAGTCACCACACGTGGAGCCACAATGGCAGACCCCAAGATGGTTTCACAAACTGGCGGTTTCATGTGGAAAACAACCAGATGGTTGGAAGACACAAAGCAACGTATTATACACCCTAATTGAGGGCAACGTGAACAGCTTCTTTTTATTAGCCAGCCTTCCAACCTCACAGCGAAAGGCCCTGGCTTATTATTCAATGGTATTTAGTATTTCTCTATTGGTACAAATAGCAATCATACACAAAGTTAATCCCACAGATACCTTGCAGCTCATAAAATTGTATCAATTCAATTGATTATAATATAAAAAGCTACATAGTTACCTGAGAGGAAGAGTGTCAAAATCACAGAGCTCTTCATTGCTGGTTTTGCGAGGGGATTCTGTGGCACAGAGCTCTTTGTGGTGGATATAATGGAGACAAGAATTTTCATTGGCTGATTTGAGAGACGGAATGGTGATTGGAATGTGGTTCATTGCATTTCCTTCCTCTTTTTGCTGTTAAGAAAGGAATGGCCTAGAGTTTTGAAACATGTATCATCACCAGACTTCTTATGTGTGTGTGTGTGTGTGTGTGTATGTGTGTGTGTGTGTGTGTGTGTGTGTGTGTGTGTGTGTGTGTGTGTGTGTGTGTGTGTGTGTGTGATCATGATCAATGATAGTGAGTAGTCCATGTTTATTCAGTTTGATGTGGGTGTTTGCAATGTCAACACTTCATTTATGACAACACTTCATAACCAAGGCCCATAACCAGTGTAACTATCCAGCTGTAATACTGGATGTTGCATCAAAAGTAAGCTGTCGAAGGTACCCTGACAAAGGGCATCCGCTAAGCAAATGAATAACATGTGAATCAAAACCTGACACCTGCATTGCCAGAGGCAGAACACAGAACCATTTATTGAACAGAGTCACTGTTTTGGTTGCTGGCAGCGAAGTGAACTTGCACTGTACAGAGAACAGCGCAGTCTCACTTCCCTTTCTCCCGTGACTGTACAGCTCTCTGTAGTATTCATAGTATTCATAGCATTATATGACACACAAACTCTGATGGCCAACTGACATATTCACTGTTTCCGAAGCACTTGGCAGCAGGATACGGGGTGTTGGTAACCTCTCAGACACCCTATGCGTCAGCGAAAGGGAAAATCCCACACAGTGAGCTCAGTTTGAGTGCCAGGGGGCTTTATTCCTAGCTGTAAGCAAATGTTGGTCACATTTTCCATGAGCAGGTAAAACATGTCCAAAATATACACCAGGTTATTGGGACTGAGCAGCAGAATAGGAGTTAGGCCCTTGGCTTGCATGTTTTTGCTTGCCTCACTTATTTTTGCCTTGGAGTTTATGTTGTCGTCTGTTTTGTCTTTCATTATAGCCAATATAATAGAGTACTTGAGTACAATGTGTGCACCTTAATCATCAGCTACAAACACTTAACCAACCTAATAGCCTGTAAGTCGTGAAGAACTTAAAAGGTTAGACCTGTGTATGCAAATACAAAAAGACTTTCAGCAAAACCTGATTTCCCTAAAGATCCAGATGAAGCCCAAAAACCCAGTGTAATACCTCTGTCTGAGACCTGGTTAAATGATTATATATTGCACAGGGAAGAAACCACCACAAGGGGTGGGGTTCTGGCTACCCATACATCCAGCAACCTACTTTCTTGGGTTCTCACTGAAAAAACTACACCAGTGCTATTTGAGGGTTCACCGCAAAAGAAAGGTAATATATAGAAGCCCCCAAACACATCTGTAGAGTCCATGAGATGCATTGCAAATACTAACATTCAACTGAATGGAACAAATGAATGGATTATCTTGGCAGTCTGAAAGACTGTTACGCAAACCATCAGTAAGAGACAGGCATTCAACAGAAGGTATAAAGCCCACCCAACTAATACAAGAGCCCACACACTTAATCTATGAACAAAATGAACAAAAAATTATACTCTTCTAGACTGGATCCTCACCACACAGCTGGGAATAATATTAAACTCTGTGGTGTCCTATCAGACTGTAATCATTCCACAGTTTATTGTCAATCCATAGTTATTACTCCATAGATCATTCCATAGTTAATTTGCAATTTGCATTCAAGGTAATAAAGCACTACAAAATGTTGAATGCCTTAAATAGTTAGGTTTATCAAAAATGAGTTGCCTCATCCCATTGGGTTTTTATCCTGTCACTGTTTTCTTTTCTTTTTACTGTTTTTTTTTATCCTGTTTGTTTTCAGCAAAAATAAAAATTGCATCTAATCTGTATATTGCATCTAAATATAACTGTGTTGCATTGCAAGCACATTGGACATGCTCCAATTTTAATGTCAGATTATCCACAAAATGGGGCCATAGTTGCATGTTAAATACCTGTTCAACACCTGGGGTTGAAGGTCACACCAGCACCCAATCCAATAATTATGAATGAACTGACTATGTGAGAATTTGAGGCATGCAAGTGCAGTCTCATGACGGTGTTAGTCATTTTTTCTTAACATCATCAGAGGGATGCATCAGAGGGACCTTCCTCCCTTCCACAATGACTATGGAGGCCGATAGAAGCTGCTTTGTTTCTGTGAGAAGACAGAGGAAGTGAGGTAGAGGAGGAAGTAAAAACCGTGAGACAAAAGGATAGTCAATAAAGGAATTTCATTGGCAGTTTCCCATATGATACTTGAGTGTGACACAAATACCTTATTCCCTTTGTTCATATGATGAAGAAAACATAGGACCAAGTTATACAAACAAATTTACGAAGAATTGGATAGATTTTCTTTGAAATATCACTTTGGGGGATATATCCAGTTCGTGTGAGGTAATGCCACCCACGTTGTAACGTGGCTACATTTTCATATTAATAATGACAGACAATTGCAAGTGTTTCTTCTAGCTCGTAGAGAGTAAATAATTGGGGAGATTTAAACACTTAAAATGAAGAAAACATTTTTTTCTCTCATGTGTTCTATCTATATTACTTTTGTATGAAATCACCAACTAATGACTATTAATGAAACTCTCTCATTTTTATGCACACTCCAGCTTTTCTTCACAAAACATTGATCATCTTCAGGTACTGCGTCTTCTAATAGAATTTTTAAATCAAGTCACTGCAACAAATGTCCAGCAGATAGCGCTAGAACCCATGAAAAAATTATTACATTCAGTGAAAAACCCAAACCCTGAATAATTTTGATTATGAATTCATAAGACTGGTACAGTTCTGTGTATAAACAACATGATTCAGTGCACCAACTCCACAGGTTGCAGATGTCAAGGAGCAGGATCTATTGGAAGTTGAAGGGACCGGGACCAGGGGGTGTCCTAAGGGGTGCTGTGCATATTAGAATTGGTTGTGGGGGGAGTGCAAAGGGAGCTCATCAACTGTTGTTTTATTCACATAAATCCACTCAGATCAATCAAAAGACCCATACTGAATAAGCCTATCAAAGGGAGAGAATGCCTTTCCCCATTCAATGACTGCCTCACCTGAGTGTAATCAGGTGAGAAGCAGACCTCAGCACTCAACTGGTTCAGCTCTATAGACTACAGCACAATTACAGCAAGCATAAAGCCAACACTTTACATTATATCTCTCTCAGGAGAGCACAATAAATAAAATAGAAAACAATTTCACAAATATTTACATAGGTAAAAAATTGTTACACATAATGATTCTCAGAGCCACCATTTTAATTCAAGGCCCTTTGGTTTAAATCTATTCAACACAGTCAATGAAGGGTCTTGCATAAGAATTAAATAAAGCATTTACAAGCCTACATAATAATAATGCATTCATACATGTTAGGTGAACAGTGATCTCCAGTCAAGTTTGCGAACTCTTCACACACACGGTGGCGTACTCTGTCACATCAAAAGACGGAGCAGACGTTCTTCCGCTCCCCCTGAAGATGATCAGGTCACTATAGGTCAGCACGTCATCTGGATCCTTCTCCTTAGAAGGAACTCTTAGAACATTCTCATAGGTGTTTTCAGGGATGTACCATGGAGTCTGTGAAAACCAATACAGTAATGACATGGCCTGTGTGCTTTGCAAACATAGGAGTGGTCACATGCTGTTTTCACCAATATATATAAAGGATTTTAACAATAATATATGTGTACTATAGATAATATATATGTATATATACAGTACCAGTCAGTACCAGTACCAAAGTTTGGACGCACCTACCCATAGGATTTTCCTTTATTTTTACCATTTTAGAATAATAGTAAATACATCAAAGCTATGACATAACAAAAATGGAACTATGCAGTGATCAAAAAAGTGTTAAATCAAAACTGTCTTACATTTTTGACTCTTTAGAGTAGCCAAAAATATTTTTAACATTCATTTTGTTTGGATAGGAATTGGCATCAACTTCACTATTTACATTTTGTCAAATAATCTTTGAATGCATGTTTCCCATTATCTTATCAGGTCTTTTTTCAAATTTTAGAAACTGATTTCTGAAAAACATTAGCAGTTCATTGCTTGAAAAAAATTCTAAAGTGTTCCAAGGGTCATCAGATGTCAAGGAGGCCAATTTATCTAAAGAAGAATACTTTATAATCAAGATCGTGTATGTACTGTATTTGGTGCATGTACATGCGCACTGAGTTCAATTCCCATATGCACTAAACCAGTCTAACCCAACAGTCTGAATAATACAAACACATTAACCAGTGCAATGTGCTGTCCCTTTCAATAAAGAAATTGTGCAGATGCTATTCTTTTTCAGTTATTACAAAATGTTTTTTATCATCTGAGTGAAAGCCAAGGTTGCACCAGTAATGCTTGCTTAAGTGTATTGCTTAAGGTAAGACTAAAGCATAATATCAGGGATCTTGCAAACTGAAATTCTCCCTTCCCCTACTGTGTTCCTACTGAATGATGTCAGTTTAGGCTTGTCTGTCCCACATTGCAAATTCTTGTTAGCGGCCCTCACAGCTGCAAAAAAATCCATCTTCCAATCCTGGTTGTCACCAGAACTTCCATATATTCCTATATAGGTCATGGTTGTCCAATCTGAATTGAATTATTATTATTATGGAGAGATCTACTGCCAAGCTACATGGGGCCAAACCTAGAACTAGTGCTGGAATATGTTTTTAGAATTGATAAGAGATCTGTAAGGTAGTCAGGTGTGTGATGAAAACAATGCAATCGGTATATCAATATGAGTTAAAGTGTATGCAATATTTGTAAATATTATAGACATGTATGCAAGATGATTCCCGGTAAAAAGGTAAGAATAAAGCACAAGCTGGGAACAAAGATTGCATGCCTCCCCCCAACAAAGTGCATCCCTAATACTGTTAATATGAAGGAGGTTTGAGGAATGATAAGTATTACTACCGTGGCAAAAATGTATCATTCAAAGCTGGTACAGTACAGCGTGTTTCTAATGGAGCTCTGCCCACATGCATAGGGGCCAGGGCAATCATCAGCTTACTTTTGTTAGCAAGTCCATACAGACATGGATACAGACTTTACAAGCAGCAGTCTTCAAATCATCGTGTACAGTTTTTTTTTTTCTTTTGTATCACATTTTCTGTTATGGAATTTATTACTTGTTTCAAACAAGTAAAGAGAGCTAACAAATGTACATATCTTGGCATTTGCTGTCAGTAACACAATGACACTATGATACAAACCTGCTGTTATTCAAGAACAGAAATGGTAAAATATATACTTATCTGTCTAATATTTTTTGCTTGACACCACAGTGAATATGTAATTAATATTTACATTGTGTTGACTCACCCAGGCAGGAAATATTCTCTTCTTTGTGAGAACATATTTTTGAGAACACATTAAGTTCAGCCAGGTTTTAGGGATGTGTTCGTGTGAAATTATGCTAAACATAGCAGTTGAATGAGATCCTCTTACCTCTCGGCTGGCTTCTTTTTCGGCAGTGTCCATGACTTCCAGTCTTCCACCGTCTGAATTCCTGGCTGAGGAAATCCAAACACATGCACAAAGAAGCAGAAGTAATCACACACATGCCTTTTACACACACCTTTGTGTAATTGTCTAGACTGAGGGGTAGGTTACCCTGCTGATGATGCCACTGGATTTTTTTTCTTGAAACATTGACAAATTAAAAAACAAAATAATAGAACAAATTACAGTACAGAAACTGTGTCTTTATAGCACTCTGTATGTCTCCATTCAGGTTCACCTACATCAATTTAGCGAAACAATTAATCTAAATAACTGAAATTGTATCTAAAATAGAGGTGTTATTTATGCATTTCCTGAAATTCTGCTCAACTAGCATTTCAGCCCAGATTCAAACTAATCACAGCCAAATTTGTCTTCAAATTTGACACAAATCTGAACCAGAGTTAAGTTTTTATGTACTTACATAGCATCACACTTGACTAATGAGTAGCTCAATGGAAAAGGTGTTGTAAGAATAGAAAGAGTGTAACTGTTGCTTAAATGAAGCTAGGCCTTACAGAATGTGGCAAGCACATACACTCATGCAACATTGCAACATACACACACATGCACAGTCTTCACACAAACTGACAGCACTTCTGCACCTCTGCCAAATAATCACCTGTCAGAGGTAATGGATCTTTCCCAGATTCCCTACTTACCTCGAGCCCGCTTCCATAGTATGTAAGATGCTGCCAGGACAGCCACAATAAGCAGAAATAATCCCATACTGGAGAGCGCTATGATAACACGTGTCTCATAATCAAACCTAAGGGTTTAAAAATACAGATCTGGGGTCAGCTCACTTTACCCGGAACACAGCATACTAATGCTTCAATGTTGTGCCTGACTTCTGTTATTTGATTTAGGCTAAGATGAACATATGGACACATTTAATAAAAAATGTAAAAAAAAAAAAATTATACATGTTCTTATTGTAAATAATTTGGGACTTAAAGAAAATGTTTCATTGATTACTTCATTTCTTTATATTAAATTGAGTACCAAGGAGCAGCTGTTGTTGTGAGAGGTAGTGAGTTAGTTGTCGTTGGTGTTGGTGTTGTTGTTGGTGTTGGCGTTGGTGTTGTTGTTGTAGTTGTTGTTGTTGTTTTCGTTGTCGTTGTTGTTGTTGTTGCTTTATTATGGAACACACAGAGAAATTGGAAAGGAACAAAACAGAATCAGCAATTTGAATCAAAAGGCAACATATTCATTTTCCATCAGAGGTTTTAAGTGAACATTTTCCCAACATTTAATCAACAGATTAGTTTTATCTGCAAACCAGTCACGTAAACCAAGAGAAAGTAAAACTACACAGAAGAAGTCTGAAAACTCTGTCTGAAATAGTAATCCTGGGTCAGATAAGTTCCAGACATACCCTAAATGTACTACATTTGACTGGGCTCCTCTTCTTCTGGATAAAAAAGTTCTGTACAGAACTCCAAACTTTATGAATTGCAAGCTTTTTACAGTACTTATGAGCACAGCATGAGTTTTGTTATGATATAGCTACACTAAGATGCAGTACTAGGGTACCTGCAAACAAATCCAGTCTGTTTGAGTAATAAATGTTCAACTCGGAATCATTGATGTCAATGACGTGCACATCTATGAAAAGCTTAGATGATTAATTAATGTTAGGTTTATTATTATGAATGTCTTGGCTAAACTATTCATAATTATTTATTGGTGTATGGGCTGAACCATTCAGTACATCTATGTAATAGCAGTGAATACATACAGAATGCTAATTTGATTAAACCCACAGGTTACTTACTTGTGGAAGTGGCACCTCCCATTTTTGGTAGTAATAACTTGTGTGGTCTGAAACATGAGAGAATATGAATCAGTCAAGACGCAACAAGGATCTACAATCAACGACTGAAAAGCAAAAAATGCAAACACTCAACACAACCCAAATGGCACCATCTAACACAAAACAGTCTCAGCTTTAAGGTCAACATTAACTCTTGCATTTTCCAGCAAAATACAAAAGATTTGACATGATTTTGGCACTCTGACTGAAAAAAATACTTGACATTGTTTCTGAGTGTGCATGTTGTTGACTAATGTCTTGCCAAATGAACAGTTAAGTCAGACATGTTGCATTGTCATAAGTTGCACGTCATAAGTTGCATTGACCCATTTTTGCAATCTTGCTAGCTGTGGAAAGAACAGCTTCTTATGAAGAAAATATAGTCATCTGACCCAATCAAATCAAATACGATCTAATTTAAATCTAAATCCACATCTAATCTAACCCACTCTTTCCACTTAGTTAACATTACAAATCTTAAATCGAGCCTTATCTTCACATTGGTTAGGCAAAGTTGACCCGATATTTTAAATGCTCTTGTCTACGTTTTTGCACCTTCGTGATGTTATCTTATTACAACATGGCATAGCAAGACATTAAAGACATTAAGATGCAGAACAACAATAATAACAGTAAGGGACTGGTTTTACCTTCACCGTAGCTAAATGTACTATGCACTAACTGTAAATCTAGAAGCTTTTGAGCTTTATTTTTTACAATTCATCAATTTAATGACATTCCCACAATGTAACCATCATGAAAGTGTTTCTTTTTACATATTATTAGTAATAATCAAAATCAATAATAATAATATTTTAGCTTGCTAATTCTCTTCAGTGTACATCTCGCCACACAGTACCCCTTGCCAGAAACATTAGCCAGTGCTCAATGATTTCAGCTTCACTTTTGCAATTTACATTAGAAAGAAAGACTGAAAACATCTAATATGACTACGTGGGTCAGTGCAGTTTGTCTTGTTTCATCACCTGTTGAATGACTTTGCCTTTGTCCACAGCTACAATGCCTCCTGTGACTACGCCTAGTTCTCCCTAGCTTTGACAGATGAGACCACAATGGTGGAACTTTTGTGTAAAATAAGCTTGAACACGATCTCGCAGAGCACGAACAAATACTAACCAGTGTGTGTCTCCAATTATTCAGGCAGGACTCCTCCAGAGCCAGTACATTCTCTTCTTTTTGTGTGCAACTTGGAAGAAAGTGTCACAGCTGTGTCACTCAGACCTGGTTACCTTCCTTTTTTTGGCAGTGGAATGTCAGCAGCCACAAACTCTGGCCACAGTATGGAACTTTACACGTTTACAGCCATCTGTGTAGCTTCTGCTTTATGGTCTAATAAAATGATCATTGGAACTTCTCGTCCTTATTAATGTTCCATCACCATCAGCAATATTTTGTATCAAGCATGTTGCACAACATAATTTATAAGTGAACAGCCTCTGAGATAATGGCGTAAGAACTGGACATTTTAAGGGGAGTGTATTCTGATAGGAGAGCTCAGGGTTAAAAGCAGTTACCTCTGTATTATTAAATACTGTTCAGCTCTGTGCAAAAGAGACAGGAGAAGAAAGAACCAAGATCCCCTGCACATGCTGGACATAACTCATCAAAGCAGATCGTATTTCTTTCTTCCCAGTTTGCTGTTTAAGTAACACTTTGCGATAACAGTAACAGTTATATAACACCACTCAGTTGTTCAAACAGTTAAATCCTAGTTTCTACATAATAGTGAACAACCTTGCTACTGTTTTTTGATAATGGCACAATGGAAAATGGAAAATGTTTCATGCATTTCAAAGAGAAAGATATTAATAACAAATGAAAAGCTATGGTTACACACAAGTTATCCATGAGAGGGAAATGGGTTCTTCTGCAATTGATCTCCCTCTAATATTTGGTCATAATATTAATGCATGGAGTATATGTTTGCTATTTATATTGGTTCTGCTCACACAACAGAAGTCATGCAGCCTTGGTGCAAACTATATCACTGTTTTTAACGGTGAAACCAATTAATTTCAAACTTGCTTGAGTTTTAATTGTTGCCCTCTTACTTATTCTGGGGTCTTCCCTGCAACATGGAAAAACAGTGTCATTGTTGACATTTCCAGAAAGATTTTTGTTGTCTTTTGTGTTGGGCATTAATCCCGGAACTAGCTGTGTACAATACAGCTATGGCTCCTTCACTATCTAAGTGCACTGGTAGGCTACCTAGTGGAAAGTGCTCTTGAAAGACATAGAGATAGCAAATCACACTTTTTAAACTTTGCCAGCAGTTTGTTAATCTGTGGTAATGGACCTCAATCTATTGTAAATACTCTCTTGGGGAAAAATGACTTAGCTAGGAAGTTTGTGATGAAGACAGAATGTATAAAAGGCCCCTTCTTCTGGTCAGTCTTTGTACAAAGCAACCATGGGCAAAGTACTTCTGGTGTTGGGTGAGTTGTCCTGCAATTTATTAAATGTGATAAATATATTCAGACATATAGACATTATTATGCATATTATAATCACTAATGTATCTTGCTGACAGTCTTAAACAGAGCAACTCACAAAGTTAATATAGTATGATACCTAAATACATTTCATAGGAACAACAAGAACAACCATAACTAAGCACAGAAGAGCCAGAATTACAGTTAGTAAGCATCAGTCTGAAAAACAACGTTACATTAAACAGCATAGAAATGTACAGTAGTGCAAACATTTATCCGAATAATGTGAAAATAAAAATGTTAATGTAATATTAAATGTACTTATATCTTGTATGGTGCTCTGGGTAAGAGCATCTACTGGATGTCAAAGATATAAATGGGGCATTAAAGGTACTTATAGCTTGTACATTGCTCCAGATAAGACTGTCTGCTAAGTGACAAAAATGTAAATGTAAATAAAGCCTACCAATGGTCTATAAAGGTGTCTTCACCATAAATTGTAGTGTTTACATGGAACCAAACAATAATTCATGAGAGCAGCTTTCACATACATCACACTTACCTATTCATAGTCACAAGCAATTGTCATACACTACATAATAGTAGAATTTGATTATGGCATGTGAATGAGGTGTGCATTCCAGCACTGAAAATACTACATTGAAAATTCCAGGATTTATGCAACTGACTCATAAAGCCAGGGTTTAGGCTAACAGGCTTAGCATTTCCTTCCAAATAGTAACTTTTATTCAGCAATTACGAAATGGAGTGATGATGTTTTAGCCACTTCTACAAGATCTTGAATTGTTCCCCAATGGTGAATATCCTGAGGCAGTCATATTTTGCTATGTCTGTACTGTGTTGAATGATATAACCTATAGTATTAATATGTTGATGAAGATTATTATTATTTTGTTATTATTAGAATTTTCATTATTATATTTATTTCAAGCTGCCTGTATTTGGGGTGATTCACACAGCTTATTTGTGCATGTGTGTGTGCATATGTATATGTGTACATGTGTGCTTGTGTGTGTGTGTGTGTGTGTTTCCTGTCTTCACAGCTCTGGCCCTGCTGCTCCATGTGCAGCTTGGTAAGTACACCTCTGCGTCACATAAGTGCAGCCTCTCTGATATGTGTGAAAACATCAGTTACTAATGAAAAAATCCACTTTCCTTCTCTGACCCCTGAGAAAATCTCTTAAACCACTTCATCTTCAGAGCAAAGACATGAGGGAAACTAGACTGTCCATTACTGTGTCCCTGTGTCAACATGGGGATTGAGTTGCATATTATTCCTGCTAATCTAAGTGAAATAAAATGCATGGAAATTGTTAAAAACATGACACCTTGGGTCATATGGACATATGGACTACGGCAAGAATGGTTTGCTAGTCAGTATGTTTTCCCTAAATAAGCAACCATAGTTCTTCCTTTCAAGTAAGCCCAATTACTCAGATTTTTAGATAGGGAGATTCTGTTTTTTGCCATAGGATTTACTGGTGGGACATATCATATGCAAAGAATATCTGCACCATGCAAAGTGCAAACACTGTTTTGCTGTAATGGCCATATTTTATTTTACAGCAGAAGGCAGACAGATTAGAGTTATCGTTGTGCAACAGTGCCAAAGCAAACAACTGGTGATGCACTGCAGCCATTTTGTTCCATAGCATACACTGCCCATCAGGTTATAATTGGAGACAAGAATTACCTTAGCCTTTTACACTTTTTGAAGTACAAGGTGGTCAGATCAAGAAAGCCAGACTGAGTATTTTACCCTGGACGCCAGGTGTAATACCAAATTTAATACTCCAGTCTCCTGTCCTGTCAGCACAACTGGACCGCAACACACAATACAGTGACAACACAGAGAGTGATTTGTCAATCAGCGGTTTATGAGTGTTCTGAACTCTTTGACCTAAGTAACAACTATAAAGCTTTAGCAGGTTTCTAAAGCTATCAGCAGAGGACACTTCAGTGAATTTACGATCTTTTGCATGAGTTCATTGATCAATCCTGGCAGCATTGAATGCACATTATTTTTCATTAATTGTATTTTGCACCATCAGCCTGGTAAGGTGATATGGGTGTATGCACCAACAGAATTAGTTTTGAGATTTTTCCCTATCCCCTGCTAACCTGACATCTAATCAGTGTGCCATAACATGAACTTTAGCTCCTGTAATTAATAAGCAAGTTGTGTAAGGGCTATTAATGAGTCTTGGAAGGTAAATGAATTATAAGTCTGTGAACCACCCATCTTTGATTGTTAGTTACTGCATAATAAATTTGAATTAGATAAATTACATACTGTTTCCAGGAATTTTCCTCCACTTAAAGAGGTATAAATGCATGGAACCGCTGACCATGATTGGAAGCAGATAACTTTAGAGTGTTTAAGAACAGGTTTGATACAGTTCCAGATACCCTCCAGGCTGTGGGCAAAGTGATAAGCCCAACTGGGCTGGATATGTTGCCTGCGTCATTAAACCTCATATTTTCATAAAAAGAAGGCCTATTGAAGGGCATAACTGTAGCTCGTGAATAGCTGGTAGAAACAGATATGTTCAGACATAATTGTGGACATCAAAGTAACGTAGGGTAATGCTCATCTCATATGTTGTGTTTTTTGTTTCCTTGCCCACTTCCTCCAAAGGCTCCTCCTATATTTTGTCATGCTACTTCACCAACTGGGCACAGTATAGACCGCCGCCCACCATCTACATGCCCAATGACATCGACCCCTGTCTTTGTACCCACCTGCTCTATGCCTTCGCCACCATGAAGAACAACCAGCTGGCCACCTACGAGTGGAACGACGTGGAGCTCTATAGCCAGTTCAATGCCCTGAAGAACCAGTGAGTCCTACCTTGTCACAAGTCAGACAACAGCAAGCACACTCTCACTGAGAACACTCTTTCACTCTTGACAGTGTCTACTGACAGTGGACAAACCGCTATCCATTTTGCAAATCTATTTTTCCTCACATGCCAGTTATCAAGATTCATTCATCCATTTGCTTCCATCCAGACATAAATTTAACCATTCATCTATTTGCCCATTCATCCGTCCACCTGGCTCACCCATTTTCACTCTCGCTGTGTATTGACAGGAATGGAAACCTGAAGACCTTGCTGTCTGTTGGAGGGTGGAACTTTGGCTCCTCTGGGTAGGAATCTCAGTGTTGATGCATTTAGACATTACAATCTATTGCATTCTCAGAACATGCAAGCCCCGCAACACAGAACTTTGATGGCATGTTTTCTTTCTTGCTGAAGTCTATTCACATTCAACATGAAATGTGGGACAAATTACCTCTTGGTTGAGCTGGATAAAAGAATGTTGAATTTGAGGGTACACAACACAATCTCATTATGTATCTATACTTGACTTAATTATGGCAAATGTAGAAACAAACCCCAGACAGATTAATGTGTCCTGCAAAAATAAATAATTCTTAAATATGAAATATGTCCTCTAATTGGAACCGTATCTAGTCACCCCAGCAAATAGTTCATATTTCAATCTGTATGTTTACATAAGTTTTTAGAAGTTGCATTTACTTACCACTGTTTACAAGCCAAGTGTCTCTTCTCTCTTTCTGTTTTCTGTTCCTTACAGCAGTGTCTGCTAAAATGTACGTCTTGTCTAAGTTATGAAACTGTGAAGCATTGCCTTGCATTTCCTGGACTAGTGCCGTCAAAGGAAATGACTGTCATCATGCAACAAAATTTGACCAAAATTACCAATGCTCACTTATCTTTGTAGAGTTTCTATATTTGGCTGCTGTATGACACCATTTCCTTTACAATTTTCCAACATGTGAGATTTTACAGATAATTATGAGACAACACTCTCTCTCTCTATCCAGATTCTCTGCTATGGTGGCCAGCCCTACCAATCGTAAGACCTTCATTGACTCCGTCATTGTTTTCCTGAGGAAGTATGAGTTTGATGGTCTGGACATTGACTGGGAGTACCCCGCCAACAGGGGGAGCCCTCCACAGGATAAGCAACTCTACTCTGTCCTGTTGCAGGTCAGTGTACGGCTTCTGCTGCATTCTCAGCATGTAATGGTGTGTGTGTGAGTGAGGGGGTCACCATGGCAACTTTTTTTCCTATGATCTGGTCATTATCTAAGAGGCCCACAAGGCTATATGAAAAGTTAAAAATGCATACTTGTTGCCACTTCTCCAATACTTATACAATAACTCCTCTAAAGCCAAAACATTTCTGCATTCCATGCATCAGGAGTATCCCAAGGACAAGGAAAAGAATATTCTGTGAAAAAGTGAAGTGAAACAAGACAAAGACACTTTAATGCTCCATACCAGCAAGGATTAATTTAGTTTCTTTGAAGAGAAATATTCACTATTGTAAGGAAGTCAGCCAACACTTCTCACAAAAAATGACAAAACAGAAGCAAATCCACCAAAAGCAATCATTTATTTTTAAAAATCCACAAGCAACAGAGCCAGCCTGAGCACACAGTCAACTGCAGAAAAAGTGAGCTCAACACCCATATACCTGCATTTAAGGCTTACTGATTAGTGCAGGTGTTAGTAGATTTGAATGGGACAGCAGACAAAGAGGGTCCTTAAACATTTAACGTTTTAACAATTCACAAACAATTACAGTTTTGAGCAACAGTTGAAGGTTTTCCTTCATGGTTATACTCCATTACAATTATAATAGGGGGCAGGGAGCAGTTATGAGCAGCCTGGAGCTGCAGAGAAACATTGTAGGAAATGGAAATATTTTATCTAAATTCACAAAAATCTGGGAAACAGTACAAAGGTTTCTCAATTTCTTTTTTCAGTTTGTTCAAGACCTTTAATTGTTCTCTCTTACTGTAAAAAAAAAAACAAAAATAACAAAAACCAGCATAGCAGAGGTACATCACTGACATAATGATGATTCAAAATGACACTGAAATTAATTGCCTTGTAATGTTGGCCATTTAATGAATCAAACATCCTGTGTTCAGACATGTGTGGTAATGTTTAAAGTTCGCTGGGCAGTTTTGTGCAGAAATTGTACCGTTATCGATGTGGTTATCTTAACAGGAAACGAGGGCTGCCTTTGAGGCAGAGGCCAAGCAGAGTAACAGAGCCCGCCTCCTGCTGTCTGCTGCTGTCTCCTCAGGGCGTGGCACCATCGAAACAGCCTATCAGATCCCTCAGCTTGGACAGTAAGTGCTCATGTAATGGGTCGGGCTACCATTTGCCAACAACCACTGACTGGCATCCACTATAATCAAAACACTGTCTGCAGCAAAGTACAATGATTGGTTAAAGTCAGAGAATTATTAATAATGCCAGCCTCACCCTCAGATCACGTTGTACCATGCTGTTTGCCAGAACACCATAAGGTCATCACATTCTGTAAAATTCCTGAGGACAGGGCAAAACTGTCCAGTTATTATCATGCCGGTGTAAACTCTGAGAGCAAACCTATAAAGACATTAATCATGGCTGAATTTTGAGCTGCATGGAAGATGTCAGACTTAGGGTCACCCAACATACCAATAAAGTCTGTATTAGAGATGAAACAAGATGAAAATTTAATATCACGATTATAGTGATCAAAATTATCACGATTACCACGGTTATTATGGCAGTATTGTTAAAATGTGCTGAAAATGTTCAAAAAATACTGATACACAAACTGAAATCATTTCACCAAGTTTTATATTGAAAACCACAAATAAACTATGCAGTTTTATTTGCATAAACGTTAAAATAATAACATAACCAATGAATTGTACAATAGTCTACTATGTCTTTTATAGATGACATCACTTTCTCAGGCTACAAAAACACTCTAAAATGAAGTGCAGATACGTGTTTTTAAATGCAAAACTTAAGCTACCTGGTTCAACATTCCCATGCACGGCTACAGTTGCTTCAATGAGCTTGTAAGGAAGATGTGAATTTCCGAGTGAGGACGCTAAGGATGCTTATTTGCAAATCAAGCGAAAAGGGAAGAGTCCAGTCTGCTTGTGCATGTTGTTTTCTAAACGTCTTGGTATAATATAGGCTGATTTGTAGGGCATTTCAGAATATCATGATAATGCTGAAGAGGGCAAATTAAACAGAAGTGTTTTCCAATGTTCAGTTCCCCCTGACAGCAAAGTAGGCTGACTCAAGACTTCGTAAGAGTTCAACTATTTACTGAACTTCAGACAAATACAAATAATGCTGTCACACATCGTAGTTACGCTGGAAAATTCATACAGAAGGAGGAAATAAACTGGTCTAAACAGTGTTCTGTTTCAAGAATATGCAAATACAAACGTACATGGAATTCATTCTTAATAGCAAATCAGTCCTCCTAGAAAGCTGAAAAATCTCTGCAGCGCCGTCACTACCTTCCGCCATGTTTTCACTGACACAAAACCAAACCCACGTTGCATGCTGCGCCTGCGCGTTTGTGTCTGAGGGACTTGCTAACTTTGGTTGATGCTGAGCAGTATTTAACGTGAGTGTTTCAAAGCGCGGTAATCAACCACGGTTTTAATGATAATTCAAATTTGAAAAGGTAATACTAACCGTCGGGAATTTTACCGCGGTTTACCGTGAAACCGGTAACCGTTTCATCCTTAGTCTCTATTGTTCCTTTCAAGACAGAAATGAATGGTATTAGGGCAAAAAAGGATCCTGATTCAACTATTTTCCTTTGATGAGTCATGCTCATAACCGAGCTCTCTCCCAAACTTTCAGATTTGTAAACCTCTTTTGCTCACTTGAAAGCTGAAATGTTGAATCACCGTCATCATGATTTTCTTTCTTTACACTTGATGATGAACATCACAACGTGGAAAGTACTGTTGCCAAGGGTCTGCTGTATGTGGTTATTTTGACAGATGTTATCATAGGCTATCTCAGGAAATTACCACATTTCCACGTAAGAGGCATTTGTCAGTTTGTCTGTATGGATGTCACTAAAATACATACAAAAATAGTGCTGGGCGGTATGACCAAAAGCGACCTGTAAACGTAAACGTGTTATGCAGTGGCGGCTGGTGAGCTGGAAACAGGGGAAGCGGAAACACTACCTTTAAATCTATGATTACTTTCAACCTGTTTCAGCCTTTATCCTGCTTGATTAACAGTAAAACAAATAATTCACAGAATAATCTACACCAATCGCGGAAGTAGAATAAATGATTATGCTGAGATTGTCTGAAATTTGTGTGCTATTGCGAAAGCTACAGCATGAGATTGTTTAATTAACAAGGATGGCAATTTGAATAATTAAGTGGCAAGTAATCCCAAAGCTTTCTCTTAAATGTTTCACATTATAGCTTTCTTGTCTTACAAAATTCAAATTACAAAACGAAGCTAAATTTAGTTAAATCGATTTAAATTACTGAGAATAAACTTTTAGGTTAGGTTGAGTGCAATGAACAATAACGTTTAGAACACAGACCTCACAAAAGCTGTGATGTGTCATGAACGTTTAACGTAGCCTAATTTAAATCGATAAATGTCATCCTTGTTAATTAAACAATCTCACGTTGTAGCTTTTGCAAGCACACAAACAAAAATTTCATGAATGCATGTTGTACAGCATTTTTCAATGACACACGTTCTTATGTAATCCTTGACACTGACAGTCACGTCACGATTAATTCAAACAGAGCTTAGTTGCGTAAACTTACCAACAACGCGCTCATCTAACCTAAGTAAAATATTGCATTGTCACCGCTGTTTTTTTTTTTTTTTTTAATTAATGCAAAATAAAACGAGACAAGTTTTCAATGTTAGCTGTGTGCCGTGATCAAGGCAAGCAAGCTAGCTAGCTGGCTACCTAGCGGTTAAAGGGAACTTCAACTTCAGGACCGCTGATGTCGCATTAAACGCGATGATATCAAACTACGTGACGTATATTCAGAAGAATATAATCGTTTGTACAGTCCATGCACATTAACTAATTAATAGTTAGTCTCAGTTGTAGACAGAACTTGAGAATCGTAGCCAAATATACTTTAATTCTCGAGCACAACCGCCCCGGCCCGGGTCCTAGCGGATAAGTCTAGGGCTGAATTTCTTTTTTCGAAAAATTGTTGTGTGCCATGGTGTTTTGCCCTGTTAAAGAGAGTAAGTTGTGAGTTCTTAATTGTGTTATAAAGTTATAACCGTTAGTAAGGGTACGCACAGTTAATTGGGTCCCCTCTCAATACACTCTGCACAGCGCTCCGTAGCGCTTCTAGCGGCGAACAATATTATATAATTTGCTGCCTACTGAAGCGTTACAGCTGTTGTTTCAGCTATGCTATGGTATGGTGGTATATGAAAAATTCATACCGTACGGGAAATTAAAACCCAGCACTAACAAAAAATGTAAAATAATGTATCATCTTTAATGTGATAGAAGCTTATTGATTTTGTTTTTAATTTTGTTTTTGAATAAGTAGTGATCATGTGTTGCCCATCACCTCTTGGAAAACAACAGCAACTGTATAGAAACGGTTTATATTAATCTCACCCTCTACTGCCTCTACTGATAAAACACTGTTACTGCTGCAGTAGTAGTTCTGTCAAGAGCATCAGTTAATGAGTGGCAGTACTGCTGTGATCTGTGAGGTTCAGAAATCCTATTTCATCTGAGAGCTTTGAGCATCCTCAAGTCTTCCTCCCCCTCTCCCTGATGGGTGCAAACTGATCAATCGTCTGCGTATTACTGACATTGACTGTGGCATGGTCTCTCTATCTATCTAAGGGCTCTGGATATGATCAATGTGATGACCTATGACATGCATGGCTCCTGGGATCCCTTCACTGGAGAGTGCAGCCCCCTGTACAGGGGACCCGCAGACCAGGGTGCCTACATCTACTTCAATGTGGTGAGTAGTGTGTATGTGTGTCAGTGAGTCTACATGTGTATGTGTGTGTGCGCATACATGTGGGGCAGTGTGCAATCAGAGCAGTCCAGTTAACCCTTTCAGCACACCTGGCTGGTGATGTCACAACATTTTTGTTGTGCCGCAGGACTACGCCATGCACTACTGGCAGAGCAACGGCGCTCCCGCGGAGAAGCTGCTGGTGGGCTTCCCCACCTACGGCAACACCTTCACCCTGACAAACCCCGCTGACCACGGCGTTGGCGCGCCTATCTCTGGTGCCGGAACCCCCGGAAAATACACGCAGGAAGCCGGAGAGCTGGCATACTTTGAGGTACCAAGTGATAATAGTCACTTCAGGTGCTTGAATGCAAACCACCTATGATGACTTCTATGTCCTAGTCCTGTTTCCTTTATGGGTTTGTTAAGGTTCGCTTTCCTTTACAGGGTCTTTAAGGCTCTGTTTTCTTTACGGGTTCTTTAAGGTGTTGTGTTTTCTGTGCCCCAGATCTGTGGCTTCCTGCAAGGAGCTACTGAAGTTTGGAACACCCCTCAGGATACGCCCTATGCCTACAAAGGAAACCAGTGGGTGGGCTACGACAATGTCAAGAGCTTTGAGATCAAGGTAAATCTTCTCATCCAGTCAAAGTGGGTATCATTTTCGCATAGGACTTGATCCAGCTTAGTGGTATCCAAATACATATGAGAACTCCAGGTCTTCTGCCCCAATCTAATAATGGCATGGACAGCCCAGTGTGTGAGTTCAACCTCAAAAAGATGACTGCACAGCACAGTCTGAAAAAGTGAGATGGGACTGCTCAGATAAACCTCTGACAACTGTATGGTTGTGAGTGGGGTTGGAAAAATGAGTCTGTTTCTTGTCCTGTGAGATATGGTTTATTCAACCACACACTGTTGCTGTCCCTCTGTAGGCTCAGTGGCTGATGAAGAACAACTATGGAGGAGCCATGGTGTGGACCATTGACATGGACGACTTCCTAGGAACCTTCTGCAACCAGGGCAAATACCCACTAATCAGTGTTCTCCACAAAGCTTTTGGCCTGGACCAAGCAAGTAAGGACCAGAAAATCTATCCAGAATGCATTGCATCTCTATTGCATGACCCATGTGTTTTTAATGTAATATGATAAAATAAGACAAAAGATGAGCATTACATCTGATGTAGCCCTTCGCTACATAACTATAGTAACTACTGTAGCTACAGTAGTTACTGATTTCTCTGAATTACACAACTTCACTTCAGACTGAAGGTTTGAACATTTCTGACCATCTGTTGTGACATCACTGAATTTATCACAATCAGTTCAGTACATCCAGCATGGTCGCCTGACACACACACACACACACCCATGCATGCAGGCAGACACACCTAGATGCACTCACACAAACACGTGCTCAGATACTTTCATTGCAGAAATGGTCACTTTTCTGTTTCCCTGTTGTAGGCTGTAAACCCCCTGCTACTCCCCTGCCCCCCATCAAAGGAGTGACCACTGATGGAGGCAGCTCTGGGGAGAGCTCCAGCAGAGGCAGCTCCAGCGGAGGCAGCTCTAGCGGAGGTGCCAGTGGAAGCAGCTCCAGCGGCACTAGTGGCATGGACAGCACCTTCTGTGTTGGCAAGGCCAATGGACTGTACCCTGACCCCTCCAACAAGAACCAGTTCTATGAGTGTCTCGGAGGCAAGACCTACTTCCAGAACTGTGCTGCCGGTCTGGTCTTTGATACCAGCTGCTCCTGCTGTAACTGGGCATAGAGCTAGCTACCACACTCTGACTAGAGATCCATTCAGAGAGCTGCATTCATAAACCTGGACAACACCAGTGAGACATTTTCTGTGACGTGAAGCTGCATGGCCTTCACTGTTTCACTGTCTAAATGGGTCTTCTTTTAGTCAAAGTCATCTACTTTTTTGGTGTATAAATGCAGCTCTTTCACAAATCTGTTGCTTTTGAAAATAAAATGTAAAGAAAACAAATCTTTATTTTGAGATTTTTGGGGGAAAAACTAAAATAAAAAAAACAATGTGGCTTTTTGTTTTGGGGACCTGTAGCTAACCACCCGGAGAGCCATCTGACGTAACACAGAAGAATGCAAAGAAAAACAGTGTTTTAAATATCCGGTATGTTTTGCATATCAGTGCTGCTTAACAGCTAAGTGTCACCATTTAACCACAGTTAACTCTTTGCATGTAAAACTACAGTGTTTCTAAAATACAAATTGAATTTACATCTGGGCCTTCATGAAACAAATGTTATTTTACTCCAACACCCCAACATTGCTGTGATGAATATTGTTTATACAAGATATTTAGAGTGTTGTGTCTGGCTTGTTCTGAGGGAATTTGGTTTCTACAATGTGTGAACTCAGTCTGTCTGAGGATGAAGTTGCAGGAATCTTGCTAATCTGTACCAGAAAACAGAGGATAATGTATATGTAATACTCATTATTCAGCACTTCCAATAAAGCAAATTTTAGCAACATAATCTTCCCAAACTTGTTTTTTTCTAAACAAAAATACAACATGCAAGGAAGACAAGATTTTACCAAAGCAGAATCATAATCTCATCAATAGATGTGTCAGATAATAAATTACTTGTCTTTTATCAAACTGTAATAAATGAGAAAATGTATCCAAGTCACATTTTACGAAATATGTTGCCCATTGGTTTTGCAGACATGAAAGTAAACACGCAAGAACCTAATATTTTGTGGGGACAGGGGAATTAAATTAAGGTTTATAATAAAGCAACACAGATTTTGCCAAGATCTTTAAAATGTAAAAACTGCTTGGACTAACCTCAAATTCAAATGTACAATCATTAAAAATAGCATTGTGAGGGTCATATTACCTCATTCAGCAATAGGAATATTAAATTAAACACTTCAAACTGAGTGGAGACAGGAAGTACTGGGGTATTCAAACCTGCCTCACATGCAGCAGAAGCTAAGCAAAGATAAGCACACCTTAGTTCTAAAAATATAATGATGATTAATTGGTGTGAAGCACATGGCTTCCGGGTACCAGCACAAGTAATACAAAAGAGAACGTTATAAGCGCCAGAAAAAGAAAGGTCATTTCATTATGTGTGTTTGTCATTTTTTTATTCACCACAATGCCTGCAATGATAAGATTTTAAGAGTACCTACTGGTGCTAAACTGGGATATTCTTCATATTTTTCATATTCTACAGATATTCTCTGACCACTTGAGTCAATGCACATGGAAAATGGGTTACATGATGTCTTGCCCCAGATACAGCTCAGTGAGGACTGCTTCCAGACAGCTACAGCCAAACAGAGTTGAGAAAGCTGTCTACGGCTTGACCCTAAACATTTTTGTCATATTGACAGGGAGTCTGTACAATTTTGCTTTAATGTTTAGGGAGTGTGTCTGGTCCTTTATCAGGAATGGCACTTTCATGGGAGCTAAACGCGGGTCTCTGTGCTGTGTAGTGTGTAGTGTGTAGTGTCTGGGCAAGCTCTTCTCAAAGGAACCTGACTGAATATATATTTAACCTGACAGGAAAGACCGGACTTCCCATTTCCCTTGACCTTTTAAAAGCACAGTGTACTGAGTTTATATGTGGCATGAAAAACTCATTCTGGAAGCTACATGTTTGAGGCTCACTCATGTTTGAGTACTATATGAGTAAATATATTAATGAATTAGTTAATGGCTAAGTTGCATTGCTGATTCTAAAATCATATTGAGGTTGAATGGCCTCTGGAAAATGCCTGTAATATCACTTTCAATCAAAATCATATGTGGCATGCACAGGTATGGTCAAAGGAGTGTATGTGTATAGGATTTTACTCCTTATACACACATTTGAAATACATCAGACCTGATTTGTAATATCTTTTGGAAAGTTACAACTTCTCAACTTTACGTGAATTGCACACATGAAAAACAGCCTGTTTCACATGAGAAGCCTCCACTTTTTGCAAGTCTCCAATTTAAAATAAAATTAGCAAATAAAAATTAGTAATAATTTAATAAGGACATATATGCCCAAGCATCAAGTTAACACTTTTGACAGTGTTATTTGTAAGACTCTATCATTTAATCTCTTGGTAAATATAACTAAAACATTTGACAGTTTTAAGGTAGGCTAATTACTGCTGCTATCCTCCTCGCAATAAAATAAATCGCAAAAAATCGATGTAAGTTCTAATGCTGTCAGTGCTCCAAACAAACCAACAAAAAGGAAACTCTTAGCAACCTTTGCCATACTACGCGAGTTGTGTGAATGATTACTCATCGATATAGTGCATACTTAAGGTATCTCATCCAAGCTGGGCTTTTTAACCTTAAACGTTAACTCGCTGGAACAGTCTGCTCTATAGCCGCGGCTCGCAAGGGCCTCTTTTTGTTTTCCAATCAGTGCCACCTCAACCTATCCGATTTGGGGGGAGGGCGAGAGGGGCGGGACAGTGATGGTGACAGGATTCAAGTCTGTCCAATAGAGAGTAGAGTAATTATTTTAATTGCCCAGTTGACAAATTCGTGATCCCCCAGTCTGCTGTTGTGGGGCTGTCCTTAAAGGGAAATGCTTCTCTGTGGCAGCAGACAATGTAGGTTGTCCAGGGCCTGCAGATTCATTTTTTTTTATTCACATTTTTGTGTTCCAGAGGGTATAAATTGAATAAAACATTTTAAACACATTTCTTGTTTTCCCCAATTATATATTTTTTTTCTTTAAAGGTGGAACTGGTTTTAATTTTTGCCGACTGTAATTAGCTGCGTTGCGGTAGCTAGCTCATTAGCTAGCTAGCTACCAGCCAGTTGTTACACAACCGAAAGGTTTTAGCTTGGTAGCTATTTTCCTTGGAGTTTTCTTCTTATGTAATTAAAACCTTCACAGTATTTCGGCAAAATGTCAAGACCAACGAGGTACGTTTTATTTAGCTATTTGGTTTTTCGTTGCTAGTTGCATTGCATGTTGTAAGATAGCCAGCTGGCTACCTACTGTTGATATGCGTTACCTTCTCTTCCACTAAAATTAAATTGGGTTAGATTTGAGTAACGCTAGCTAAATCTGCTAGACACGCTAGCTTGCTCATTCGGTTTTGAAGGTTTTTGTGCGAGATCCTGCACATAGCCATCTAACTACATGCCTTCTGCGTGCTCTACAAAATACCTTGCCGTTAAAATGAACTTTTTTAAATCGCAGAGACGTTTGATAGTGGGGTAGTATGTACACCCATTTTATGCAGTTAGCTGACTGGACGTAGGAGTGGTCGGAAGGTATCTAAGAAGCAAGCTAACAGTTACAGCTATGGTTATTGTGGCCATTAGTTATCTGATGTGAGCCATTGCTGCCTACCTAGCTACCTGCCTGTGAGAAGCTGCTCATCACACATTCCCTCTTCATTTAATTTTTCGTTAGTAAATCAGTTTATAACAAATAAACCATGGCTGTGGTAATGACAGGTAACGTGTGTCGAAATGAATAAAGTGTTACGCATCTAAATGAGGCGTAAAAATATTTGACCTAAATTGAAATTAAATCAGCTTTTAAATGCAAAAAGCTGACGCCAACGCTTATTTAAATTTAGCCAACACTTGTAGCTAGCAAGGGAGCTATATTTTAATAAGTTGCACATGTCCTTGAAAGTGGATCGAGGCTTAGACAAACTTCCTGTCACGTGGTGAGTGATAGATTTGTGTGATTGTGACCGTTAACTTTGGACAGGTCACACCGGACACGTGACCACGTTGCGACAGTGTAACAGTTTATTACATCTAAAGGGAGACGGTTACAGCCGTACAGTCGGTCATAAATCCACCTATGAACTTTTCGTCATACTCATAAATTAAAACCTTTTATATAGCACGGTGCATTCTGGAGGGAAACCAGGCGCAGGGACCTGCATAGAAAGTTCCTAACCTGGCACATCACCTAAATACCTCATCACTTTTAAAAAGACATCCCATCTGCTCACCATTGTGGTAATGACACTGAGACAGTCAGGAACTGTGGGGGAATATGAAACTTGATCAACCACACACTACACTCTTGACATCTTTAGGGAACTGAGCTTGCAACCAGCAGGCTGCAGGTTTAGTTCCCACGTGGTACAACCCTGCTGTTGTACCCTTGAATAGGTATTTAACCTGTATTGTTTCAGTAGACAGCCAGCAATATCATGGGTCATTTGTCCTAGGTTATTAAGATGATGAAGCAAAACACATTACAAAATTTGGAATAATGAAAATTGAGATGCAATACTACAAAAGCATCACCACAGTGCTTAAGCATGTTTGCATCAAGATATAAAAACAGAACTCCATTAAGGGAAAAGTGTTTTATTTATTTGGAGGCTGAGAATAAATTGTACATTGTAGTTTTCATAAAACAAAAGTACTTTTCCTTAAGACCGTCTCAGGCGTTGATAGACCTGCACACATGCTCAGGTTGTTGGGTTGTTGATTCTGTGCTGACTGAGTCTGGTGAAAAAATCTCTTCTGCTCCACCATAATCAAAGCTTTGCTCCCTACCAACAGTAATGTGAAGTCCACACTGTAAACCTGTAATTCTGTTTTTATATATTTATTATGTATTTGTAACTAATCAGTCTTACACTTTAAAATGACAGATTGTATCTCAGGAGACACCACCTGTGCATCCACACATGCTTATTGGCTCAGAATTTGTGGGAAAGCATGTGGGTTTGCTGTATTCTGGTACAGAGATTTAAGGGAAGGGTTCTTAAGTCCTGGGGTTGGAGCTGCTAAATAGGTGTGTGTTTGCCAGTCAGCAGCTCAACATTTTAAATTCTATGTTTGTCTCACGAAACCAGGAAATTGAATCCACCCTCCGTATCATCTCATTTAAGGCAATGAAACTGAAGCTTCTCTTTGTTGATGTCTTTCAATCCAAATGTTTTGTTATAGCACATTTTTACAATGGCACTTGCCATAACGCACTGAACGCAGCGCATGGTACTTTTTTTAGAGAGTGATTGGAAGAGCCATATTACTCAGGGCCACATGGGGAAATACTTTGCCATTGACCTCTTCAGTTTAGGGTTATAGAAATATTAAGATTTTTTTATGCCATTGGCAAAATTGAAGGTTGTATTTTCTCAAAAATAAAGGACTGAACATCCAAAAACACCTTTTGCCCTATTATCACTCATCTGTGAATTTTTCTCATCTTTCCTCCTATGTGTATTTAATGGAACAGTCCCTTGCACATTACAACAAATAATATATAGACTTGTACCTTACATGTTTGGTGGTTTTGCCTTACTTTGCAACTATATAAACCTAATGTTTTTTCTTTCATGTATACCTGCCTTCTACATGCAGCTAAATTGTTTTAAAACAATTGGTATACATACATACAATCAACCACAGTTGTTCACATATGTGTTTGACATGCATGTGCAAGCTGTAAGCCAATAGTGATGCTAAAATCCAACCACTAAAGCCAAACCTAATTAAGAGATGTGCAACTATCGTACTTTAGCTGTACTGCAAATGTTTGTCCTGCATCTGTGTTGTATGGGTTATAATTACGAAAAATTACACAAATAAATAAAGTAATAATTAATAATTATTTGTGTAATAATAATACACAAATAAATAAAGTAATAATAAAGTCTTTTAATATTTAAATCAAATACAATAACACAAATATGAAAAGCAATACACATCTGAAGGTTTTTCAATTTTTCAAATTTTCTTGCATTTTTTTTCTCTTGATTTGTTGTTGGTCCAGCTGATTAACTGGTGTTGTATGGCGTTTGGGGTGTCAACCACACCCATAATGCCTGCCCCAGGAGTGTGATTGATTAATGCAGACAGCTATGCATTCAGAGATATAAAATACACTAACAGAGAAATGCTAATCACACAAATGACATTGAATTTTTTCTGGACTGAGATGGGAAAGCAATTGAAGTAATTACCCAGGTATAACACTGATAATAAAGGTCATGTGGTTTATAGCATTCTACATTTTGTATGTTATTGATATTTCAGCATTGATATGGTGTAGGAGAGGATAGGGAAGCTGCCTTGTACCCAGAAGGTTGCAGGTTTGAAGCCTAGTTGGGATAATGTATCTACACCCTTTTGCAGGGCATTAGACTTGAATGACCTCTAAATGCCCAGCTGTATGAGTGCCTAATGTGTAAAATGAAAACTTTGTAAGTTGTCTTTATAAGAGAGTCAGCCTTCTCCTTGATGATGGTCAGTTGTATGCATGTTCTGTTTCTGCAGAAACAGGAAGGTGGTTGATTATGCACAGTTCGAGGAATCGGACGATGCAGGTGAGTGCCATGTTGTAATATGATGTATGTATGTGTATGTGTATGTTTGTAATGTGATGGTCTACATCTCACTCATAAAAGTTTTTAATATTCCAATAAACAATTCAGAATGCCTTGGCTGGATGATTTCTAGTAGTCCATAGCAGAAGGTTCTGTGGATGCACCATCGGTAAATTGTGGGAAAACGTAAATGTGATCTGACCGAGGATCCTGTCCTTGGTTTCCACTGTGCAGATGAGTATGGCAGAGATGCGGACAGACCGAAGAAACTACGTTCACCTGGAGACGTGAAGCACAGGAAGAGGTCTGGGAAGAACTCCCAGGAAGACAGGTGAGTGGGAGTGGCAATGCCTGCAGGAGAAGGGGGGTTGTGGGGGTGACAGGGCTGTGGCGCGTAGGGATTTAGGAGGTGTGCTTGTTGCCTGGGTTTTAGGTTTGGCTCCCAGATACAACCCCAATATTGTACCTTGGGAGCACGTACTTGACCTGTATCAGTTTTGTAAAATCCAGGTATATAAAGGAATACTGTCTTGAGTGTAAGCTATGTAATTTTCTTTTTGAAGTAAATCATTATGAAAAACGCTTTAAGTGTTTGCCTCATGCCAGTTCCTATTTTCCTATGTTTGTCACTAGATCTTATATTTAGATATGAATGGTATGCATTATTTGTCAAATATATGGTACATGTGGGCAAAAGCCACTTCTCTCCTGTGCTCACCCAAACATCATGTGTTTCCCTTTTCCAGTGAAGATTCTGAAGACAAAGCCCCTGGATCCAAAAATGATGAATCAGAGGGTGAGCCAGCAGTTTCCTCAGAACTGAATTCAATGTGAATATTTAATAAATGTCAGGGATCAGTTATAGTTCCCTGAAGCCCAGGCCCTTTTAAGCTCTCTATTATTAGTGGAGCACTCCAACAAAAATAAAATATTTGTATACCTTTACACTCAGATATCTATTTCTGTCAACACAGCAGATACACACGCATATCAGTATGTTTCATACTTTTTATTTTGATCATCCTTTCTCTCATTTTGTTGTTATGCTTCTGTTATTTTGTGCTGGAAGTCACTCTGGATAGGAGTGTCTGCTAAATGAATGTAATGTAATGCCGTATGGTCTGAAAGACACAACATAAGCCAGCTGCAGGGATGTGGTAGACATTGGTTACCTTGCTGAAGAAGGCTTACATAACCTCACTATTGCCACCCTCCCCCCTGCTGCATTTCAGATGACTTTGGCAGCGATGAAGACAATGACTTTGGGGAAGAGGATGACGATGATGGAGGTGACAGTGACTACGACTCCAAAAAGGCCAAAAAAGGAAAGAAAGCCAAGATGGAGAAAATGAGCAACCGGAAAAGGAAACGACTATCAGGTATAGTTTGTTTGGTGATCTTTAGACCCCAAAGTTACTGTGAATATCAGTGCAGAGAAATCAATGCAGCTGAGCATACCTGAGCATTTAGAACTCAACTTAAAGTTTTAACAGAGGCCCTTGTCCAAGTAGACTTTTTATTTCTTGGGACACATGAAGTGTACCACCTAAATGACCTCATACATGCCATAATTTCAGGCATTACAGAGCTAATAGAGTAGAGTGGAATTCAGGCAGTGGTCAATTCAGATTAAGTGGAGATCAAGCGGTACTGTCCAGATTAATGAAGAGGGCTGGACAGCAAGACGTCTCCTTCATCTCTGCTAGCAGTACTGACCCCTGCTGGCTGCACACTGGTACTGCCACATACGCCACACACTTGATTTCTTTGCTTGTGTATATGTGTGTGTACGTGTGTGCACGCATTTGTCCCTGCAGACGACAGTGACGAGGACAGTGTGGTGGGTAAGAAAGTGCGACAGGTGCGGCGGGCAGCCACCAAAGCGGTGTCCAAACAGAGAGAGATGCTGCTGGGTGACCGGGGCAGTGAGGATGAGGAGGATGATGACGACCAACAGGCCTATATGGACGGTGAGAGACGACGATTTCTGTCTGCTTTCTTTCACTGACCTTGTTTTCTGTTCTTCCTGTATTTCTTTTTAAACAAGCTCTTGATGTGCATGAGACATTTTTCGCTGACAGAAATGGGCTTATATACTGTATTTATGTCATATTTATTCACACATCACATCAGAATAGTATAGAGAGTGAGACTATTACCCAATTTGACACATTAAGTTAAATTATTGCTTTGTGTGGTTTTCCCTTTTAATAGATTAAAGTCAACACAATATCAGAAATAGACTACTTTGATTAGACTACTACTTTTTCAATGATATGGATGGGTTTGACATTTTTGTATGGGACAATAATGTTTGCTGGCATGAGAGGAATGGCAGTACATAAGCCCTGATTGGCTAGATGGTGACAGTGCTGTTGGCCAATTGTAAATGACAGTCTACAGCAGAGAGATTGACACCTGTCTGCTCCTATCCCAGAGGACTCAGGCAGCGATGAGGACTTCATGGTGGATGACGATGATGACAGTGACTATGGTCGATCCAGGAGGAGGAGCAAGAAGGTGGTAAGAAGAAGCAGGCAAGAGAAGAGGGCCCCCAAACCCAGGCTAAAGGCCACAGGTAGCTATCCTTTGGTAAATTGCACTGTACCTGTTTAGAACTGCAGCCCAAAGAGGGGGATCTACTTAATCAGAATCCAGACTCTGTAAGCTTGTGTGGTGTGATAAGGTCCTTCCCTTCAATAAGCAACAAAGGCACAAACATGTATGTGTTTAAACACACATAATTGTTGTACTTTGGTTGGAGCGTAGCTTGTGGTGCTTCTATGCTGGCTTTTACAAAAAATTTACATTGTGGCAGAAGTGTTTTTTTAGTAAGAGTCCTGTTTTAAAAAGCAAGGTATTCACCATCTTGAAAGCAAAAAGTACCTTGTCTAGCATCAGTTTGAATCTTCAAAAATAGGGAGCAAATTTAATCTTTGCTCCCTGACTGCATCTCAAACCCACACCACCCAGAGGGATCCCTGCTGTTGAGCTCATTCAGGTGTGGGACACAGCAGTAATGTAAAAACCATCCTCTGCACTTCAACAACACATCACTTTTCATAAGCGAAAACTCTATCACGGAATCACCTCTTTTACGTTGCTTCTTTTGAATTGCAGTGAATGTTTAGAGGTTTTCAAGCGAATTCAGCTTATATGTGGACATGAAAATGTCTCTGGGGATTATTACTTAACAGTACGGAGTCATGTCACCCCCCTTTTCTGTAGTGAACCCCAGTTCCATGAAGGGCAAAGGCAAAGGGCGACCTCCAGCAGGCCCCACTGATAAGTCCTCCACCAAGGAAGAGGAGGATGACCCTGAGAGCACCCGTGAGGAGGAAGAGGAGGAGGAAGAACGCGTGCAAAAAAAAGCTTCCCCTCCCACAAAGAAGACAGAAGAGGAGGAGGAGGAGGAGGATGTCTCGGAGGAGGAAGCTCTGTCTGGGGAAGACTAACTGTCCCCGAACGGAAAAGCTTCTATTTTACCTGTTTTGTCCTGGTTTTTGTTTCCCCTTTAGAGCTTTAGGGCGGTCTTTCTCAGTTCTAGTCCCGATGACTCACCGTGTGTTCAGGATTTAATACCAGGTAGACTCAATTAATCTGGTCTGACTGAGCTGTTATGAGTTGAATGCTGATCTAGATTTGCCATCTCATTGACAGTAATCTACTTTAAGTATCCTGGAAGAAGTAATGTGTAACTGAAGGTGTGCTTTTTGTCTATAAAAATGTAAAAAGGATCTTTCTCAGCTTTTTTTGATTTGTGGCATTTTAATTACAGGCAGATTGTATTGATACAGATTTTATTCAATGTAGTTGACTGAGATTTGTTGTTTGATTGGTATAGTCTGTCAAACAACTACTTAATTATGCCTGTAAGTGAGCCTCATTAATTGAGAAAGCTGCCTTTAATTGAAGAGGCAGATATTGACAAAAATAAGTTAACTTTCATCTTTTAGCAGCACACACACACCTCCAATAAGACAGCTCCACTCATAGATAACTTATTGCAGATACTTTGTCAAGTTTTTTCAAATCCAGATCAATCTGTTAATTGAGTGGAATTAGTTGAGCTCAGTTGTCACACTGGCAGGAGCAGGATTGAGAAACGCTGCTCTTGGTTTTCAGTTTCAATCTTGGCCTGACTCAACGGTTTGGGTGTTTTCATTTTGGTTTGTAAGTAGCATCTAAACAGGACTTTCTTTCTTGTATGTGTGTGAGAGCAAGCAGTGTGTGTGTGTGTATGTGTGTGTGTGTATTTGAGGGGGTGTAAGTGTTGGGATGTACGAGGTATTAGAAATAAGAAACTTACCAGCCCCTGTGAATGTACAGCTCAAACAACATCCTTGTTCAACGGTAGCAGTTTTCCACTATGTTCTTCGCTTATCATGTAACGCTAACTTAAGAGATCCTGCCATAACCTTTTAAAACTCCCTTATACACCCCTCCCATTTATTAAAAGACAAAAATGTCTGGGAATGGAGGATGTGGTATCGGTTTGGCTCAGTGTGTGAGAGACAGCTTTGACTGGTAAAGACAGGGCTCAGGGTCAGTGCAGCTTATTCTGTGCTGACTGCCCTGGAGTGAATGAAAGATACAGTTTACATTCTACATTCTGGAACCCTGAATGTCTGAATTTTGGAATCCCATCTGGATATTTTATAACTTTGCCCCTCACTGTTTTCTCATTGTGTAACTGAGCTTAGAGTGCAGTCCCCATACTCCCTAGAATGGGGTGTATCCCACTTCAAAACAGTAGACATGCCTTTTTATTTGCAGTGAAGCATGTGCAATTTTTATGTGTTTAATGTCAATAAATGTATGAAGGAAGAGGAACACATGAAAAAGGCACCCCATACTCAGCAACTCCTCCACCCGCTGTGTTTGATGTTTGAGTTATTGCTGACCATTCACTGACCTCCCTCAGAATAGACACACATATGGCCTTGTAATCAGAATAGCCAGTGAGTTTGTCCAGATAGGAGCTGGTACTGATCCGAACTATGTGTGTGTGTGTGTGTGTGTGTCCTGCTTTTGTCTCCATACACATGTGGAAGCTTGTCTGCATGGATGATGAGTGCCGATGGTATGTGTTTTTTATGGTGATGCTGGACAGTGTAGTGCAGAGGACTTCATCATGTGGTGAACATTACAGGTATCCCTCCTCACGAGTCATTCCCTTGTGCCAGGCTTATGGTTATTATTTTCCCCTCTCTGTTTTGTTTTATGATTTCAGAATTCAGAGAGTCCAAAAATTAATGTTTCCCCTCTCTATCCAGATGTTTTCTTTTTTGTAATGTTTGTTTTTTAACAAAAAATAAATTTTGATTTTAAAGAAAAAAATGAATCTCATCTCTCTTTAACATACACTCTGGTGTAGTGTTTTAGTGTTGGGAGAAAGTTCCCAAACCAGCCTATAAATGAATATATTTATATTATATGTTGTAATATTTATCATTTTAAATGCAATATTCTCCTGCACATACACAACTTGTTTGGGTGTTTTTATTCTTTCTAAATTAGGTTTAGAGTGAGGTCATGTGTCCAGAGGAAGACTTAGTTTTGGCTTTCTGCTGTCCCATTTCACATGTGTTTAAAGCTCAACCCAGTATTTGTTCATGACATATCAAGCTAAGAATTTTGGGGTCCACTGGGTTGGAGGAGGAGGGAAAGTACATTTTATAGCTCTCTAAGTCATCTATTTGTTTAGCAGGTGATCTGGTTTAAAATGCACAAATTTGCACAGTATCCATACTAAACACATTGGCAATTTCCTATCCATGTATCACCAGGGCTTCAGACTTGTAACTTGTCAGGGGTCTAATCTTATCTCTCCTCTACCAACCCTAAATGAAATATAAGATGTTGAATATCATGTTTTTTTTCTTACCAAAGACTTCCCAACTGCTGGTGTTTTAAAGGTGCAGTTGTGTCTGCTTTTGTTTTTTAACTTAGGAGTGTTATGGATGGGTGGGAGTGACAATACTTAAGCTTTTACTAATAATGGTTACACTGGTGATAATGATTGCTGATTTCCCAGTTCCTAACAGAAGCGACCCACTTTCTACACTTCTTTAAACTGTTTAATGATGTGATTGTCATCAAATTCTTATTGTCCAGCTCTGAGCACGTCCACCTCTTTACGTACATAAAGTATTTTTAAAATAAAACAACAGTCTTAGACGTTTTCCGTGTAATGTGGCATGCACGAGTATGAAGTGGGGCAAGTAGTGTGACACGCGGGCTGGAGGTGTGGAGTGGGGAGACGTTCAACACAGGGGGTGACGTATTCCCTGGGGTTTTCTGATAATAACCAATGGCCGCTCAGGTTTTGAGGCGAGCCTCCTGTTTATTAACCAATCGGAGCGCGGCAATTGGATCCGAGCCTCTGTTTGTAGTCACGTGATACGTCTGCATCGTGGTTGAAAACAAACCTAGAATTGTCACAATAAATTAACTATATGAATCATCGCAGTGTTTCCAATGGAGCTGCAAATTAGTCTAATTGTATTATAATGTTTTAATAAAAGGTGAATCTTAAATCACCCTGGCTTTTATACGATTTGCACAGTCACAAAGTCTCGACTAACGTAACAGGTAAATGGGCAAAAATGTTTTATGTTTTGGGAAAATAGTTTATTGACAATAAAATGGGTAAGTACGGTAGTTATCTGGTTGTAGATATTCTAGTTCGTAGTGGTTCCTCGTGTTTACCTTGCCAGCGCTTTAAATGTATACCGTTCGTGTATGCAAATCAAGCTGTTAGCTCGCGAGATTTCTACTAAACTAGTTAATGCTAATAACTTATTCATACGCCACCTTTCTATAAATTCGTAAGAGTTGGGGGCTGTCTTCATATGTGGTTTAGTACAACGTTTTGTAAAGTAGTGCCATTGTTTACATATGGGCTGTTTTATATTTAAAATCCGTAATCCGAAATGTGTCCAGATCAAACTGATAATATAAGACATGATCTCTTGATGAGATAACTTCGTCAAAATTATAGGTGCTTTCCAAAAAATTACAAATGGGAACATTAGTCAAGTGTTTAGAGCGTGAGATCCTGAATTAATTCCTGAGAATTTGCCTTTAAGGGACTGGCCTTATAGATTTGAAGAATGGGGTGGGGCACGGCTAAATTTTTACATCTGTTGATAAGTTAGTCAAAATTACAGGTTCTTTCAAAAATGAACAAATTACATAATTTGTCAAGTGGTTACAGCATGAGATCCTGATTAAATTCCTGAGAAGCTATGTTTAAGGGACTGGCTTTTAGGTTTGAATCATGGGCTGGGACACTGCTAAAATCTTAAGCATTAAGACATGTAACCTCAATTCAGTAAATATCTAGCTGTATGAATTATCTTAGGCAAGCCATGGTCGATTCAGGTCTGCCTAAGGAAAAAGTATTTATTACTTTTCACTAGAACATTAGCTGTAAATCACACGTCTCCCTTTGTCCCTCAGATTTAGGGCTCCTTTACTGATATTGCTTCATTGTCCTCACTGTGTATTTATTTTTTAAAATAATTACTGTAATAATAAATATACAATAATACTACAAAATACTATAATAATAAATAACAGCTATTTTACAGTGGTTTAAAATATGTAATAACTTTACTGTGACTTAATCTATGTCTCTGGGATTTATGCATCTGTAACTGGTTTAAATAACAAATTTGCTGCTTATGTAAATTGGGCTTATTTAGTATATTTTCATATGATTGCACGAAATCATGGTCCTCTCAGTGTTGTGTAAGTGGTACTGTGTAAAAACAATATACTATTATTCAAAATTAGTCTTTGTAAGAAACTCATTTCCATTTTTCTTAGATGTCTTACCCTCCCTGGCTTTCAGGTAAACTGCTCCTATCCTTATTTGTTCTGTTTCATCTCTTGGTGACTTTGCAGTAAGAAGCCCTGTGACTGGACGATAACAAATGGTTTCAGTTAGTAAGAAGGAAGCGCTGACCTATGGCAGTGACTCACTAAAGTCATCAGCCTCTGTGATAGATACAGACTTTGACAGTGCTGCGCTACCCTGTATGGACCATGCCTTTCCATTTGTGGAGGGCGAGAAGAACACAGGGTCCAGCTCAGAGCCACAGGATGCAGTGGACAGCCTCGACTCCACCTCAGTGGATGACTGGGGATTGCTGACCCACTATCTTGCCTCTGCCATGGGCCATGAGGAGTGCTTCAGTGGGGGGCAGACTCCCAGCTTGCCTGACTTCAGCGCCAGGATCATCAGAGACTTCTCCCCAACGCTGGAGGAGATTGAAGAGTTCCTCATGGAAAAGATGGAACAGGTCAGAGATGGATCTCTAGATCCCGGCGACCAGTCAGAATTCAGCCCCCCACCGGAGCCCATCTCTCCCAACACTCCTAATTCTCCTGAGGCCAACAGCACTCTGGCCATGTCAACATCACCCAATGCCAGTACGAAGGGCACCATTTACCCTGTCCTCATTGGATCGCCCTTAGTGCTTCAGCTCCGGCCACTTGCTCATTTGTCCCCCCGTCCCGAATCTCAAAACTCCAGTGATCAGCAGGCGGCCCACCTGGTGCTAGACAACGATGGTGGCCAGACCCTATCCCCGTCACCAATGTCCCCCGCCACTCCTGTGAACCCACCGAGCGAGATGTGCCACGGGAACCAAAAGTACGTGAAGATCGCCCCCTCGCCTGCCGCAGTGAGGACGGTGGGCATCGCCAGCATCATACTCATCAAAGCCACACCCGCCCAGGTGACCGGCGTGGCCCCTGAGGGACTCCGCGTGCATAAGTGCTCCCACCCTGGCTGTGAGAAGGCCTACACCAAGAGTAGCCACCTCAAGGCCCATTTCCGCAGGCACACTGGGGAGAAGCCCTACGTCTGTGCCTGGCCTGACTGCAGCTGGAGGTGAGAGAGGAGCTGACCAAAAACACAACACAGTGATAGGAGCATGTGAGTGGGTGAAAGAGGGAATGTTTACACTGAAAGACATTAGTGTCCACCATTATTCTGTCACCATGCACTAGTATTAGAATGGACTGAACCAACTGGTACACTGACTTTCACATAAACAGTAACATTATCCTGAATGATTTCAACACAGGAACAACTCAGCGAGAAACTTGGCAAAGTCAGGTGGAATGAACAGGAAGTGAAAGTTTCTGTCCCGCTCCTTCTCTGCCAGGTTCTCGCGCTCTGATGAGCTGTCCCGCCACCGGAGATCCCACTCAGGCCTGAAGCCCTACAAGTGTCTGCTGTGCGACAAGACATTCGCCAGGAGTGATCACCTGTCCAAACACACCAAGGTGCACCGGCGCCACAGGAATGGCAGGGTGAGCCGGGCTAGCTGCTGACATCCAGCTGGTTGACGGGCGGACACCCCAAAATGACCCAACTGCAGGCAAAAATTAGCACAGGCGCAACAAAGCCCCCTGTCACACTCTGCTTTTCTCCTTGCCTCAATATGTTCATTATATTCATATGCTCATTCAAGTTCATTAGCTGATATGTGTTGCAGTTTGTTTTCTACATTTCCTTGTTTCAAATATGCTAAGAACTGGCTGCTGAGAGCAGCCCCAGCTAAACTTAGTTATCCAATCTGACATTATTATGAGGTGAGGCTTGTTGCTGTAGGTGAGGGTGGCTGCACTTTCTGTCTGTCTTGCATCTAAATGCAAAATAAATGCATACCACATAGATATTTACACAACTGCATTGTGTAAATATCTATCCTACATAAACGCTGAACTCAATTTAATGCCCTTTTAAAGCTACAGAGTTAACCTGATAAGTGATATCTGTAAAGGCCATTGGTTTCCTGTTCAGATGAGACCACACGGTTCTGTTAAATCAGTTCTGGACAAAAGACATCACTGTTGTAGCTAAAATAAATGTACCAAAAGCCTTAAAAAATTCTTGAAAACTGGACTTTAAAGAGGAAATGGATTGGGACTGGTATTTACGATCCAATATTATTATATTATATATTTGCTCAGCACTTGCTTATGCACTATTATGTGGTATTCTGTAAAACGTTTATAAACATCTGAAGAAGCTTCATAATGACCTACCCTCAAAGTCATAGTAACCAATAAAAACAGCAAAGTGATGCCTGTGGTCAAAGGAAAAAGATCTGGTCATGAATTTCAGAAGAGCCAAGACATCTGTGCACTCATTTGTGTGATGTCCCAGAACATCAGAATTAGCAGTATTCTCTTGTGTGTGGGATAAAAATTATGTGGTTTAATATTTTAACTAAAAATATATTTGTATTTCCCAAGACTTTTTAATGTCTACACAATCATCAATGAGTTCTTTTGCACTACTGCAGAAATAAAAGTCCCTCACTTGTACATACACTCAATACCAATCATGAAAAACTTTTGGTTGCCAAGTTTCTTATATTATTTCTGCAGTTTTTAGATGACTTGAGAGTTAAAATGTACTGTATCCCATGTGCTTTTAAAATGTTTATCCGGGACCATAGTGTAGTAACCTCGCAGTATTTGGAAGGACTGTCTCATAGCAATGTCTCAGATTGTCTACATCTCAGCCAATGATTTTTTTTTCTCAAAATAAAATTTCATCAGCATCCACAGGAAGTGTTATTGTCTGTGCGTCTGTGCTTTTGGGGCGGAGAAATCAAGACAGATTGTAAGTCTCCATCACGGATTCCCCATACGTGCCTATGAAGTGCACCACATGGGCCATTGGCGCAATAGATAATGTGTCTTGACTATGGATCACAAGATTCTAGGTTAGACTCCTGGCTGGTTCGAGATATTTTAGAGGCAGTGGAATACAGATCCATTCATGTATTACCAGAAACATCCTCGGCATTCCAGAGCCACGATTGTTTTTTCCCTTGCATGTGGATGTACGCTATGCCTGCCATTAACTGATGCTCACAAACAGGCATGATATTTAGGAAAAATATCTTAGAGTGATTTAGACCTGTGTCCTATGTTTGTCATAATATGACAGTGATTCCAGCAAGCGGAACAATTTGCAAACTTTAACTGTTTCGCTTAAGGTTTCATTAAGTCTGTTACATTGTTTCATTTAATGGGCAAGCCATCTTGAAACTTACCGATCCCACTCCTTCACAGAATTCGGTTAGGTGCCACACTAAGGATACTTTGTGAAAGTAAATAAGCAAAAGTAAAAGTTTAAAGTAAATAATTGGCACACACAATCCCTGTGCAGACAGGAGTGTTTTTGGAGGAAAAAGGTAGAAAGCAAAATCCGGAGATCAAATCATCACGATCCATCATGGCTTGACCACGCGTGCGAAAACAGTACTACGAACGGGCCAGTGGCGCAATGGATAACGCGTCTGACTACGGATCAGAAGATTCTAGGTTCGACTCCTGGCTGGCTCGTGATCTTTTAGACACAATGGAATAAAGATTTTTCCGTTCCCCAAACGACCAGAAAACATGTAGGCAGGATTATGCATTTTTGCGGCGCTTCATGAACACACATTTCATATAGGATGCAGGATATTGAAAGCTGCTCGCAATTTAGACAAATCCCATAGAGCGCATGCGTAAAAACCTATGTTCGTCGCAAAAAATTTAAACCATGTCTTTATTCACAAGAAATATGTCACCACTCTTCATTGTAACGTTCATTTGCAACTCCTTTGAGACAAAGCATGAAGTTAATTTTTGTTTCTAGTATGTATGCAAGGCCACAGTGCACAGTCATACTACTGACATCAAGATTCGTATTTTTGGCAGCTGCTGTGTGGGCCAGCACGTTCAACGGTTAACTGGAAGGTTGGTAAGTTTGAGCATGTTTAGCGATGTTGGTTTTTCCACCATATTTAAATTTTCTCTGACTGCTATCTGAAATTCACATGATAGCGTGGAAAATATTGCGGCACTACCTCAATATTTCAGAATGAAACAATACAAACCAAAAGCAGCGCAACAAGCAATTTTATGCGAACAGTGGTGTTCATTTGCCACCTTGTGAGCATTTCAGGGAACTGTTACTGCTATTTCAAGGCTGCAATAACTATGAATACCCGCAAGAGGGCACACGAATACCTAACGAACATTTTGTGCTAACGATAACCCGCTGAAAGTTGGAACGAGAGTTTTGTAGCGTCTGGTCATTTTTCATTGCCTTAAATGCTTTCTCCAGTAAACAACTTGAAATAATCGTATCAGCCTCGAAAACAGATTCTTATCAGAGGTGGATGCTGAAAAACAGAATTAGAAGAATGAATATATCAAAGATAAATTTAGATGTTATTTTCTCTTAGTTGTGAATAGCCCTTTTTATATTCCTTCCCCTTTTTCACCGCACCTTGATGAAAAACTGGAATTTAAAACAGTATACATTAGGCTCACTGCCACACCCTGTCTTGGTGGATACACAAACAGTCATGTGCAATATTTTTACACAATCCTTTACTGAACAAAAATAATACGACTCATTTTAATTTCAGTGTTGCCATGCCCATTGCTAGAGCTGTGTAAGATATAATAGCATGGCAGTCAGTGACCATAAATAAATTCTTGCAATCATGAAACATTTGACTCTATCTGAGTGTGTGTGATAACTGATGCTGTTTAGTATCGTGAAAGCCGAGAGCAAGCACAGAGACCTATGTGTCAGACGGAGAAAAATACAGGAAAAACCAAGTGTCATTAGCACAGAAATGGTATGAAAAGCCACAGGTGGAAATTACATGCAATATCTTGACTCTGTTAAGAGAGAAGAGGAGGGGGCCAAGGACAGAGCCTTGAAGGACACCCACAGGCACACTGTAGGGTCTAGACAAACCACTGTTCAAGGACACCCTGAAAGAGCATCCAGAGAGGAATTTTCAAACCCAAAGAAGAGCTGTATCTGGGATCCTCAATGTAATCTGGGTAGACAGAAAGGTGATGTGGTCCACTGTACCAAAGGCTGCAGAAAGGTCCAGAAGAATCAAGACTGAGGAGTGGGAGGATACTGTAGTTGATTAAGGGGGCTTTCACATCAGGGACCCGGCCCGGATCCGAGTACACTTGACCCCAAAGTCCAGTTTGTTTGATTAGTGTGAACACTGTGTACCGTACCCAGGTACGGCTTGTTGATCCATGCCCGGGTCCACTTGAAAAGGTGGTCTCGAGCACGGTTCTTGTGCACTCGGGTAGGGTTTGCATCAGGTGTGAAAACTACTGTACCAAAACAGGGAAGTGGACTGCTATCTAGAATGTGATGACATAACTATTCGACTGTCCCGTTCAAACATGGCCGTGAAAGGATCTCTCTGGTCTAATGGAGAAATTAAATGCTTGCTTGAAATTTGGGCAGATGAAAATATCGTCTCCAAAATATCAAATAATAGTAGGCACAGTGCGAAGGTTGACTCCATTGTATGGGCTTGGGATCTTGCGATTGGCGTGCTTTTCTACACTGGAGCGACAACATAAACAAATGTCGCAAAGTTCAGCGTTTCCAAACCCTCTCCTGGAGGACCCCTTGTCCTGCATGTTTTAAATGATCAGTTTGTTATTGAGCAGCTTCAGGAGTTCATAACGAGTTGATCATTTGAATCAGCTGTGTTGGAGCAGGGAGAGATCTAAAACATGCAGGACAAGGGGTTCTCCAGGAGAGGGTTGGAAAATGCTGCCGTAGTTGACGCAAGTGTACTCTTCTTCTTCCTTGTGTTTACTGGCAGATCGCAAACCAACTAGCTGCATACCGCCACCTACTGTATTGGAGTGTGTAGATACGCAAGTGTACTCGGGTACGGAACAAGATTACTAATGTGAAAGCTGAGCGGCAGGGGAGTGGGGGGGGCAATCCTACTTAGGCACAGTACGAAGCAATCGTACCTAATATGAAAACGCCCTAAAGAGCTTCAGCGATGGAGAAGAGGGAAATCTCAGTGGAATGACCAGCCCTGAGGCAAGACTGAAAGGAGTAAAGAAGACTGTTCTGTGAGAAAGTTATTGGATAGCCACTGCATGTTCTAGTGTTTTAGAGAAAGGGAAAGGGAGAGACTGGTCAATAATTCTGGACTGCAGATGAGCCAAGAGTCCGTTTCTTCAGCAGGGGTAGGATTTGAACTGCCTTGAAAGATGCAGGCACACTGTGGAGAGCGACCAATTAATCAGAGAGGAGAGGAATGGGGAAAAGGCTGTGAACAATGGTCTGAAGAGATGAGGGAATGAGATCCAGGGCACAGGTGGTAGGTTGGTGTGATATTAGGACTTCAGCAACATCAAGGGAACTTCCCTTTCGGCCATGTTTCCACACAATGGCACTATATGTCAAGGATGGGAACAATGATTTAGGAACTGTGCAGCTAATTACCTAACTCTATTGAATGTACTTAAGTCACTCTGGATGAGACGGTCTGAAAAAATGAATGAATGTAAATGTAAATTTATTGGTGGTGGCAAGAACAGTTTCTTAGGCACTATATTGCTTTTCATAGTAGCGCTCCTCTCCTTCAGCTGACAATTGATTTGCCAGTTTTTTTGAATGTGCAGAACTCTTCGCCTGTTTGATGTAGAGTCACAAAAGTTGCTACCCCAGTTCCTCTGTTTTTGCTCATGGACTAATAAACTCCACCACAGTGGATTTTCCAAAGTTTGATTTATTTTATAAAGCACACATCAAATCCTAATGAACCACTGGGCCTACCATCACAGACTTTGTTGTAATAATTGTACCAAAATTTGGAAAAAACTGAAGAAACAGTTCCTAAATGGGGAAAAAAACATGGAAACTTTTTTAAATGTCTTTAAATTTCACAAATTCTATTCTTGAATCACCGTTTCAGGCTTCCGGAATTAGAATTCCAGGGGATTCCACTTAAGAAAGGTGAATACTTCCACAAATAATGCTGAAATACTACCATTTACTATCTACTTTTAATTAACTGTAGAATTTAGCATATAAATATGACAATGAACTAATCTCAGTACTGCATCCAGGGACAGTCAGAATGTGAATGGTTGGTGCCAATGTTCTGGTGCTTCCTTGAGTCAGGGCCCAGGGCTCAGACAGGGAGTCTCATGCTGGGCTAGCCAACACTCTGCTGCAGGACTGTGCTCTCCCACTCCTTCCACAGAGTGTTATACCTGACATACAGCAAATGGCAGAAAAAGGAAAGGTTACCAACCGGCAATCGCTTGTGGTATTTTCCTTGTGGGCTTCAACAGTATGGACACCAAATGCTATAGTCCCAGGCCGTCAAGATCCAGTTGTCCATCACCAAGCACTCCAACATGGGAATAATCCCTCAGGATGGCTGCCCACCTCAATGTCTGTAGGTCTGCAGATCTTGTGGCACATAACCTCCACAACACAGATGACATGGGGAAATTGAGTCCTGTCCAAACAGACAACTGCAGATGAGACAACGCAGTTACAGTTACAAAGCTTTTGGTGCCGTGTGAGACCAAGGTCTTGCTTTGAAGCCCCCTTAAACAACCTCTCTTTGCAATGAGTGGAGTAGACCAGCCATTGTTTGTTGCCATCGGGAAGTTTTTCCCCCAAAGTATGGTGAGCTGGTGTGCCTTCAACTCTGTCTATATATTTACAAAATATATACAAGAAAAATGAACTTTCTCTTCAAACAATCACACACATCTCAAGCGGGAGAGGGAAAAACAACCTCCTATGTCATAACACATAGCTGTTGTGCTGAAGCTGTACAAGGCTGCGGGTCACAGGGCTAGTTAGTTTGTGTTAATCTTTAAAATGTTAAATAATAATAATAATAAATAATTTTTTCTTCTATCCAGTTAAAACCTACCAATAGCAGATCATAGTTCAGCAACTGCATCCAAATCTGTTAATTGTAACTGTCATTGTAAGTATCTGTGTGCATGTGAAGCCAGCTATTGGTTAATGGCCCACGCCTGCCTAATCAGAGGCACATTAAATACAGATGTGCTGCTAGGAGACACTTGTGAGAGGCTTGTGGTGCTGGTCTCCAAGGCGGTTTCTTTGCTTGCATTTAAAACAACAAGAAAAATATTAATTTTGTTCCTTCTGTTATTTTTTGTGGGAAGCATTGGCCAATGTCCTCACACAAACTGCATACAAAAATCACTTGCACCCACCCGTCTCAGCAGTGTGCTACCTGGAATGAAGCGGTGGAGGTGGAAGGACTGCAGGGAAATGGAGCCCCACGTGCTGTGGTAGACCGGCAGCGTGACGCTTCCCTTTGTCAGTTGCCCAGTCTTGGTGAACAGCTGCATACTGGCTCCCACTCGTGGCACAAGAACGCCGCTTTGGGCCTGCCCAAGTGAATAGTAGTCCTGGTCAATGCAAAGAAACTGGGGAGGGGCCATGCATTGGTCCCACCGCATTAACCCCACCAACATGGGCAGCAGGCCCTCCCCCTTGGCAGAGGTGAGCACTGACACAAGGACCTGCTCGAACTCATTTCTGACATTCATCGCCAAGATTCCCCCGGTCAAGCATTCCCAATTGTCAGATCAGCACAGATCTACTCATCTTCTTTGAGTCCATCTTCAAAACAGATTCAAATTGCCATGTGATACATGGTCCCAGTGTGCATAGATGACAGGAGGATGCAGTCCAGGGCATCATGCCATTTCCAGTACATGAAGACAGCTGGAAACTGACTGCGATGCACAGGATCCAGCTGCTCCAGGATGTGGACCATCCAGCTACCCTCCTCTTGCACCAATGGGATAACAGGTACTCCGTGGCCACTGCCACAAATGCCTTCTCCAGGTGGGTGCACCCGATGTACAGTTGCAACACCTTCATCCTGCTGCCAGGCTGGCTTCTCTCTTTGTTGGCCATTAGGGGTCATCACCCTCCTACTTCCGTCGATATGCTGCTGCCACCATAATTGTGTAGCTCATGTTGTGGGACAGCAGACGCTGGAAAGTGCAACCCAGGAGTTCCCAGGATCACCACCCCCTGCCGTGACACAGGATACTGCCCCCTCCTTCACCCTCTTGGCCATGCTCACCCCAAGCACAGGCAAGGGTGCACTCTTCACTAACATTTAATTGAAAATGGTCAGTTCTTAAATATGCCTTCTCCCAGGTTCAACAGTTAAATGATTGCCACAGCTGTGACCTCACTTTGACTTTGACCTTGTAAATGTAAATGATCTTCTCTCAGTTCTGTTACAGTGATGAATGGGGCCAAGAACAAGTAACTGAACAGTAAATTATACTTAACTGGGATATCTGTACCAACTTTGCTCAACGGATATGTGGAGAAGCTGGCCAACACTTCTCATAAAAAATCAGCAGAAAGAGCAAAGGTTCAAAACCCAATTTTAAAAACCAACAAACAAAACCATCCTGAGCAAACAGTCAGCAGAAAAATGAGCCCCCACTCTCACCCACACGCCTGTATTTAGGCCTTTAATGAGGCGGGTGTGGCTCATTAACCAATGGTCTGGTTCACATAGACAATTATAATCACACAAGCAAAGGATTAACAATTAACAGGTTCTGATGCAATTGATGAAGTATGATCTGATGTTGGTAGGTTTGAAATGGATAGATGAAACAGGGCCTTTAAACATTTTAAACAATTAACACAAACTAACTATGAACAACATTCAGTTTCTAGGAGTTGAAGGCTCTCCACACTAAGAACAAACAGATTACAGCATATTTTGTTCAAAAACATTTAGGTTAAACAGAGATAAACATATGATGTAAATCAGATTCATCACACATTACAGTAGTGTCACTTGTACAAATGAGCCTCCTTAGTATTTGTCAATTACATTGATTTTTTTCTTTTACAAATGCTGGAATGCAGAAGGAAAAGTGTCATTGAGTTACAAGACAACAAATGATGCCCAACCATAACTGAGTGAAAGTATTGGTGCCAATCAGCAACTCATATTGATGGTGCTTATTTACAAAAGGATTCCCTGACTTCTAAAGCTCTTAGGTAGTAGGTCTGTATCTTATGTTTTCTGCTGCAGCACTTTATTTTGAGTACCTAGAACTTTGTTTAGCTATGCTCACTCACATGTGAACAGAATACTAGTATTGAACCTCCGTGGTGTTATTGACTCTGGTTACTTAATGTTCTATGTACTTGATGTTTGCTGTAATGGCCTTGTGTGTCACAATGAATGTAAGCAATATTTTGCTCTCTTTCCTGAGAAAGCAGGAGAATGTGGACTTTTTTGAGCATCCTACTGTCAAGGAATGTACTGAATGCTGAATGCACAGATCCCCCAATAAAAGTTCTAAACTTCAAAATGCTGTTAGTTATTTTTATTAGGGTTTCATTGGCTATTTATTACAGACAGTGTCTCTGGATATGCAGGCAGAGGTAGCAATTTATGATCTCCTCAGCTAAGGAGATCATAAAGGAGGATGTCATGAGTTCCTTTTCTGTAATGTGTTTGTAATAACTTGGGATCTGTAAACCCTACCGCTGTCACATCATACTCCACAAACCCCACCACACCCCGTCCCACACCATTCTTACACTCCACAACTCGCACTGTTGCCATTGGTCTGATGATCAGTCAGTCCACCTCTGAGAGTGTATAATTTGACTGTAAGCACACCAGCCTTGAATATGGCATTAAATGATTGCCCATCTGATACATAATTTGCATTTGATCTGTAGCTGTAGTATTTACACAATTAACGTTTGCTATACTGCTACAACACATGATTTTCAGTTTTCCTGAAAATATACAGCCCCATTAAGTATTTTTTTCATTTTATTAAGTAATTCTATCATGCATGTCAGAATTTCTGTCCAGTAGCAGGGGAAAGGATACCAAGATTCCCTCTGTTACATTTCCTTGTCAGATCATTAAAAGTGTAATTGGGATTTAATTTGTAGCAGCGCCTGGATATTAAAAATTTATACAGTCACTGGAAATGTTCCTGTATCAATGGGAAATATTTGCTCTGTTGAAATTACATGTTAAATATTACTTTTTACACATTATGTAATGTAATCAGTGTGTTGTTTAAAGACAGGTGTTCATATCATAATGCTTGTTAAAACCATGCCAGAGTGTTAGTCTGTCAAAAGGATATTCAGGGCATGCTCCGTTAAAACATGTCTTTTCTTGTGTGCCTTCTAGAGACATTCTGGTCAACAGACAGTGTTATGGGCTTGCTCAAGAGACTTGAAGCTTGTTGGTATGCATTGGTTGGGGGTGGGGGCATCCCACCACCCAAATGCCTTTTTTGTGTGAATTTCACCAGTAAATATCCAAATGTCAAAGGGGTTACAGTTTGAAATATGTAAAACGGCAAGGATTCTAATTATGCCTGGCATCTGCATAGCAAATAAATGGACAAATAATGCAATATAATTCCCGCCCCATAAGAGTCACTTCCTTGCTGCATTCTGTCCCGCCCTCCTGCCTAGGGCTGTTCTCTCTAGAGACAGAGAGGTGGCGGTGGAAAAAAACTGCTGTGCTACTAGAGCAGGAGGAACAGAGCCAGATTACTGCATGGGACAGACAGGTATGGGGAGTTTTCATTGTTTCTCTCGCCGGATCTTTCTGAAGCTTCTCTCATAGAACCACTTTGTAGGACAAGTAAGTTTTTTTCCCAAAAGATAGAAATCATTGTGTATCATTATGTAATGTTTTTTCTGGCATATATTGATGTATTGGTGTATGTTTTGTGTCCTTGGTTTGGCTTGGGGTCTTGTATATCTGTGAGGTTGTCCCTGTTCTGTTTTGCATTGCATGAGGAAATGGAACAGGGCAAAACAGACAGTCATAATGGTGGTTCTGAAATATCATCCTTTTTTATTTAAAATGAACTGCTATAACATGCCACACGGACTGCTTTGATGTTGAGATACTTTTTCCTTCAGAAAACATGAATCAAATTCAGAATATTTCAAATAACAGTAATTCGCTAGTTATAAGAATGAAAGGGTTTCAACACTGTAATGGTAATAACATAAAACAATTGGTATTTTCTGTCATGAATCACTTAACTTTCTGGACTTACAGTGGTTCCACCTGGAGATTGTTGACTTTGACTTATTCTTAAAGTTTAATTCATAACTTGAGGGCATATTTCATATTATATACTGTTTCAGTCTGTGTCCACACAGAAGGTTGAGGCTATAAACACCTTTTTAACACAGACGAACTCAGATTTTGTTTGTTGGGGGAGGATTACCTTCAGCTGCATTCCTCTGGTGAGGGGGAACTGGATAATTGCCTACGTTGGTTGCAAAGAAGGAGAAGACAGCTTATGGAATTCTACATGTCAACATGGTACTTTCCTAATGTGCCATAGTTTGTTGAATGCCATTTCAGTCTGGCCTTTGTCCTTTCTCCTGCAGAGCTCCTCAAAGAATGCGAAAACTCACATCTTCTCAAGATATGAGGTGAGCATGACCGCGCAGTCATCTTTTCATGGTGATAATGAGAAGGGACTAGTACCAAGATGGTGACCATTTGAGTGTAGGATGAGTACTGAGAATGTTATGACGCATTGTTGTTGTGTGGAAATGGACCGCATGTAAAATCAAAGCTCTATAAAGCATTTTGGATAAAGGCATCTTCTGTGACAGATAACAAATAAATCTAATGAATTAGATATAGTATGTATATCACCACATATGAATGAGACCAATACTGATCAAAAATTCATATTACCAATCAAATTACTTGGTTTTGGAACTCTAAATGAAAATCTGAGTTAGCCACCTAGCTAATGACTTATTCACTAAGTTAACATACGAGGTGATGTTATGTTGTCATGTTGGACATGATAAGCAGAGTATACGGAATGTTTTTTGTAGCCGGTTGTGGTAATACTTCTATATTAGCATTATTTTAACGTTTTGGTTAGGAGCGTAGTTAGCTAGCTTGCTACACAACCATGATTGCCATGATCTGTTTATTGCCAAGTGCACAATGTGACTTACAATTGGCTGAAATGGTGAGATGTATCAATTGGCTGAATATGAGAGACCAATGGTGAGATACATAAATTTGAGTAACAGAATATTTCCAATGATGTTATGTATCAGCAAAATCAAGACGGAGAGGAAAATGAAGAAGAAAGTGAAAATCATCCAAGTTTGGTCATTTATTGTGTGGCCATTGTAAGACTGTTACCCAAATTCTATATGTTTAAATGAGGTTAGCTGGCAAAGAAATTAATATTTTTAATGACTTAGATGTCAGGGTTATTGTTATTTCTGTAGGAAATCCCAAAAATGGTCTACCTGTGTGTGTTATATGGGTATGGGATATTTATTTTTTGTTTTTCTCCCTTTTCACCCAACTTTAGTAGTTGGCAATCATGCATTTAAGCTTGTCACCACTACAAAACAACTGCTAAACCCACATAGGGCTACTGTGACTATTTCTCCATGTTACAAGTCTCACAGTGCACCAGGAGGCTAATACCATAGGTGGATAGCCATACCCTCCCAATGCCACCTGAGTGAGTCATAGGTGCTCACTCAGTTCTCAGGATGTTCAGAACAGTGTCAAGCATACCTTGGCTGACCAACCAACCCTTAATACTGGTGGAACAAAGTCAATATGTGGGTTCCTAGTCATTGCTGGCAAATGACACAGCTGGTTTCAAAGCTAGGCTACAGGGCTCAGTACATGCATGTAACAAGAGCTTTTGTCTGCTTTTACTAAGACACCCAGGAGCTGAAGCAAATTTTGACATATTATTTCAAAATTACAAAAAGCAAAAATTGTGAGAAAAAGAAGCATTTAAAACTGATTGTATCACCAAGTCTGACATTTAATGCAATCATGAGATTACTTGGCATGTATTTCTCAGGATTTATTGATTTATTTAAACATTACAAACTACAGCCAGACTGGTGGTATCGCTAGCTGTAGACTCTTCTGTTCAAAAGCTTACCTGATAATGGAAGTTTGTATAGTTTTAATGTTCATTATAAAGCAATTCCTAAGCTGCTACATAGACATTTGCTTAGGAGAAATGTAAACACAGGCACAGTCTCTTCAGGCTGTAATGTTCACTGGTGTAATATGTTTGTTGACCTCTCTGCTGTTTTGTTTGTTTGAAGAAGCACATCATCACGGGCGCGTGCCCTACAGGAGCTGCAGCTGCGCTGTAAGGCACTGAGCAATGACGACAACGCTGGGTATCACCAGGAATTTAAGGTACACACAGTGTGTGGGTATTCTGTCCCGATTTTACAGTTTGCCCCCCAGGCAAATGTGAACTCCACAATGGTACGGTCACCTCTATGTCCATGAGTGTAAGGGAGAGGGGAGAGGAAAGGGGGATTAGCTGCACCCCTTCTTTGTGCTTTGAAATAGTACCTTAGATGAGATATATTACCTATGGAGGCGATCCAGACTGAAGTGGAATAGATTTGGATTCTTTTGTTGACAATGAGGGATTTAGAAATGTGTGGAAGTAACAACTGGGTTGCACCCAAAAAAAGAAGAAAAAAAATTTAGTTCATAAATTGATTTATTCCAACAAATATGGGAGCAGTAGGACAAAAAACAAATGCTTCAGTTGTAAAGCCTTTGTCAGTGTACAAAGTTCACTTTTCCTTTCTGGATAGTCATCAGCTGTGTGCTATTCCTTGGCACATAATGACCATCAACGTAATGCAGGTGTATAATTGTCAATTTGACTTTGGAAATAAGTCACATGAGTTAGTGAGTGTGATGGAGATTTACTAAGTTCTTTGTCATAACTGTTGCAGTTTGGGAGATGTAGTGTGGGAGCCCCAGTCAGAACAGAAGTATTATGGGTGATTTTAATGTTGACTGCATAGATCTTTGGTTTTGAAAACTTTTCAGTCTCTCTTTAATTCTTTAAAGGTTGGAGCAAGGAGAGAGATAGTGTGATTGTTACATTCAGTCACCCCACCACCTTTTGTAACCCTTTGTAACTTAAGTCATTTTTGCTTTCAGTGGTGTACACTAAACTGCCATCATTTAAAATGCTGCCGTATCTCTTTATGACTTTCTGCCCTGCTGTACATTAGGTCTTCCCCCAGCATCTCTCTGCTGCCTCTCAGCCTTTTTAATGTCTCTTCAGGGGCTGGATAATGTGGGGCAGGAATTTACCAGCAGGGCTGGTGATCTGGATGCCAACAAGAGAAAGAACAGATACCCCTACATTCTGCCTTGTGAGTACTGCTCAGTACAATGGAAGCCCAACATAGAACATTGGAGCACAGTGCTGTTCTTCACTGTTCCTCATCCCCTGACCCCTCACATCTCGGACTGGCTCTGTTTACAGATGATCACTGTAGGGTGAGGCTGGCCCTGTTGAGTTCCCAGCTGCACTCTGACTACATCAATGCTAGCTATGTTCCCGTGAGTATCTCATATGTCTGAGACTGCCAGACTTACTGTCCCTTCATCTTTACACGTGTACTCCATTTGCATTTGTTGATGTGGAACCAGGTTGCCTCACCTAGTTCAGCTTCTGGGTGAATTTCAGTTATATATATTTTTGAGCTGAGTGTAAACTAACCATGTAATCTCTGCCCAACATCATGTCACTGGTGCTGGCCAACTGAAAACAGGAGTTGAGGGCTGAGTTGACAAATGACATGACAACACATTGGTTTTGTCTGTGCTAAAACAGGGGAGGTAATAAACTCAGTACAGTGCCATCACCTACAGATATTGCTAAAGAGAAGCAATTGTGGTGTACTGCCTTGGCATGCCATGGCTCGAGCTCAGTGGTGGAAAGGGGGTAGTACTCTATGGGTCCTGTGTCCCCCTCCATTATTTTGTGCTCATTGTCTCATAGTCACTGTCCCTCTTTCAGTCTGTCATAAATCTCTGAACATTTGTCCTTGCAGGGTGGTTTCTCGAAGCGTGATTTCATCTGCACCCAGGGCCCACTTCAAAACACAGTGGCGGACTTCTGGCGTATGGTGTGGGAGCAGAACGTGCGCATTATCGTCATGGTGACTGCCTGCATAGAAAATGGCAGGGTGAGGAATGTCAGCATTGTGAATGATGCCAATGAAACAGTGATGGGCCACACTGCCAGTGTGGATAAACTGTTCCAGAGGAAGGCAGCCCTTAGGACACTGATTCTGACTACCATAAAATTCTAGCAATGCAAAGTTTTATAACAGATTTCTAACGTTCTCTTTGAGTGTTGAGTCCTACACTAACTAGAATATATGACGGTTACTGTTAAAATAATTATTGGAAACATGTTGTTTTACAGATATGTGTGTGGTCTGTGATAATACTTCCCTTTGAGGTTTGACTGTGTTTAATGATGTGTTGCTTGGTACAGGTGTTATGTGAGCCATACTGGCCTCAGGAGAGGATTACAGTGTGTTATGGAAGCGTACAGGTGACCACGCTGTACCAGCGTCGCGGCCCCGACTCCCTCATCACCACAATGCACCTGCGCCAGGTGAGTCAATCAGAAGCTGGCTTGCGCGAATGGAGGCTAATACGCTCTCTCCACTCCTCCTGCTAGCAGATCATCTTTGCCTTTTGTGGGGTTTCCCTATCAGGTAAAACCTGCATCTAGAGCAGGGTTTCGCTTACCATTCCACACCCCAAAGCACCGTTTCAACCAAAAATTTTATTTATAAATTTACCATTAATACAGAGTACAATAAAAGCAAATGGTTATGAGCTTGCTAATGGATTTCATCCCAACAAACTGCTTTTTGCCTCTAGCTGCAGACCTTTGAAATACATACATGTTTTTACAAATTTCAAAATAAAAATGACAATCAATGCCATACAGAAAGTAAATAAATAATTTGAGGTTAACGTGATGGAAGAAAGATACCTCTGAAACATTTCTATGGCAGACATAGTGCAAGGGGGTCAGGGGTTGGTTTTGATTCCATTAGTGAAGGAGGTCTTAAAGCAGTACATGATGCTATTATCCCAGAATGACATTCATCAGCATTAGGAGAATGTTATCAATTTATTCCTCCAGTGTTTAGTATGTGTAGACTGGATTAATAGCTTGTATGCATGGACTTTCAGTTGATGCGGTTGCTGTATTTTTTGATAGCATTTATATGTTCATTATGTATGTTCATTATGTATCATTATGTATGTTCATTGAGTGTGTAATTGCTGATTGTCCGTATGTGTGCTGTTTATTTTTCCTGTGTTCCAGATGGGCAGTCCTGGTGAGAGGAGTATAACTCATTACTACTACCCAAATTGGCCAGACAGGGGGATTCCCCAAAATATTGCCGCTTTCTCTGCCTTTGCTGAGCTTTTGCGGCAGCACCTCGACAGCATTCCACACATTGGCCCAGCCATTGTCCACTGCAGGTCTGTCTCTCTGCAACATTCTCATATTGGGTGCTCTAGTTAAAGCCGATTGTGTTCCCTAGGGCCTCCCTCATTGTCTGTCTATTGTAAGTTCAGCTCAGGAGGAACAGCCAGTCTGTCCCCATTTTCAATGTTGAAATACTTATAGGTCTGTGTAAAATGTCTGTGCATGTGCACATTACATAAATGTCTGAATGTGTGCACACATTCTCTTTGCTGCTACATGCGTCTGTACGTGTGTGTGTGTGTCTTCTTGCAGTGCAGGGGTGGGGCGCTCTGGAACCTGCGTGGCCCTGCTGTGGCTGATGCAGCTGTGTGTGCGTGGTGTCCGGCCAAATGTGAGAGCAGTGGTCCGAGACCTGCGCAAACACAGAGTGATGATGGTGCAGAACCTGGTGAGACTCCAGGCATTGACGGCGTCATGATTCAGACTCTTTACCGCTCCAGGAACCGACAAAGCCCCTGTTAACCTGAATCCCACTCAATGGAGAGTCATTTAAAAATGCTGCTCCGTTTGTAACAGAACAGTCTGTATTATTACTTTCATGTTGATGATATTGTAAGATACTAGGCTCCATATTTCACACAACTAAATTTTTGGTTGCATTTGATGTGCTCTGAGATTTGACACAGAGGTCATGCATCAAAGGGGCATGGAGACAATCTTTGATAGTATTTGTTGTAGCTCTAAACGTTCTTTCTCTAGCCTGATTTGCCGGTTTTCCAGTGCCTGTGAATGACAAAATAAGAGCTAGAAGTTCCACTAATTGACTGCAGCCACATTTTCTTAAGCAACATAAACTTTTTTATCTGTAAAGGTTGATCTGTTAAAGCAAGAAAGTTGCTGTGAATGGTGCAAGAACTATTACATTAGTCTCAACTGCACTGGCGCTGACAGTTCTGCAAGCCCAAGGTATAAAAAGCTACACTAATTCTACAAAGCAGAAAATCAAGTGGCTCATAAACATTTTTAAGTCCCAGTGGCAAAACTAATGCTCCTAGAAGCCCAGAATTTGAAATTCAAATAACGTGAACCAAGTTTCCCCCTGAGGGATCAAGAAGGTACATTCCATTTCCGCCTGCCTTAAAAGTTGATTCTTTACTCATTGCTCGACTGGAACATCAGCATTTTTGTCAGCCTGGCTGCACCTCTCAGTGTTAGTGAGACTCTCATAGTGACGTTACTAGCAAGGATCAGCAACCCTGAGACCTTGCTTTCCGCTGCAGGCATGTTTTCTGTTCCAGAGATTCCCTCTGGATTGAATGAGTAATCCACCGCAGCTGGTGCATTCTGAGAATTTTAAACATAAAAGGATAGTGTACAGGCCTCCAGAGAAGAGTACCATGTCATTTTGGAGTTGAATATTACTGCATTTCTCTCATCACTGCTGTAACTCTGCATTTGACAAGCACTTCCTGTGTCTCACAGGAACAGTACATATTTGTTCACAACTGTCTGATGCACTGGCTGAGTGAAGAGACAACAGGACACAAACCACGGTGAGCAGCATGACTACACAGGTCACTACACAGACATGAAGCAGACCCCCTTATGCCTTGAACTTGAAATGTATCCACCTGTGTATGTTACACATTGAATGACTCATTTGTACATTGAGGTTTTTTATTCAGCTATTGAGGTAAAGTACTTTTATCAAGGGATAGTGGACAGGAAAATTAAGTTGAGGGTAGCAGAGTAATGCACCTAAATGCCTGTCAAAGTGGAATAGCAGCACTGTAGTCTGGGCAGTAGAAGGCTAGGAATGGAATAGGACCACAATATTCTGGGAATGTTTTAAGTCTGGGACAATAAAGAGGGATAGCGGCAGTCTGTGGCAGAAGATGGGGCAATGGTATAGTCTTGTGCAGTGAAACAGTGGGCAGTGAGCTGCCCACTAATATTCTGGGGTATTTTAATTCTGGGACAGATGGAGCTGTATTTGTCTGAAGGCCAGAAAAAGACTCCAGCAGGACAGTAAAGTCTCTAAGGCAGGGGTTAGGGTTAGGGTGAATGGAGTTATGTTCAGCTTGTTATCTCACAGTCCAATTAGGGACCTTCTCTCTGCTGCTCTGGTCAAAGAGCATGTGTGTTAGTGTTTGACTGACTTCATACAAATTTAACTGAAAAACAGCACAGGCAAATTAAAGAGACAGCCTCAACAAGTGTCAATTTTGTCACCCACGTAACATAAAACAGATGTGGACTGTGGCTTGTATGGAGGAAACCCTGAAAATATCCAGCTCCTTACTCAGAGCTCTGTTGATTTTTCAGGGCTGTGGACAGTCGGGGACCCCTTCCTCCTGATAAAGTGAGGGAGCCCCGTCGCCCTAACACAGATGAACGTCCCACCACAGCTCAGAGGGGCAGGGGAGACCACAAAAGCCAGCAGCAGCATTCCAAACACAGGCTGACGGCAGAGCCGAGTGGCATGAGCAAACTGCATCCTGGGAACCTCCTGCGCAAGCTGCTGCTGATCTCATCACCCTCACAGACATGAATCTTGGACACCGTGCCATTATTCTGCAGACAGCTCCTCAAACCTGTGTAACCTGACACTAACAGCGCGGTGCTGGTGCTCGAGCCCAGCAGATTCCTGAAAGCAGTTTATCCAGTTCTTCTGGCTAAGGAGCGCCTCCCAGCACGGATGTTATGACTCTTTTGTTGTGGTAGTCAGTTATGCAAAGTGCTGTCAGTGCAAGACCAACGTGGTTTATTGCCACTTTGCCAGCTGAAGGGGTGCGGAGGGTGGTCTTTACATACTCATCCATCAGTAGACCATCTATAAATACACAGAAGCATTGCTGAAACAGGTGACAGCAGATGGCAGCAGTACCACTGTTTCTGTGCCTTAAGGTTGAGAAAACTGTTTACTGGATGTAAAAGAATGTTCTCCATGGACTTTTTAATACGCACAAAACCTCTTTTCAGTAAATAAATCCAAAGTCAATTTAGGACCCCACAGATGATTATAGTACTATTAGATACACATAAAATGTTGTGACAGCCCAGCTTAAAAGAAAAAGTGGAAAAAAGAACCCCCATTTCAGCAGTGCATTTAAAACACTGTCTGTTTATGATTTGTAATTTGACAATTTCTAATTTGACAATTTCTTTAAAAAAAATAATAAAATGAATTCTGGTTTATGCTTGCTTGGAAGTTTTGTCTGTACCACTACTGTGACCGGGACAATAGGAGCCTTTTCTATGCTAACAATTTTTAAAAGATGAGCAACAAATTGTACTATCTGGGAAGATATGAATGAGAGTCATGCAGGAAGGCATACTCACGCAAAAAAAACTTTCCAATACAATTCCTGTAAGTTTTTTTTAGCCTGACTGGAAGAATAAAGTTTAATTTTCTTGCTTTGGGGAGGTCTTGAGTATGGCTGTTCTGAACAAAACCTTGCTCAATCTATCCACACTTCATTTAATAATGTCAGTTCACAGGGAATTACCGGCTATTAGGTTTTGGAAATTTCAGGCTCGTAACCCTCTATGGAGGATGGAGAAACCACATAATGTTCACAAGAACAGATGATGTTGTCTGCACGTGCGGGTGGGGTCAACTCCTAGTGGACAAAAGACAGTTCAGGGTTTGGAAACACCTCCCTACAACCATTGTACATAAGGCACCTCCCAAAAGTAGAAACGTTGACTTCATACAGCTCTCAACAACAGGACCCAAATCACTGGATCCCGCATGAAGGACACCTCTTCAACATAGCTTCAGCATAGCCTCTCCTTGCCCCTCCCTCCCATCACAGTAAAGAAAAAGCACACACACACACGAAGGGACTCACTGTACAAAAGGCATGTTTGAAAGCACGTGCGTCGCCATTCTCCATAAACGACTACAATACCAATACATACAATAGATATAGAGAGATGGAAAATTAAAAACAAAACAAAAAGGAAAAAAAAAGAGTGGTCTTGTTGTGTTTTGTGTTTTTTTTTATCATATATAATACAAGAGTGTTTATGTTACAATGCAGTTCAGCAGCCCAGCCCTCTCTGCCACGCTGGATCCCGGGGTGAGGTTCTTGGCAAGGTGCTGGGGAGGTTGGGGACATGGTAAAACGGTGCAGTGAGTCTTTTAAATTCCATTTTTTAAATTTACCGATAATAAATGAACACGAGTGGATGACAGCGCCCCCCTGTGTTCACTGCAGATCTGAAAGTCCATTTCTTGTGTAGGAGTAAAGTTCATGAACCGAAGCCATCATCTTTTCTTCAGCGGAAGAAATCCTCAGGAGAGCACCATTCCCTTTTCTCAGACATTCTGTTCAGCTCACCAGTTCGAGAGAAACAGGATTTCTGTCCCACCTCGGGTTAACATTCCCATTTGTCCATCTGTCTCTGTCTAGGTAGAGCGCCAGGCACGCTTGGCTTTGTTCTCCATCCTCAGCAGCCCAGTGTGGCTGTCTGGTCTTGAGAAACAGAGAGAAGCAGAGACAGACAAAAGGGAGAGAGAGAGGGGGAAAGAGAAAAGGAGAAAGGACAGAGAGGGAGAGGGAGATGGAGGGATGAATGCACAGGAGAGCAATGGGGGTCATGAGTATAATGAGTGGAGAACCAAAGAGGAGGAGAAACAGAGACTGGGTTTTGCTCACAAAATGTGGTCAGTCAACGGACAGTCAGTCAGTCTCCATGTCAAATTAAACAATGAGTAAAAATGAAAAAAAAAAAAAAGGCAAAAAAAAAAATGTGCATTCCAAATGAATTGTCCCTTGACTCTCCCTGTAAGGTTAAGAAGGGAAGGGTATATATAGTCCCTGTGTTCTTTGCCAATTGTGATTACTTTACCCACATGTCTTCTCTGATAAGAAAAGGCTCTTCGTAAAACTAAAGAAAAATATAAGAATGTATTATAAAAAAAGATACAACTTGAAAAAACAAAGGATAAGAGCTGTTCTTCTTTGCGTTTGTGTTTCTCGGGCAGAGAAGCTAATTTGGCGCTTGGCAGTTCAGAGGGTCGCGTATGTATGTGTGTATGTGTATCTGTCTGTCTCCTCTGTTTCTCTCTGAAGGAGAAGACAATATGAGGTGTGGGGGACAGTAGGGGAGAGAGAGAGAGAGAGAGAGAGAGAAAGGAATGGTCCGTGTCAGCCCCTCTCTCTCAGACCACTCTTCCCTCTCCTAATGCATGTTCCCCGCTACCATGCTGATGGCCTCCTGGATCTCCCGCACCATGAGGATGCGTGTGAGCATGTGCTCCAGCTGCTCGCGTGTGATTGGCTGGGTGGAGTACCAGATGGGACTGTTGGGAGCCACGACTGGCTCAGGCGTAAGGTAGAAGGTGTCATTTCGACCCTTCACACTCTGCGGGCTGGGAGGAGAGACCAGGTGGGAGGAGAAAGAAAAGAGAGAGTTTACATGGAGGAAAGTAAGAGAAGAGGGGGTAGAAGAAGACAGGGAGGAGAGGTGTGTGTGAGTTGAGAGTTGAGAAAGACCAAGGGAAAACAGAGAAGGCCGAGAAAGTAGAATTATTTTCATGGCTTAACTTTACGTTTTACACCATAACACACTAAAAGAGTACATAAAATTATGGAAAGAAGCAACAACATAATTGTTTCCTGTCCTTCAGTTACCATGTTATCAAGTTCTCAAAAAACTTCTCAAAAAACTGTCTGAGACAGGAATGTATCAATTGTTCCCCACTGTGCCACCAATGGACACACGTCCCTCACTTACCACTTGAAGAGGTAGAAGTCATAGAGCTTGATGGGGCAACGCAGTGGGTTCTCGGGGTGCTCCGCCTGCTCTGCATACATATCGTCTGTCACTGAAACACAGGAGTCAGAGGTCACTGCATCGAGGAAGCCCTGAGGAGTAGCCGCCTGTCAGGCTGTCTCTGCTGGCATGTGTGACATGGGTTTGTAAGCAATTGTGAGAGATGGGTATGAGTGACAGCTATGAGTCAGTCAGTCTGACTACTGCAAGTGACTAGCATTTGATTGACTGCCGGGTAATGTGAATGACTGATGTCTTTCAGCAGATGTGTGTCTGTGTACATAGGTCAGTCTGCACATTAGTCATTACATTTTTACCTTTTTGCCCCACGTGCTGCAGTCCTACACCCTTCAGGTATCGGATGCTAGTGCTCTTGTCCTTGGGGTTTGATGGGTTCTTCTTAGTGTGTCGCAGCATCTTGGAGAAGGCAACCTTCATGTGTTGCTCTACGGTCTTCAGCTGGAAGTACCTGCAGGGCCAAGCAACGTTACCACATGCAAGTTCCAGCTGATGTGACAGGTCAGTTCTGTCACTTTTCTACATTAACAGACATAACCAAAGAAACACAGCATGGAGAAGGGACAGAAGAAAGCAACTGCAAGTCATGAACCTTGTTAATTTATTTTACATGATAATGCTGACTCTCTAGATTTGCTATTATTCACCTGGCTAATTAAATTAATCCAGAATCAACTCTCTGACACTGTGTCAGTTGCAGTTTTCAAAATGTGTTTAGATTAAAAATGCAAGATAAGAAAGCACAGTGATATACAGAACTCAAGTAAGGAGATAAAGTTAATTACTGGTCACAATAAGCAGCTGTCCTTTAATTCACTATGGTAATCAACCATTATTAGTCCCTCATCAACTCTGAGATGCTGTTTATAATTTTCAACCTAAAAAAGACCTCCCATTTTTCATGTAATATGCACCTAAATGATCAACAATACTGTTTATAAACCAGTGGTTCAGTAAAGTAACTAAAAAGAAACAATTCCAAGTCAATGTCAACACCAAAATGTGACGCAAGAAAACTGCCAAGAAATGCTGAATTTTGTACAAGTGTACTGTATTCAGCTCTGTATCATAGTTCCTCAAGTGACGCATTAGCGTCTGACTGCGGGTATGTGGGCGTGTACAGTGTGACAGACTCACTTGGTATTGAAGAACATGAGGGTGGTGAGCAGGGTGGCAGGAGAGTGAGCTCCGAGCTGTTTACACTCCCACAGCATCTCCTCTGTCACATGACTGGGGATGACATAACCTGTGGACAAAGGGGGATAGAAATTACTTTCACAGTCAGGTTAAAGGGTTAACAATCACCCCCACCCTGCCAAAGCTGCTATGACCAATTTGATGTGGGTACTTCATGCCCTTAGAAATTGATCCTGGATCAGAATCAAAATGTTCCACCAAATTATCGGGGTTGGGCAAGCTGATCTGTTATCGAGGGCAGGATGTACCCAGAGCCTGAGTCCAGAAGCAGCTAAGATGATGGGGTACAATACAAACTGTGCAGAGTCTGAAATAGCCTTCTATTTCTGACCTCACTCAAATAAAAGGGTTAGGCCCGTAACTGTGGCTCTGCAAAAGCAGCTCAGCTCACTTAGCAAGTGACTTAAGATAATATGCCAATTTCCTGTATTGAAATGGAATTTTCAGCATTCAGAGTAATGACGTTTGTAAACGAAACCAGGTATTCAAATACATGTGTCCATCCCCATTGCATAGCTGTGAGGAAGTCACATGGTGACAGCAGGGGTGGTGTAAAAAGCACAGCCAACTATGATAGAATGCAACTTTTTTAAAAACCGTTTTATGTGAATGCCCTGAGTGTATGTGCATGTTATTTAGTGTAGGAGTGTGTGTATTTGTGTCTGTACTTGTTTGTGTGGGTGCAAGTGCACACATCCTTACCAAGCGGATGCACACTGGGCTTCCAGGCATCCAGCACCCGGTGCAGCCACTGGGAGAAGCGTGTGTAATAGGGGTCTGAGAAGATGTCATCCACTCGGCCGTTCTCAAAGAGATACTGCAGCAGAGAGACACGTGGGCAAAAAGAGAACAGGGAGGGGGGAGGTACAGAAAGAGGACGAGCAGAGCAGACAGTGGGAGGGTGGAGGAGACAGGGAGAGTTGCGGGCAGGATGAGTTGGGAGGAGGACGAAAGAGACAAGGAGAAGGAAGGAAGGAAGACACACAGCCAGCCATATTAGACAATGACCTCTTACTAATTCTCTAATCTTGCTGGAGATACATGGTTTATTTGCATAATGTAAAAATATTTCTTGAGACATTAATACGGGGACCCTAGTGACAGCAAACTAGCTAGGTAGCTGGCTAGCACAGAACATTATCTACATAACTGAGTCATAAACATACTAACATTTGCTAGCTAGCCTGCTGCATCTTAATTTCTGTTCTACATCATGTCATTTATGATTTTTACTATAAGCTCCGTACATGAGCAAAGTTTCCACTCACCCAAGAGTGGAGGAGCAAGAGCCTTGACTGCTCAATGGCTCAGGTGCCTGTGTGTGTGTTTGTGTGTGTGTGTGTGTGTGTGTGTGTGTGTGTGTGTGTGTGTGTGTGTGTGTGTGTGTGAGATACTGACCTTCTGTATACAGAGGAAGATGTAGTAGAGCACGTCTGCCTCAAACGGTTCTCCCTCCAGCCCTCGAGCCTCCTGGGTCATCATAGACAGGCCGATGTTCAGCTCTGCCACGGCGCACGACACCAGGTCCTCCTGGAAGCGCAGGGGCTGTCGTCCTGTACACACGGACACAGAGAACTGCTTTAATGTCCACTCCCTTTATTTAAATTTGATTCTTTTTTCACCGCTGTGAATGGTAACCCAGGGTGGAATTGCAAAATGCCAGTGTTTATGTCAGCCAGCAGTGTGAAACCCCTTTCACATCAAACACTGATAACAGGCCAGTCTGTGAAATTAAGGCTATTACTATGTGAATAGGGTTATAGTGTGTTTATGAATGTAATCTCTGCAGGATTTTAAATGTATTGTTTCATAATGAGGACATGCCCCTGGGTTACTCAAGGACCAATACTTATCCATGTTCATGAGCTTTCTGAACCGTGGGTGGAAGTGCAGCGTTCCAGTACCAGGGCATGTGCCAGAGCGTGGCCCAGCATGTGTGAACTTACGGCCGATGGGTGCCAGCTTGGTCTGGGCATCCTTCTCCAGCTCAGCATTCTTGGTCTGTGCCCAGAGACGCCATACCTCCAGTCCCTCTTCAGGCTTCAGGGTGTTGGGAAGCAGCAGGGTAGGAGGGGCCTGTGGTTGGGGCTCTACCTCCGCCACCTGCACAGTCTGACCCTGGATGAGAAGGGGGATAAATGCAAGATACTGACTAATCATCCACAGTCGGAGGGTCTAATTTCAAACTGTTACTCATAACAAAGCGCTAATCTGCCAGTTAAAGGCAATAAGAGCACCATGCAGGAAAACATATTTTAAACCCACATCTTAACCACACACTGAGCTTTCATAGACCTGATTAGTACATATACCCACACACAAGTAATCTGGTCTCAACCACTGCAACTACAAATCCTGCCACCTGTCACCAAGAACCCAGTCTCGACTGACCATACGCTAACCTTCTGTACCCTTTTGACCCTCGCTACCAACCCTTCACCAGCCCAGTGACCTTAGTGCCTCTGCCAGTCCCGCCCAGCCCACCCCAAATCCCCTCCCTCTGACCTGCAGCTGCTGCTGCTCCTGTCCGGTACCTCCCTGGGCGTGGACCACCTGCTGCTGCTGGGGGTCCCAGATGTGGACGGACTGCGTGGCGTTGGGGTACGCCCCGGTCACTGCCTGCACGGCCACGGGGATGTGGATGTTCCCGTTCATGAACTGCGCCGGGAACAGCGTGTTGGCCAGAGTCTGCACCACCTCCTCCTGGGTGGCGGCCGAGACGGGGGTGGCGGCGGCGGTGGAGGCCACCACGGTGGAGGGGGCGGTGGACACAGTGGCCGTGGAGCTCACGGCGATCTTGCCCGCCACCACCATCTTGTCCTTGTCGTCGGTGGGCGAGCCGGCCACGTGCACCGCGCCGTAGGCCTCCTGCGGGATGGCGATGTGGGTGATGTTCTGCTGCTGCAGGTCGCCGCGCGTCTGCGCCGAGTACACCGGGATGGTCCAGGTCTCGCCCGTGGGGCTGGTGATGGTGCCCGTGGCGCTGTACAGGTGCGTGCTGTCCACCGTGAGCAGGTCCGGCCTCAGCGACAGGTAGCTCTGCTGCTGCCCCTGCGGGATGGCCAGCACGGTTGCCAGCTGCTGCCCCGGGATGGCGTAGGACACTGTGATGGGCATGTCCACCTTGCGCTTCTTCGCGGGCTGCAGGACCCCGCTTGTGGCCGCTGCTCTCCTCTCCCCCTCCCGCGGCGAGCCCTGCTGCTGCTGCTGGGGCGACAGCGCCCCCACTGTCTGGATTTGGATCTGCTGGCCCCCAGCGACTGCTGCCACAAGCTGGGCCTGGATCTGAGGTGTGTGTGTGTGGGGGGGCAAAACATGACCAACATACTTACAAGATGTTTAGCTTTTCCTTTTAATTTCAGGCTGCTGTATGTGTGTATGTACAGACCTGCTGGTGCTGCTGCAGCTGCTCCTCAGAGATCTCCCCATGCTGCACCAGCTGGGCAGCAGCTGCCACTGCCTGGAGCTGAGAGCCGGACAGCTGCTGCTGCTGCTGCTGCTGCTGAGAAGGGCTGGGCACCTGCAGGACCTGCCCAACTGTCTGAGCCTGCTGCTGACCCTGGATCTGCACCTGTGGGGACAAAGAGGATCATAAACTGTCCGGTGGTGCCTGAGAGATATGATTTAGCTTGAAATTCCAAACTTCACTCCACGTTTGGGAAGTTCCTGAAGTGTTGGGAGGTTGTTATGTTCAGGGCAGTAATGTAGCATAGCGGTAAGGAGCAGGACTCGTAACCAAAAGGTTGCCAGTTCGATTCCCCGCTGGCACACTGCTGCTGTACCCTTGGGCAAGGTAATTAACCCACAATTGCCTCGGTAGATATCCAGCTGTATAAATGGGTAACATGTACCAAACTATAACCTATGTAAGTCACTCTGGATAAGAGCGTCTTCTAAAATGCCAATAATGTAATGTAAATGTAATGATGTAATGTTATAGAATTCAACAGATTCAGGCCGGGTGTGGAGGACAAACCTGCACTTGAATCTGTTGCTCGGATGCTTGGTGTACCGCTGCTGTCAGCTGGGGAGACAGTTGAGCTGCTGTCACCTGCTGCTGCTGCTGCTGCTGTTGCTGCTGCTGCTGCTGTTGTTGCTGCTGTGGTGACTGCTGGACCTGCACTTGCACCTGTGTAGGCAACACAAAATGGAGGGGGGGGGGGTCATTAAGAGGTTTCTGTAATGTTCCTTTCCAAATAAACATTTTTACAGGGTCTAAAATACATATGAAATATCCCATTCCAGTGGTGTCAGTGGTGTCTTTTGGATCACCCCAGATGTGGCCACACAACTTTTTCCCTTTCTGCACGATTGTCCAGCTAATGTCATTTTGTCTTGCAGCTTGGGATTTTTATCCAACCAGGACAGGAATCTACAAACTTTAACTGAGCGATTCTGGCATGTAGGCTCAATGCAACAGTCATGGCTATTATAAATGACATATAGCACAACTTTGGTTTCAGAAACATGGAAGACTATGTTTCCATTGAAACTTTCCATTGAATATATTAACAATTGATGTTTGTTTTTTCTATGATCTTGTGCTGTACTTGTTCAGCTAAACTTTACACTGCAAATTTCACTGGTGACCAAATATGCCATAGAAACAATAAGCCTACACAAGTCAAATCTGTCATATTTTCGATGGTGGTATTATTTTCCGTTTAAATTTAGAATTCCATTGCAAGAGTGGATGAAAATAGGACCCTATTTATCTTTGTTACTGTATATTATCTGTGGATTTCCCCATTTGTAGTTGTCTCTAGAACATAAATGGCAAGGGTCAACTGTATACTACAAATCCTGTAACTCAGGGCAATATCATACTGGTAATTATATTAAATAGACAGTTACATTTCAAAACTAGTATATGTATCTGAAAGTAATTTCCCTCAAGACATTTCAGAAAAACACTGACAGCTCATTTCCCACCGAAACCAAAGATAACCATGTGGCAAACAGCCTAAAAATTACATAACTCTTAGGTTATATACTGACTAAATCTAGGCTGACCACAGCATTAGCTAAATGGTACAGGTTACCATTAGCAATCACATGGTAGCACACAATCAAAAATACTTAAAATACTAAAAATATCAATGGGGTAGCCCCTTACTGACACATGGCTTTAGCAGTATAAGCAGGGGGCATTCCTATATTTAAAATTATGAAAAAATCGAGACTATCTAAACATGTGGTCAGCAGAAATATGTTTCTCATTCCTCTTCTCATGGGGCTTAGTTCATTTCTGTCTTCACACTTACAAGAGAAAGTAGATAGGCCCATCTTTTGAATGCATGTGAAAGGGCCTTATGCCTACAGCCTCCCTCTCTCTCTCTCTTACCGGACAGGCCAGCTCCAGCAGGGACCCTGCCACCTCCGTGCTGTCGGTGTAGATGCAGTTTGTCCCCTGCTGGTACACCATGGTTGTGGAACCCTGCTGGAACTCTTGCAGCGCCTCAGGGCCCTTGTTAGCCAGTGACTCCAGGAACTCCTTCATGCGGTGCTGTGGCACGCTGCGCGCTTTCAGACGCACATACTCTTCAAACGAGACAGTGTTCTCCAGAGAGTTGTTCATGGCAGTCCTCGCCTCCCACTTGGGGGATCTGGAGAGGGAGAGGAGGAGGTGGTGGCAGGGAGAGAGAAGGAAGAGGAGGTGGTGAGGTTTACCTTATGACAGTCACAAACCTCAGTTATTCCACATTGCATTCTTGCTTGAACTTCGACAACGATTTAAATGACACAAGACTAAAAATGCAACCGTGACCGGGTTCATTTAGCAATCAGCCCACTGGGAATGAGTATGAATGTTTTTGAACGGCTTGCATGAGATTACATGGCACACAGGTTTGGGTTTGTGTTTTTCATTATAGACTGCAGTCTTTGTCTGAACTGGAGATGCACTGTGGTGGTAGAGGGTGCGAAGACATGCCGGACCAGGCCTACCAAGTGGAGTTCAACAGAAACCACCACCTACTACAGTCCACTGCACCTGAGGCCTAAAGAACTTCTGTGTTAATGAACCAGGAGAGACTGAAGTTTTAATCTCTTCAAGAATCATAACCTGAGAGAGGATAATGAACATGCTGAATAGTATAGCAAATAAATAGCAATTAAACAAAATAAATGCACACACAGGACGATGAAAGGAAGAAAACTGGTAATAAACATACTCTTCACAGTAAAAATGGCAATTGCTGTCAGTAATTAATGATTTAAAGCATACTCAGAAGAAAGGCAAATGCGACAGGAATAGTGAAAGAGGCCACATCAGTATCACAACTGACATTATTTATGACCGCAACTTCTCGAGAGACCGAATAGGACGAGGTCTTACCTAATCCAAAGGAATAAACTAATTTGCAATAATTCATTTTAACACTGATTTTATTATATGTGCACTGGAGTAGGCCCGTTTACTTACCGTTACTTTCCCTTTATTTTGGATTTAAACCATTGCAGTTAGTTCATCTGGCTAAAAATATCGGTAAATAAAAATATTCACCAAAAATATTCGTCAATCACAAATACAAATTATTATATAAATTATTAAAAATAATGTCGACATATTGAAGCTGCACAATATATTCTCCATAACGTTAAAGGGACTGAATTTCTCAACATGGTTGTTCTTCTGCTTGCCGATCTGCCCCTGTGTGCATCTTCCCAAGCTACCTTAAATATCAGTAAAAACGAAATGTTCCGCCAAAGCCACGCGTTCAAAAATAACACCAAGAAACCCTAAGTCATTTCAGCAAAATTCTGCGTATAGTATGTTGTATAGTAATGCGCGTCCAATATTACCTTTACAAATAACTGGGATAGCTGCGCAGTTGACGTGTTTGCTTATCTTCGTCTTTGGAAAAAAGCTGTTCCTCCAGATGTCAACAATGTAGTTAGCTAGCTAGCTAGCTAGCTAGCTATACAACAATGAAATCATATAACTAGCAAGGTAAAACAAAAATTGTCTCCAGGGTTGTTGCCCTCTCGAGTTAAAATAATAAATGTAATCGGCAGTTAAGGTCTTATCGCGAAAAGGGGAAGGACGAGGGGAATTTTGCAAACAAAAGAATCGCCCGTAGAACGGACAGAGCTTGGCCTACTCTTACAAAGCAAATCCCCGGGCTGTCCTGTCTTCCTACAGCCGTTCCGAAAAGACTAGAGATCGGATCGCAGCGCCCCCTTTTTCGCGCTTGACCAAGACACGCATTCCCGCGTCCATGCCCGTGGACTATGAAGGGGGGCAACATACTCCTCGACGGGAACGAGCGATGCGCATTCTTGTTTTAAAAAAATAAAACAAGCTAGTTAACTGGATACAGTTCTAATATGAATGTAACTAGCTAGCGTGCCAGCCTGCCAGATAAAAAATGTTTGTCTCTGTAACCTAGGTTGGCTTCTTTCAATAAATAATTAACGTCTGACCACCAAGTCAAAATGCATGCTAAAATACAGTAGTTAATATTTACACCACCACTGAGCAAAACCAAATCGAACAAAAATCGGAGCATTAACTAAATGGTAGTAGCTACCTATCGTAGTCAACTATGTACGTTAACGTTAGCTAAGTTTGGTAATGGTTGCTGACCTATTGCAAGAATAAGTTATTTTTAAAACGCATAAGTACCGTGAAGCTCTGAAACAATAACTACCCAGCAAACAGTATTTACGTGTGTATTTTGACAAGTAAATCACCCTTGTCTGGCAGAAAAAAATGGTTTGTCCAAGTTTACATGAGGTATATTAATATATCAGTTACTGAATTTTCCAAGACATGTGATGGCAGTAGTTTACAAAGACGAATTTCGCAAAAGCCACTATTTAGCCTGAGTATTGTGATCCGTGCAGCTGACATATTGCCTTTCCACTGGCTAGATATATGTATATGCACTCAAACACTTAACAAGTGCTCAACACTATTAAACACTTACAATGCATTTAAAAGAAAGGAACTAAATAATAACGTTATAGTACACTCTTCCGGTAATCATGATTTTGTAAAAAAAAAAAAAAAAAAGGTGGTTAGTGGTTAAAACATAACCATACTGAAAATATTGATGCTTAAGGTATTGCTTATCTTACGGATAAACTGGCGTCAAAGGAAATCAGTGATTTTGGCATCCTTATATTTACTGCAATTAGAAATAACAGTGGATGAGCTTGACATTAAGATATTTTTTGCAACAAAAATGTTTTCAGAATGTGTCCGACTGAATTTACATTGACCGAGTTTCACCATACACTGCAGGTATATGTAGCCTCTCTGAAGCCTTAAGACTCGACCTTCCAAATATTTCCCATGAAAGCAGCTGAAACAGGCAGTGCATGGCTTGTCAATGCTTTTTGTCTAGCAGCGAGGGTTCACCGCTCGTGTCTAGGCAGTGGGGCAGCAATAAAGGAGCGGCGTCTCTCAAGTCTCTTTAGCTCCACCAAACAATGAACGTGACACAGGGCGCGCGTGTCACGCCGTTTGTGTTGCATGCGCGTTGACAGCAGCCTTTCGCCATGGCGACAAAAGGATGAACAGCTCTTCTTCGTAAGCATGCTACAATATACAGCGGGAGGGGAGTGGCGGTATTTGTGTTACTACACACTTACACGTAAAGCCTGCATCACTGCTTTGAACATAAGTACAGGAACTGACTAGTTAACAACGAATAATTGAATTAAATACTATATTAATGCAGCATCCAAATTTAGATATCGATAACCAGTCCACTTATTGGAGATCAGCTTGGTTGCGCGTTCAGTGCTGGATTGCCAACGCCAATAATCATCCAGTTAGATCTATTTGACTTGAGGTAATACAACGTGACCTATCCTGAACACTGAATATCTGCGGGGAAACAGGAAACAAAAGATAGCATGTCTACAAATGTATATATGGGCAATGGCATCAACACCGTACGAACGAGATGGACAACTAGCACACCTGCTACAATAGCTGGCTAGCTATAATGCGACAAAGCTACAATTCATGAAATCTGTGTGCTTCTGAAACCAAGGCAAAAGGGGCAGAACCTTTACACTAACACCACTGAACTCAGCAAATGTCCAGCCAATCCCCCCCACTCCACAATACTGTACTGATGGGTGGGGGTGGCAGCGAGGTGTGCACACGCGCCAGGTCCTCAGTCGTGTCCGTGGTTTTGCTCCTGCTCGTGCCCGTGATCCCCCTCCCTATCTATGTTGCGCGCTGCTGGCCGCATACAACAACACAGACCTCGTTAGTTCCATAAAAAGTCAGCCACGTCATCCATTAGACCCGCATCGTAAAGAGTACAAAATATGCATGAATATACAGGGTTTTCTGTTTGTGCACATGGTCAAACACTGAAGCCCGTGTTCCTTCAGGTTCCCAGCAAGCTCTTACCCTCTCCGCCTCGGCCAGGCCGCTCCACTCCACTCTTTCTCAGTTTAGTGCCGCGATCCAACCACGCGAACGCAGTTCTCTTGGTGTATAAAGGAAAAACCCTTTATTTGTGTATTATTTCACCACAGGTGCAAAAGTCGTTCTCTTGTATTTTAATGTAATACTATTTTTTCCTCTTTCTTCTACTTACACCTCTCTAAGCGCCATCTTACAGTCAACCCTTCTCAACCAATCCGGTGGCGTTGGACTACGCTTACCAACTCTCGCGAGGCTGTCACATTCAAGCAACGCGAGATGTGTGGTAGGTCTAAATAGCACCTTAAAGGAGACTCGTGAGGTAATTACAGACCCATGAACTGGGAATAAACTCAACTAATGAATTACACCAGCGTTATCTATCACATATATCAATGCAACGGACTCCAGCGAGCTCTGTTCAAATCAAGTGAAGACATCATGACAACGGGCAAAGGCCTTAGGCTAACACTGACTCAGAACTGTTGAATTTAGTGGTAAATGTTAGGTGCTTCGCAGCAATGTTTGTATCGCAACGGTTGCTTATTTTCAAGGGTGAAGTTATTGCTATCCCCTGTATTTAGGTAAGCTTTAGACACCAAGTTTATATACTATAGGTGTGTAGTCAATTGAATGTCTTAGAGAGATGCATGACTCCTGCTTTATAGTTCACATGAAAGACCAGTCGTATTTTTGCAGTGCTTCTAGTGTTCTGCTTACTACACTACACTTCAGACTTATAATATATCCAAAAGCTCTAAAATTCCACACAGCTTTATAAGCGTCGACCTTTACAATTCTACAGTGGCCTCTCTATTTGAACAGATTTCTTCAAATAAAAATAAATACAACGGGAGCAAGAGGAGCTTCCAAGTATTGTGGAAATTTGCTTCTCAGCAATTCTAATGAATTTATTGCACGTGGAAACCCGTTAAATACCTAACTGGTGGCATAACTGAATTGCACTCTGTTGTTTGGAAAAACTACCAAACGTCAAACATCTGTGAATGAAGTGTAAAACAGGGAAAGTGTCTCTGTGCCTTTAATAGGGTTGCATCTGTACCAGTCTGCCTTAAAGAGCCAGGCATGTGCTAGTGAGGGCCTCCCCCTGCTCTCTCCGCAACAAACTGGCTTGCAGCTCTCTTAAGGTGGACCTGATGAGATGTGCTGAAGTCACTTCTGGAACTGTTCAGCACTTACACAACAATACTTAACATGGCTATGCAGGGGTTAATTCCCACGCTCACTCCTTAACCCCACACCGTCCCTGAGTTTGTCATGGCATGGTGTACCGGCCAGGAAATGCACTTCACGTGTACCACTTCCATCATTTACTCTCCATTTACCATACACCAACAAAGGCAGGAAGTTTGTACTAAAAATATTTCTGGTAACCTCACTGGAATATTGGGAAGTAGTCATAATGGGTTTTGTAAGGCACTAGCCCCATAATCAAAAGGGTGCAATTTCAGAACTTCAGTAGTTCTTTAAGGTAAGGCCCATGACATGAGTCTCTCCAGTTTCTACATACACTTGCACATAGAACCCAGTTACGGCAAAAAATCATGTAAAACAAATTAATGAATAAGGAAGTTAGAAGGTAATGCAATAAATGGAGGCCTGCTGCCTATGCATGTGGCCACACGAGTTTTATAACTGCATTTTAATTATTTGGTGACTTGAAAAAAAAATTCTTGTCAGTTTACCCACCTGGACATTTACAGGAGCAATCAATGGGAGTTGATACTTCTCACAAGGGTACAATAGCAGTGCCCCAAGACTGGAACCTGCAACCTTCTGATTACAAGTCATGTTCTACAAGTTCTATTACACTGTCAGGACATACAAAAATCGACCCACTTCTGAAGGGAAGAAAGCAAAAATATCCATTTATTTTCAAGAGAAATAAGGAAGACATTATTATTATTTAAATACTTTTATTACTGATGTCAAAACTGCAAGTTTGTCATCTTGTCACTTTATGAAAAAGCCACACACTTGCTGTGACAATCTGGAACAGTAAATGATCTCAACAGGAAGCAATCCACACGCAAGACAAGGCAAAGCAAACAGCGTCTCCTGACGGGCATCAGGAATATGGGATGCCCTGGCATATGGCTTCACGAATCTCCAATCAGATTTTCCCGGGATCCTCTTTCAATGTGACTGTCCTGTTAAACACCAGCTAGGAGAAAAAATATACAATATGACAATGTTTCCCTATATGCACAAGCTTAAAATAAAATACATGAAACATCTTGAGAAAACCATAAAAAGTGAAAATGCAATCCTCTCAAAGGTGAGGTTTAGTTGAGGTTGCCAGGGTATGAAGCGGACGTTGCTGTTTTTGCATGTTTTCCCATTTCTCACCCAAGTTGTAATCACTAATTGTACATTTTAGGCTTGTCTCACTATGGCAAACTTTGCACTCACAGGGGAGCGCAGGGCGAGGCGACTGCAATTCTCAAATACATATGCATGCCAAGGCGACCATTTTTCATTACAGAACTGCCACAGTGCACTAGTGAAGTCAGTGCTGAAATCCTCTGTGTAACAGGCAGGCAGCTGAGAAGTGGCAGGGTGCCAAGACAGTGTGAGGAAGGGACTCTGACTGACCTACCCACCCAACACAATTTCTAGTAGAATTTTAGGTTTTTGGTAGATTAATATAATAATCATTATTTTTTCCTCCCATTTACTAAAAATGAATGCATACATGCCATGCATATAGAAATGTTATTCTACGTGTATTCTATGGTCATGTATTCAATTTTATTATTATAAAGATTTCTTAATGGTTTCTTCATGCTTCGTACAAATGTATTATTTGGTTAGTTAGTTAACACTAATCTGAGGCTATTTTTATATAGCACATAATTTCCAAGGAGAACAAGACACTATAAAGTATCCATAAAAGCCATGAATACTGTACATTTAAAAATGCACAGGTAGAGGGTGAGTGTGATCACTTTAATTGTACTGATCCAGCCACAGGACTCAGTGTCTAGATCTCACCTTCTCATCAGTGCTGTCGGGATCCACTGAGAAGTATCCGATTCTCTCAAACTGGAACTTGTCAAAAACTTTTGACCCAGTCACTGAACGATCCACAAAGGTACTGTCAATCACCTGCAAGGAATTCTGGGAGAAAGACAGAAAGAAAGCATTATAGTTTTTTTTTTTTTTTTTTACACCACTCAAAGTTTCACTATATAATACGGTTTGTGGAAAATCTTTCATTCTTTTGTGTGGATTCAGTGCCCTTTTATGTTATGGGTAAAGACTATACCAATACCAACTGGGCAGTACTGGGAGACAGACAACGCAGTATTGGGTGGCACACAGTGCAGCACTGGCAATCTCACCGGGTTGATGTCACTCAAGAAGCCTCCAGGGACCTCAGCTGTGTCCTCAGGATTTTTGTGCAGGAACCTGAGGGCAGAAAGATTAACAGAAATACGGTATATAACTTCAGCCAGCAAATGAATCAAATGGATTTGTATGACTCCCTATCCATCTCAGTATCCCTCAACACCTCTCTTCCCTTCACTCACAGTCTTTCGTAGAGCCGAACTTCGCACTGCAGCGGCATGCTGACCCACTGGATGAAGGCCTTGGGTTTTTCTGCTACATCAGAGCTAGTGCAGTTGACCTCTAGCTCCACTACCTTCCCACTAGCATCCTGAGAGACAGATGGAGAAGACACAGAAAGAAACAGGATGACAGAAAGCAGGGGCTTCATTGTGTGTCTGTTAAACACCTGGCTTGTCTCGGGGGTGATTACTGCAGATACTGGACGCACCTTGATGACCCGCTGCACAGAGATGACATATCCAGCGTGCCTCAGACCTACAGGCTGATCCGGAGTCAAGCGCTTGTAGCCCTTCTCCATTACCTGCAAGAAGAGGTGAAGAGCATCCAGGATGTCACACTAAAATATGATAAAGACTGCACCACGCTGTTACCAAACAAAATAAACAACTGATATGCTATAACCTCTGGAGATATCTATTCACTGCCAGTTCAAGAAAACTGGCATTTTCTTCATTTGGCCTTTCAACTTTGTCACTTATACGCACAAACACATTTGCATCATATTGGCAAGGTGCCGGCACGGATGAGTATCTTACCTCTCGGAAGTCACTTTGTTCAATGTAGATGGTCCGGGTGAATGGAATGATGTGGCTGCCCCGTTCCTCATTTGCTGGGAAGTCTGGGACACAAACCTCCACCTGAGAGAAAAGGATAAAGAAGAGGGTGCTTTCAAACACTGTCTTGCCTTCCAACTTTGGAATAAGCATTTTATGTTTATAGTCCACCTCTTGTTACGTAGGTATATCAAACTGAACCGTATGTCCACATATTAGTCAACAATGTGGAGATGGTGCATCTGTATTGGAAGGGAGGCTGGAGATGGTGTACCTGTGTTGTTTCAGGCATGTTGGTGATGGTCACTTTGAGCGGTTCCAGCACGGCCATGGCACGAGGAGCACTTTCATTCAACACATCCCTCACACATGCTTCCAATAGGTGTGGCTCAGTAGTCGTCTGGGCAACTGTCACTCCCACCTGGCAGAGTGGGGAGAAAACTCTTGATAACAGATCCACACCCCTCGCTCCTGACACTTTCTTCCTCAACACCCCCCCCTTTTTTAAATCCCATGGTTCGTCCTCCCTTCGTACCCGAGCACAGAAGTTGTTGATGGCCTCAGGGGGGAAGCCTCTTCTCCTCAGGGCGGTCAGTGTGAAGAGTCGAGGGTCGTCCCAATCCCTGCAGGACAGAGCAACACACCCCAAGTCAGAGTGGCTGCAACAGCTGTGTAGTACGGTAGCAAAGTGTTGTGCAGTCCTCACCTGACAACGCCTGTCTCCACCAGCTTGATTATTTTCCGCTTGGAGACAACGGTGTAGGTGAGATTCAGACGACCGTATTCCCACTGCACTGGGCAGTACACATCCAGGACGTTACACAGCCAGAAATACGAGGAGCGTCTGATGGGAGACACAGATTGGGGGTTACCACAGTATGAGTGCAGACTGTTATCTTCTTTGATCTTCTCTTTTATGTAACTCAGAATGTGTACCATCCTGGTCCATGCAAGTGTTGCCACCAGAAAGACCTACACATACAGTTGGCAGGGGCTCACCTTGCTTGAAACTCTTTGGTGCACAGTGAGTGTGTGATGTGTTCAATTGAGTCACAAAGGCAGTGGGTGTAGTCATAGGTAGGGTAGATGCACCTAAAAGAAAATGGCGGGGTGAATTGGGAAAGACCAGCACAAACCTGGATTCAGCATTAGTCACACACTTCAAAGATCTCTGTTCACAAGAAACTGCATAGTGTGGGATGGTGCATGCATCTGATGCTGTGTGTGTGTGTATGTATTTGATGCGGTTTTTGCATTTCCTGATATGCACGGGCAAGTGCTTCCTGTTCAGTGTTGGGGTATGTGTTTGCTGAGGTTTGTGTTCTTGTGTTGTTCAGTACCATTCATCTCCTGTGCGATGGTGGGGTGTGTATTTAATACGGTATGCCACGGGGTCCATCTTCCCATCCTCCATGACCATCTTCATCCTGAGTGTGGCCTCCCCCTCAGCGAACATCCCCTTCTTCATCCTCTCAAACAGCAGCAGGGACTCCTCCACGGGACGGTCCCGCCAGGGGGAAGGGGGTGGGTTGTGACCCTTGAGCTCCTCCCCACGCTGGTGGCAAACGTAGGCGTGGCCTCTGAAGCACACACATTACACACAGATTAAGAATGATTCTGAAAGCATTAAGTAGTTTTCGGTTTATTCAAACTGTTCAGTACTTTGACTTAACATTGCAGTTGCACCCCTCTGTATTTTCTCCTGGCGCCGAGCCTGCCCTGCCCGCTATGCTACTTCTCAGTAGCTGTTTATCCCCCCTCACCTGCGAATGAGTTCTATGGCCAAATCGTACAGCTTCTGGAAGTTGTCAGATGCATGGGTCACCGCGTATGGTTTGTAGCCTGACAGATAAACAGAAAACCAGAATCTCAGGCCCCTCCTTAAACATTTTCAACATAAAACACAGCCCAGCTGACCCACTGTTACAATAATGTTGTTGTAATGTAACAATGGTGCCATTCTAATTTACAGATAATGTCACTGACTGGCTGGACCCACCTAGCCATTCCACCATTTCTCGGATAGCCGTGAAGTACTTCTCCTCCTCTTTCTCTGGATTGGTGTCATCATAGCGCAGGAAACAGATCCCATTGTTGGCCTGCATGGGTCAGGATAGGGTCATTACATCAATGGCACTGTAGTAAGATCACTGTTAGTCAAGTCTGATGCTAGAGTTAGTAGTCACTGATGTGCAAGTAGTTTGTGGTACCAAGCTGGAGTGTGAGTTCAGGGTCTTTGCAGGTACCTTAGCATATCCGAAATTGAAGTTGATGGCTTTGGCATGACCAATGTGCAGAATGCCGTTGGGCTCCGGGGGAAACCGCGTCCGAACCTAGAGACACATTGGGACAGGACATACTACTAAAGACGGACATACTAAAACAAACCTGGCAGGTCCCCTTACCTCAACTTCTCTACACAGTTATGAAGACAAGCCTGCCCCCAACCCCCATTCCCACAATAATGTTACTGGGCTCTCACAGCAGTACAGCCATACCAGCCTCTTACCTGCCCTCCTGTGAGCTCCAGGTGTTCCTTCAGCAGTCTCATGGTGTTGGATGTCACTACATATCCTTCTGTCTTGTAGTTCTCCCCTACAGAGAGACAAACCCATCCACTTCACCTATCAGCCACAGAGAAACTGAGAATATGAAAGCCTAAAGGCTGTTCAAACAGCTACTGCTTTACTTTTTGAGTCACCCTAATGAAACAATCCTAACAGAGCAGGGACAAAGTCAAATTTCTGTACCTTTGTATTTCTCTTATCCATACACTGAGGAAAAAATCTGAGGATATAAATATACTAAAGGATATAAATATACTAAGTGAAGCTTTGTGCTTCACTTTCACCGCAGCTAATTGATATGTATTAACAAAAAACATACATGTAATTCATGATGTTTTCCAAAAAATGTTGCTTTGCATCTAATGTATACAGCCCTATAGATCTGACTCACCTGGCTTGTGGAACTTCAGGGACTCTCCTCTAAGCTGCTCCATCAGTGACTTGCCCTCCAGTTTGACCGTCCCTAGGCAGAGACATACAGAAACATTCTTACAGAAAATTGGTGTCAGCCATTATTTTGGCTGAGGACATTAAAATAAATAATTCAGGAGTAAATTACACAGTAGGATTATGATCACCATTTACAGGCATCTCCTCTTTCTTTTCATTTTCAGGGCCCTTCTGCTTAGGAATCTGAAACAGATAGTGTCTTAAATGTCTCAATGCTGTTTACATGAATCAATCTATTGACATCCCAATGAATGCATGGCCCAAAATGGACATGTACCCCAGTAGGTCTGAAGGCTATGAAATTTTCTTTCAGTAAAAATTCTAGGTATCTATCTCATGCCAAAACAGCACCGAGTGTTTTACTTTGTCAATTGATTCTGAATTCAGGTAGCATACAGTAAGAGCAACCCAAGCATAAAATAAGTAGTGTAACCCACTTAACATCACCTCTGACTGCACCCCATCCTGAATATATATACTAAATTCATATAAAGCTCCCAGAATGGTCCTAGCAGTAACACAATTAGTCAGTCACAATCATTCATGTTTCAATATGCAGCAACAATCTAGTGTGTCGCTCTTCAGGGTCATACCTTGGGCTTCTTCTCCAAGTCAGCTTCTGTCTTTGGCCCTAAAAGGTGGAGAACCTGACAAGCAGCAGAGAGAATTTCATTATGCACATGCAGAACCTGCACCATTCTGCTGTAATTTGAAATGAGAAGCTGTTCCCTGAGATAAAACCACAAATATATGCATCTACCACACTGATATACACAAAACACACACACCTGCATGTCCACCTCATTCTTGAGGATCTTTCCATCAGCCCACTTTAGCGCAGCTCGAGCTTCTCCTGAGAAAGAGAGAGACAGTGGAGGGGTGCAATAGACAGAGGGAAAGATTCATTTCATTCCATGTGAAGAGGTACTCCATTTCAAAGATGATGTAATAACAGTGTATTTAGAAAGAAAAGCCAAGAAGCACTACAGTGATTCATTCTCAATAAGCCAGTGCAGTAGCAGCTGAAAACTTCATCTTGTGGTACTACATCTCACACTGAACATACATCCAAGGACTATTAAGTGAATTAACAGCGCTCTCTCTTGCCCCTTTTCCACCAGTGCCTAATCTCGAACCAGTTCTTCGCGTTTCAACAGCCAAAGAACCGGCTCTCAGCCAGGAAAACTGGTTCGAGAGTTGCACCAACACTTTGCTGGTCTAGAACCAAGAACCGTTACATCAGGGGCTGGGGGCGGGATTATTGTGACCAACTAAAACTTTGTGACCGCCATTTTTAAAAAACCAGAGCTAGTGTAGCGTCTAGTCTGCCTAAAAGAAGAAAAACCAGAGTTTTATTTTTCAAATGTTTTGCCTTGTTGCCAGCCAGCTATGTATTTCTTAGCTGTTTAGTGAGCTACTAATTTCTATTGATGGCTAGCTAGCTAGCTGTTGGTCAGCTAACATTACCCAAGCAAGCATAGTTACTAATTTCTCACATTAATATTACGTTTGTTCGTATATTTGATGTGAGAAATTAGTAGCTATGCTTGCTTGGGTAATGTTAGCTGACCAACAGCTAGCTAGCCAGCTACTGTAACCTTGGTAACAGTAGCTAACATTAGCATGCTACTTTCCAACATTGCCATTGACTCACCTACCAACGTCACTTAACATTTGGCTTCACAAAAGGCTAACATTGTATAAAGTGTAGTGGACAGGTTTGTTTTTTAAAGCACTGTTCTCTTGTTTTTGTTGTTTGTTCCCGCTAGCTTCAGCAACGGCAGCTGGTGAGCTGGAAATAGGGGAAGCTCACAAAACACTGAAGATTGTCTGAAATTTGCGTGCTGTTGCAAAAGCTACAGCATGAGAATGTTTAATTAACAAGGATGGCAATTTGAATGATTAAGTGGCAAGTAATCCCAAAGATTTCTCTTAAATGTTTCACATTATAGCTTTCTTGTGTTACAAATTACAAAACGGAACTATATTTAGTTAAATCGATTTAACTTACTGTGAATAAACTGTTAGGTTAGGTTGAGCGCAATGAACAATAATGTTTAGAACACAGACCTCACAAAAGCTTTGATGTGTCATGTTTCAGACGTTTACAGTGACGTAATGAAGTGGCTCTATGGTGGCTCTCTAGCCCGTGGAAAAGCAAACCGGTTCTTAGAAGGGTTGCAAGTTGAACCAACTCCGAACTGGCACTAGCACCAGCCCAGAACTAGCACCTAGTTGGAAAAGGGGCATCTCTGAAGTGAAGGTTGTTCAAATCAATTAAATGACTTCAAAGGTAGCTGATACAGTGTCACAACCCAGTTAAACTGCTATATCAAATCAACTCTGTCACTACTCAGTGAAATGTGTCCTCACCCATCAGCAGTCCCATGTTGAAACGATATCTCTCCTCCAGTAGCTGATTTCTGTGTTTCCTGATTGTCACCTCTACCTAAAAACACAAAGCCACAATCACCCATACAGCACATAACCAATTTGTGCATCAGTCCTCTCTCTCATTACATGGCATTATTGGCATTTAGCAGATGCTCTTATCTAGATCAACTTACATAGGTTACATTTTTTTTTTTTTTACATGTTACCCATTCATACAGCTGGATATTTACTAAGGAAATTCTGGGGTGAGTACCTTGCCCAAGGGTAGAACAGCAGTGCCCCAGAGAGGAACTGAACCGGCAACCTTTTGGTTGCAAGTCCTGGCCCTTACCACTATGCCACACTGCCTCCATTACCATTGCACCACATACCCAACCAATACCAATCGAATTCATGCATTTTAAACTTGGATCATAACAGTACACCATCTCCCTTTTCTCTTACCGCATCCTCAATCTGCTCCGGAGTGATGACCACGCCCACGCCACATGCCTGATCAAACTCCGGCTGATTAATAGGATCTTGAGGATGGCTCTTCACAAAATCCAGAGCCGCTGAGGAGAAGAGAGTAGACAGCGCAAATCAACTCTTGACTGCATCTAGTACACACACAACCATGGAGTGTATACACCTTTCTGAGTTTGCGTCAATGTGTCCATGTCTATAGGATGGTATGCATATGTTATAAATGTTGGGGATGTCAAGTTTTTTATATTATTTTTCCCTACAATTTAATTTAAGTGGGGTGTTCCACTGTGTAGAGTATTTAGGATACCTGTGTATAGTAAGTGGTATGTATGCTTGTGTGTGGTATGCAAAACGCGTACCAGTGACCTGCAACTCTGTCGTGATTCTGCGGCGAGCTATCTGCTCAGCAAGGAAGGCCAAGCGCCGGGGATCCTTCAGTCGAGAGGCCATGCTATACAGGAGGCAACCAGTGGCCTTGTCAACACATGTGTCACCAAGGGCTCCCTGGGCCTAGAGGGGGACAACATGACATTCAACTACTAAACAGCAATGGGTGCAACATGCGGGCAAATATGAGTATGCCTGCATAGACTGCAATCACTGTGGACCCAGATGATGCAGCCCTGAACAGGACAGCAGTAACAATTACTGTAACAGACTAAATATCATGGTTCAATACTATATCCGAAATGCAACTGTTCAGTTAAGCGATGCTCTTACAGTAACATGAGTCCTGACGAATTCCGACTATGCACAGTTCAAAGGGCGAGGGTATGGTGGCTTGCCACCTAATAACGAAAGTTAGCAAACTTGTTTCCTACTTTCAAAGTTAACTAGCTAGACCTTTGTAGGTGACAACAAGCGTACCAAACAAGGGTAGTGTCAGGCTAGCCCACGAAGTCATGGAATAAGTAAGCAAACTTACTATTACATAAACATATATTACGTTTAATTGCCCCTTATGAACTAATCTACTTCTAGCTCAACGTAGGCGTAGCAGCCTCTAGCTTACTTCCGTCCGAGACACAAAGTAGCAGCTAGCTAGGTGACTCCTATCCCAATCTTTGTTCCTTTAGCTATCGGAATTACTTTTACAGTTATTTATCTTAATTTTTCATCTTACCACAGTAATCGCTTCCTTGAGCAACGCGCTGAGAGACTCATTTTTAAGAGTCTCTTTAGCTTTCTGCTCACTTAGCCCAATAGACGTGAAGATAGCTACCAACTCCGCCATCTTTACCCACAGACACGCCGCTTCACTGTATGGGGTTGACTTTCCTTATTCCGCGGTATGACGAAAATTTACAGGCCAATCACAACCGAGGTCCTGACATCTACTCCAATCACATATCCTATTTAAAATATTTATTTCCTTACGTTCCACGAACTAACCAATAGAAACGCGTAGTGGGCGTTATTTTACGTTGCATCATTGTTGCATCATTATTGCATCATTGTTGCATCAGGTTGTGGGTAACTGGTTGTGGAAGGGAACCGGGAAAGAAATGCACTATCAGGATGCCTTGCTGCTATTATAGTAACTATGTGATTTTATTACTGTACCTAGCCAGGCGTGATAAAATACCAGTATAGCTAGCTATGCATGCGATACGGAGAAGCGGGAAGACAATAAAGCGTTCATTTTAGATCTGAAGTAATGGTTCCTATCCGTAGCTATGCACGTGCTCGACGTTAGACACGGGGAAAGTTTATCTGGAAAACCGCGATGACTATGGAGTGGCTACGTAGTTTACAAGCGACGTCCCCTTCCATTTGCTCATTGATGCACGATAACACTGTTTTGCATAAATAGAGAACGCGCCACATGTTTTTGATTGCTTTGGCCTTTTTTGGATCTCAATGTTAAATTATATTTAGTTAATTCAGAATGGTTTACACAGCTCATTATTTTTGCATGCTATCTGTTTAAACAGTTGGATGTACTGAATTAGGTCCCTAGTCCAAGACTTCAACTGTAGACGTCTACCGAGTAATCGAACTGTTAACTATAAAGAGCAGATTCCTTATTGGACAATATCTGCGCCGGGGGTAAGTTCCATAAGAAAAATGTGTAATATTTTTCAGTAGTGCTTCGGGTGGAGTTTAGGGGCTGCTGATAGGAGAGATTTCTCTGGACTTCATATTCCACCTGCATATCTAAACAATGTTATAAAGCTCCTCCTGAAATAACCTCTGCTGCAGTTGCTGATAGCACATTGTGATTGTATGTGTGAGGCAGTGGAACCTGTTCAATTGATGAATTGTGTTACAGGCAGGTAGGAATTGCTGTGGCGCGCTTCGCTGTTCCAGTGCTGCAACAGTACAGGATTATGTCCCAACATGCTTTGCTGTCCATGGGAGCCAAGTCATGGCGGTCCCTTGCCTGCTCCCGTTCAGAGCTGCGGCTGGATTTGACTCTGGGCTGTGGCCAGACCTTCAGGTAAATTTGCTCCTCTTCCCTGGGGGTAACAGATCACTAACATCATGGAGGGCAGAACTGCAGCCTTCTTTGAAGGTATCATCCACAACCTCCACAATTAATGTTCCTGTAGATCTCATTTAAACAAATGAGCAAGGCGACTTGTCTACAGAGTTTGCGTTACACAAAAGGCAGTGAAGCCAGCGATGCCTTGACAAACAGAAGCCCCCCCAGCCCTCAAAAGTTTTCCAGTTCTTTGTCCCTGAGCAGGAAATCAGGCTATTCAGTGCCACTGTTTGATCTTTACATTATTGGCATTTGGTAAACGCTTACATAGGTCACGATTTTTTGCATGTTACCCATTTATACAGTTGGATATTTACTGAGGCAATTCTGGGTGAAGTACCTTGTCCAAGGGTACAACAGCAGTGCCCCAACAGGGAATTGAACTGGCAACCTTTTGGTTACAAGTCCTGCTTCTCACCACTATGCTACACTACCACCCACTGTAGCTTTCCTTTCCTGTGTTTCTCTGGCATGCAGGTGGCGTGAGATGGGCGAAGGCCACTGGACAGGTGTGATGGCTGGTCGGGTGTGGACGCTGACACAGACGGATGACAGACTGTGGTATCACACCTACGGCACTCAGGGTAGTGAAGGAGAGGTGAATGGGAGGAAGAGAGCAGGAGTCAGGCCACATGGGAATGGGAAGAGGACCAAAGGAACAATCACAGTGAAGGAGGAAGAGACCAGTGAGGACCAGGAACCAAAGGTCTTGAACTCAGAACAAGACAGTAAGGAGGAAGAGGCCCTGAAGGATTACTTCCAGTTGAACGTGAAGCTGGTGGACCTGTACAAGGAATGGGGCACTGCAGACCATCACTTCCAACGCATTGCGAAAACATTCACAGGTAGACGCACACCCTAACATGTTTACAGTTAAACACACACATTTTAACACAACAAACACCATGACAAAACATTCACAGGATAACTTACACATGTATAGTTAAACATAAGCACCTCTCATGAAGTACATCTGCATGAACATAAGCACCTCTCATGAAGTACATCTGCAAAGAATATAGTATAGTGGTATTTTCTCAGTGTGATGCACAGTTTACGGTTTATTTTGATGGAGGATAGAACACATGCAGTTAGCATATATGGAATGTTTATGTAAATTTATGTGTATTCATATCATTGTCTATAGTTTTGTATTGCAGGGCGTGGTGCTGTGTTTCTCAGGTGAATTTTTGTATGTCTCTCAGTTACCTTCCCTGTGTTTCAGGTGTGCGGATGCTGCGTCAGGACCCCACTGAATGCCTTTTCTCCTTCATCTGCACCTCCAACAACCACATCTCGCGCATCCAGGGCATGGTGGAGAGGCTGTGCAATACCCTGGGGGCACCCCTGTGCCAGCTGGATGGCACCTCCTACCATGATTTCCCTACTCTGGAGGCCTTGGCAGGTACTGTACATCAACAATCCATCTGTCTCCCTGCCTGCATGCATCTCTGCCTGTGCAAAACCTGAAAATCAGACATCCCCTACCATGTGTCTTCTCAGTTTCTTATAGTTTACTGACTGTACCGTATGCTCATGCATGACTGTGTCATTGAATGATTTTACTGTCCTTGGACTATCTCTAGAATGGTATTGATGAATTAACCATTACAATGTATACCAACTGCAATTACTGAATGAAATTGGATATAAGGGATGATAATGATAGCAACAGATGACAAAGATAATAAAGATATGATAATGATAAACATAATGAGTGATATTAGTTGTAATGGATGAACAATTGGTGTTAATGATGCACTCCTGTACGTTCCCTCCCTTTCCCTCTTCTTATGTGTGACAGACAGCAGTGTGGAGGCGTGTCTCAGGGATTTGGGTTTCGGATATCGTGCCCGTTTTCTGCAGCAGAGTGCCAGGCAGATCCTGGACACTCATGGCACAGACTGGCTACAGAGGCTGCGCAGCGCCCCCTACCTGGAAGCTCGGGATGCACTGCGTAGCTTGCCTGGGGTTGGACTCAAGGTACACAGTCTGCTTCTCTTTTACAAAAGATTACACATCTGTATTTGCCCTGAGTCTGTCCTTCTACATCAGTTTTCCCTCTCCTGTGAATTCCCCTCTGCTGCCAGCAGTGAATTCCTCTCTGTGTTCCCAGCAGCAGTGAGGAATTGCAGTGCTTTCCTGGCTCGATTCGAGTGCCATGAGCTGTTCGTTATATGTACTAGCTGCGATGAGAGCAGAGTGTAAGTTTACAGTGGGAAGCTGATGTGTGTTCATTGCCTAGGTGGCAGACTGTGTGTGCCTGATGTCTCTGGACAAGGCGTGTGCGGTGCCTGTGGACACACACGTGTGGCAGATTGCTCGGAGGGACTACCGCTGTGGCGCAGGGACAGGCCAAAAGAGCCTGACTGACAAAGTCCATCGGGACATTGGTGAGGGCAGTCCCATCCAGCACTGACCACTGTCTCTAGTGTGCATTAACAAGCTTGTATAGGGTGTCGTTTGGCACCTCTTTGCCCTTCAGAATCGTACGATTAATAATAGATGTTCTCTACTCATTAGATAAAAACGCTAATTTTGGTGTCTCAACACAGGCGATTTCTTCAGACAGCTGTGGGGTCCTTACGCTGGATGGGCGCACTCAGTGAGTAATGAGTTAAGATCTTAGAAAAGGTTATGTTTTGTTTGTATTACTGGGTATATTAATACAAATAATTACTTTCTCCCCTTTCTCTCATTCTTTCCTATTTCCCCCCTCATTTGCTTTGTCGTTGTCTTTGTCAGGTACTGTTCTGCTCTGACCTGAAGAAATTCCAGAAGCTGAAAGAAGTAGCCATAAAAAAGGAGGAGGATGTTGAAATGAAGATCAGTGAAAAAACACTGAAGAAAAATGGAGACAGAGAAAGTGTTCAGAGAGTGAAGAGAGTAAAATGTGACGCTGCAGAGTAGACAAAAGAAAAAAGTAAAACCATTTCTGATGGTCTGTTTTTAACAAAGAAAAGACAAACGACAAAGTAGAGTCCAGATACTTTAGTTTGAGAAAATGAAAAACAGTTTTATTCAAAATCTTTTACTGTGTTCTGTTCTTTAGACTGGTGCTTTGGAAGACATGTCACTTTGCTCACCTGTCGGTTGAGAGGATTGTACTTCCATTGGTGTGATGTAGGTTTTCCTTGCCAGTGTAAGTCATACAGCATCACCAGTAGTGAAAACACTTGAGGAGACTGCAAAGGTGCAGCCCAGGAAACTAGATTGGTGGTCCATGTTTTGTCTATAAACTGATCAGGGGTGAGTTATGACTTTGGAAACACTGAGATATAGTTAGGTTCTGAGGATATTAACATTTATTCTCAAAGTATGCTGTGCCCACAGATATGCTGACCTAATCTAAACGGATCTGTTTGGATGAATCAAGATTTTTTTCTGGCAGAGAACAAGATCCTTTCACACAAACAATGTAGTGGTGGGGTGTGTGTAAAAAAATAAATTGAAAGCCCAGTTCTATGTTCACACAGCATTCCCTCTGAAGGACATAGATGCACAATTTGTGTGACCTTTTAAAAAAACAAGGGTGTAGTTTGTAATCAGATTTCAGTCTTACTAAAGACATTATCAAGAATCTCTAGTGTTCATTAGAGAGTGAAAAACCAACTGGCAGAACTAGCCTTAAAAATCATCCATACCTAAATATGGTATTGTTAAGACATTACATTCCATGGGGTTAATCATAGATACTTATTCTCCCATTCTGATAGATATGAAATGAACTGATACACTGTACATTTTTATTACACTGTGGATTTTTTTACTGGGTGATTGGTAATACGGTTCCATTCAAAGGCTGGGGTAGGGTGGGGAAGATGCTATGGATTCTTACCAAAAATCTTGTAACTGAGAATAAATCCTGTATTTTTTGTAACCAAAACAACACTGATTTGTGTCTCTGACTCCCTGAACTAAACACTATGAAAACACAGTTGATGAAAGTTGTATTTTACATAGGGGCAACAATTCTTCTAACCAGTGCACTGACTATGAACAAGTATTTAATATAAATAATGACTCATTTAGCTCTCCCATCGTTTGCCACAGCAGAAAAAAACTGTACTGCCCATTTATTACATAACATTTTGCTTAGCTGACAGCCAGAGTGACTTAGAATTCCTACTGTATTGCTATTTCTACAGTAAATTTACAGTGCTGGATTTTTTCCTGGGTAACTGAGGTGATATATCTTGCTCTAGAATACATCAGTAATGTAACACTAGTCCAGTACTCTAAACCCTGAGTGACTACGGCTACCCTGAGTGACTGTATGAATGCCCTTTCATGTTAGTGATCATGGGTGAGATTAGTCTGAATTAGGTACTGTATGCGGTGCACCGTGGTGCCACTAGATGGCATTAGGCTGAGTGAAATGCATGGCTGGTATTGCATGATTTGCTGTGCAAATTCTCCAACTGTTTCTCTTTAGTAGTACATATTTGCTAATAAAAGGCACTTTTATAAAAGGCCACTGTTGCTGACCTTAGGCTACAGAAGCACGTTGCTTTTAATAATTCATAAGGTCTGGTTATACGCAAGTCTCAGGTTTGCCATCTGTCAGTATACATCTGTTTTTGGCTAGATTTCTCAGCCCAGTCTGTTGTTGGTTTAAATGTCTCAAATGTCTGTCTGCATATGTCTTTGTGCTCCAGATTTCATATTCCAATCTCACTTTATTGTCCTCCAAAGAAGATTTATTTCCCCTTCTGATCAGAGACATTAACCAACACAAACCAACATGAGAGAGACACATGAAATTTGTATTTGTGGGTATGGTGCTGTACACACTTATATTGTGTGGGTTTATACATTTGCCAATATGTAACGGCTGAGAGTGTCCATGTGAGTTTATGTATTTCTGTCATGGTCCCATCTGTCTTCTAGGCTGTGAACACAATGCTACTGTGGGAGTGTGCAACTGTGTGGTTGTGTTGTGCCATTATATTCTGAATTTTCAATGTATGTGTGGTGATTATCAACATACGTGTGTATCGTGTGTCAGTGTATGTACTCTGTGAAAATAGGTGCTCATCCTGTTAAAGGAAGTGATGTGTGTGTGTGTGTGTGTGTGTGTGTGTGTGCGCATTCATGCAAGCGTGTCCATGTGCTTGTGTGTGTACAGCCACATGTACCCCTGCGTGAGTCAGCTCCAGGTTGGTTGAGTCAGACCTTAGACAGAACAAAGCTTGAGGGCAGAGAAATAAAGGCCGAGACTGCTTGAGTGCATCTCCGTACTGCACTGCCCTCTCATACCGCCGCACACTGAGTACACACACATAAAAGGGAAAATCAAATACAGAACGTACAGCATTACATAACAGGGTTAAAATGGCAGGAGGCACTCAGTAGAGAAATGTTTACACAGTGTGTATTAGTAAAAGGTAAGTGCCCTAGAAAAAGCTTATTTCCCTTTAAAATTCCTTTTCAGAGCTGAAACCAATCTTTCTGTTTATTTCATCCTCAGCCTCTGAGTAGCATGAGTGGCCTCCAGGGGGCGATCTCACAATCTCCCCCAGCACAAAGGGCACTTGTTGGAGCCAGATGTTCAGTGGCTCAGGCACTATGTGTGTCTGAGAGTGTCTGTCTCCATGCTGAACCCTTGTTGTGTCTAATATAGCAAACCAAGGTTACATTGTGTTCCTCGATGTTTGGGGGGGTGAGATACGGAAGTGGGGGAGTTAGCATCCATCGCAGAATGCCTGTGCATCTCCCTGTCCCCTACTTACTCCTCACTCATCAACTCCCTCTCCCTCTTCTTCCCATCCATCCATTCATTCTTTCCTCATTACTTCTCTCTCTCTCTCTCTCTCTCTCTCGATCTCTCTCACTTGTTCCTTTCTCCTACTTTCTTCTGTGTTTTTAAATACAAAGCATGTCATAGTCATTGTTAGCAAGAATTTCAGTTAAATCAGCCTCGTAGATGTGGAGACACCCCTCTGTCAGACATCTCTGTCAGACCGTCAACACAGGATTGTTTTAGTTCTGATGGGTGTTTAAAAGCTTATTCATCTGGACTGTAATGCTGTCACTGTAATGTGTTAAAACACATGAGTGACCTCCACCAATCCTAATGCCAAGATGTTTATCATACATGCATGTGATAATGCACATCAAAAAAAGTACTGAATGCCAAAGGAAACTCAAGACTCTGTTTATGTATATATATATTGAAGTGTAGAAGTTTCAGACAGTGATGAATTGGATTTGTTTGCAATTTTATTGACTCACCATAACAACCGATGCCCACACATTACATCACTTCATTAGTCATAGAGATGGATGGGTGCCAATGATTAGGAGATTTTTTTTCTACCTGTGGAATTGCAGGCTGTGTTCTAAGAAAAAAACAAAAACAAAGATAAGAAAAGAACAAACACTGCAGCTATCAAGGGAACAATACTTTTGTGGTCTTACTGCTGGAGGTTTGACAAAGCCAATGCACTGTCTCTTGCCATCTGGGGTTTTCACAGCCAAAAATTTCAATTTTCACTGCAACACAATTAAAAATATCTAACTAGGAAGATTATAAAACCTCTTTTGTGTTAGGGGCACTTACATTTTTTTGAAGAGACAAGAGATGAGTTCATCATACTGATTAATGTTTTAATAGTAATAATAATACATTTCATTTATCAGCCTTTACCAGACTCATGGCGCTGAAAAATCAGTTTCAACACAAGAGAGACTTAAAAATACACGGTAACAGTCTCAGTGCAGATTAAGCACTGGAAAATACCGTTGAGAGCATCACATGTAGACCTCCCTATCAATAGGTCTGTTGTATACAACGATTAGTGTATCTACCTGCATGTCAGCTGGACACGTGCTGATGGCCATCATGGTGGTCTGTGCAAAATCTTTATTCATCGCTAAAGAGGACTTGGCTTCATTGTGAGGTGAGTCTACCTGACGTAATGCTGATATCGTCTCATTCTGTCATTCTGTGTGATTGTCTGGTCTGATTGTGTAGCTGCCTCCTCAAGATTAAATTGCTGAAATGCGGGTTGTTGCAACCTGGCATTCCTGATGCACTGGAACTGGTAGTGTGAAAACAATGCTGAAGACAAAAGTATGATGTCTCAGTCTTGACAAGGTGTTGTGATTTGTGGTGTCCCAGATCATGGCCTATCATTAAAAAACTGTGATTACCTATAAAGTCTTGCCAGGTTCTCTGAATGCCCTGGATAGCGTGCGACAGTCCAATCTTCAGCATAGAAAGGGCAATAGCGTGCTGTTCTCTTCATAAGCAGGGCACATTGGCTCATTCCTGTGTTTCTTTTTCATCAGTCTTCACATTCCACAGGTTAAGTCACCTGATCAGTGGAACCCAATCACCTCTCTGACTAGTAAGGTGATGTATTGCCTATACAACAGTCAGTCACTTGAATAAATCAAGGCCAGTTGTGAATGACCAGTCAGTCAGTCTGAAGGAATAATATTTCAGCAATATCCACATCCATATAAATGACACAGTCCCATAATTTAAAAAATATGTGCACCCATAAATACAGTGATAAATTTGTTTGGGTATGTGGTATCTTCAAGTTTTCAATGTTTTATTTATTCAGTATAAAGGAGAAATGACTTCATTCACTATGAATTTTCAGGTTATATTGATACTAGTCACATTAAAAACATGCCATACTTGATTGAACATTAGAATCAATCACCTGTGGCAGATATTGTATATGTAGACTTTGTGTACTGTTTTTATATGTACAGTGTTTTTACATATATATTTAAAATTAAACTGGTAACTCATATGTTATGATCCCCATATGTGGACCACTTCAGTAAAACCTCCTCTAAGGAAATACTCCAACCATGCCTGCATGATTACCGTACAAAGGTTTTTGTATAGTATGTGGAGGTGATCACTTAATATGCACAGACCATGGAATAGCATTGACTCTTGGAATGGAAACAAAAACAGACACATTAAATTTTCCAATTAGTGGAACCAAAAAAAAACAAACAAAATGAATGTTCTGGAAAAGAATTGAAAACTTGCCAGTGAATAATATTATTTTTACATTTCTAATGGTTTTTCACCATTACGGACTAAACAAAAAATATCTGTCCAGCATTAGTGTGAATATCTCTGTAAATGTGACACTAAAGCAGCAGCCTCTCTGCCCTGAAGTTCTTCAAGCCCCTAAGTATGTTTCTACTAGCAACACACCCTCCTACAGGCGGCGGAGAGAAGCTCACCTATACATATTTACATCATAGGTATCTAGAATTCTCTTTAGCTACTTCATTTATGTTTTGAAGTAGCTACGCACTATGAAATGTAATATGCCTTGCATCTGCCCACATTAATATCTGGATTTAGCACTAACAGTGAGATCATCTGTGTTCATCTGCAAAATTGACATTTTGAAGTCAATATCAGCCTGTGCTGTCTGTAACTAAACTGCTGTGCTCCATGCCCCTCTTTGTTTTAAGTGTGAGGATTAGAATTTAATATGATGGAAAAGTTTCCATTTTATCTCTCTCACTTGGTTACTCCAAGCTGGCAGTCACAGCTAGGCTGCTAGCCAGCTTCTACTACTTACTTTTTTACAGCTTTGGTGAAGATTATTACAATGCATCCGAAGGCCAGGAATTTTGGAGCATAATTTAAGAGTAAGCATCGGAAAAATGCTAGAGAAAGCAGCGCACGTCTGAAACATGGAGTACCTAGTTTTAAAGGGGTGAGAGAAGATGATCTGGAGCAGAGAGTAGTGTTTTGTTTTTTTTTTCCACAGTGGCCAACTTGCAGCTGCAGTAACAACAGACAATTTAGTGTAGAGAGTAGAGAAGTTGGAGGAGAATCACAAGGTTGGCCCTAACTTGGGAAACAAGCCATCATATGATGAATCTGTCACCATTGCATTGTCCAAGGTTGCTAACTAGCAGATCACATCTGTATTTGGCCAGACATGCCAACAGACTAAATACAATCTGCACTGATCTCTCATTGGGCACTGGAAGAGAACTACTTTGTATGTGTCTACTCATTTTGTAGAATGTTCCAGTGTTCTGTACTATTTCAGATCATGCTTGTCACTTTAGTATCTGAGTATCTGACTTAATGTAACAAGAAAAACAATCTAATTTGTGGTCTTTGAGTCATTTGTTGTGAACTTAGGGTGAAGAATAGAGCATTTAAACGGGAGGGGGGTTACAGATCCTTACCCGTCTGTGGCATATCATTAAAATAACAGCTGCAACAATATGGGTTCACTTCCTTTTTATCTTTTGTGTATGTAGTATTCTAATTTATAGTTTTTCCATGTTGTGTTAGCTAAACCGAGGGTTATGGGATATATTTAAAGACAGATTATTTATTAAGTGCCCAGAAGAGAAGGACCAGGAATGAAAAATTAACAGTTTTGTTCAGAGGGAACTAGTAGGAAAATATGTTTCTCTTCTTTGGGATTATCTCATTATGGCCATAACAAGAGGATGCATTCTTCTGTGCAGTACTCATACTCTAGTAAACTGAAGATTACTTGGAAAACCTGAGGGTTTTTTTTCCCTTGTGAGGGAGAGAGATGGTGCATGAGTCAAATACTTTCAGAGAGGCCTGTCCACGGTACAGAACAGTGAGTTATCTCACACAAATGCTGACACTCAGACACACACTCTCATGGTTTGTGAAGACAGAGAGAAGACCACGTATGATCTCATAGAGACACACCCAAGACACATGGGCCATTTGGGTGATCAAGATACTTGGGGCTGCATCCTGCTGAGCTGTCAGATTACTGTAATCTTTTTAACTTGTTAAGGGGGGCTGCAGTGTAATAATCCACCGGATACACTGTTTGCACTCTATACACACACACTCACTCATTGTGACGCATTATGAGACAAATGCAGACACACATACACATTTCCCACACGTTTCACATACGCATTTTAATACCTTTTTGACCATAAATTGGAACATTCAAGTTACCAAAACAAATATCACATCTATAAGATGGCATCCTGTCTTCCCTTGTGTTTGTTACCAAATACATAAGACATGAGTGAAGATCTAAAACAATGGCCTGTTCTTAGTGACTCTTCCATATAGACAGACATCCAATAATCATTGAAGAATTTCTTGGGCACATCTGCCATTCACAGTCCACACTCTACAAGTCTACAAAGGTATACTACATGGTACAAGCTACTTACAATTAAAATTAATAATTTACACTTAAATCCAAATTCAGCTCTTGTTTCTACCAAAAGCTAATACTTTTCAAATTTTGGTACAAATTCTTGTTCCTTACACAAATCAAATGAACATCTGATCTTAATTTCATTCGCTTCCCTTTGGCTTTCCTTCCTAGTGACTGTAACAGGTGTTTTCGCAAAGACTTCATCAAATGAACCAACTTTGTTTCCATCACTGGTGAACCAATTCAGCTTGACATGATCATGTTTATGAATTACAATTCTTGACATACACATCTGGCACATCATTGGCAACCAGGTCAACAATACAATTGTGTCTGTCTGTGTACAATCCTTTATATTCATGAAAAACATTAACTTCTGTATGTGAGCAACAGATTTCAGATTTCCAGAAGGATGCCTTGAGATGTATAGTTAACGGTTAGCAAGATACCAGAGAGCCAAGTTGTAATTCGTCAGCAGCACCTGTAATTGTGCCTTACCTGTAAGGGAAAGAATCTCTTTACTTAACATGATATTAAAAAATAGAATGGGAAACTCATGTGATTGGCAAAATAAAATTGAGCAAGTTTCTCCAGGGGCAGCAGGCCAGTCCAGTTTTGTAGTTAATTTCAATGTTTGAAGTCCACAGTAACAATTATTGGACTTTTGATCTGCAGTTCTTGGGGTGTTCACGCACACTCAATGACATGCAATTATATATTTTGGGGCAGTACAGTAAATACCCATCATTACACCCATCATCATGCAAATGAGAGGAACAGTGGCCTGTGATATGAAACCAAGCTATGCACTGACTAAAATCGGTCTCCCATAGAGAAAGGGGTGTGATTAAATCAAAATTATTACAACCCTGAGGTGATATTGATCATGCCATTGGAATTTGTCTTGCACTCTTTATTTTCTCTGCCTGTTTTGAAGTGTTTGATTTCATGGAGGATTTCATAAATCTTTCACAAGAATGTGAATGTGCATTGGCATCTACTATATAATAATATCTATACCATAATATAGTATGTGTCATATAGCATAATATCTACATAATATCTATGTTTGTTTGTAGGGACTGCAATCATATGTGTAATAATACCCTGTAACAAAATCTCACCCAAACCACAGGGTTCTTCTTCTCAACCATTTCTTTTCTCTCTCTCATTCTTTCTCTCTCTCGCTTTCTCTCTCCTCTGTTTTTATCTCTCCTCTGTCTGACTGTATCTCATCCACTCCTCCACCTCTCTCTCAGTCTTGGTGGTTCAGTGGCATTGTAATTGCTTTAGTAAAATCCTTTCAGCTAACAGGTCATTAGGGTTTCACAACTCGAGTGAAGGAGGAAACTGAATAGGCTGGGTCAAAGCCAGGCATAGAAAGAGCAGGACAATTAGAAAGACGAATGCTGGAAAAGGATTGTTAAAGGGGAGGTATTGTAGATGTACTATTTTGCAAAGATATTACGAACTACAAAGATATTGTAGATGTACTGAAACGTTACTTTGCTGAGCCAGGCACAGACTACATGTATGCCTACAGGTGGGTGTGATATACAAAAAAACCATAATATAATATCGAAATAAGGCACTGTGAAGTACCGGAAAATTTACAAAAACTAAACATAAATATTTCAGTGGGCCCTGATGGTATATATCCAAGAGTGCTTAAAAACCTAGGAGAGATTGTTTAGAAGCCATTAACAAAAATTCACCTGCCAACAACTGCCAGGATCCCGCAGTAGGAGGAACAAATTGGCTGTGTTCCACCGGGGGTTGGGGCAAGCGGGTTAGTCAGGGTCCCATAATTACATTGCTATAGGCACCCTGCGATTCATCGGGTGCCTGTGAGCTGTTCCGATGAAGTCAGTGGAGTTGCAACTACCCTACAATTAATGCTCACTGCACTGTGTGGTGAGACGTAATGAGGAGAATAGTCACGCTGCTGCTGCTGCTGTGTGTGTGTGTGTGTGTGTGTGTGTGTGTGTGTGTGTGTGTGTATCGGAGGATTGCATTCACCCTCTCACTCCTGTGCAGAGGTTGCCATGGTGAGGCGATCCTAATGTGCCCCTGTTTTTCACCTGATTTTTGGATGAAAAAGGGGGCGAAAAATCTTTAAGTGTAATCTCCAGGAACTAGACACATTCCGTATGATTGGAAAGAATGCTGTGTAATATTGATCTGTAAGAAAGGGATCACACTGATCTAGGGAAAAGCAGTCCAGGTCATTTAACTTGTACCTCTGATAAGATTCTGGAATCTACCATAAGCAATAGGAAAGAATTATTCTTGGACAGCACCACAAGGGATAGCCAGCGTAGTTTTAACAAAGGGATATTATGCTTAAAATCTCCTCGCCAAAACTACTAAATGTGTTGACTCAAATAAGGCTTATGACATTACATATCTGGATTTTCAAAAAGCTTTTGACAAAGTAACTCACAAATGACCCATTGTCAAGCTGAAATCAGTAGGGATTAATGGAGTTGTGTTGAGGTGGATTTATAACTGGATTTGGCATAGAACAGAAAAAGACAAAGACCCACCTCTTCAGACTTCACATTAGCTTCCTCACCAAACTGCAATTCATCTTCCCTTATTTGTGTAGTTTACCTCTATGGCTTGTTGTATTTATGTATCAAAGCATACATGCATACGCACTAGTTATCACAGCACTGTGTAAGGGGCTGATGCTTATTCAAATGTGGTCAGTTGCATCCCATATAGACTGTCTTTCCTCCAACTTTATTAGATGCTCGTTGTTCCCATTCTTTGTACATCACTCTGGATAAGAATGTCTGTTGTTAAAACATGGAAATGAACAATGATAACAAGGATTTCATCTGAGCAAGGAGTTGTGGGAAGCGTAGTCCCTCGCTGATCAGTGTTGGGACCTGCTGTTCCTTATGAATGACTTTGACAAAGGCACGAGAAGCAAAATTGTTAAATTTGCAGAAGACACACAACTCTAAAGTGAAAGAAACAGTTTGGAAGGTTCTAATGTGATTCAAGATGATTTAAATAGGATGCTGGGATACATAGCAAGAGGTCTTCATTATAAATCAAAGGAGGTTACATTAATGTTATATAATACCTTTTTCAGACCATGTTTAGAGTACTGTGTTCAATTCTGAGAACCGCACTATTAAAGGAGATATCATATTGCCATTAGGAAATATGTTTCACTCAGACAGTTATAAATGTATGGAATCGCTTACTGGGATTGTCAGTGGAAGCAGAGACCTTAAGAGTTTTCAAGACCATGCTTTTGAAGTGCAAGCTATGCGTGAGACTACAAAATGACAAGCCTAGCTGTTCTAAATGGTCTTTTATCATCTTTTAATTTCTTATATTATTTTGTATATTCTTTATTCTTGTGAAGTATAACAGGAAGGGAAGAAAGAACGGAAATTTCAAACATCTGTTTACAGCATGTGTGATTTCACTGCTGCCAACTCCACTAAGAATTATGTGCAATCTGAATGTGGCAGCAGTGATCAATACAGCCAAAACACCATTCAGAAGCACATATGGAATGGTGTCAGTGAGCTACTTGAGTCTATTTAGTCTAATTCACTTTCCATGTTTCCTTAGTTTTCAAGCTGGTTTTCACACTGACAACTGTAAATAGTACACACACACACACACACACACACAAATCTGCTAACACTTATCTGACATCTTCTATAACAGTGACCATGCAGCAACAGACTGCAGGACAGTTGACCTTTAACACTAGTGGGATGGTTATAGACTAGGTTTAACTTGAAATTCAGCAAAAATTCAAACCACAGTTTTGTCCTGAGCCAACACACTGTGGCCTACTTACTCCTCAAAGTGGTCATCAAGGACTAGAAATATGACTGACCACAACAGGACATTGGCCTCTTTGTAGAGTGTGTGACTCTGATCAAGAGGACTACTGGCCTGTGTACAGAGTGTGTGATTTAGCATTGGCAGGGGTTCTCCAGCATAGCCAAATAAGCAGATGGACAAACCTGCTAAGAGATAGTGAGGGGAAAACTGTGCTTGTGGCTATGTCTGGTGACATGAATGTGCAGTGGGTGCACACTACTTTTGTAAGAGGCAATTGCTCTGCCCTACATTTCCATGAGGACATCTCATAGCATTCAACTGCTCCACAAAAGGTATTGTTTTTACAAACCCAAAACTGCCTAGTGTCCATACATAAACACTCTAAGCAAGACACACAGTGAAGCAAGAGGACAATTGATACAAATCACATGAAAGAGTGCAGCTGTCCCATTGGATGCTGAACAGAGGGGAGGTTCTATAAACACTGTGTGAAACAGATCTGGCAGCCTCATCTACACTTTGGGAGAGGGAACAGGCTGGAAATTGTTGGCACCAGAAGCTTGCTGTAGGTGAGATCAGGTATCACTGTACAAACTCCAACCCAATCTACAGTGAATAAAAGTCTGTTGACACAGCCTCTCTGGGTCGCCTGGGTAAACAGTCTGCGTGTTTGCGTAAAAAGACAACACGGGGGAGGGAGGAGGGAGGGGGCAAGATCTTTGAACTTTGATCCTGAGCTTCCCATTTCACTCTCAATGGGGAGTGAGTTAGTTCATGCTGCCAGTGTTGACTCAAAATACACAATCTCAATTATTTCACTCCACCCAAAGGAGCTGTTTCAGAAGGCTGAGAACCAGAGAAGACCATTATCATCATACTCAGGATCCTGTCCAAAACTTTCTCAGATGTGTCAGTGGAGGCCCTCACATTTTTAGGGGACATTCCAAAGCTAGAGACGAGGGGCAAACACTTCTCTCTCAGCCAGGCTTTAATTTAAATTGACCACATACAAGTCTATGAGTGTGTGTATGAGTGTGTGTGTGTGCGTGCGTGCGTGCGTGCATGCATGAGTATCATTTGACACCATCAACCAGTTTCAAAAACTACGAATCAGCTTTTGTTGAAGTGCAAAACACAGATGCTAGGTCCCCGCACTTGTACACAAAGAAGCAGGATACTGGGCATGTTGAAACAGGGCACATGTGAAAGATGCGCTGTCCCTTTAAAACAGGATGCTGTTTCAGTGCAATTCACCTTGACACACCTATCTGATTCAAGGGGGGCTGGGGGCGCTGATGGGGAGGGGTGAATGAGGGAGGATGATGGTTCAGAGCAAGAGCGGGACTTGGCAGGGCAGAACAGTCAACCTTAACTGCTCTGTTTTCAGAAGCATGAGTGTAGAATTTCACCCAAAAGTACACTGGCTACTCTGCTAATCCCATTGTTCCATTGCCATTCAAACCTCCTGCAGAAAGCTTATTCTGTCTCGAGGTGAGACCAGGCAATTCTGCTTTTAGGGAAGTGGGCAGTCAGGACTCCTGAAAAGCAGCTGTCTGACATTTAAAAACTCTGAAAAACTACATTTGAAAATCTGTGGTTTTGGTTAATCTGTAATTCCATGCACAAAAACCTGAGGACAAGTCATTTTGGTCCTTCCCTAGTATTTGTTATCATCAAGGACAGCCGGATACTGCTAAAGCAACACACACACACACACACACACACACACACACACACACACACACACACACACACACACACACACACACACACACACACACACAAACATTGGAAATATTGTGTGCTTGCTGAGCTGCACAAACATGTTGTTAATTAATCCACTTAACTGACAACTGAGTTTTGTAAGGGTGGTGAAGGGACAGGGTTTGCAACTCAAAGGTTGCAGGTTTGAGTCTTGCATAGGGAATTGCAGTCATACCCTTGAGCAAGGTAGTTTACCTGCTCCGGATGTGTAAATGGATAATATATAAACACATACACTGCCCTGCGTAAGACCTAAGCAAATAGTAAGCTTTAATATGGTACATGTGACACAGTCCAACCTGCAGCGGCATTCCGAGCTGTCCGTGTCAACTGTGGTGAGGAGGTAAGAGCTCTTGGACTGGTGGACTCCCTAGAGAGGATCAACATGCGCTGTGGACGTAATTATAGAGCAGCACATACATAATTTCGCTTTGGATGTATTCTCGTTGTGTGTCATTGTGAAGTGTTGTGTGTAGCCCGCGGTACCCTGGGCCGTTGTGTAACTCTAACCGTCATACTGCGCGGTTAGCGGCAATCATGTTGATCCGCATGTGAGTGAGAGGAAGGGAGGAGGGAGGCAGGGAGGTAGAGAGAGAGAGAGTGAGAGAGAGAGCGCGCGAGCAGCAATAAGGGGGCGTGAGTTAGCTATTCGTTCGTCTGGCAGCAAGAAATAACGAGGCAGTAGCTTTCATGTTCTGCTACAACAGTGCTGACAGGACAGACTCACCAAGCATCAGTCTTCGTTAAGCAGTGCATCAGGAGAACCGCAACCCGAGGAGAGATAAGCGCCATCACAGTGATGAATGCCCGAACAAAGGTGTGACGGAAGTAGCGTCTCACATTGACGAAGAGCGAAAGAGAACCTCAGGTAGGGGTCGAATTATCTGAAACTGGCTAACGTCACTGTACACCCGCGATGGGAATATGCGTCGTTAAAATAGAAGGAAAATGCAGAAAACCGTGTGCTTTTCTCTCTGTAATTCTTTTCTGTATATACAGTATGTGCACATACAGTATCACGTAGCTGTGTTTATTAAAATCCCAAATGCAAATTTAGGTAAAATACCCGCTTGTGCGGACACGATCTGGTTGCTGATCTCTTATAAATCATTGTACCGCTTGTACCGAATGAGTCCCTTTTCTCGGGAAGAATTGAACATATAAAGGTATCAAGTGTCACGGAGACATTTTCACCCCAGTACTGAAGCAGCAAACGAGGAAAAATATGCTAACTCAGTCTACATATATATTGCTCAATCTGAAAGAGTAAAGCATACTCAGAGGCAAAATTGACTATTTGCGGTGATCCCCCAGTCTTCCCTACCGATGCAATTTCTCCGCATGAGTCCCTCAGAAACCGTACACTCGCGTGACCACAGTCATCAAGACGGACTTGATTTTTTTTTTAATTGTTGTAGTCAGACCTGAGGAAATAGATGCCTGGAGCAACAAGTTGTCTGGAGGGGGAGTGTAGGAGTGAGTGAGACGTAGTGATCAAGTGTAAAAGCTCGTGAGCACCAGACGGACTGCGTGAGGTTGTGCCTGGTGTGCGTCGGAGCGCTGGCACGTGTGCGCGCTTGCCAGCCTTTTGCTCAGGTGCGGCCTAGGGTCAGGGCCGCTGGAGAATCTGGATCCACCTGTTTTTCATCAGCCTCTCAAACCGCAGTAGCAGAGCCGCTGCAGCCTCCAGCAGTGAGGCTTGGATGAACGCGCTACTGGAGCTGAATAGCGTTTATTTCACTGCGAGGTTTACTGCGCTCCCGAAGCTCAGGTTACAAAGAAACAAAAACACACAAGACACACAGAAACCTCCCTCTGAAAAAATAACAGACAAATTGGAATATTGAGAATGTGGTACTTGCTTATTATGGGTCAGCAGCGTGACCATGGGAGCGTGGCACATAACCCATACCTTCAGCTCCTTGGTGGGAATTGAATCTGTTGCACACTTGAGCAAGGCACTTAACCCAAAATGTCTCAGTTAATGTCCAGCTGTGTAAAACAGGTCATATGTAAGTTATGTTACTCACTCTGGGTAACACAGCCTGCTAAGCAAAGTGTGAGCAGTGTAATTGTGAGTTATGCTTTCCTTAGTGGGAATTTCACAGCATTATCAAGGCAGCCTGCAAGGTGCTGAACCTTCTCTTTAGTTCCAGTATCTTTTTTTACTGGCAGCTTTGAAATGCATAGTAGAGCCAATAGGCTCACCACAACACCTCGTACAGACTTATACTGCATTAATAGTGATGATGTTGCCAACTTTCTGTTACTCAGAACCAAGGTTGCTGTGTTTGGACATGTGTCACATCAGGTTTTTCCTCTTTATGTGCCCATCAGTGATCTGCTTGATTTCAACCGAAAAGCTCCAGGTTTGAAAAAAATTAACTCATCCCTTCCGATTTGTTTTTTATCTCACAGTGATTATATCTCATTCATATTTCAACCATGCTTCTCTTGGTATCTTTTTGTTGTCTCATTAAGTGAGACTGTGGGGGTAAATGATCATGTCAGAAAACACTGCTCGGGCATGGTTCCCAATTCCCATTCCTGCCACTGGAAGTCATGGAGGGGTTTACTCAGACACTGAGTCAGCCCAAGTCATTCAGTCAGTCAGCGAGTATCAGCTGTCTCTGGTGGTCCGTCATGGAGAAGCCTGTTTGTGCGTGTATGTGTCTGTCATCAGTACCTCAGTGTATCTGGCATGCTGTTCGTGTTCCACTACATTTCCTTCAGTTCCCTAAAGCTGTACACTCCTTGCATCCTGATTAATACAGTGCTGCCTCGGTGAGCTGCAGGTCATCACTTATTTCAACACTGGAAATACACCAGTCGCAGTTGGACTGATTGCATTGGCAGGCAGGGCTGTCCCCTAACTCCACTCAAAACATGTGGAATGTGTTTTTGCAAATGGGAAAAGTCTGCAGCTGAATTCAAAGGCATATGTATCAAAATGAAAAACAAAACAGATTTCTGATGTTTGGTCGTGGAACCGGAGCTGTTCTTGAAAGAACATCAGGAACATTTCGAAATACAAGCATCTGCGGCAGGCAGCGGCTGAATAGCTCTTCTGTCTGGCTGTGATTGCTTGTCAAGCAGATTTGCAATGTGAATCAGGGGTCTGAGCAACAGGGGTCTTTTTGGTCTGTACCTGTTTTCAAGTTCAGTCAGTCAGTCCGTCAACTGATCAAAACATTCAATTAATAATTATAAATTGTGGCCCCTACATAATAGATTGTGGGAGTGTTCTTTGTCTGTCTGTAACGCAGAATGTAGACAGTGAGAATGGGCATTTCAGACCTCGAGACAGAGAAGCGGTTACATTTAGATGTCAGGTAACAAGGTGTTTCTTAGGTCTGCTTATGTCTCAGCCATTTGTGTGTGTAAGGGAGAGAGTAAGCCCTGATAGTGAGCAGAGAGACTGGTGTTTACATTCTTGCGCAGTGGAATCTTCTTGGTCAGAACAACCAGCGCTGGCTGCCTTACCTCTCCCCTACATCTCCGACAGGCGCCAGATACATCTGTGCTGCACCTCTAAGCCCCGCTGCAGTGCTTCAACTCCTCCTATCTGTTCCACAGCTGTATGTGTCTCTCCAACGAGCTGGCGGAGTGCAAAGATTTACAATCTGCTCTTACGGAATAGACACATAGACATGGCAGCCATTAAACCGTGCTGTGTGGATGCAGTAGGCACACAGACAAAGCGTATATTTATACTGTGCTAGTGTCGATTGGACAAGAGCAACACAGCAATTTACAGTTGTCAGGACTAATAAGGCTCTTATGGGATTGGGGCCCTGATTAACCTTGTATGTGAAGCAGCCAGGCGGAATAGTTCTCACAGCTCTCTTGCCAGCCGCCTGCCAATAGCATTGATTGAGGTGTGATTGAGGTGGATTAAGGAAGTCTGGGGAGGCTGACGATTAGGCACTGGTTTGAACTGTCTTTCTAGTTTTCTGTCACTGTCACACTCATCATCTTTTCCCCTTTGTTTTTCTCTCCACGACAGCTCTCTGTCCTCACTGCCCCATCAAGCTTTCTCCTTCTCTCTTTTTTTCCCTCTGAATATCTGCTCTTACTCCCACTCTCTCCGTCTGTCCAAGTCTCCGCTAGCTCTCCCACTCTCATTCTCTCTCCAAAACTGTTTTGTCCTTGTTTGTCTCGGTCGTGCCATTTCTCCCTTTAATTTTCCTTGCTTTTCCTCTCTCCTCTCTCAGTCTCTGTTTCTCTCATTTCTTATTTCCTCTTCTACCCCTCTTTTGTTCCCTGTCTGTAATAATTCACAGACACAGAAGGACAGGACATTGCTGTAATTCTGATGATCAGTGATTCATTTTGACATAGCATAGGCATTCCTGTGCATTCCTCACATGTACACGAGAGGTGAAACCTACCTGGGTCAACTAACTTACCTGTAGCACACACCAGCACACAGAAGCATGGACCACATGTACAGCACATACAGTATGTTAGCTCACTGTGTAAGACAGTACACACCAACACACACGTACCCACTCACACTAACATGCACACACAGCAAAGCACGTAGTAGGATGTGATATAACACCTTTCAGTTTTTTTTTTATGTGAATAACATTACAGTGATGTTGCAAACAGCAAGCTGTCACACGCAGACACTTTATGTTGTGTTATATTGTGATTTCACACACAGAGCAGGATAGAGGAGACACAGTTCGTTCTGGTATACAAAGCAGCTTGTCATTTCTTGGAAACATTCATGGAACTTACAGGAAACATTTGAGTATTTTTGTTCTCTGGAATTTTGGAAAGGCTGTGCGTGTGTGTGTGTGTGTCTACTGCTCTCTAATTATGTTCAAAGTCAAAATTGTGTTCTGTGGCAGCATCCAGCTGGTGGATACAACTTCAGCTGTCAGATGGGGTAGAGTGCAGACTGAAAATGGCTTTATGAAGATGTTTAAACAAATGATCAAACAATAATTATAACACAATAACACAGAAGCAGAAGAAAAGGGATTTCTGTTCTTCAGTCTCTGTTTGGCTGTATTAGTTGCAGAACTTGTATATATGTACGTTGTTTTTTTTTTTCTTCAGAGTGGGAAACAGGCTGGCGTGAGCTGCAGCCAAAGCTGGCTGATCCATTCCAGTATGATTGCCTTTCCATAGCACCATTTCCCATCAGAGCTGTGGCACTTGACATCACACTGATTTCTGGCGTCGCAGAAAAGAGAATGGGAGTCCGTATTACGTGTGCCTACATCTAGTTTTTTGCTGTGAATGGTGAGGGCGGCAAGCTTCATTCCTCCCTTCCCGTTTATCTCCTCACTTCTTAGCCCCGATGCCAGCTGAAGCGATGTAGCTACGCTGTTTGCCAACTCTGCCCACAGCTGGCTGGTAAGTAGGCCAGCAACCAGTAAGACTAGCGGGCTGAGCTAACAATGGTTTGCGCAAACAAAAAACCATGGGAAACTGTTGTGGAGCAGAGCAGAGTGAGCTAGCCCAGCTCCAGCTCCACAGTGGAACGGGGGTTGTGCAGGCCTCGTTGTAGTGGTAGCAGTTGGGTGAGTAGCCCCGAATTCCTCCCCGGCTGTGGAATAAAAGGGTGATTGTGAGAGGGAGCGACGGCGGCAGGGCAGCAGCACGCCAGCTCACCCATCCGCACTGCCTGTATCTTCTTGTGTCCCCAGGGCCACATTTCAGTTAAAAATAGTCTCCCTAACTGCCCTCTGAAGCACTTACAGCGCATAACCCTCACGTTCACAAATAATTGCATGCACAGACGCTGAACCTCTCGCGCGCATAAAGACACACAGAAAGACACACGCATATGAAACTTGTACTTGTGCGCTGATCCGTGGACTGGTGCATCCATTATACCTTGAAATACTGTTCATGAGTCTGATTAAATCAGCATTGCCATGACTCAGTCCTTTTATTCACAGCGCGGTTGGCTGGTGGCCATCTTGCCATACTTGTCTGATGTCGTAGTCCCTGCTGTCAGGCTTCTGTGGCATTCAGAACCCCATTGATGGTAAAATCTGCCCCCTTTCTGACAAATACACACTCACAAACACACACACACACACACACACATACAAAAACAAAACATACAGACAAGTGGATGCTTGCTCTCTTTAACAGACTCGCTGTCTCTGTCAGCTCGTTAAGCCTGTCTCCTTGGCACTCTCCCCAATCTTTACATCTATATAACTTTCATCGTTCCTTAACTCCCTATCCATATATCTCTCCCCTCTCTTTATCTTAGTTTCCAGCCTTCTCCATCGTGCCTAAAGTTTTGGATTTGAAGTGAGAGCTTGTGGCATACCGCAGGAACAGGACGAGAGAATTGGCAGAAGAAAGTGAAACAAAAAGATTAGAAGGAAGAAAGAGGGCAATGAACTTAAATCAGATAAGTCAACAGGAGGACAAACGAAAAAAGAGCGAGTGTTTGGTAGCTTGAGTAGGAGTCAGTACATTAAATTACATTATTGGCATTTCGCAGATGCTCTTATCCAGAGCAACTTACAGAGGCATTTTTTACATGTTATCCATTTACACAGCTGGATGTTTACTGAGGCAATTCTGGGTCAAGTACCTTGCGCAAGCAGTTCCCCAGTGAAGAATCGAACCAGCAGCCTTTCAGTTATGAGCCCTGGTCCTTACCGCTATGCTATGCTGCCACTGCTACCATGTTAGAGCAAGAGATGGAGGGGCAGACAGACAAAAATGTCCAGATTTAGATGCGCGTTGCCCACACACTCGGACGTGTGGCGCAGAGCTGTGGCAGCTGCGACCCTCTATCTCTGGCCCAGCTCTCCTTTTTCCTCCTTCCCTCGTCCCTGACGCTTCTGTGCAAACGAGAAAGCGGGACCAGCCAGCGGTCGCACGGCGCGTCGAGATTTCTGCGGAACGAACAGATATCACATTGTGCGCGCAAGAGCCAAAACAGACCCACTTCAGGCCTTCGCTCGCAAACACATGCCCGCTAACACGATGGACACACATGCTCGCTGACACACTCGTTAGTGCATGCGCACATGCGGCTGAGGCGTACACAGCCTCTGAATTACTGAGACGCACACATGCCCAGTCACAGTTATTGATGGAGCATCTGACTGACCTGGGGGAGGGGGGTCAGCGCCTGCCCACTGTGTTCTGAGATGTTCGGTCAGGGATTAAGGGAGACATGCTTAAAATTTCTAGACTGTGCAAGGACAAAGGGCTGGCTGTATGATAAATGCTCTCGTTTCATTACCCCAAGGCCGAATAGCTGTCGGGAGTCATGGTCGTTTAGCTAATTGTAAATGCTTCTCAAATTTCTTCATCATGCATTGATAATTTGTTCTCTGTTGGAGAGACTCAGTCAGCAAACAGCCAAGCAGAGACACAAATCCGGGCCTCTGTGCTCGATTGCTCTGGTCTCTCTCTGTGTCTGAAAGGAGAGATGAGACAGCATGTGGTGGTGTTATGGTGTTATGCTAGGTCTTTTCACTACAAGGTGAAATATGAGGCAGTTCTCGCTGATTCTGGTTATTGTCTCTATCTGTACATTTTTTATCTCTGTTTCTTTTTTATGACATTTTTGGTCTATGCTGTATCCTATTTTTCACCCTACCTCCCAGCCTCCCCTCCTGTGATACAGCTGGCAGAAACAGAGAGCGGGCAGGTCTGTATGCTCTAACTCTGATCTTTGAGCTGCTATGCATTAATATGTGTGAGTACCGTATTGTGCTATACACTACAGAGTATTCTTGTCTGAGACTGTGCCATTATGGTTAAGAATCATTAATCTTAAGAAAGCCCTACATTTGTGTTTCTTACCATGCGTATAGTATGGATATCTTGTGAATTTGCTTTCAGTACATGCTGCCTGTGTCGTTGTCTGTAGAGTGTCTGGCACATTGTGTGTGTATGTGTATATGTATGTGTAACTGTTCATCTGTGTGTGTGTGTGTGTGTGTGTAAAATGCTCATCTGCGTGTTTGCCTGTACTCTGTGTGTACTGTGTGTATGTGGGCACTGTGTGTATATATGTTTGTGTGAGAGAGAGGGAGAGAGCGTGTGCATGTGTGTGTCTGTGCATGACTGTGTGTGTGTGTGTGTGTGTGTGTGTGTGTGTGTGTGTGTGTGTGTGTGTGTGGAAAATGACTCACTGTAACTGAACACCACACCTCTCCACCCCAGTGCCTTGCCACATGGCCCTCTGGGAGACTGCAGGCTCGCCCTCGGAGCGGCCTGACTCAGCGTGGCCATAAACAGGCCTACATTTAGACCTGCAGTGCACACTCCTTCCCTCTCCACTGCCTCTCTCTGTGGACCTCTGTGTTCCAGCTCTGGAGGGAGCTGTGGAAAGTCCACTTATAGGGCATTGCGTAATCACTCCCAAATTATGCTGAAAATTTCCCTGATTCTGAATGTCATTTCGCATTGTCTGGAGACATTTTTCTGAAGCTTCGCTCCCAGGGTAACAGTGCATTTGAATTGCGTTTATGAAGGGACATTGTCCTCAAGTGCCAGGATATTCCTTTTCATGCCGCTTTATTAGATGCTGTGTCTAAGTTGCTCTGGATAAGAGCATCTGCTAAATGACAGGAATGTAATGTAATATTCTTCATTTCACAGTGGTGTGGTGTGCCCTGCTCCTGAACCAGACTAGATCAGACACACTGATCTAGGCAACACAGCAGGGTACCGATATTGTTCTTGTACTGAAAAGGTTTTGGCCACAGTTTTGTTTTCAGGCCGAGGTTGTGATCTTGGCCCCAGACTACATCACGCCGGCCAGTAGTCTAGACAATTTGCAGCACTGTTTTCATAGGCACGATAGAGGCGACCAAGCCCCACTGTTCTCATGTGCACAGTGGCAGTGACATAGCCTGGGCTTGGAGCTCCTGTCCCTCAATGTGGGAAAGTTAACACCCACGTCCACCATCGCACCCACTGCCTTAATGTAACTGTGAAACTTACATCTCTTTGTTAGAGTAGGGCCTGCTGCCAGATCATAACCACAGTCTGCACTGCCTCACATTAACCATGGCTCTTCTGCCTCATGGTAACCATGGCACGCACTACCTCTTACCGACAGCGCAGTCCTGAGGCAATGACACATCCTCTCTTCTGTTTGCTTTTTTGCAGGATTTCCAGGAACCAGTATGAAGAGAAGGGTGTGAGAGATAACAGGGGGAAAGAGCCAGACTGTCACTGCGACATCCATAAGGTTGCCCATGGCGATGGAACAGTTCCTCGTGCTCTCGCTGCTAGTTGTTTTGATCCAGCAGTCACCTGGCCAGGTGTTCATATCCTCCTCTGCTTCAAATGACTCCGGCATCGTGAAGCCCTCAGGACCCGTCCGCTCGTCCCTGACGGTCGTGAGTCCCGAGCCGTCCGGTCGCACGCTACAAAGTCCCCCCTCACCTCCTCTGAATGGCAGGAAAGGCGCACCGGTCACAGAGCACGCTGAAGGATTACCTGTAGCCGATGGCCACCTGGAAAGACATGGAGGTGGAGCAGAGAGCGAACGTGGAGGTAATGACACTGAACTGACGGACAATGAGGACGGGGGAGAGGAGAGGAAAGACTCTGAGGACCTGTCATCCCTCCCCCTGGAGAACACCAGCACCCCCAACCTTAAAAACGCAGAGGAAATGTCCCAGGATGATAGTGTAAAGGCCTTCATATCCCCTGCTCCAGCCCAAACAGAGACTACACCTAAGCAGAGTGCAGGTCTTACTACTGCTACCTTTACCCTGTCACCGCCTGCAAGCTCCACTGGTGGAACAGATTTGGCACAAGCTCACTCTGACGGCATTGCTGGGCAGCCTGTGATTGGGCCCACAGGAGATGCATCCGACAATGACAGTTCACACCACATCCACTCTCATAGCTTCACAGCGGCCGCCGCAGTTAGGGAAGAGGCGGTGACACTAAGCAAGGCTACAGAAGGACCAAACAAGAAGGCAGAGGAAGATGACTGGCAGTTGATGGGGTCAGGTGATTGGCCCGTGCCATCTGTGAGCGAGACTGTGAGTTCAACTGTCACTGTGACAACACCTCGGGATGGACAGGCATATCACCAGCCACAGTCAGAGACCAGATACACCACCGGATTTACCAGCGTGTTGAAACCACCGACAAGCACTGTAGCGCTGACCCAGGAGCTGCAGTCCCTCCCTTCCACCCTCTCACCAGCCAACACAATGCCCTCAAAACGGTCTCCTGAGTTTCAGAGCACTGTTTATATGATGACAGCAAACACCACAATGAAGCAATTGACTGTCAGTGGAGACAGGACTGGGAAAGGTGAGAAACTGGGTGCTATTGTTACTGATTACTGATACATGTTTTCCACTTCAAGAGAATGCATTTGCCGGCTGTTGGCAGAGTTGTCTGACAGCCATGTATCTCTGCTCCTCCCGGGCCGCAGGTGAGACAACAAATCATAGGGCCTCTAACCGCAGGCTGACAGGCGGTCAGACCACAACTGTGACCTCAATGACACCCTTGACGACCGTGTTAAGCACAGCCAATCAAAAGACGGAGACAGGTAGGAAAGGGAAAGTGGGAGTATGGGGGTTTTTTTGCTTTGTTGCATTTTTTTGATCTTTATGAAAACGATGATTGAGTCAAGCTCGTATTTCTGTTCCCCAGTATGGAGAAAAGTGGGGGACAGAGGGGGCTGGAATGTGGAGGAGAGGGAGAGAAAGGGAGAAAAAATGGGAAGAGAAGGGAAGGAGAAAGAACAAGGAGTACCCAGGCTAACAAAATCCAGATGAGCCAAGAGAAGGAAGGAGGGAGGACGGGTAGAGGCTGAGAAAAAGAACAGAGAGAAGGATGAACAAATGGAAAAATAAATGTGAAGTGAATAGAGAGAGGAGTGCCATGATGTGCCATGCTTGGGGGTAACCTGTAATCCGGATAGTTGTTAAACTTTATGTTCTGATTTTGGTCTCTGTACTTTTACTGCTTGATTTGTCAGATGAAGTCAAATTATTTATAATTTCTGTGAAAACTGTGCACCCATTTTATTTTTAACATTTTTAGTAAATTACTTTATCTAAGGACATGGCCCTAGTTATTTGTCTACCACAGGCACTCAGTCAACAGCACCATTTTACAAGAGTTTCAACAATTTAACTGTCCCACCCAGTTCAGTGAGAGGTCAGCCTGTGTAGATAATTAGAATATGACTGTGAATATGAATATGACTGTGTGTGTGGCTGGAGGTTAGGAAGCAAGTGTGCATGTGTGTGTGGCAATGGTTTGGGTGTGTGTATATTGGGGTTATGCTTGTGTCTGTGTGTGTGTGTTTGGGTGTGTGTATATTGGGGTTATGCTTGTGTCTGTGTGTGTGTGTGTGTATGCGTGTGTGCGTGTGTGTGAATGGGTAGAAGCGTGCGTGTGTGTGTGTGTGCGTGTGTGTGTGTGTATATGTGTGTGTGCGTGTTTGTGTGAATGGGTAGAAGCGTGTGTGCGTGTGTGTGTGTGTGTGCATGTGTGTGAATGGGTAGAAGTGTGTTTGTGTTTGTGCGTGTGCGTGTGTGTGTGTGTGTGTGTGTGTGTGTGTGTGTGTGTGTGTGAGTGTGGGTGGGTGAGTTAACGGGATCAAAATGACTCCAGCTGTAAAACCTGAGCAGCACATCTGGGTTGTGTCTGCCCCCCTCCAAACGCCCCCCCAGGACTTCCTCCGTACAGGGAGTGGAAAATCTTTTACAGAGCTGAAGTGAGTCAGGAAGTTAAACAAATGTCATTACAGACCGCCCCATCACTCATTCAGTCAGATTTATTGCACCTTTTTCAGGGTGAATTCCTCAGGAGAAGTCTATGGGGTCCAATGAGTTGAGGAGATGGAAAGTGGGGAGAACTGACTGTTACCAGCTGTCACCGTTTGTTTCTTCTTATGTATATTATATTACGTCTGTCATCCGTGGCCTTTTTTCTTCTCCACTGTTTTCATCTTTAGTACCTCAAAACCTTAAAGCTAAAATAATAAACTCCTTTGTAAGTGTGTTTTTGAGTGTACCGGTGTTGGGGTACATGTCCGTGTGCGTGTATGTGTGTGTGTATGTCACGCATGAGTGTGCGAATAGGTATGTGCGTGCGCCTGTGTGCGATCCACGTGGGTGTGCCTACCCAGGCAAGTGCTCGCATGTGTGTTTGTTCCCGTGTTTGTATCGCTAAATGCCGTCGTCTGTACCCTGTCTGCATGTGGCCCGACTTTCATTACTCCTCGGCGTGCAGTTTCCGTGCCTCTGCTGCTATATCGGGCAGGGCCTTTGCAGCGTGCTGTTCAGAGCGCGGAGGGGTCAAGTGGATGCACCAAAGTCTACGTCCTGTTAAATTTCCCCCAAAGGAAAGTGGCTTGGCGGGTGCCGCCGTCTGATCCTGCTGTAATAACAGCAAGATTTATTCAGTCTCTCTGGAGCACGTTCAACATCATAGAAGCAGACAGAAATAGAGAGGGATAGAGAGAGGGAGAGAGAGTGAGAGAGAGAAAGGGCCTTGTTTTTCTCATCTCTTGCTCTCCTGCAGCTCATTTTTCGAGGTCTCCCTCTCCCTTTATCCACCCTTATCCTCTCTCGCTCCTCCCCCTTCTTTCTGACAAACTAAAAATGAACAGAGTAGTAGAGCATATATATAACTTTCCCTTCACTGAAAGGAAGTGAGCGAGTGTCCCAGGTGTGTAAACTATGAAAAGATCTGCCAAAGAGATCAGCGTGCCCAGTATTATGAAAGGTATGAATATATATTAAAATCTTAATTTCACTTTGTTGACTGCTATACAGGATGACTGTTTTCACAGCACCAAGCATCACTAATCCGTGAACTTTAGGTAAGGAAAACGTTTTAAAGTCTAGCGTTTGTATAATCCCCCTCCACACTGGGCAGGGAGCCAGGGGTGGTCCACAGGCTTATTTTAATGAGGAGAATGTGTTGATGTTTTCAGTATTGTTGGTGTTTCCTGGGGTCTGTAATCAGGCAGGATAAGAAGCAGTCCATTGTAGGCCATTGTTCGCAGGCATGTTGATCCAGACCCTGCTGTCAGGACCCCCTACCCACCCCTCAAACTGCCCCGCTGGCCCCCTGCTCCTCTCCCCCACCCCCTTTTTTTTCCTCCTCTCCTTACTTTCCTCTTACTCCCCAGACTCTGACTTTCATTTAAAAAGGGTTTCAGGAAAGCTTTAAGAATCTGAGTCACGTGGGGTGAGACTTAGCGCCACTGGTTCTCACTCATTACTTTTCTCCTCCTTTTCTTCCCCCCACCTCCCCTCCCGCTCTTCTTTTGTAAAATGATAAGGGTAAAGAATGAATTGTAGGGAATGGATGTTATTTCCTGGAATAATGCTGATATGATCATACACCATTTAACTGAAAAAAAAATGAAGAAACATGTTCATCAGGAAATAAAGGCCCTTTTTAAACCAAAAGGGTGCTGAAATGTCACACATTTGATGACATGCATTTTTTTTCCTGTACTGAAACATGCAGAACATGAGTTTATACTAAAACTTAAATTGTGTTTAATTACTTCAATGTGCATCAGAAAAAGTCATGAATGTCTGCAACATCTAATAGTGTGCGTGCCCTGTGTAGAACCATTCAAACATGTTTTGTCAAGGAAATGACTTCATTGATGACAAGCTTTTAAGAGCAATATAAAAATGTAATGTGATCGCTGCAGTCTACACGTGGTCACCGGTGTGCGTGCTGAATAATCTGTTGATTGTGCAGCATGGGTAGCAACACTCAGGCTCCAGGTTAAGTCTGGAGACCCCATGCTGGGAGAGTAGTTCTCTTGCGCACAACTTTCTGTTGTGGATTAGACTGATATTGAGACACAGAAAAGGGAGAGAAAGAGAGAGTGAAACTATGAAAAATATAGAGCATGTGAGGGAGAGAAAAACTCCTCCTCTTAAGGGTGGCATTATTAATGTTCTTCTGATGGTTCTTTAGTTAACAGTTTAATCTATATGTAACAATTTATCAGTATCTGCATTCTCCTATTGAAATTATTTGATTTTGCCAACACTAAGGCACCTGTATTACTCCAGTATGTCTGTTTTTGAGGTGTGCATGTGTAGTTATGCTCTTTGTGTGTGTGTGTGTGTGTGTGTGTGTGTGTGTGTGTGTGTGTGTGTGTGTGTGTGTGTGTGTGTGTGTGTGTGTGTGTGCGCATGTGGACGCTTACCGTAGATGGTAAGATGGTAGAGATCTTGTTGGGGGATAGAGAGGGTACTTGAGTTGGCACAGAGATGACAGAAATCACTCTGCTCTGGACTGTGCACATCCACACCACTGAGGTGACATGTCCAAATGCACTCCCTCACTTCTCTGCCAGCGAGTGTTTTTGAGTGTCTGGCAGGCAGGCGCATTCTTTCTCTTAGCAAGTGTTTGTTTCGTCAAACAGGGACACACTCATAAACACACACGCACATACAATCTCATTGGATTCTCATTGGGGCTAGTGGGACCACAGTGTTTCAGGAGACCAGCCTAAAATTTATGGACCACCCTCCACAAAACTCCAGCTAATAATACCGCATAATTTAGGCCAGAACATGACCCCAATTACTTTATCTCCTGCATTTCTCTTTTCCTGAAAGGTTTCACTCCAGTATTTTGCCATGAATTAAGTACATAATTAAGTACATTTGGGGTATTTGTTCTAATACTGAAGATGTTTTTAAAACTGGTTTGAACTGGGGGTAGACTGAGCCCTGCTTCTTAACAGACTCTTTGCTGGTGTGAAACGCCCTCTTCTGGTGCAAAGAATACACTGCATTTTTGTCCCAACAATTAGCAAAGTAGTATAAGTCCGGATTGCATGTATCTTGCTTCAGCACTCCTGGTTTAGAGCCTACAATAGTGCAACCAGTGACTCCAGATTGGGTAAATAAAAGAGAAGAACATCAAGAAAGGTAACATCTATGAGAAGATAAGGATTAATAAAATAATTTAAAATATCAGTTTAATAAAACCCCAATTTAAATAAAGTTTGTATGGGTGTATGTGTCACCCACTGTCCCTCTGGTTGTGATACCATATATTTTGATGCCAGTAGGGCACACATTTTTCTTCCCCAGGGAGGATGGGCAACTTTTGAATGTCTCACAGTGCAAGGGACTCTGGATATGTTTGTTTGCTTTTATTGTAATGCACTTCCTTTCACTCTTGATGTTAGTTTCATTTTATAAAGATATGCACCTCTGTCTCAACATCTGTTTGATCATAGTGTGTTTTTGCTAAAGAGCCCAGTGAGCTACAGACTCAGTGAGCACAACCTGCCTGTGCAGGTCATTTTCAACTTACTCACTTCATCTCACTGAGTCTGTATCTTGTGAATATTTTCTCAGCCTTTTTCATAAGGATCTAGTGATGATAGGAGTTGGGGTATTATTTTTTTTTTTAATGTTGCCTTTTTATTTAGTCGTTGTCTTTTTTATTTTGGTTACTGACTGATATTTCCCTTATACTGCAATATCTTGTTCTTTAAGTGGACCTCACACTTTACTGCCCTATTGGGCAATAGCATCAGTAATGGATTTTAATAGTTTTAGCAGAATTTTGGCAATTTGGCTTTTAACTGTTAATATTTCTCTTTTTGGCATAAAAACACCTGTGTGATTTTTCTTTCAGTTCTCTCAATGGCATGTTGGACTTTCCTGTTGGACTGTATTTCAGACCTAAAGATATACACTGCGTGCAGTATTCAATTATGTTTGCACCAAATTTGAAAATGGATCTGTTATATCTAGAAAATGATTATTTTGGTATTTACTTCATGTTTGCTGATGTTGCGCAGGTCTGACAGCATTTGTCTAGCATACTCGTATTGTATTCAGTGGGCGACAGCAGAAACAGGATGTCTGTGTAGGGAAGGAATGTTCAACTCTGTCCTAAATTGTGAGATCCAGAGCTGTGGACTGTTTCAGCAATGAGCCTAATTAGTTGATTTATATGTTGACTCAAATCATAGCCTTCTCTCTCACCACATCCCTGCATGAACAATGAAGTTCTTTTGTAGCCAGATTTAATTCAGTACATATTTTCTGTGTATTTTGATTAAGTGACATTGTATACTTTACTCCTTGTACTTTTCCAGTAATTTAGTAGAAAAATCCCCACATAGAACAAACAACCTTCTGAAAATTCATGACACTCTCTTATCTCTCTCTCTCCACAGAGAAGACCACTAGCCCACTCCCCACTATCCCGCAGAAGAAGAGTGGACGGGGCTTTGGATTGAGGGAGGAAGTAGCTGTAGAGAAGAACCGCTCCGTCTCATTAGGGCACCCGCCATCCTTCGTTCCGGGTCCCCCCCCGGCCCCCAGCCCAGCGGGACCGTGTGCGCCGGGTTCGGGCCCCTGCGTGGTCCCCTCCGCCTCCAACGGCACCGCGCTGCTGTGGGGGGACCTTCGGCGCACGCTGGCCTTCGCCTGGGAGCTGCACGTGTACGGCACCGCGGGGCTCTTCCTGCTGCTGGCGGGGGGGGCATTGCTGGGGCTGCTCCTCTCCCCCGGCCTGCACTGCCCCCACCGCGGCTGCCTGGCCCTGGCCAACGCCCTGCTGCTGCTGGCCGGCGCGCTGCGGGCCACCCACTTCTTCCTCGACCCCTACGGCTCCAGGGAGATCCTGCCGCAGCCCGGCGTCACCGCGCTCTACAACCTGCCACTGGCCCTGCTGCTGTGGGCGCAGGTGGCCCTGGGGCTGCTGGCCCTGAAAGGGGCGGGTCTGACCCTGCTGCCCCCGGGCCTGCAGCGCCTCCCCCTGGCCGCCGTGCTGGCCGTGCTGCACTGCACGCTGCTGCTGGCGGCCGACCTGCTGTCCCCGGCGCTCTCCCCCGCCGTGCCCGTGGTGCTGCAGACGCTCTCCCTCTCCTGGGGCCTCGTCATGTGCCTGGGCTTCCTCTTCTACGCCTTCCCGCGTCTGCGGCGCCGCCCCGCGCCCCCCGTTCTGGAGGAGCCCCTGCCCCGCGGGGAGGACTGGCAGGGGGGGCAGCGGGTGGGGCGGGTACTGGGGCGGGTGCTGGCGGTGTGCGCGTGTTTGGGGGCGCTGTGCTGCGGTCTGCACGTCCACGCCACGCTCTGGCTGTACGGGCTGCTGGGGGACTGGCGCCGCTTCAGCTGGGGTTGGTGGCTGGTGCATTTCTGGGCGAGGCTGCTGGAGCTGGCCTGGGCCTTCTCGCTGCTGCTGCTGGCCTCCTGGGTGTTCTGGAGGCCCAGGGACCGCAGGGGAGCGCAGGGCGCGGCCGAGGGAAGGGCGGGGGCCGACCTGCCGTCGTCCTCGTCATCCTCCACCTCCATGCAGAGACACACCTGCTGGGCCAAGATCGTCCAGAGCCTCCGGGGCCGTCCGTGCAGGAAGTCGGAGAGCAACGGCGTCGGGGGAGGCGGGGTGGGGGAGCTCCCCAACAACTGGGCTGGCCAGGAGCGGCCGGGGGCCGACATCAGCAAGAGCCTGATCCGCAACCGGGACCCGCCGGCCCTGTCGCGCAGCGTGAAGGACAGCAACCGTGGGCGCAACCAGAAGGGCGGCGCCAGCGGCTCGGTGGGCTCGCTGCTGCGGCTGCAGTCGCTGGGCCGGCCCCCGCAGCGCTCACTCAGCAGCAGCCTGGACCGCGAGAAAGAGTGGGCCCGCGAGAAGGAGTCCATCCTGTCCCTCAACGACTTTGACCTGCGGCCGCCTTCCCCCATCGACCTGAGCCGCAGCATCGACGAAGCCCTGCACCGGGAGCACTTGCTGGGCGGGGGCAGCCTCTTCAGACCCCTGTGCCCCCCTTCCCCGCCGTCCCCGGGGCCGCGGCGGCAGCCTCTGTCCTCTTGGCCCCGCCGAAGCAGCGACCCCCAGATCAACCTGTCGGACGGCCCTGGCGGTGTCCCCCCGCAGCACCCGGGCAGGACAGAGACGGCAGCTCCACCGGGGGGCAGCGTGACCGGTAAACAAGCAACTGCGCCCGCCACGCCCACGCACCTGGGCTGCAGGTTCCCCGATGACCAGGATAAGGCTAGCAGCAGCAGCATTCCCTCCTCTGTCTCCTGCCCCATATCCATCCGCCCTTCCAGGACCCCGGTCCAGCTGCGCACCCCCGCAGGGGACGACACCAGGCCCTTCTTGACGTCGGACTCAGAGACAGAAGCAGCTGCACCAGATGTGGAAAAGGGAGCTGGATCCAGTTTCCTGGAGGTCAGCAGGCAGGAGGACTCAGCTAGCGTGAGCAGTGACATAATTGACCTCTGAACTCTCAACAGTGATGTCATTGTCTTTGACTCCCAACACTCAGTCAGTGGCCCTGGGGGGGAGATTTGGCAGACAAGCCCAAACTCAAACAGACATCTGATTTCAGACAGACTTGAACTCGAAAAGAAGGACTGAAAGAGAGAATAAATAAGTAATTCTGTTGGTAAGATAAAGGCACATACACTGTACAGATCAATATATTTCTTGGGCTTTTACATCACTCTGGAATTGGATCATTCATCCGTTTGTTTTTATTGACACTGACTGCCCCTTAGACATTCTGTGGGTGGTCGAATGCTTTGGTTTCCCTGATTTGCAGACTATGAGTGTACAGGTCTCCAGTGCTCTGTGTGCACAGGACTGTCCTTTGTGATAGCTTCAGCCACACCTTACTTGCACCAAGGGTCACTTAACTCATGGACTGATTTCAGACCCTCCCAAGCTCTGGAGCCCTCCCAGGAGCTAGGAATGGACTACAGGCGGATTTCATTTTTTAAAGAAAGCAAGTGAACTGAAATGTATATGTGCCCCACCACTACGACAGAGAGCACTTGTGAAGCTCAATGCAAAGGAAGGGCGGTCATACTGTGTCTCACCTGCAGCCTGTATCATTGACAGAGTGAAGCTACAGTGGAGTGCACACACTGTATTCTTGGACTGAATCTGAGCATGGGTGGATGCATCCATCCACAGTCTTTGTGGTGTGCGACTCCTGTTATCCCACAAAGACCTGGACCATTGGGTTTCCTAGCTCTGTGCATCTGTGCCAGCTTTGCCACATGTGGCACATTTACACACATTTTAGCATATACCACACTTAGTCTCCAAGTGGAAAATAAAGTATCCCTCCATTTCATCCTAAAGCTTGAAGAAAATTCTTTTCTCAAGAAAGTGAAGTACTCGAACAGAGGAACAATACATGGTACAGTGTATATATGCAGTATATATATCATATATACATGTATGTATACTGTATGAAGGACTTTGTAATCTTTGTTTGAATATATGATCTTGATGTCCTTTTATTTATCCTATGCATTATTTGATCTTCCATATGGCTTGACAGTATTTAAATGATAGCCTCTTCCTTGCAACATGATATTCAACCATTTCAAGTATATGTGCCATATGTGATAGCCACTTTGTGGCATTTACAATTTGCAACTTTTGTTTTGATGTGCTGATAGAAAGGGGTTGGTGATAACAGTATCAACTGTGATTGGCTTTCAGGGCCATGGGGCTTCAATACCAGTAGTCTCAGGGGTTCAGGACACCCCCCCCACCCCCCTAAACATGAGGACTGCATTGCCTTTCAGTGGTTGAGTGCCTGAAATGTCTCATAGTTCTCTGTGAAGCACAGGGTGGGAAAAAACCTAGACCAGATAAACACTGAGGTAGAAACACCATCAGTTTGTCCTCAGCACCCTGTATCTGTCCTTTATGCACACTTCGTAGTGGTATGACGACTCAGGCACCATAACATCACTGCTTCAGCGTTGCTTCTGCTGCATCCTAAACCAGTAACAAGACAAAAACCGGAAGTAAACAACTGAATTTGTGCCTCCTATTCAGTTACAACCCCATCACTGTCAAGGTGCAGTCACATATTGCCTGAAGCATCTTTTTTTTTTTTTTTTTTTCGGAAAATAATATCATAAAAAGAAATCATAAAACATTTATAATGACATTTTAACACTAAGAAAACTTAACATTCAGCAGAAAATATCAGAAGGGAAATTATCTTCAACAGTACATAGCTGTAGTGTTTCATGACTCTAATTGTCATGTACACTATCTAGGGGCATGGTTTATAGGCATTTACAGCTACAGAAGGATGAGTATACTTTCCTCCCTCCTTTTCTAATGAGGGGAAGATAGAAAAAAATGCAGTCAAAACTGGAACTAAAACTGGCCAAGTAATGTAATTATCTCTGTCCCTAAAATGATACATTCAATGCTGCCAGTAAATTCCATGAATGGGTATTATAGAGGTCCACAGAGAATATCAGCATTGAGATGAATCTCAACTGCTTCTCAACCGTTTGCACATTTCTAAAAGCACCTCTTGTGCGGGTGAAGGACTCTACAAAACACAAGTGAACATACTTTATGATACGCTATAGCCAAAAGCAAAAATATTTTTAATAATTAAAGAAAAAAGGCAATAAATATAAGATATGTATATGTAATATACTGTTATTTTTGACAAATCTCAAAGTATAAATATACTCTAAAAGAAAAAAAAAGTACTTTGTGTACTGTGAATGACAATCTTGAGCAGCTTGTGCTCCCAGTCTTTTCTAGTTTCAGTGTTTCTTTATGAGAGGAGTCTGGGAGTACTGATGAAGGGAGCCGTCATGCCCCAGTATTTAAAAAAAACAGTGCATGGTATCTGTACTTGTAGTCAGTGAAGCGGGGAAGACATCAGGTGAGACTGTGGAGGTCTGTTATAGTATATCCCACCTCATTGCCTGCATTCTGTGTCAGACTCCAACCTGCATGTAATAGAGCACACAAGCCACAGCTACACTGCAAGAACTAACCCCGGGAGTACCCCTTGAGTCATTGCAAAGGTCAGCCATTTATGTAGCAAAGGGGGCTTGTGTGCCCAGTCTCTGTGATGTGAAGTGCCAGGAACTTGTAGTATTGTGAACATGAGCTATAGACATCTGTCCTTTGGTGGTCGATATGGTTTGGTCAGAGTCATTGCTGTCGCTCCGTCACCATGGTCAGGGTTGGTCCTTTCCATCAGTAATTCTTTAGCAGTTAGAGATTGTAACAATGTTGTCCCTTCTGTCCAGATGGCTGTGTGTGCATTGCTGTGACGTGCCTGCGGCGTGTGCTCTCGGTACTGTAAACCCTCTCCTCCTGATTGCTCTGTGAATATTCAGACTGGAAGACCCTTACTCCATGTCACTGGACCTTTGGTCTTTCTTTTCTCTCTCCAGCTGTATTTTTGTGCATATCATGATTTCAAATAAATATGCGGAATCTAAAACTCAAACTTCTCTGTCCTCCGTCCTTACTTCTCTGAATGAATTTTCAATCACTGTATCCTTCAGTGCATATACCTAAAGCAGTTTTTGAGGGTTCCTGCTGAAATGCAGTAAAAAGTAAAAGATGTACAAATGTTCTGTCGTTTAAAAAAAGCTTGTCTTTAATATTTATTAGAATGTAGACATTCAGTGATAAATTATGGCAATGGCAATATCACAATTTTTGTAATTACATACACTGGTACATTAAATGAAAAAATAAACAGGCTAAAAACTTGCTCCACCCTGTTCACCAGGGTTTGTTTTGCTACTCCAGGCCTGGTTGGGCCCTCTTGATAATTGACTATTAAACACATGCCATTTATCTCTATTTCTAGTACAGTATTGACATACTATAGAATTTATGATAGTGTTGATTACAAAAAAGCACCAATGTCTCAATCTTAAGAAAAAAACCTTCAGCATTACCCTCACTGCATTGTTTCACAGGAGTGGAACCAGTTCTAAGCAGATGGACTACAGCTTAGATCTCTGTGCGGAAGCAGAGACTAGTATCTGCCATCTTCAGCTTGTACTGTTCATCAAACTCTTCATTCTGAGACACCGTGAAGTGATTCTTCCAGTCACCAACCTTCCCTGAGGGGAGAGGGAGAGTGAGAGAGAGAGCAAGGAAGGGAGAAAGAGAAACAGAGCAGGTATTTTGGTTACTGTGTCTAGTCAATGTATGCTTTCTGTCAGAAAGTCTGTTATGTTGAGTCATTCTCATTCTAAATTTCAGTTCAATTTCAGAGTGAGAATGTGAAATGTGGTAATGTGTCTGAGTCCCTGCCTCCATCACCTAAAGCACTCTGGTTTTTAACTTTGTGTACGGAGGCAACAACAGACAAGGAAACTACCCTCCCTCCATCTCTGTCTCTGCATGAACCAACCTTTCCGCATGAATGGAGAGATTTTGAAGTCCATGACACCGATGGTAGAGTAGTTAGCCATGCTGTTGTTCTTCATGGCATCAAAGCCCACGGCTTGTTTCACCCAACTTCTGTCCTCCTCATTCAAGGAAACGCCCAGGAAATTGCATACACGGTCCAACTCACAGCCCATGTCCTGCAGGATAGAAATAATAGCACCAAATCCTAACATATCCCATTATGTATGACTTGTTAGTGCTACTCACTGTTTTGGTGTTAATGCTAATGTTGGTGTTAAATTATTTACTGTGGCTTGATTATTATTTCACAGCTATTGGGCTAATGAATGCTCACATGCTAACATTGCTATGACTTCACAATTTCTCTTATTCCTACCTCTGCTAGATCTTCGTAGAATAGATAGAGGATTTTGGGGTTAGATTTCTTTTTCTCCCACCAGCCTTTCACATGGTCATACCAAGAGCCAAAAACCACTGTGGAACAAAGGAGGGGAGTTTGTGCTTTATTAAGTGTCCCATTGCACCACCACCTCAGAGTCACACACACACATGTAACTATATTTTAAACTAAACCTGTAGATTTTTACTATTTTTCACTATTTTTGTGATTTTTATTTTTTTGGAATTACATGTCTTAATCAAGATTAAAAAGTCATATGAAATTGAGAGGTTGTTCTTTGAGGAAGTTGAACACAGTAATTTCCATTGTCCTGAACAATGACAATAAAGGTCTTTTGTTTGCCTCAGCATCCCAATCATTTATAATGAGGCCTTACAAATTTATTTGCTTGTTTAGTGTTTAGGATGCTTAGGATAGTACGTCCAACAGTTACTTTTGATTTCTAGAGAACTTTAAATTAATGTCAATCCATAACTATATATACTATATATATATATATATATATATATATATATATATATATATATATATAGTCCTTAGTGACTGTTAAGAGTAAACACAAATGATGCATTCACCCAATCACTCACCCAGATCATAATACTCACACACTCCCTCACTGTGACACCTCACCTTCACCTTCCCCCTAACCAACCGTCACTGACCGCATTCCAAACCTCTTTCTTACTCCCGCCCTTCTGGATCCAAGACCCAGTAGGATGCAGGATCAAAGACATGCTGGTGAACACTCTGCATGTCCAACTCAGCACTGAATAGATAATGATGCCTGTCCCCCCCCGCTACCCCTCCCTTTCACACACATGCATACATTACACCCTTACACTGTCCCACACTCACTTTTTCCCTCCTGGAACCTTTGCAGAAAACTGGGCCAGTCTCCAGGCTCTGGCTCTACCTTGTTCATGCGGTCAAAATGAAAGTAGGACACAACATTGTCCTTGGCATTACGGGCCACATAGATGATCTGAAAAAAATGTGGATTACAAACATTTGTACGCCCTGCAGAGGATGCAAGTTACAGTCATGCATTATGTTTTATCCGCTGAGAGAGAGAACTATAGAGCGTATAACACCTCTTCTAAGAGAGGAAGAGTTACAAACTGCCAAGAAAACCTGGAGACAAAGTTGCAGACTATCAATCAATCAACAAATCAATCAAATTTTATTTGTTATAGCGCATTTTTACAATCGAGATTGCCGCACAGGCTAGTCTGGTGGGACAATCTGCAGTGAGCAGGTAGAGCAAAGATGTGGCTGTCTATGTATGCCCTTCTTATTACCACCCAGTACTACACTACAACATTATTAAGCAGTATGTCTTTCAAGCTCTGACACCACTGAACATCTGGTAGGCTAATGACAAACAGATCAAGAGAAACAGATCCTACAAGTCTTTGTATTAGCAGCAGGTAAAAAAGACCAATTCAGCAATATGTCAATCTATAAAAAACAACAAATTCTGTTTTATCTGACTGTAAAAGAATAAAGAAGACTGAAGAAAAAGGAACCCAAACATACCCTGCAATTTTGTTCCCAAAAGGACTTGGGCACAAATTGAACTGGAAAATGGGTTTTAATAAGGCGGGGGGACAAGGTCGTCTTGTCTGCCAATTCCACGCCTGTGTGTGAGGGAGAGAGCACAGCTATGTAAACAGAGATTCAGATTCTGCTTAGCATATATATTGTGCAAATGTAAGTAGGTTGTCTCACTCAGCACCCCAGGCCTGTACTAAAGAGCAACCTGACTGAGCCTTACATCCAGTGAAGAGACGGAGTAAGGTCTTGTTAACTACAGAAAGTTATGGTAGGATTGTAATTTCATAACATTCCTTTGTGGTGAAATCTAGTTTAAAAATGACCCACAGCAGCTTTAGGAACAATATGTCTTGGATATTACAACATGTGTAGCTGACATATTGTGGTGCTGCATTTAATGTTTCTCTGACCTGTGGGCATTCCCTGGACGCAGAACTCCAGAAATGGGACTCTCTCATAGATGGGCACAGAGGCTGCACGCTCAGGGGAGGACTTCCCAAAATACATGAGATCCAACATGTGAGACACCCAGGTTGTACCTGAGACAGAGAGGGGCACCAATAAACACAAATCCCAACAGTGTCAAAATAGAGTGTGGATAGAAAGGTGGACAGATGAAATTCATATACATAGACATGTAAGTCAGACAGACAGACAGAACCCGACCTGCTTTGGGATATGTTGCAATCAGAATGTCATCGGGTCTTGCCTGGAAGTTCTGCACATTGTCCCAGTTATCAGTGAAGTAATGAACCATGGACACGCCATGGAAATCAAACAACTCTGGGCGCGGGGGCAGTTCCATCTGAGCAATCTGGAAATTCAGAAGATCAAGCAAAAATGTCATGTTATTAGCATTTGAGTGTAGTTTGACAATACATTTGCTTAAAACAGGTATAAAAATATTTTTAAAAATGTCTGAATGAACATTTTGAGTTCCTAATTCAAGTGCCTAATGAGTGGAGTGAACACATTTAAAAGATCATGCGCTGGATGCATGCATGCACTTATTTTACAACTTTGTGAATACAGCATTATTGTGAATACAGTTTTCGCCACAGTATTCACCTTCCTGTAATCAGTGTAAAACTGATTACTGCATTCAGGCTGAGGCACCAACAAGCAAAGTGTGGCCACTGCAACATTCCTAAATTATTCCATGCCATATGTATGACACCTGCTTAGTGAGTTGCTCCTGCTTCTCAGGACCCAATGATAAGGATGCTAATACCCAGGTGAAACAACAGCAACATAAATAACATTGCAGATTACATTCAGATCATCACATCAGGGGAAAACTTCTCAGCTTCTTTCAGATGACCATATGTTTCTACATTGTTCAGCAGCTCCAAAGTTTTCAGTATACCCTCTAATGCAATGCAAGAATTCAGCAATGGGACTCTCAAACACCTGCTACTTCAGCACTGGCTACTGCTTAACCCTGGGCAACTGATTTTGTATTATAACCTCCTTGTCATCCTTTCATTTCTCCTTTCATTTCTGGGGTGGCAGTAAGGTAGTCTCCATCATTCCCTTTGGATTCCACAGCAAGTGGACCACAGAAATATGATAGAAGAGAACACAACCCGACGAGGAGACAACTTCACAACCTCTACCACCACATACAGCAACAAGCATATACCATGCTAATCCTGCACAAATTCACAACAGAAAGCACTTAGCGTCGACTCCAAAACCTGGTGGAATCACTCAAGTTTCCTCATGGACTTCTGTTTGAAAATTCCACGCATAAAAGTCGAGCACTGGTCCAAGTGAATTGACTTAGGCTGTCAACATCCAGCTACTGAATAGCTACTGAATAGAGTGTAATCAAGGCTTTTACCACTACAGGAGCAGATATCTTCCTCAGTAGAATGGCCTCTGGAAACTGGGTAGAAGCACACGTTGCAGTCTGTTTACAAATACTGATTTCCAGTCTTTTACTGAGGCAAAGGATTAATGTAATCCACATTAACACTATTGAAAGGCTTATAAATGAAAGGAATATGTTACAAAGGGGCTAACAAAACCTTCTGGTTATATAAAGGTTCCTTCTGGCTATATACGGCACATCACGTGTCAAGCCTGGTTAGAAAAAACTGTTTCAAAGTGCAATCGTATGATTTCTTCACACTCATACCATATTATAACAATATAACAAAGAACCACAATTTGAAATGACACATTCCCTTGCCAATGCACATAAACACAAGTGGTTTCTAGTTTTCAGTAACCCACTGTCCTTCAAAATCGCAAACAGGCATCTTTCCAATCTCTTTTTCTGACAGTGATTTCTGATAAGAAACCTTTACTCTACTCATCCACCAGCCAAGCACCAGCTTTTAAAGTTAATCATTTATATAATCAAATTCAACACAGTCCTTATTCCAGGAATAACTCAAAGACGTGATGAAGTAACAAGACCACACAGTTCAGGATTTTCAGTAAAAACAAAGTTCAAATTAACAGTCGTGGGAGTCCTTCAAATACTTCTATTCAGTATATGCATTCTCTGCAAGTCTCTCAGAAATAGCATAAGTGACAATACAAGGAATAAATACATGAAAGAACACACCTTTCATGGAAAGGCTCAGAAGAAGCACTATTGTATCACATCCTGACACAAGCTCAGGTCAATGACCTGCAGAAGCACATTCAAATAACCTGTGCCAAATCCATGAACTGCAAAACCCCAAGGCCTGTAAAGGCCTTTTCAGACAATGGCAAAACACACACCACAATTTAAGACTGAAATGCATAGGTATCTCTTTTTTCTGGCTGCTGGATATCAGTTTCAACACAAGGGATTGACAAAAAGACATGAATCCTAAGGAATAGTTTTTAATTCTAATTTTATGGCCTAGTTCTTTCTGAGCAACATCTCTTTGATGTGACCATCCATATACATAGCACCACATTCAGAAACATAACTGATTTGGGATTATTTTCAAATTTATGAAATATCCATCAGTCCATCATATTGTGTCCATTCTTTTTTGACACCTCTTTTCTTCCTGGCACAGTTAAAGATTTTTCTCTGTCAGAGTTAGCTTTAAATTCTTAACCTTTTAAAAGATATCTTAGCTTTTAAAAAAAAAAAAAAATTGGGTTCATATTTTACAGTGTCATGAAATCTTCTCTTACAGAGGTGAATCCATCCTAATGTACTTACTAAAAGCCAGCAGGTAATAATATGCTGTCAGCCTTTTGTGCCTCTGACTCCAGTGTGTTCATACTAATGGCTTTATAAGCTTCAAGAACGAACATCTTTGCTTAAAGTTGCAGTTTTTGTTTTTCAAACTCCAATCTACATTTTCTGCCATCTATTCCCTTTTCCCATTATACTCTCTCACATTTTTACTTTTATACTCTTGGAACTATAAAAGTTTCATCTCAAGCACTAGGTCCATTTCTTTCAATATCACTGCCTCTTCACCCCATAATACAACTCTTGGCATGGCCTGCTGTTCAACCAGTGTCTCTCTTCTAATTGATAACTTGATATTTTTTTGTCTAGAGCATGTAACTGCAAGGTCTGATTTAAAATAGTTTAACAAACTTAAATAGTTTGATAGTACTCTGTTGTATATTATTTCTTGTTAACCAACTTGCTTGACAGGTTTACCAATTCTACAAACTAGAACAATCGTGGGAAAACCCCCATAATTATATTACACCCTACCACAATGAAACACACTTAAAAGCAGTTGTCAGCAATAAAAGAGTGCATGGTCATGACTGCCTCATGTCAGTGGCCCCAAGAAGTCTACTGCAGAGTTAGGGCACATACAACACATAAACCATATACATTGTAGTGTACAATGCAGCACAGCAAGAAGAGACATATGCATGGGTGTGACGGGACGGCGAGCGGCAAACAGGTGACGACCACAGAGATTGGGGTGAACGAAGACAAGACGTTTAATTGTGCTATATAACGACAAACAAACAAAAAAACAAAAAAACCTATTTACAAGAATAAACAAATAACACTGGACAATTATTCCCAGGTGCCTCCTTCTTCACTGGCTCAGAGTCTATGCTCTCTTACAGCCTTCTCCTCCAAATGCCAGAACTCGGGTGCATATATAGTCTGAGCCCCGCCCTGGACTAACCCATTACCTGGGTCAAAATATTAAAAATAGATTTACAAGAACAAAGTGACAACAATTATAACAACAATTCATCCCACAATGAAATACGAACATTACATTGACAAACCCACATGTTTTGGTTCCAAATAAACATATTGCTGCATAAAATTCACATTGGCAGCGCAATCTCCCCCTTTCATGTTTCACCCGATGGGAACTACGCTACCCATAATACTATATAATTTCCATGATTGGAATATGCACTCCTTTTGCCTGTTCCCGGCGGTAGCTCTAAACCACAGGTGAGTCCTTTAAACTTTTTTGAAACAACAAAAACAATTTTGTTTTAAAGTAACAAATCATAATTGCTTAGTTGTTATATTAGCAAACGCGATTGCTTGTTCCGTGTGCACCCGAAACAAACGCTCGTGTTCGCTACCTTAAAGTTTAGCAAATCCAAACAAACAATTCAAACATACATTGTTGTACCAATCTTATATACAGTTATAACCATATTCTTTCCTTTTGCAGGACTGAACACAATATTTCTAGCCCAAGGAATAAACGGATGCAAGTTATACCGAGTCCGTGTATTATTTAAACATTGCGCAAAACACATGTATTGCCGCAGTCCCCCGCTTCCTCATAGCGAGGCGGATGCGCCCGTTTGTGCGGAGAATCCTTTCTCCGTCACAGTGGGACTAACTAATGTAAATTGCCCTGTGGGGATGTTATTAGACCATAAGACTAACACATGTGAACTACATGATGAAACATTTAGACAAGGGGATTACACAATTGTATTACTGATGAATCAATTACTCCAAAGGGAATCAACAGATGAAATGGATACAGCACTCCCATTCCCATCAAGTGGGGGGATGAGGGATGAAATAGGAGTGAGACTTATTGCCTTTTGCTCTCTTCAAGCTGAGAGCTTCACCTGTAGGGCCACAAATACATCAACCCAGAAAGAGGCAATAAAGCTACAGTCAATTGAGCAATGAATTTTATAGCGACAACAGTTTCCTCACATTACATGCACCATTGGGCAAGGCAATGTTTTACACTGAGAGACAGTAGTCCGATGTCGTAAGTGAAATGAAAAGTCATGACTCCTTGCATAATTCTTGAAAGACTGCATTCTGTGCACGCAACTGTTCGTGGCCACAATACACACAAGCATGTCCATGCGTGTTGTAGTTGACATGAATGCTACAGAGGCATGGACCCTATCAGCTGCAGGGCCACTCAGTTAAAACCAAGTAATAATGGACAGTTCAGCAATATGGCACATCGTACTGTGCAGACCTGGAGCCAGCTCCTCTTAGCAGAGCATGTACCCTGCCCAACCAGACTCCAGGATCCTCAGACCACACAGAACCAACACAAAACTAAGTGAATGCCCACAAGTACATTTGCTAACACCAGATGTATATAAATGTATGCACTGGTAGAGAGTATCCTGTGCTCTTTTTCAATAACTGCCATGAGATTTTGAATGACACCACTTGTTCATGACCTTGGTTTAACATCCAAAGGACTGAGAAGTTCTATAAAAAGTAAAGTTTATGTGTATGTTGCAGTTTAAGTATGCTGCAGAAAAAATCCAGTTTAAGTATTCCATAGTGAACATGGGTGTTAACACTGTCCTGAAGTGTACCCACTATAGGTTCTTAGCCAGAAAAACCTAATGAACATTTGTATTACATGTATATACCTAGATATTCACCTTTATGCTGAGTGTGAAAATAGGCATACTTTTCTTTTCTTTTATGTGTCTTAGGGCAGACTACACACTCTTGTTACCTCCAGCAAGCAAGGTAAGCTTACAGACATAGTCTGTCAGATGTGCTTTTAAATGTGTAGTTCCGCATGGCTGTGTTTGGTTCCAAGGCATATCTTAGTAAAACAACACCACACCCCTGGGCAAAATCATTACTGAACTAATGTAACCCAGTTTAATTTCCATTGAATGGTATTCTCCTTTTTCTTTTGATTGCCCATGCTCTGAGCAGTCAGACCTGTGTTCCATCAGCCATGCAGGCAATGAACTTAAAACATCAGAAGGAGCGCTGCTCTGTGCTTCTTTCCATGTTTTCAGAAACACAGAAGCAAGTCCACCATTATCACCTCTGCTTGCACTTCTACCGTTGTTGTGTCATTCCATTGTTATTCACCCATTGCAAGAATCTTTGGCAACTCCTCAAACTGATCACTCTCACATTTCCTAGACACCAGCAAAGTCAGAGAGGGAAAATGTTGCTGGCCACCTGTTTCACACACACCTGTTTCATACAATTTTCATTTATTAATACCATACACCTGACAGATTTCTCAAACCTAATCTAACATAATGAAGTTATAAGAAACAACAGTTCCCACAGCTATAGAAATCAATGCACAAAACATTGCTGACTCACCGCTCTTCCAGTCAATATGTTGTGGAGGTTTCTCAGTCACTCTCTCTCTCTCTCTCTCTCTCTCTCTCTCTCTCTCTCTCTCTCTCTCTCTCTCTCTCTCTCTCTGACACTCCTTCAGCGTCAGGTTTCTCTTTTGTGAATCTGTTTGTGTCTTTCTCCTTTTTCAACACTTCTTCTCTCCTCCCAGCCCTTCTCTTCACACGACAACCTTTTTGCCTCTTGCTAGCGACCCACATCTTCCTCTCCGTGTCTGGTATTAGGTTACACAAGTGCAATGCACCCTCCCTCTTCCTCTTTCTTGTCATAATAATCTCAGAACTGTTCTAGAGCTCCCTCCCCTTTACAGAATGTTACCTCACTCCCATTTCCCCTGTGGTCGCCCCCGCATCTCCCTCTCTGTATTCTTCTATTAATTTGTGTGTGTATGCTTATGTTTTTGGGGGTATAGTGTGTTTGCACCAAGAATGCCTATGCAATGTAGCATTTATTTTGCTGGTCAATTTCTTAGAATTTGCCCAGAGTTCTGTGTTGGCACTGTATTAAGATTGTGTCAGAATCTGATTGTAGATGACATCCCTAATACCTCTGAAAGCAAAGACAGAGGGCTGACATTCATGTGACAATGAGGGAGAATTATGCAACATAAAACTTGGTAAGTTATGAGAAGTCTTTTCATGCACATTTACTTTTAACAAAACAGAGTTCCATTTTCACACAGTAGATCCGCTGAATATCTGCATCAACAGCACCGATCAAGTTATTTGCTCATTGTCATCATCATGTCCTTTTTCTGGTCTCATCCCACTCTGCCATTCCCTCTACTATGAGGAGACATTCTTGGCAATTCTTCAAAGTCCATTTGTTCCGCAAGAATAACTGTACACAGCCACACTTAGAAAAACAGACACGCAGATGAAGGGGTGAATTCATACAGAAAATAAGCATGACACAGAAATGTGTGTGTGTGTGTGTGTGTGTGTGTGTGTGTGACAGAAAGAGAGAAAGGGAAAAAGAAAGAGAGTGTTATACAGTTATGTGGTAAGAAATATGTCCAGCTAAGAAAGAGTAGAAGTACACATAATACCTTCTCATTCGCAAATCCCTTTTCCCATGCAAGGCTGGAGCACATCATCAGGATATATAAATGATAAGCAATGAATTTATGAATGAAATCACTAATTGACAGATGCCCTTATCCAACATGACTTACTAGGTCATTGTGCAAAGATAAACTGAAATACGTATCACAGGAACAGCCAGAAGAACAGGAAAATAAGTACAGGCATTTGAACTGCGGTGGAACTGGAATTAAACCTCGGTTTGGAATCGACAATGAAAAATCAATTGGATTCAAACCATAACATCTCTAGTTGATGAGATGTTAGTACAATATAAATGTGAAATCTGAATGAAAATGGATTACATAAGTTGATACAAGTATGACCTTTTGTGGTATGAACATTTTATATGTATAGAATATGTTTGTATGTATAATTATGTAGGACTTTTGGATAATACCTAAAAATTACACAGCACTTGGAACATCAGATAAAAAGAAATTAACTTCAGAATGATTTACCTTATAGACCTTAAACCTTTAATGACATTAAACAGGTTTAAGGGAATCAGTAAGTATCGATACTTGCATTACCGAAGCACAAATAAACAGAAACAAATGTTTGTAAAGAGCATAAGAACTAAAAATGTTTAATGACGAAAAGTGGTCATTCAGACCATCTAGGCTTGTTGTTTATCTGATAATCTGGAGTATAATTAATATTGTGTCAAGTCTTGTCTTAAAGACCCTGAGGGTCTCTGCTTCCTCTATGAATCCTGGCAAGGTATTCCATGCATGAATAACCCATGAAGAAATACTTCTTAGTGTCAATGTGAAATTCGTTGGCTTTCTTATTTTCACCCATGGCCTCTTGTCCAGCTGTTTTATTATCCACATATGGAACTTTAATTTTAATAACTGTAAATTCAGTTTTTGGTGTCTGCCCATTTCTGGATTCTATCTTTTTAAATCTTTTTTAATTATTCTAGTAACTTCCAAACTGATTGCTTCAGCCCTAAGTTTTGTGTGATTAGCTAATTTAATGTTTTCCCCACTAAAACTCTTATTAAGGTTATTTCTGTGAATGAGGAATGACAGAAGTCCCCAAAACAGATCCCTGGGGACTCCACTTCCCAGAACTCCTTGCTCAGACAAGCAATACAGCTCTTTATACCTTTCTGATAGCACAAACATGTTTCTAATAAACTATTTATTTAACGTCTTAGAAAAAATAACCAAATCAAAGACTGCGACATAACCAATACAGCTCAAGAGGCCAGTGCAACTCAGGAGGTATAAATTCTGAGCCATTCTCAACAAATTCAAATGTGTAAATTCAGATATCAGTTATAATGCCATGGCAATTGGCTAACATAGAAACTTGATGAAGGTGAACTATCCAGATGATTCAATGAAACTGAGGAATCTGCAGAACATTAATACAAAAACACTGTTTTTAAAGGAAAAGAAGAATCCTGCTGTCAGTACTCCGGCCCCCTAGCTGTTGTGTTTATGTTCTCCCCATCTGTCATTGTATCCATGTTCTTTTGTTTTTCCTTGTGTTCCAGCCCTGCTCTGCTCTCTGCCCTGTCTCCGCCCACCTGATCATCTCCACCTGCCTGCCTGCACACCTGCTTCCCATCACCTCATCAGCCCAACCCTATATCTACCCTGCTTGTCTCTGTCCTGTTTGCCAGATTATTGCAGTGTTTGTCCTGTTTTGTTCCCGCTGTGCTTTTTTCGTGTAAGTCTTGCCGTTGCTGTTTCCTGCCTGTACCTTTGACTTTGGTTCTGCTCGCCGCCTTGCTCTGTTTGCCTGATTATCTGCCTGCCTGGTTACCGACCCTGCCTGTTCCCGCTTTCGACCCTGGTTTGCCCACGGACCGCCTGCCTGTTACCGACACTGCCTGTTCTGATTTTGCTACTTCGCCTGACGTCATTATTAAAGCTTTTTTTGAACCTGAAGCCCTGGTGTCCGTGCTTGAGTCCTTGCCTGAGCCCTGACACCTGGCTTGTGACACCACTTCTTTCCTGTATAGAAAGAAAAATTAAATCAGTGGTTGGTGATGGCTATGGGATCTTCTAAAAATGCAGTTAAGATGAGGTTTTCTTGATACAAGAACACACTTGGTTGTGCAATGTGTTTTCTTGTCCCTGAAACGGTTGAGCATGGTTTAATTTGTTTTTCAGTATATTTAAGGGAATGGGACATCCACATTTGCTTTGTTGGGCAGGAATCACTGGCCTGTTGGTGGGGTGCTGGGTGCACATTTTGTTTTCAATGACATCAATAACTTAGGTTGCGTTATAGGGTACTAAACCCAGCAGAGTTTTACACAAATGCACTGATTTTTGTAAAAAGATGCAGTAACTACCCCAACCAGAAACCCTGGATAAACGGGGAAGTTCGATCCATGCTACGTGCCCGCTCCGCCGCATTTGTCTCAGGCAACTCTGAGGAGTACAAAAGGGCCAGATACGACCTGCGTAAGTCTATCAGAGAAGCCAAGGGACAATACAGACGGAAGCTGGAGGATATTACACCACCGCTGACTCCCGGCGCATGTGGCAAGGCCTGCAGTGGATCACCTGGCAGAGGAGTAGGGGGTCACAAACAGCCACGCCACGCTGCCAGATGAGCTGAATGAGTTCTACGCTGAGGCCCTCAACACCGACCACCAACAGAGAGAGGCCATGGCCATGGAGAGCACACAGAACACATCACTCACTGTGTCAGCGGCAGACGTGCGTAAGGCTCTGAGGAGGATAAACCCTAGGAAGGCAGCTGGACCAGATAACATCCCGGGCGTGCACTCAAGGTCTGCTCAGCAGAGCTGGCTGATGTGCTTGCAGACATATTCAGTCTGTCCCTTGAGCAAGCACGTGTGCCCTCCTGCTTCAAGTCCACCACCATTGTGCCCCTCCCAAAGAAAAGCACCGTGACCTGCCTGAATGACTATCGCCCTGTGGCACTCACTCCCATTGTGATGAAGTGTTTCAAAGGATAGTCATGGCTCACATTCAGGAAACCATCCCGGACACCTCAGACCCTCTGCAGTTTGCTTACTACTGAAAATCAACACTGCAATTCACTCAGACACATCTAGAGGGCAAGGACACGTATTTCTGCTGTTTATCGACCACAGCTCAGCATTCAATACGGTGGTTAAACTCTCTCAAAAGCTCCTCACCCTCGGACTGGCACCCACCCTCTGTAACTGGGTGCTGAACTTTCAGTCAGAGTTGGCAGCCGCACGTCCAGCACAAGAACTGTGAGCACAGGGACCCCCAGGGCTGTGTGCTGAGCCCCCTGCTGGTTTCACGCACGACTGTGTGGCCTCCCAGAATTATACCAGCATCATCAAGTTCGCTGACGACACAACAGTCATTGGACTGATCACTGGTGGGGATGAGACAGCGTACAGGAAGGAGGTGGCAGATCTGGTGGCCTGGTGTCAGGACAACAATCTCTACCTTAACGCGGACAAGACCAAGGAAATGATTGTTGATCCAAGGAAGAGGGGGGAGCTGCACACACCACTGCAAATTGGGGAGACCGAGGTGGAGAGGGTGAAAACCTTCAAATTCCTCGGTGTACACATCAGTGAGGATCTCACCTGGTCTCACAACACCCAGCACACCATCAGGAAGTCCCAGCAATGACTGTACTTTCTAAGAAGGCTGAGGAAATTTGGGATGTCAACCAAAATTCTCAGCAACTTCTACAGGATACATCGAGACTGTCCTACCAGCTCCATCACTGTTTGGTATGGAAACTGTACTGCTCAGGACAGGAAGGCTCTCCAACGTGTGATTAAAACAGCAGAGTCCATTTCAGGAGCAGCCTTCCCCCCATTGCAGGACACATACCACACCAGGGTCATCAGGAGGGCCCACAACATCATCAGGGACAGTTCACACCCCCAGCACAGCCTCTTCGCACTTCTACCCTCAGGCAAGCGCTATAGAAGTATGAAGTCCAGGACATCCAGACTAACAAACAGTTTCTATCCACAGGCAATCAGGCTCTGTGAATAGCCGTCTGACACCTGGTCCCTCTCAACCTCTTTGAACCAGGAGTTACTGACTGATACACACATACCTCAAGGAACACCACTCAACTCCTCACACACTACACAACTGTTATTGCTGCTACCCCCACCAATGACCATTGACACCCTACAACAATGCACAAGTGCACTTTATGACTGCTGCTCTCTGCCCTTTGCAACACTGCACATGGACCGCAACATTGTACACTCAAACTACCTCATTCTTCTTCTTCTCATGTTTCTCCAGTTTTTATTAGATTTCTTCTTTTTGTTCAGATTTACTTATTTTGTTCAGACTTATTTATTTTGGTGCAGAGTAAGAATTTCATTGTTGTAAGTGTTCTGCTGTGCACATGACAATAAAACTCTTGAATCTTGAATCTTGAATCTGATCTGTGTGGATAGGCTGAGGGAAGCACTGTGAACGTAATGAGCCAATCAAATAATTCAAACCAATGACTTTATAGAATTCTGCCCAACGTGGTGCTTTAAAACACAACTAATTGATTTTGGAAAGTACCAGTGTTAACGAGATCTACAAGCCTCCTTGAATCTGAACTCTGTACATTCCAGTGTGTGTGCTGATTTCCATTCCAGCTGAGTACTCAATTCATCATTTTTGATTTGTTTTGATTGAAAATTGATTTTGATGCTTACCTATAATCTGTTATACATTCTTTGTAAAATAAATGTACAGATGGTAACTTTAAATGAAAACTCAATAACTTCAGTGTTCAAATAAATTGTTTGTGCTAACAAGCAGTTGCTCATTTTTGTTTATATTCAAAGAAATAAGCCTTGAACAAATATGGTGCAGTTGTCTAAATTAAACTTAATCAGATGTCACAATAGTTTCTTTTAGCTCCACTGAGCAACTAAATGAGACAAAAGCTGAATACTTGTCTTTAATCTACTGCAATTAGAAACGAATAAGTAACAGCCAATATTTACAAAAGTTATAAACGTGGGCTTGAACTAGCTTTCGCCCACTCTATACTCCACCACGGTAGGTGGCAGTATTTGAGGCAAATTGGTTGTACCCCAGCATGTAAATCTGAAGAGGAAGAATAAGCGGGGGAAAAAAACAAACAAAATGGCGGCGCCGGAGGATGTCGGAATGAAACGTGCACACGTGGGGAAAAAGAAAATCGTAAGTACTGTACTCTGCTAGCTTTAGTCAATGACTTGCTACATTACAACATGTGTGCCTGGTATAGGACTGGGAATATTATCCCATGTTAGCCACTGGCTTGTTATGCTTCTTTTGCTCACCACTACTAACGCTGGCTAACTCATTCGGTTCTTGTACTGTTCTCGTTTTCCATCTGTTGGTTTAGTTTCATTGTAAGGAATGTGCAGCATGTGGCAAGCCCTGTTTTGAGTAATTTGTTAGTATTATTTATGAAGTAGGTAATGTTTGCCACTTAAGCAATAATGGGTGCTGCGCTCGAGGCGATGTGGCTTAACGTTAGATGCCTAGCTGCCAATATTTAAGTCAGCGAGGAAACGCTTGGATTTGTGGTTTATTGATAATGACTAATATCACTCAGGATAAGAAGTTAAAAATATATATGAAACACATTAAATAGATCAGAAATACAAGCCCCCACCTCCAACAAACAGATACAGAGTTAGTGACACGTTCTCTGGAGTTATTTTTACGGCTAGTTTCAGCGTTTATATGGTCCCACTCCAGGCTACAAAACGATACTGGGACAGCGCTGAGAAAGGGGAAAAAGAGGATGGAGACAAAGAACAAAAAGAAGAGGAAAGAAAGAAGCACCCTGACGGAGAAATGCCAGGTCTGGAAAAGAAGAGAAAAATGAAAGAAGCTGGAGAAAAGAAGGTTATATCTGGGGTAAGAGGCAGCAGCTATGAAATAAGCAGAGATGTACTCATGCAAAAATAATTTTCCTTTTTAATTTCCTTTCTTGTTCATCAGTTGTATGGTACTCAAAATTAATCTTTTCTCTCACATGTTAATAATCACACCTGTACTCTTATAGTCTGTAGCTAAATGTCTAATAACCTCATTTTATGTATAAACAGAAAGAGGACCCTTTCCCAGGCCCTGCCCCCATTCCTAAAGAGAAGCTGAAGAAATTCCAACGGGGGGAGAAGACAAAGCTGGTCAGTGATAACACTGATACAGCAATATCATGTTGCATTGTCTTATTACCTGTGCATAACCTGTGGATAATTCTGTGGTAATACCAGCTTGCATGGGCAAGCATATCAAAGTAATCTGCAGTGAAGCTATGTGAAATTTCCCCTCTCTTTGCAGTCCTCAGAAACCAGTGGTAGACTAAAGGAAACACTCTCACGCTCAGAGAAAGCCTCTGATCTGGCTCAGACACAGGCAGCACGATATGACCTGCTGCTCCCAGAGGATGCTGGGTAATAACAACCATTACTGCCTGTCTTATTAAATTGTTAATTACCTGACTTCACAAAGCAGAAACGAGTTGATGTGTCCTGTGAGTCCTTGTGAAGGGCTTAAATGTCTTCCAGACATTTTATTTTTACCTCCCTACTCAACCTGAGTCTATTCCCAGGTTTTTGGAAGGGGATGAGGGTGAGGACACATGCACTATTGCACAGGAAGACATTGCAGATGCTGTAGACATCACTTCTGGAGCAAAGGTCAGATTTTCTTTCCTGTGTCTATATAGAAAGCTTTGGACTTGTATTCTGTGTTAAAAGATGCTTGTCTCAGCCAAAATGGCTGGACAGTCAGTTTATGTCCATAATTTAAGTCTCTCACTAACGTTGAACATGCATCTGACAAAGTCTCTTCTCTCTCCTTAGTATTTCAACCTGGTTCTCTCCCAGTTTGGGCCCTACCGACTGGACTACACTAGGACTGGCCGGTTAGTTTCACTTGCACTGTGGAGTCAGTCTGACTCACACGACGACTTCCTAGTAATGGATCGATGATGTTGGTTGCCACTAATGATATCAGTGGCTGAATGTACTGTGATCCAGTAAATGTTTCCCGGTGCAAAAAAAAGTTTCTCTTACATTTTACAGTCTTACAGCAGTAAGGTACTAGCTAGTCATTCTGTATGTATGCGGCTAACATTTACACTCTGAAGAAAAAAAAAACATCTGAAAAAACATCTGCTTGATTAATTCCATTCCATTTCGTGCATTTGTTCAATGAGAAGAGGTTCAGACCTGAGTTATTCCTCCCATGAAGGTATTGAAGCTGTTTGTCCTACTTTGTAATGAGTACAAAACAATAATAGAAAGTGCAGTACCAGTTTTTGATGTGCCTTGATATGACCCAGTCATTAACAGCTTTGACTTAACTCCATGGATGGTCTGAAAATCAGTTTAACAACAGAACATATTCTTGTGTGGTGTCTGCATCTGCGTGGTAGGCATAAGTGAATAATATGTGGTGCAACATTTAACGAGAGCAGTAAGTTGGAAAACCTTACCACTCTGTGTGTGTGTGTGTGTGTGTGTGTGTGTGTGTGTGTGTGTGTGTGTGTGTGTGTGTGTGTGTGTGTGTGTGTGTGTGTGTCAGACATCTCCTGCTGGGAGGCCGGAGGGGCCATGTGGCCTGCATGGACTGGCAGTCTAAACAGCTGATGTGTGAGATGAACGTAATGGAAACTGTGAATGATGTGAAGTAAGTTGTGGGGCACTGAACATACACAGAAATACAATATGTGCATATACTGTGGGCTTGTTTCTAAATGGTTGCTCACACACATATAAAGCTTCCATTAAAACCTCACATCCAAATACACAAGATGTGAAGTAGTTGTAGTTTTTCTGGTTTTACATACTTGTTTGTAGTATTCTGTAAGGCTTTCAGGGTAGCACCTTTATGGTTCACATCATGGTTTAAACAGGAGAGATTTTGCTCTTTGGCTCCTTCCACTAAAGTGCATTGCCTCATCTCTCCCTCAGGTGGCTTCACACTGAAGCCATGTTTGCAGTAGCTCAGAAGAAGTGGCTCTACATCTATGATTCCAATGGGATTGAGCTCCACTGTATTAGGAAATTCAACGATGTTCTGCGACTGCAGTTCCTCCCCTACCATTTCCTGCTTGCCACCGCAGTGAGTCATTTTAACCATGGCCTTCATGTGTAGTTAGGGAGCAAAAGGCTCCCCTGAGAAAGTTGTTCATCAGTGTAACGTGTGTCTCTGTGTGTGCTCACATCTTTGTATGTTCACATGCAAAATCAGGGTGTGTTAGGGTTGTGTTTGTGATGCTGTGTTTTTAGGGTCAGTGTCTGTGTTTCCCAGAGTACGACAGGGTTCCTGCAGTACCTGGATGTGTCTGTAGGGAAGGAAGTGGCTGCCATCTGCACCAAGGCTGGGCGTCTGGACGTGATGGCTCAGAACCCCCAGAATGCCGTCATCTACCTGGGGCACCCCACTGGCACAGTGACACTTTGGTCACCCAATCAGAGAGAGCCACTGGTGAAGATGCTGTGTCATCGAGGAGGTGTGCGGTCCATTGCTGTGGATAAGACTGGAACGTGAGTCACTGTCGCCACAAAAAGAAATATGATGAAACCCAGTAGTCGTGATGGTCATTTAAAAACTGCTGTGGTTTGTTCATTGCTTATAAGTATGTCACATTTAAAAGTCACAGTTGTTTCCGCATACGGAGATTGAGTCTTCTATATTTCAGTAAAGTCTGCCATTATACTACTTGAAATAAGATAATCGGACCAAGAAAAAGTTGTTCAGGAGAAGTACTGAGCAGTGTTCTGCAATTGGTTCCTGCTGTCCTCTACTCTTATTATCATGCTGGGTGGTTTGCTGTTTTTTGTGAAAGTCAGTTTGGTCTGCTGTTCATTCAGTTACAGGGAGTGCCATATCAGTTTGTTATTCTATTGCTTCATAGGTACATGGTGACCTCGGGGCTGGACAGGAAGCTGAAAGTGTTTGACATCCGAGCGTTCCAACCCCTACAGTCCTACTTCCTCCCTGCGGGTGCATCTTGCCTCTCCCTGAGTCAGAGAGGTTTGCTGGGTGCCTCCACTGGCAACATTGTTCAGGTAAGTCTGCCACTGCCAATCAGGTCACTCCTGCAGATGGTCAGGCCACTCCCTGGTAGTCTGGCCACTCAGGTTTACAGTGTCACACATCTGCAGTGTGAAAACCTGTATGTTGGGCATGATCAGTTGAGGTTGGGGTGATGAATTATGGGGTTACATTAAGGTTACGAATGTAAAAAGTAATGTGTGCAGTTCAGTGTTTTCCTTGATCACAGTATTTATAGACCATGCACAGATTGTGCACACATTATGTACAAGTGTAGCAGAGCCTATTATTGTTTGTGGTGATCGTTTGTCTGTTGGTGCACGTGTACCTCTCTGTTTGTGTCTAAGTTCTCTGACATGGCTGTGTGTCTCTCTGCAGGTCTACCAGGATGTTTGGGGTACTCCAGTTAAAAAGCCTTACATGGCCCATCGTGTGAGGGGGTCAGTGTGGGGAGCCCAGTTCTGCCCATTTGAGGATGTTCTGGGTGTGGGGCATGCTGAGGGCTTCACCAGCATGATTGTCCCAGGTCAGCATTTCTGACTACGAGCATGTGCACATGTACAGAGCCAGTTAAACACTGTACTCGTCAAAGCATAGCACAGGAACTATTGACAAAGCTTACATAAACACAAAATGTCAGTCATACGTAGCTGACTCTCATTCTCTGATGTTCCTTCTCAGGTGCTGGGGAGCCTAATTTCGATGGACTGGATGCAAACCCTTACCGTAGTGTTAAACAACGGCAGGAATGGGAGGTGAAGGCCTTGCTGGAGAAGATTCAGCCTGAGCTTATAGGACTGGACCCAGGCCAGCTAGGGGAGGTAGACCGTGCCAGCTGGGAGCAGCGGCACCAAGACAAAGTCCAAGCGCTGGTGAGAACCTCTGAGTCTCTGTTGCCAGATATATATGACTGTCTTTGATATATATTGTGTCTTCAAAATATCATAAGTTCTTGGAGACATAACTAAAAGATCATTATTTTGTTAAGCACAAATGTGTACTTGCAATGCAGTGCCAATGCAGTTAAAAGCACTGTTCACATGCCTTAAATTGCAGTAAAAAGTAATCAGTTTACATGTACTGTTCTGTACAGGGATTTGATCCACTTGCAAAGGAGAAGTTTACACCAAGGTTAAAGACCAAAGGTCGGAGTTCATCAGGAAAAGTTGAGAAGCGCAAGAAGCAAGTGGCCCATCAGGATCAAAGGGTAAGCTCTTTGTGCAAGAGAACACTTTGCCCAATTTAGATTTATTTACTGGAGTGAAAGGCTAAATTCTGCACCAAAATGTGTCAAACAGTGCAATTTAACCTATTATATTCAAAATGTGGTATAAGTATGAAAACCTACAAAAGCATATGAAAGTGATAAGCTAAAGTAGCACAGCCAGTATGTCACAGAGAATAATTCCCAGTTTTCCTACTGTGGTAATTCAGAAGTTTTTTGTTAATTTTACACTCTAGCCTACAAACGCTAAAAAAAAGATAATTGATTTGACAGTTGGTAGTAATAGATTTTTCATATCTCAGATTTCCCCTTTTAGATATTCACCACTGAAACGCATTCCACAAATTTTCCATTAAGTTCAACAGTTTCAACTGAGATAAACCAACAGGCCAGTGTCCAAAAATACTGCTGTTACAGGAGGGGGAGCTTCTGGCAAGTCAAGTCATGTGGCTGTATGTGCACATCCAAATTTAAATGGTTTGCATTGAATTACCCCAGCTGCTGTGATAGAAAGCTTAGGTTCTAGACTTGTCTGGATTGGGTAAATATGCAAAACTGTAATTTACGCAGACGCCTCTTCATACTGACACACAGACCCTCTCAGATAGTCATGGGATGTAGAGCAGTTTTCATCATGAGTGTGTTTGAATAAAACTGAACCACTTGTATACATAAATGCATAGGCTACATTTACACTAGGGCTGGGTATTGGCACAGATGCCCCGATTTGATTACGATTCACAAGCTAACGATTCGATTCAATCCGATTTGATAGGAATGAGATATGAAATACTATATGGCAGCTTTCCATATTTGGAGAGATGTTTAAAAGGCTCCAAAGGGAACAAATTTACAAATGCAGAGTCACTGGAAATAAATTGTGAAAACCACTAAAGAAAAGGCCAAAGGCTTGTATACCAAAAACTCTTTTTATTTGAGGAACACATGGGTATAGTTCCTTAAAAACAAAACCTACCTGTATCATTGCCTACTTATTAATGACACGAAGCAGAAATGTGTTTGCATTAGTTAGCTCAGGGAAAGCCCGTTGTAAGGTACAATGACTGACAAAACGTAGCTGACTGACAGTAGCAACTTTGCAATTGTGAACAATTTTTTCTTGCTAGCCTAATATGAACAACTATCTGGCTAACTACCTAGCAAACGAACATGAACAACTACGTTTCTCTTGAATTGTGCTAAATTACATTGCATTCGTGAGCAAGTGTTGTTGTTCAGTTTAGCTAGCTAGCTAGTTAGGTAGCTAGTCAGTGGTTGTGCAGTGCATTGTATTGAAGTTAAAGCTATAAGGCTGTGACTGCAGTGCACATATATATGAATATGTATACGAGGCACCTCCACGATTTCGGACACCCTTCCCTTCGGATCATTTTTTTATTTATATCTCTGTACGTATCAAGAGACAAATTGTAGAGTATGGGGAAACCCGACACTGCCACGATAAGCTTCTCCTCCGTGTTTGACTGGAACCAAAGTGTTGGATCATTTGTTTCAGCAACGTGTGTCACGCTGCTTTCATTCCCATTGGTAGTCGCCGTGTCGCATCGCTCATCTGCATAAAACAGACCTCGAGCCTATTTTAGACCCACCTAGTTGGCTTTGCATCGGCCACTTCTTTCTTGGTGCTGTAAATCGCCAACTCTCATTGAAAATGAATGGCAGTCGGTCGCTTTGTCTCTCTCCTGTGTCGTCCGTGTGACTGTAGGGTTAGCCATGGTGAACACTGAGAGGTCGCATCACAGTAAAAAAAAAAATTGATGTAACAGGTTTTCCTCTGTGCGTTCGCAGGTCGTTAAACGTTAAAAGTTAAACGAGAGAGCGACATCTAATGGGGGCTAGTAATTGCCTTTAATACGACAGTTAGGCAGTTTTGTCAGAGCCCGTCTATTTAATTCTCTGGCTATGTTTAACCATTGCGGAAATGAACCTAGAAAACCAGAAAAAATGCATATTAGCCTAAAAGATCGATCCGTAAATTTTACAGATCGATATCGAATCGACGAATTTTAAAAACGATTAATCGAAATATTTTTGCAAACCCCCAATTTAAACTGACCTTTTCTTGTTTATTTCCTCTCCTTCTGCATGCTGCTGCCACAGGAGCTGATCAGACAGACTGTGGAGGAGAAAGTGGAAAAGGAAAAGGAGAAGAAGAGAGAGAAGAGTAAAACTGACCAGAGGTCAGCTCTGGATCGGTTCAGGAAGTAGGACAGTGAGCCTCTGTCCAACCCCCCAGCCTAAGGCCCCAGTGGGGCTGACCTTTTGTACATTTTAATAAAGAGCTTATTCACAGACTCCTGACCCGTCCTTTATTCAGCCTGTGTGCATGCATGAGTGACCTCATATCCTGTCAGAACACATGTTGGACAGGGCCTGTCTGAGGAGGAGCCTTTTTTTGTATTACAAGTACTGCTATTCATGTTTTATGAATGATGTATCCAAAGTGTGAAAATGCTGCAAACATGGGATTAGCCATGTCACTTGGCAGAACAGTGTTTCGTTTCTGTCATCATTTACACTGTCCTGACAAAAGTCAGGGGACACAAGTAGTTAGGAAATTTATAGAGTATTAGTCTGCCTTTGACCTTAATGACTGCTTCAATGCATCATGGAAGGCTGTCTGCTGATTTCTGGTAGAAAGCTACTCTCTTCAATCTGTGTGTGATCACACCCATTTCTTGCAACTATACGGGGTGTCCCGTTACTTAGGTAGGATAGTGTATATCAGATTTAATTGGGATTTTATGTGAAGATAACTGTTAATCTGGAGCTAAATAGTATTTTTTGTAAGTAAAGCTTATTGACACAGAAAATATTTAATGATCTGTTAAACCATCCCGTTTTTGGCATTTTGGAATAGTTATAAACTGTTATTGTGAAGGATACACCTTCACCTATCTTTGGATGAACTGAATTGAATGTAAATGCTTTGAAATTTAATCATGTTTTAGTTGTATTTCCATCTGAGTGAATGGTAATCAGTGTTGCTTTAACACTCAGTATTCATTAAACTCCTCAATAGCAGATCTCTATCCTGCAGCCTAATTTCAAACCTAATAATTTTGTGTGTGTGTCTGTGTGCATGCATCCATCCGTAAGGAATTTGGGGGAAAGCCAGCTGGCCAGAATCCATCTGACCATATACAATGGTATGTCCACTTGCCATGGATCAATTTGCAGTCCTGACAATGGCTATTGTTTCATGAGAGGATCATGAGAGATCCAATACTCGGCTCAACAGAAGACACATCCTAAATGCTGCTGACCAAGAAAACTGAGTTGATGCACATTTGCATACACCCTGCAGAGGTTTGCTCATTTCTGCACAGTATTTATTATTATGAAATTAGATCTTCATTCTACCTCTTGGGCAATGTTTCCCTATGATAGGATGACCTTGCTTAGTCATGTGGGGTTCTCCCTGAGTCTTGAGAGGAGTCAGACATGCTGGGAATTAAGATCAAAAGCAGTTGGTTGTAAAAGCTAACAATTGACACATCCTCTAAGAAAGAAGCTTCATTTGCTGTGGTTATAAGCCAAAACCTCTGATGGAATAATTTGGCCTTATTGTCATATTTGCATTGTGGCCACCCCTATAAAATCTCTTACCCACAATGCTTTGCAACATACTACTATTTACATCTGTAATTACAGGTTGAATGTGATGAAATAGGCTGTCCATACAGGACAGACCAATGATGACAAGTATTATTAGAAGTATTGGAGGATTTAGGACATTTAAAGTGAAGCAGCAGTAAAGGAAGACAGTGCAAAATGGTCTATGTTTGGGAATTTATTGTGTGGCCATTTGAAGTTACATCTGACTAATTCTGTGTCACATAGCTCAGAGGTAATTGTTTATAAGGAGTCAGCACTTGGGGTTAATATGGTTATTTCTGTGGGACACACCAAAAAGGGCCTAACTTTGGCAATGTGACACAGCTGGGATGTTTCTGAACAGTTTGAACAGAAATAAAATGAATGAAGTTGATTTTCAGTTCTGATTTGGGCCACATGAGCATATGGAAATAAATTGGGTAACTAGCCATGTGACCTGTATCTGGATGCTCAAAATAGAATGGAGTGTGTTTAACCTACCCCAAGAGATTTTTACATTGCTCTGCATGGGACAGGTTACCCTCATTGTAATAATTCTGCATGACTAGACAGACGTGATGTGTTTTTTTGTTGTGTTCATGAGACATTTCAGAATGGAGGTCTGTTATCACTGATATTGGATGTGGGCCACTTTTAAAAATGAACATGAACAGTCGGATAAAAAAATTGTATCTGTGCAACAATTCAGAAATGAGCATTAAAGCCTGAAGTTTAAACACAGCATTTATGGTCCAGCACAGGTATGGAGTATGCCCCACAAACCTGTCTTGTGGCATACCTGTTATCCCAATGAAGAAACCTTCATATACTTTTAGTAGTGTGTGAGGTGAGAATTGACTGCAATCCCTTCACCACACTCTTTAAAGCGCAACCCAGCAACATAACTTCACTAAACAAGACACGTGAATGTCATAGCTGTATATGCATTTCTGAATTTGACCATATGTTCAAAAATTCCAACAAAAGAGGTTGTTTTATAATTAATTGCTTGAATCATTATTATTTGCTTATAGAAAACTTTATTTTGTTACCATACAATTCATCAGCTTCATATCATTTACATCCCTTTCAGCTTAATGATGGCTTCACAACTTTGTGGCTTGCTGTAGAACATGTCCTGGCAAACATGTTCCTGCAGTAGCTCATCCCATGTAGTGTTAGAGCAGTACACGGCTTGTACAAGTTTGTTCTCTACGTACCTTGGTCGTACCAAAGCCCTAAAGGTTTTCAGGGGGACTTAAAGCATAAAAAACACATTTTCAATGTGGCTTGAAATGAGAGGTATGAATTGTGGTCATATAAAGACTCCTACCTCAAGATAACTGGCTTTTAATACCACAGTATCCACTCATTGCTTTTGTGTACTGCCACTGTCTTGTCAACAACAGGACTGATGTGAAGGTTTCCTCAGGTGTTGGGCTTGGATTTAAAACTTGGAAAACTGCTCAAAAGCATTTTGTGAGCTAGAGCTGTATTACAATAATTACATGCACAAGCAAATGTAGTAAGAAATCACTGCTTGCCTATGGAGCAATATTCCAGGTCACTTGGATCACCTATCACTGAGGACTTACATACAAATTCTGATGGCTACAAAGTGCTGGCTACAAATCCTTTCTGCTCCACTGCAATTCTATCTGTTCAATGTTTGTATTCACAATACTACAAAGTTGAAAATGGGTTTGTTTTGCTTCAAGTCAGGGAAATGTGCTAACAAACTCAAACCCCCATTTCAATCCCAACAAAACATGCCTTCATGCTGTCAGAAGTGTGAATATATTGTTTTTGTCTACATTAATATAATAAAACAATAGTGCAGTTCAAGTAGGAGGCATCGATTAGTGTAGGCCTGTGTGATCGCTAATTATTATTTAACTGCAAGCATATTATCAGTTAATCTCAGAAACAATTCAGGTGTGATTTCTGGTAGATCATTTCTTGTAGAGCGTGATACATGGCCCATGTACATACAATGTCATTCTGGAGAATTTTCCCTATGATTTTCAGAAACTTGGTATTTATAAAAGCTCCACATATACCTTCTACATACCCACCACTGTAAATTAGAATGCAGTGGTAAACAGTTTGATTTAATCCAGAATGCATGTTGCGTATGCCTCCAATGGATGTAGGTAAATTTCAGCTCTGCAATATCATTGATCTGGCCTTGATCATTTACACTCCACTTGGTAAACATAATGGTTGTTATCAGTTCAAAAGTACTGACGTACGAACAAGTCAATCTCCATCACAGCATCAGTCTGCTCTCTGGCACCCCTTATCCTCTGTTCACATTTGAAGAGGAGATACACAGTTTAGTTTTCACTGATTGCAATAACACATTGTTCACGGTATACTTTTTTTCCAAACTATAATTTGCCTAGAGAGGTTGAAGCTTGTTTTTACTGTAAATGTAAAAATAAAATGAATTTACACTTCTGTAAACTAGTAACATACTTGCATCATGGCAAAACTCTGACTGTGACAGAATGTATCTAGTCAAATGTCAGCTAAAACCGCCTCAAAATATATGAGTAATGTCAGTACCACCACAAGTAATCCTAAATGTAAACAGTATACAGGTACAATTAAAAAAATAAATATAATTGTAAAGAAGGAAACAAACCCAAAAGTACCACACATAAAACAACAGATTAAAAACTTCATATTATGAAAATAAAAAGTGCAGTGATTCAAATTTTTTGTATTGTGCTTGTGATTTTTCAGCTCATTTTGTCCTGTGGCTGGGAAGGCCATGGATTCTTCTCTCTCTTTCAGTAAACTATATTATCCTACCACAAGTCATGAGACACAACATCTGACTGCATTTTCATTTTCCTGAGAAAAACTCTGGGACATTGTAGTGGACAGCATAAACTGAAGTGCAACATTAAGACAAGGTCAAGATTGCCCTTTTCAGTAGTGGCACTTACTAATATTTTAAAGGAGAAGTATAGCAAAATATCACCAGATTTCCACCAGAAATTAGTAGACAGTCTTCAATGGTGTACTGAAGTAGTCATCAAAGTCATTCTTGGACTAAAGAAATGTTTTATTCATAACTAACCCTGTCCCATGACTTTAGGATAGTGTACATCTTCTAATACTGAACAGAGGCACAATGAATCTCGTAACCACCACAATGGTCTCTACACCCCTTCGTCCACCCCAAGCATGGTACCCAGCAGTGCCCGAACCTTGCAAAGACCCAGGGACACCCGCATACTGAACCACGAGCACAAGGGTGGGCTGTGCACCTCTCCCCAAATGCGGATCATCTCTCTGGGGGAGATGTGGTGCACGGACACCATGGCCTGGTAGCAGCAGCGGCTGTACGGCACACCGGGGCCCCCTGAGAACAGGGGGCAGTGGGACGGGACGACGCCGGAGGCCCGAGCGGTCAACCCCACAAACACATCCTCGGGGGGCAGGGGCACCGGTGCGGACAGGGAGGCCGCGGCCTGGGAGATCTTGAGGGCGGCAGAGAGGGAGAGGACGTAGGCCGTTCCGCTGCAGTAGTCAGGGAAAACCTCGGGGGCATAGGCGGTAGCAGGGAGGTAGTGCTTGCTGGCCGGGTTGCGGTTGGGCATCACCTTAAGATGGACTCGGCCTAGGTACAGGTCACCCGCTGCGCTGTGGCTCCTGTTCAGGTACCGCAGGAGCACGCCAGGGTTAAACAGTACGTCATCGTCCACTTTGGCAATGAAGCGCGTCTGCAGGCAGAAGCGACGGGTCCAGCCCAGCATAGACAGGGTTTTCAGGGTGAGGTTCGCGTAGGTGTCCATGAAGCGGCCCTGGATCAAGTCTCTATGATCTTGAGCCTCCTGCACCAGGTGTTTGGACAGTACAGGATCAGAAGTCAGGCCAACCATGAACAGGGTCATGACCCGTCGACCCCTGACCTCAGTCTCCCCACCCCAGGTGTTCCGGATAGCCTCACGTGCCTTCAGGTTGGCGGGAGCGGTGGTCACTATGGTGAGGAGGTAGGGGTTTGCACGCTGGCAGACAAGGGGACTGGGCATCAGAGGGTACTCCTCAAGTTTGCCTTGGGGGCTGCTGTGAGTGCCCCCGCCCCCCTGCTCTGCCCCAGCTTTATTCATGGCAAGAGACATGGTCCAGGACTCTATGGCATCCACAAACAACAGGGCCAGCAGACACGCACACGGCACTGCAGCACAGAGCACTGACACAGCGGTGCACCTGCGTTTCCCAAACCTGCCCTTCCACAACCACAGCCCCCTCCCCAACATCTTCGCTGGCATTCAGTATCCTCCTGTAGATCTTCACTCTTCCCCCTCTCCACCCTCTGCCTTCCACCCTCAATCCCTCCAGCTTTTTGTAATCTGATCCTCCATCATATCTCTCCAACGCCCTCCATGTGTCCTGCCTGTTCTCCTCTGCTCTGGGCAGCAGGAGGCCTCGTTTGTCTATGCGGCCTGCAGGACTGGCTCCACCCCAGGAGCCCCTTTCTGTGTCCAGCTCTCAGTTTCTCCTCATCATGTGCTTCACCACATGTCCCCCTTGGGAGCCTGCAGGGATGGGGCAGAACACAGCTGAAATACAGCCTGCATCTCTTGCGACAGAGGAACGGTACGCATACCATTCTATTGAAATAACAGTAAATAAACCAAAGCCAGATCTTCCTCTTTCGGGAAAACATACGTAACTGTAGTTTAACCATAACAAATTAATTTTGGCCTTGTCACGCCATTAAATGTGTACGTTTTGTACCTCCGAGTGTTTCGACCGCGTTGCCATTTATTTTACACAACATTTCATACAGATTAAGCCTAGTGTGTTCAAAGGAGGGTAACGCTGCCAAGAAATATTCACTGGCGGAGACAACGGTTCTTAGTACTGGATGCCAAACACTGTTAAGTTACTAGTATCTGTCCCCTTCAAGCTTTACATTCCAGCAAAAACCTGGGAACCGCTATCGCCAGTCCACAATGTAGAGTGCATTTATTTTATCTGTTATGGCCATATGAACGACATATGACCACATTTTATTTATTTATTTATTTATTTATTTATTTGTGGGTGTGTGTTTTTCTGCAAATTCATTCAATTTAATATGTCTTACGAAAAAACGCTGCGCCACGCTCTCTCAGCAGCGCAGTGGACGCTCTAGCCTGCATATATCTGACACTATGCATGCCACAAAACCAAATTAATGTACTGTACATGTAATATAAGCAGAACCTAAAAACAGAATTATATATTGATGTAAAACAGAATTTGCATCTGGGTATTAACTAGATGGCTGTTATAGCACGAAATTTGAAACATTAGGATGAAAATAACATGTACAAAATATTCTACATTCGCGACAAAAAAATGTTTTTCTCTTACCCTGTTTCCAGCAAATCTGGCTGTTGGGTATCCACAGCTGCTGCATCGTCGTGGAAGATGTGCGTTTCGCAATACGCCCAAGAAAAAAACACAAATTCCTCACAGCATCTCATTCCAGTTTAACGTTGGCGCCCTCCACTGGATTCATCCATACTCCATGTCGAGATTTCGTTTTTGGATTGAGTGTTTTTCCATGCTCACTTGCGATTTTATGAAAAATGATTTAACGTGACCGGGAGTTTGTTTGTTGAGAAAAGTAGTTTGGTGAATCGGGTCATGCGTCTAATTCTCCAAATGTCAATTCATTCATCATAATTTACATCAAGTGTAAATGTGCCACAAGTAAGACTTCAATTTACCATACTGAGACAAATGTAACATTTGCCACTGCATCCTGTATATGGAATGTATAGAATATGACAAAAAAGAAAAATACATAGTTACGTAATTGATGAACATCTCTTCGTTTCAGTGAACAACAACATACACTTTCCAGCAGTCCTCCTCAATGACTTGATATAGTAAACAAACTCAAATGGAAAAATAATGGTCTCTGAAGGACCATAAACGGTAAACATTACATCAATACTATTATGTTGTGATGCCATACCATTCTCTCTAAATGTTATTGTGATCATTTATTTGGATAGTTTAGGTCTCCACCTACATACAAAGCACTACATAGCAATAGCTTGATTAAGATAATACATATTTTAAAACACCCCCAACCCCCCCATTCAGGAAAGTTCTGTCATCTGCAGATTTGAGTAGTGTCAGACAACAGTCCCTGAGGCTATAAATGGCTTCACGGAATATGCTTATGATACATATTATCATTGTCTGCATACATTTGTATTTCTTGTGCTGTGGCAATCCACCATTTGTTTTTATCATTTCTATAGCGGACTGAACATCTTTGTAATGTTTCCCATTGTTTTTTAAGACTTGGGATGATGGGTTATTGAGGGTGATACTGTGAGCCTTATACGTGTCATCTAAAAATAAGTATGTTTGGTCAGGTGTTTTATCAAACTAGTCCTAATTAGATGCTCCATACCTCTGTAGCCAATGGCATGCCTGCTGTCTCATATAGCTTTGACCTTAAAGTGGCACACCTTTTATCGGTGATGTTTTCAACACTTAAGACTCAACACTTTCTGTCTCAGTAAGTTTCTCAGAGTGACTAAAGTCATTGCGAGAATGTCAGTCTGTCTGATTGTGATGTAACCGATCAGCTACCAAATCTTGGAAGCTGTTGGCATCCAAGATCTTTTAAATTTGTTTTTCTTTTGGAACAGGGCATTTGTGATGGCCAGGTCATGTTCAGCACACATTCTCAATTTGATGCCACTCACATGGACCTCCTTCTATGCTCTTACCATGCTTAACACAAATCTGGGTTAAGTACCTTAAATACTTCACTGGTAAAACAGGAGTTCCCGGACCCAGAAACTTTTGGGTTCAACTCCTTAACACTAAACAACACGGCTTCACTCTGATAATACCCATGGCATCATATGCATCCAACCTGCAGTGGAAAACTGAGGCAAAAATAAAACTTGGCAACGAGGAGCCCAGTTTACAGATTTTTAGATTGTTTAAAGCAGCACTTGGCTACCTCAGAGGTTGGTGTTTTTGTTGTAGAATTCTTATGTGAAACACAACCCAGTGGTTACTTTAAAATGAACTCTCCAGGAGATGAAACCTATGAAAAACCTATGAAACCAATTTTCTGGTTATATTTGATAGATGTTTATTAAAATGTTCCCTTGCATTACTTATCTAATGTTCTTTTCCATTTCAACATAAGTGTTTATACACACATGCACACATGAACACACATATACTGACACACAGTAACATGAAGAATGCTGTTGATTTACAAATTCATTCATGATACCAGATTATTTCTATATTACACAAGTGCTATGCTGGGGTCTGACAACGTCTAATGTACATGGAATTGAGAAACCTTCTGCTCAGATTCTGCAATGACAGACTGAGAACAGGAAGCTGATGACATAAAAGAGTGATACTGATAAACATGAGACAGACAAGAAAATAAATTCTGCCATTAAAGCCTTGCCTTATGGTACACAAAGGGCATGACTCATGAAAAAATAACACTTATTAACCTCAAATTGGGGATTATTTTAGGTCTAGTATCAACTGTGGTCTTTGCACACAACACAGATACTGACCATCATACCAGCCTTATGGGTTTACTGGAGTTTGAATGAACTACTGCATTTCTCAAGTAATGTTTTCCAGAAACAGAATTAATAACTGTGAACAATATCTTGATTTACTAACATTGTAACATTAGTGCTCAGTCTAGATACTTGGAGGAACACAGCAAATGACAGTATTGTTGGCATACTGTGCAAATGAGACATTGGGTTCAAAGCAAAATGAACATGTAGTGTGTATGTAACATACATTTGCAAATATTGCCTGAGTCTGGTGCAGCTTAGGACTATAAAAAAAATAGCTGTTGCCTATCCCCACAATAATTGTGTTGACCTTGAATAGTCAGTTAGTTTTATTTTTGTATTCACGTGTAACTGTTTAAATGAGGAGGCTCCATTGTCCACTTTTCCAATATGTGCAATAGTAGTACATTTACTTTTACCATCACCTTCATTGCAAGCGGGATATTTGTAACTGCAATTGTGTGTGAGAAGCCTGCCATGAGCTAATAAGCCTCACCTTTTCAGACCAAATTAGCCTGTGAATACATAGAGGTGTGCTTAGCTGGAGCATTTGGTTTTGTTGGCAGCTTGGGGCCATGCTGGTCTGTATTTCTTGATTTTTAAAATAAACTATTGTTTATGGTAAATAATTCTCATTCTGCATTTTTATGTGTGGTTTATTGGCCAGCAATGTCACAGCACTTAATAAACAGTGCTGTCACTATTCTGATGCATCTCTTGTTGTTTTAGAGATGTGCATTATCTCGGATTCAAGATGTCAGCTGCAAGGAGCATGTCAGTTTAAAAAGTAATTCATACATGGAGGAATTTGAATGGCTTTTTGCCAACAACTGCACAGACATTAAGAGAAAAGGAAAATGAATGACCCTGCAAAGATAGTTATTTCTTCTTTTGCATGGCTTTATTTTATTGAAATGCACAAACAAGTAAGACAAACAAGTAAAAACATTTCATTTTATCACTCATTGCGTTACATATATTAGGCATACCCTACAGTGCCTTAAAATTGTATGATTTAATCTTAACAGCATTACACAGAGTCATGTTGTTAATAAATAATTTTATTCCAGATAACAAGAAGCATTTATTCACACCCAGGAATTCTGGCATATTGTAGTTAACCATGTCATTGTAGATTTTGATGAATGCTTTCGACTACTGTCTTGCTGGAATGTCTATTTTAAGCCAAGCTTGAGCATTCTGCCAGAGGGATCTAGGTTTTTGGCTAAAATGTCCTAAAACATGCTGGGATTCATGACTCCCTCTATTTGAAGAGCTCCAGGATCCATAGATGCAAACAAAAACCCAAAGCACAATAGCCCTACTACCATACATTATAGTGGGCATGACCTGAGATTAATACATGCTGCCAGTTGCCATTCAAATAAAAAACTATATGAATGGCATATCCCCTGTGATCAAAAGGATAAATGACTCAAGAAAACAAGAGATGCTGGCAATGCGGCAATTCTCACATACATAATGCAACTAAGGCAAGCTTTGTGGAATCTGCAATGGCTTCAGGTACAGGGTAAGGCAGAGGATCTGGCACTAAGAACAATCAGAAATAATATTAATATTCTTTGTGGCTCTGTGGTGTCTGGCCAGCTAGCTCAGAGACCGTTTATGCCAACAGACGCCTTAGACACGGACTAGGTAAGTTGTAGCTAATCAAATCAATTTATAGTGGTGTTAAAAATAAGTTCAATAAATAACATAGACTACATTCATTTTAATTCAGGTGTAATGTAAGGGATTATGTACTTATGCTACTGAGGTACTTCTGAGTTATATACAGCACACAAAGTGGTTTCAGTGTGTCTGCTGATATGCATCTACAGGCACCAAAAAATATCCTTTCCTGGACTGCAATGGAAAGTTCAATGGAAAACTAATATTTACTTTATTGGTATTATTTATTAATATTAATATTTAGTTACTGCTCCTTGCATCTGAAGTACTCTTAAAGGCACAGCAGTGTCAGAAGAGATTGGAATGGCATTTGGTGGCTTCTCATCTGTAAAAAAGACATTCACCTGTCATACAAAATTGTTGTTTATTTAATTTTTTTCTGTTTTTTTAATGTTTAATGGGGTTCGTTGTGTCTAAGGCCATGTCCACACGTACACGGGTATTTTTGAAAACGGGGGTTTTCCCTCCTTTTTAATTTTAATTTAAGTAAAATTAAAATTAATTAAATTAATTTAAAAATAATTTAATTCCCTCCATTCTTAAAAAAATCTCCGTCCACACGAAAACGCAAACACACGCTGTCAAGAGCATGCCAAACCAACAGGCCACGATATAACCCTAACCGTAAAGCCATGTTGGCCAATCAGAAGCCTGAAAAAAAGTTACTACGGCGCACACTCTGACGTCACAAGCCAAAAACTCTGTTTTCCTTGTCTACACGTGAACACTGAAAACGGAGTTTCTGAAAATCTTCACCCTGGAAGGCTTTTTGCAAAAGATCCGTTTTCAGTGACCTAAAACACCGTTTGCGTGTGGACGAGAGGCCAAAACACATAGAAAAAGCTACGTTTTTAAAAATACCCATGTATGTGTGGACAGGGCCTAAAACACTAACTGAAAGTTACCAAAGAGGTTTTTATTCCATCAATTGCATTTTCAAACAGCTGTTGTCTAATTGTTGTGATTGGGTGTTTAAACAAGCCATTGGTTACTGAGTCACAGCTGTCTGATTAGCAGGCAATTAAATACAGGTGTGTGGCTGCAGAGCAGAGGTTTTTGTCTTTGATTGTGTGCTCAGGGCTGGTTTGGTTTTATATTTTTAAAATTATTTGATTTTTATCGCGACTTCTACTCCTGCTTATTCCATGAAGTGTTTGCCATCTTGTTTATACATTGCAGAATGAACTACAAATACCTAATTTACGATGTAAGGACAAACTTAAATAGGGATGCACTTTCTAGACTGAGAAATGTCCTTTAATAAGTGTCTGTCTGCTGGTCATACTAGGTTTACTCCAGTGAGAAAGACACAAGGCTGCCTTCCCAGCCTCCTCTCTGCACACACATTGCATCCAATATTGTACTTAATCCCACTTACTTGCTTTGATTGACAGATTGACATTGCAGCTGGGCAGCATGACATGTAAAAAAAGTGTGTCAAACAGAATAAAAGGCCACTGAAATGGTGTGATACCACTCTGGAAATGCAGAAAATAAATCATGTATAAATACATGAATGTTGAAATCTCAAATGCACATATTTCACAGATTGATTTGACATTTACCATCCCATTATTTACTGAGGCATTTATTTTAAAAGATTTTAACCCCCACGATTCTGGGTATTCAACATGTATGTGAATATTCAACTGAAAGTATATTTGTCAGAGCTTTTCCCAGCTAGACTGATTTCCAATATACAATATTTTTCACTTTCAGAGCTGCCCACAACTTTATGGGACCACTGCATTGATTTAAACTTCTGCTCAACTTTGTGTCTACTGAATGTGTCTCTTCTTCCAATGAGCCACCATTCTACACCAACTATACAGCACAATCAGAAAAAAACATTCTGGTTTGAGTTACTTCTCTCAAACTGCAACCCCAAAGGTACTTGTATCTTGTGTGTATAACTTTTATTACTTAAAGTTGACATAGCAGTGCACAAAGCTACAAATTTTGCTATGTACAATCTAAACCTCATGCAACACTAAAGCAAAAACAGATTGTGTTTTTATGATTAGTTAGATCTAGGTCTAACGTTACGTCTCCCCTCATTTGCTCAGATCCCCAGACTGCTATGCATAAAGGTGCATCTCAAAAAATGAGAATATAGTGGAAAAGTTTTTCCGTAATTTAATTCAAAAAGTGAAGCCTTCATATATTCTTGATTCATTTCACGTAAAGAGAAATATTTCAAGCCTTTTTGTGTTTTAATTTTGATGATTACGGCTTTCAGCTCATGAAAATAAAAAATCCAGTATCTCAAAATATTAGAATATTTCCTAAGATCAATCAAAAAAGGATTTACAATGCAGAAATGTTCAAGTTCTGAAAAGTATGTTCATTTATGCACTCAATACTTGGTTGGGGCTCCTTTAGCACGAATTACTGCATCAATGTGGCGTGGCATGGAGGCGATCAGCCTGTGGCACTGCTGAGACATTATTGAAGCCCAGGTTGCTTTGATAGCGGCCTTCAGCTCGTCTGTATTGTTGGATCGGGTGTTTCTCATTTTCCTCTTGACAATACCCCATAGATTCTCTATGGGGATCAGGTCAGTCAAGTTGGCTGGCCAATCAAGCACAGCAATATCATGGTCAGCAAACCAGTTAGTAGTAGTTTTGGCACTGTGGGCAGGTGCTAAGTCCTGCTGGAAAAGGAAATCGGCATCTCCATAAAGCTTGTCAGCAGACAGAAGCATGAGGTAAAGCTTGCCAGCAGACGGAAGCATGAAGTTCTCTCAAATCTCCTGGTAGACGGCTGTATTGACTTTGGACTTGATAAAACACAGTGGACCAACACCAGCAGATGACATGGCACCCCAAATCATCACCGACTGCAGAAACTTCACACTGGACTTCATCAACTTGGATTCTGTGCCTCTCAACTCTTCCTCCAGACTCCTGGACCTTGATTTCCAACTGAAATGCAAAATTTACGTTCATCAAGTGCTGGACGGTATACCGGTTCATCTGGTATACCAGTTATAATTTCCCGTATGGTATGAATTTTTCATATACCGCCATACCGTAGCATAGCTGAAACAACAGCTGTAACGCTTCAGTAGGCAGCAAATTATATGATATTGTTCGCCGCTAGAAGCGCTGTGCATAGTGTATTGAGAGGGGACCCTAACTGTGCGTAGCCTTCTTACTAACGGTTATAACTTCATAACACAACAATTAATTACCCGCAACTTACTCTCTACAATTTGTGTCACACAGGGGTGTACTGGGAAAGAAATTCAGCCCTGGACTTACCCGCTAGGACCGGGGCGGGGGCGGTTGTGCTCGAGAATTAAAGTATATTTGGCTACGATTCTCAAGTTCTGTCCACAGCTGAGACTCTCTCTTAATCAGTTATTGTGCATGGACTTTAAAAACGATTATATTCTTCTGAATATACGTCACGTAGTTTTATATCATCGCCTTTAATGCGACATCAGCGGTCCTTAAGTTGAAGTTCCCTTTAACCCGCTAGGTAGCCAGTTAGCTACGGCACACAGCTAACATTGAAAACTTGTCTCGTTTTATTTAGCGTTAATTAAAAAAAACAGCGGTGACAATGCAATATTTTACTTAGGTTAGATGAGCGCGTTGTTGGTAAGCTTACGCAACTAAGCTCTGTTTGAACTAATCGTGACGTGACTTTGTCAGTGTAAAGGATACATAAGAACGTGTGTCATTGAAAACTGCTGTGCAACATGCACTCATGAAATTTGTGTTTGTGTGCTTGCAAAAGCTATAACGTGAGATTGTTTAGCAAGGATGGCATTTATCGATTTAAATTACGTTAAATGCTAACGACACATCACAGCTGTTGTGAGGTCTGTGTTCTAAACATTATTGTTCACTGCACTCACCCTAACCTAAAAAGTTTATTCTCAGTAATTCAAATCGATTTAACTAAATTTAGCCTCGTTTTGTAATTTGAATTTTGTAAGACAAGAAAGCTATAATGTGAAACATTTAAGAGAAAAGCTTTGGGATTACTTGCCACTTAATTATTCAAATTGCCATCCTTGTTAATTAAACAATCTCATGCTGTAGCTTTCGCAATAGCACACAAATTTCAGACAATCTGCGGTGTTTTCGCGATCATAATCATTTATTCTACTTACGCGATTGGTGTAGATTATTCTGTGAATTATTTGTCTTATTGTTAATCAAGGAGGATAAAGGTTGAAACAGGTTGAAAGTAATGATAGATTTAAAGGTAGTGTTTCCGTTTCCCCTGTTTCCAGCACACCAGCCGCCACTGCGTAACACTAATAATTTTACGTTTACAAAATTACACCGCAGAACAGCATACTGAGTAGGCTACAGCTCGCTAGCTAGCCAGGTAGCATAACAGTCTATTAACAGCTGGGAGAAGCCCCGTCGCCACAGTGGATTAAAGAACAGAAAACAGAGATGGAGGATGAAGAAAGTGAGACCGGAGATGCACCAGAAGAACTTGTGCCCAAGAGAGGAGCTGTGTCTGCAGTTATAATTTATAGAACTATCTTAAAATATTTTGTTTTGAAAAGGAAGCAATGTTAAAGTTGTTGGCATATCTATTTTTTAAGTTCTGTTTTTACTACGTTGCAGTTTGCACAATATTTTTTTACTGTGTTTTTACTGTTTCATGCATACTGATTCCTTCATATATAGTGTCATTTTGTGGGGCCAAGCAAACCCTATAGTAATCAAAGCCTCCAGTATATACATGATGGAATTAAAATGTTTTTATATTCTATGTACACCTGACAGTAGAATAAGCCACAAACCTATATAAAGGCCCAGTCATGACCCCCAATAAATAAATAAATAAATAGAATAAGATTCTGTGAAACCGCCAGAATCTTAAAAAATACCGTGATACAAATTTTTGGTCATACCGCCCAGCACTAAGTTCATCTGAAAACAGGACTTTGGACCACTGAGCAACCCAGTTCTTTTTCTCCTTAGCCCAGATAAGACGCTTCTGACGTTGTCTCTGGTTCAGGAGTGGCTTGGTACTCGGAATGTGACAGTTGTAGCCCATTTCCTGAAGACGTCTGTGCGTGGTGGCTCTTGATGCACTGACTCCAGCTTCAGTCCACTCCTTGTGAAGCTCTCCCAAGTTCTTGAATCAGCTTTGCTTGACAATCTTCTAAAGGCTGCGGTCATGCCTGTTGCTTGTGCACCTTTTCCCACCACACTTTTCCCTTCCAGTAAACTTCCCATGAATATGCTTCGATACAGCACTCTGCGAACAGCAAGCCCTTTCAGCGATGACCGTCTGTGCCTTGTGGAGGGTGTCGATGATCGTCTTCTGGACAACTGTCAAGTCAGCAGTCTTCCCCATGATTGTGGTTGCGTGTACTGAACTAGACCGAGAGATACCCGGTATTTATACTGCATGAATGGTAATTTAATCAAACTCGAAATGAAATCTAATATTTTGAGATACGTTTTTTTATTTTTTTGAGCTGTAAGCCGTAATTATCGACATTAAAATTAAAAAAATGCCTGAAACATTTTAGTTTACGTGTTATAAGTCTAGAATATATTAGATTTTCACTTTCTTAAATAACTGATGAAAAATATTGAACTTTTTCACAATATTCTAATTTTTTTAGACGCACCTGTATATCACACTTGGTGAACGTTGTTTAGTATTGACTTAACTTTTCACGGTTATATATTGCAAGTCTTCGTTATGGCCCTGTTAAAGTCCGAAAATCGCCAGCCGTGTATCTCCCTCACCAGCTATGAGAAAGCTTGGCGTTCCTATTCAGAGACAACCATTTCAATAAATTGCGTTATATGAATGCAAAAGAATAGACAGAGACATAAGTGTTGGCCAATCAGCGGCGGTCCTTCAGGTGCAGACAGCCTGACGTCAGCGCTGTCTGGCTCGCGCCGCTCGGTGCGCTAGGAAGGAGAAGGGCGCTGGAGGAGGAAGAAGAAAAAACTCCCAGCACGCTGGCGGAACGGGGTCACGAACTATGACCTTTCACAGAAGAAAAACAATAACAAATAATTTTTAAAAACACCGAGATCCAAAGGCGGCGTTGTTTATTGCAGGAGGTAAGGCTCAATTCCTCTTTCAAACCCGCTTATTATGTTGAAACCCTATCGCGGCAAAGGGAGGTTAATTTCACTTTAGCTGGCTACTGGCCTGAGCGAACCCCGGCAAGTTACGGCCAAGTCTAGTTTTCAAACCCGGGCGGTGCTGTCATGTCGTATTTTACGCTTCGGTTTAACTGATATTGTAGTTTAAATGAACGATTTGGCTACGCAGTCGTAATTATTTTCCATCAAAGACTACATATCTTTTCGTACAGGCAGCTAGCTACGTGATCCTGGCGAAGACAAAGACGAGTAGTGGCTGCCAGTGTGGTTTGCTTACGAGCTATCGCGCAGCTGAACCCGACCCTTTTACCTTTGCCATCCGAGGGACAGGGGGTTGCTTTGCAGGGGTTGTATGCATAAACAAAAAGGCGGATGCCTACGATTCGCTTGCCAAGTTTTACAAATGGAAATAACATGACAAATCACGGGCGTCTCGTGTTTTTCAATGCATTTTAAATACATAGTTAAATGGCTGCTCGGCGTACCTTGGCTTAATGCCAGATTCTCCATTTTGTTCCTTTTTTCGGTCTTTGAATTCGTTTTAATGTCGGCAGGAATTAACCGTTGAATGGCTCAGTGCTCGACCTATCAGAGAGTTGTTTAATGGAAAATTCATAATGCTTCGAGCCAATGATAGAGCTGCCAGCGGTTCACGGAATGAATAGCTGCGTACCCTCCTATATTTCGAAAATGAACAGTTGCTCGGAAGAAAGCGATGTAGCGTTTTAGCAAACTTTGTGGAGGGGGCAGCTGTCCTTTTGTTGATACCTGGTTTGTAGGGTATTGTTAACAATGCATTCATTAGAAATGTGGAGACACATCAATTTATTGTCTTTAACCCAGCGTATTGACTCGTATGCAATAGTGAGATCCATCTTGCCAGTCAGCTCCTGAAATCTCACTCGAACGTTAGTAGTTAAATTAACTCATACATCTAGTCTAGTTATATAGCTGTATAAGTAGCAATGAATTGGGCAACAACATGTTTTCATTTTATAATCAGCTATTGTCTTTGTATAATGGTGTGTATGATCCAAGATGTAAATACACATCAAATATGTGAATGAACTAAAATCCAGAATTCTGAGGAGCTGAACGGATAGCATCATTTTGTTCACTAGCAGCAGTGGTGGAACCTTATTCCTTCGTTTACTTTTTGTGATCGGGTGTCCAAACTCATTCGTGTTTTTCCTTTCTCAAACTTAGGATGACTCCCACCCCCATGCCCCAAGTACCTTAACTCGCCTCCCAGACACAGCAAAGAAATGTATTCTTGGAAAGTACAGTCTAAGTTAAGAATAGAGAAAACGTTAATAAACACGCCTTTAAACATGAACTGCTTGAGATTCATGTGTCTGATATTAACTCCAAACGTTATAGCCTACATCTCCTATGAAACGCATTTTCATGGCAGATGCTCTTAGTTGGAGTAAATTAATAATTCTTGCTTTGGATGATACAATTTGAAGCCTTCTGCGTGATGTGCTATACACTGTATGTATTTAACAGTGGCATTTGACTTGATGTGGCTTTAGAATGTTGGCAAGGTACGTTTGAACATTATTACAGTAGCTTACTACCGCTGAACCAAGTGTCTCATTGCCACCTCTGGCATTGTAAATCGGTGATACACAACTGAGATCCAGATAACTGTGTCCTCTCCTCTCCTTCTTACACTATTTCCTTCACCCTCTATTCTTCCTCCACTCTCCTTTCCATCACCTTTGGCTGACCTTCCATTCCCCCTCCTCTTTCCCTCCTCTCAGCCCCTCATGAAGGGTTGATTCAGTGTCTTCTGCTTCAAAAAAAACTCCATAGGGCAACTACTGGTGGGTGCGGCTGTTTCACGCTCTTGTTTAACCTTGTATATGAGTAAGGCTCATGCTGCTGCAGTGAGAGCTTTATTGATTGTTCCGTCTGTAACAGAGAGCACGGGGAAGATGGCTGTGGTGCAGATCGTACTGTATATTGCACAGAGAATGGGCCATATAAATAGAACGCTCAGGAAACTTGCAAGATGATCCGATGGGGAAAGTGGCGGAGGCAGTTTTGGTTAGGCCCTCTCATTATAATCAAATATTTAGAGAAGCCATCTCAAACTGCACCGGAATCAAAGATGGGAACAATTAAATTGAGTAACGGCTCATATACCGTGTGTATCAGATGCCAGCAGGGGTTTTGTAGAAGTGATCGTAAGTCCTGAGATGCAGTAGGTCAGAGTCCAGAGGAGATTGGCATCTTCAGTTTTATTGCAACAAAAAGCAAAGCAAACCTGTCCAGGTGTAATGGCTGTCCATTAATCAACCCCCCTGACTTTAGCCCACAGGCAACTACTCAAACAGCCCTGCATTAACCCCAGAAACAATTAATCTATCTGTTAGACAACATCAGTGTAGTTAAGCAGACACAGCTTTTAATCCAATAAGACATAAAAGCCTCAGTTTACTGTGTAATTTCTAGAAGTCTGTTATTACTTTACAACCAAAAAAAACTCAGCATTCACCCAACCAACCTTTATTCAAGCAACTTTATTGCCTTTATTCAACTAACAATCCAGTAATGGTGGGTCTGCATTATAAATTTTTGCTCTAGATACAGTTTTGAATGCAAGTTATACATTTCTTGTTTTTGCTCAGAAATTTAAATATGTTATATTAAAATAAATTTGCTATCATAGCATGGTGAGATTATTTGAGATGTATGAATACTTTATCAAACAGATGCATTAAAGTTAAAAGTACTCTGTTCTTAAAGTAAAGATTTGTACACTGTTTAGTGCAGGGAAATTCTTTCTTGCAGTTCATGTTACAGAATCATGAGGCAGCTTTGGTAAATTTAACGGCATGTTTGATTGTTAAATAACACATTTCAAATGATATAGAATGGAAAATAAGTGAAATATTGTTTGGAACAACATACATGAAAACAATATTTATTTATTATTTCCAAGGCTGATAGAAGCTACTGGCTTCTCTCCAAACAGGTTCCACTAATGATCTTACATCACCATGGCAACCAATATGGAGATGCTAGCTCAGCAGATAGTGGCCACAGAGCAGGTGACAGAGGTGAGTGACATGCCACCGACGTTTGGTGGCTTCACCTGACATTCGTGTCCGACAAACACTGATCGCTCAGTGTCCTTTTGCTTGCCCCGTCCTACCCGGTGACACAATGTCAAAAATAAAGCTAGAGCATCTGCCAGGTCTGTCTCCATCAGTCATCTGATTGGAATGATATCTAGGCTGCAAGGGGTAGACCCATGTGTCGACCCTTTTGTCTCTTTCCCTCCTACTCTGCTCTGCAGGTGGGCCATTTGTCAATTGCAGGGGTGGTTGGTAGGCTAATGATTAAGGCAGAGATATTTCCAGTTGTGGTAGCTTTCTGTGGAAATTTGCTGAGACGTCCGTTAAATTGGAGCCCTGTTTTCACAGAGCCGTATGTGTCTAACCTCATATCACATGATGCTGCTGGCGGAAAAAAGACTTCTTTCTATAGTGAGAGTGTAGAGAAAGAAGACAGAACGTGCATGTCTTTACACAGTCACGTCTTCCAGAACTGGTACAATGCAGGAATGACCTGTAGGTGTACAAAGCAACCCCAAATTCTTTTGCATCCATCCCGTTATATTGACCTGTGTCATGTAAGTAAAGGTGAAGTTAAAAAAGAGTGGAGGGTGAGTGGTATCTGTAGGATTTTGCTGGGGTGGAACAGTCTCCACACTCAGGAGAGATTTTTGTGCTTCCCAGAACAGTGTCTTGGAGTCTGACCAACCACTTTTTAAAGCTTATTGTGTGAATACATGCAGTAAAACAGAGAGAAATACTACTTGCAAGCAGGAGTTGTGGATTTATGTGAAAGAGTTCTCTTCAAATGGGCCATGTCTCATTCTTTGTGATGTGGTTTTTAAGTGTCACAGTATTGTCAAGTGTAGTTTTACATTAAATATTAAATTGTTCTGACACACATGTTGCTGACTTTGGATCTAAAGAAAAGGAAAAGAAATGTATTTCATGTACTGGCATGGTACAATCACAGGCAATGGTAGTGAAAGCCCCTCATCTTTGTCGTGTCCTGTTTACAGTCTTTGATTATTCTCCAGGCAGACATAGTGAAATAGAGCTTCTCTGTTATCATTGATGTTTCTTGCACAGCTACTAAAGATCCCCAAGTCAATGAGGTGATGAATCAAGATGCTCTTCTAAAGGGACATCTTTGCTGTGTGGATGTTTTGCAATTTGTAAGGCAGAAAACTGAGAGATGTGCTGGCAGCCCTTTGTTTGCCTGGCTTGGACAGAGAGCCAGTGCAGAGGTCCTCTGTTTGTACAGTGAGCAGAATGATTGACCAAAACTGTAAGCAGAGTTTCAACATGATGTTCTGAAAGATGAAGGCAGGCATTTTTTTGTTTTATAGCCCTTTTGACATGTTAAAATGAATTTAATTTGCGAAATGCTGCTATGCATACTGTGTTTAAGTAGGAACATTGGATTATAAAGACTTGCAATAATTAAAAACAGCTAATAACATTTTTACAGTATTTACATTATTAACTAACTAACATCCAGGCAGTTTTAATGTGAAATTTCTTGTGAACATATTTCCTGGGATAAAAGAAATATTTACACAGAGGAGAGTTATGGATGTGTTTAGGCCAGGGGTAATGTACTTTGACTGCTTGTGGATATTGAGCATATGTGGTTTGTTGTTATCAGTCACAAGTTCAGCGAGTACAAATAGTAAACATTTAGCTAACTGTTAGAAGCTAGCTAACTTGAAGCCAGCAAACTTGATTAGGTAATCTAGCTCATTAACATTAATGTAACCGTTAGTAAAGCATTACAAAACTCAGCTAACGTGGCAGAATGCATATTATGTTAATTACGAAGTTTCAAACAGAAAAGCCAAAGATTTTAAATAGGCCAATTCATTAATTTGTACAAACACCTTATTTTATTGCATTTCATTAAAAAAAAAGAAATTTGTCACTGTTAATTAACATATTTCATTCTTCACTAACAATGATTAACCAATAATTGCTCCTCTCAGCCATCAACCAATCAACGGCCAGAAATATGCATCATTTACATCACTACTACGGCCATTGTTAGCGTGTGTGTTTGGGGGAATTCAGCAGCGTTGAGGAGCAAGTAGTGATTCATCTCAGTGTATGCAAATGAGTTGTCAGCCATGGATTACCCTCTCTTTGTCTCAGCTGTAATAAGCTTGCATTTAATACTGCACTGATCTGCAGCTCCTGGTGTACACTTCTTTCTTTGAATACGCATGTTTTTATTTTCTTTCTTGCCAAACCAGCAGCTCCAAATAAATGTGTGTGCTTAAAAAAATCACAGATGAAAAACCCAGCAGATGTGAAGGGGAGACGTATTTCTTGATGGCAGTAGGGACAGATAGATCTGTGTAAGGCGAGGCTGGGTGTTGCTGGAGGGACATCTCATGGGAGGGAGCGTGTGCGGGCACGGCTGGCTGGGACAGGCTGGTTCCGCCGCTGGTTACAGACTCCCTCTCATGAAATGAATCCCGCTGTCAGACAAAGTGCCGCGCAGCCGGGCGGAGAGAGGGGATCGTGTAGATTCCGCCTCCCTGGTTACCGGGGAGCGGCGGTGCGCTTGACCTTCAGAAAAGAGGGGGGTCACGGAGAGGGCACGTTTGAGCAGCCGTCACCCAGCCCGAGCCGTTTGCTCCGCTCTCCCCGGAGCGCGCGTGTGGAGACTGTTCTCCCGGTGCGGCTGATGACGGCTTTTCCACACACCTGGGCACCTTTGTTTAGCTCTCTCTGAGAGGGAGCAGGGCACGGCAGCACAGCGGGAGACTGCGGGCGAGGTGAGTACCCCGCGTTCTGTATGGGCCGGAGGGTCCTGGAGGCACAGCGGAGGAGCGTGTGACCAAGCTGATGTCTGCAGTGGAGCCGGAGGAGGAGGAGGAGGAGGGGGAGGAGAAAGGGGAGGCGTAGTTCAATACAGGGCACACATGACCCCATGATCAGCCAGGATACATCTTGCTTTGTTCCACTGTCTGGGAAAAGGAAGACTTGTGTTTGCACTGGCGTGTGGTAGTGGAGAGGGAGGTGAAAACCCAGGAGTGCGTGAAGAGGGATGATTAGAAACACAGCTCCCGTGAAATAATCTAAAGGAGGGCTCAGTGGAATTAGATGCACAAGATACGCTGGAGACGTAGGCTGTAAATGGCAATTTATATCATCAACATTGTTTTAGAGTGCTGGAAAAGCTCATTTAAGAAGCTTTTTCTTGTGAATGAAAAGTCTGTGGCGTGGGTTTGGGAATGAGAGAATGCCAATTTCAAGTGATTGCTGAAACACGTACTTTATATAGTTGAGACAAAGGGAGCAGTCTTAGGGTGTCACACACTGAAATGTACTGAAAATAGGAATCATTTCAGAAGTCGGGGATCAGAATTCTTTTGTCCCTCAGCTCAGATGCAGATACGTTCAGAATGCTTACTTTTGTATTTACAAAGTTAGTAATGTGTTTGGATTCATTATGATGTAAAGTTTTAACATGTTTTCATATTTTCAAATCAAATGATCAGTTTTCTGTCAGTGATGGCATGCACAATGAAACATTATGATGGCTTAGTAGCCTATAGATTTAATTTGAAAATTATGTAAAAGACTTTCAAGGTGGAAATAACCAAAACTAGCATATGACTTCAAATCTTAACTGACCGGCATTAGGTGCAGACAGATCTGTTTCCTTTATTTTTCCAAAATTTATACTAGTTAATGTCATGAGAAGATCATTAGGCTGTTGTAACCATAGTTTCCCATTCTGCTGTGAGTACTGAAAAGAACTGAGGGATTAAAAATTACCCTACTCACATGAGAGTTTTCCTGACAGTCTTGGTATATTTTACCTGATATTTCAACCTGAGTAACCTTCCACACCTGATTTAATGTGTCACCCATATGGGTGTTCCTTTGGCACAGGGACAGGGATTACAACATGTGACTTTTATGACATGACACTCCAGCAGTGACTCACCCTCTTTCACAGTCTTTCCTATCTCAAGGAGCAACTTAATGCTCAATATCACCGAGGCATTAATAAACAAATCCAACAGCATACAATGCAGTGTATATCCTAAGAACATTACATCATTTATTGTAAGAAAGGGTTTTTTGATATTTCGTTGATTCTAAGTTTTTTTTTTTAAAACAAGGCAGCTTTCCTCTTCATCCGTGGTCAGTGTTGAAGCTGTGTGTACAAATGTTTTTTGTACACTGTGACTAAGTGGCTTGTGATGAAGCCAGCTGCACTTTGCAAAACCTACTCGCAGGATTTGACTCCAAGACTGCAGAAACACAGCCAGTGATGCAGTCTCGAGGATGTCACCATGCAAATGTTAAGAACAGCATAGCGGTGGTTTAAACAGATCATTTTACCCGAGATGTCTTGACTGGCCTCAGAATCAAAAATAAACATCAGCTAAAATTACACCTTATTCTATAAAGGTGTGCATTGTTGACTGCTTTCAGTTTAGTGTACATCCAAACATTTTGCACAATTATGAAAAGCATACTAACCATTTACTTTATTTAATTTAATTGATAAATATCCCTTCCCTTGTTACATTGACTTTGACTGGCAGTTCACAGTATTTCTGCAGCTAAGTATTAAGTATTATTAAGTTGTTGGTTGAAACAATTATTACAAAATATACTCTTAAAGGGCAAAAAAGCTGTAACAGGTTTATCTGAATATGACAATAAAGTTTTCCCAGTCCATCTAACATTGAAATCAATGGTTCATGGCACGTGGTTTTGGAAGGAGAAAATAACATTATGAGGGTTATATCAGGACATTCAACAAGGTGGTGTTAACCAGGTTTATCTGTATTTATTCAGTGCTAGGGTACTGAAGGGGACATTGTACATAGAGATACACAGAGTGCATGTGGGAATAAATTCTGATTAAGAAGCACCCACAACAGTATACAGTACATACCTGGAAATTACCTTAAAATCTGCCTTGGGGCAAGCCAACAGAATTTTGTTCATTTTGTTCTACACTGTGCAGCAGTGTACTTGGCATTTTGAGCCCTGGATGCCCTGTTAATGTGAAGGTTATTGTGATTCAAATATTCTTGGGCACTGTTCTCCATACCATCAATGACATGACATTAAAATATGTTATTTCCTCAAGGCTGGCTGCTACATTTTCTCTAAATGGGTATTTATGCGTTACCTTAACTCTGTAATGTGAAATAATTTTGGTGATTGAAATAGACATTTCTGAAAGGGCATAGTGTTTGAAAATCAAACCTAGGGCAATTGTTTTGGAAGTTATATTTGATTTGAGAGGGAATGTGATAGAAGTGGAGTGACATTACCATCTAATCCTTTTATTAGTTCTTTAAAAGCAGTATATTGCTCAGTTCATAAGGACAGAAATCACATTTGCACATTCTTCTCAATTGGTTTTGTTTCCTTTGAGATACAGCATGCATGCATTTGCAGTGTAGTGTTGGAAAGAAGTCAATGTGGTACAAGAAGCATTTCCCAGTTTCCCAGATGGGTTAAACAGTTTCCCAGATGGGTTAAACACAAAATCACCCTGTGTCTGCATGTGTATGTTGTGTGTTCACTGCGGTGATGTGTGTATGTCACTGTGGTTTGCAGCCTGGAATGCCAGCAATGTCGTGGCTGCAATTTGAACCTGCCACCACCTTGGTCCCCCAAACACTTGACCTCATTTGCTGCATGGTGATTGGTGTTCACTGTGTTCCCAGGTCCAGACAGTGCAGGCCTCCCCCCCAGACTCCTCAGTGATGAGCGGCTCTCCGCAGCGCATCCAGATCATCTCCACTGACTCCGCTGTCACCACTCCGCAGCGCATACAGGTAACTGTTGTCTACTGCCCCCTATTGCCGACAGGCTACAGCACAAATGGGTGTCGTCCTCTGCTACCCCCTGCTGTCACCACAGTACAATGCATACAATTACTGTGCTTTGTTATAACACTCTGTCACGAATAACAGTCCAATGGAGACTAACTGTTCTCATTGGTCTGCATTTCTTACCATGAGCTGTTCATGATGTGTGAAGAGGTTGATGTGCACGGAGAATGGTGGTACCTCGAAGAAGTCCTTGAATGTCGAAGCTGATGTTTCCTGTGTTTTCCCCCAGATTGTAACTGACCAGCAGACAGGTCAGAAGATCCAGATTGTCACAGCGGTGGACCCATCCAGCACTTCCAAACAGCAGTTCATCTTGGCCACCCCAGATGGGTCCAGTCCTGGCAAGGTGATCCTGGCCTCTCCAGAGACACAGAACACCAAGCAGCTTATCTTCACCACGGCCGATAGCCTCGTGCCAGGGCGGATACAGGTACTGGCACCCAGCTCCGAAAACAGAGGTGTCATGGTTTTGAAATCAACACTTTCACTCAGTGAGGTCAGATTACACCCATAGTCATGGAATGAGCTCATTTTTTCAATGAGCCTGGCTTGAATCCTCCTTTACTTGCTAACAATGAGTGAGTATCTGTATTGCAAGTTTTGCTAGATCAAAGACAAGGCAGATCACTAGCGTAATAAATACAATCTTAAAAAATTCATGGAAAAATTTATTTTCTGGATTTGATTAGAGAACACAGCTCAGTGATGTATTTATTCATGCAAAAATGTTTCATCTGATTTGATAGTTTCATCTTTTGAGCTCAGAACATTGTGCTCTGAGATTCCCTCGCAGCTGAATTAGCAAAATTCTGCCCCTGTTCATGGTGAAGTCTCTCATGACTCCCTGGTGTGCTTACCCCCCTGTTTGTCTCAGATTGTGACAGATGCTGCATCGGTGGAGCGTCTGCTCGGCAAGGCGGGGGATGTGGGCCGGCCCCAGCCTGTGGAGTACTGTGTCGTGTGTGGGGACAAGGCCTCAGGTACCAGTCACAGCCCCGCACACCTGACGGCTAACAGTCTCCCACAGTCCCACCCATTACACATACCTGATCTTACACAGAGCGTGCACACCTTACTGCACTAGAACTCAAAGGGTCAACCCCACAGCTCAGGCATGCATGGCCTTACACAATCCATTGCACACCTCCTACACACACACACACACGCACACCGGCCTGTGATGGTGTTTATCTGTGATGTCAATGTGTGTGTTGTGTCACAGGGCGACACTATGGCGCCGTGAGCTGTGAGGGCTGCAAGGGCTTCTTCAAAAGGAGCGTCCGCAAGAACCTCACCTACAGCTGCCGCAGCAACCAGGACTGCATCGTCAACAAGCACCACCGCAACCGCTGCCAGTTCTGCCGCCTGCGGAAATGTCTGGAGATGGGCATGAAGATGGAGTGTGAGTCTGTACACACAAGCACACGTGCACAAGGTGTTAGAAGTATATTATATGCTGTTGTCAAGGGCAACAGACAACAGTTTAAATACTGTTATGATTAAATGTGAGATGTAAATAGATTTTTACTATAGTATGTTTACATTGGTCACCTTTATTAGTGTGCAGTTAGTCATGTGAAATCCTCTATTAAAAATGATGTACTACTCAGCAACCTCAAAATATTGCTCTGGTGTCCTGACAACAAGCCTTGTATAACCCAGTGCTTTTCTCAAGTTTAATTCCGACAAAGAAGAGCTACATTTATCTCATAGAGTCAGACCATACCTTATAATGTACAGTATTCTTTAATACTGTGTTACGTGGTATGTATGTGATAAGTGTGCTGATGGTATGCAGTGTCCTTTAGCTTCCTGGTGGACTGACTGGCCTCTTGTTCACAGCTGTGCAGAGTGAAAGGAAGCCGATCGACTTGCCAAGAGAAAAACCTGCCAACTGTGCGGCTTCCACTGAAAAAATCTATATCAGAAAGGACCTGCGGAGCCCTCTCATTGCCACGCCCACCTTCATCACAGACAAAGATGGTTCCAGGTGAGGGCTTTCCCTCAGGCTGTGTACGGTGCCGCTCTGTCCTGTTAGGAGCTGAAACCAGGATGCAAACCAAAGCTTTGATCTGCTGTACTTTAATACTGTCCTACCATTCCTCTTCAGTCAGATGACATCAGAGCTGAGAACATGCAGGGAATAAGATAGCAGAGAGCATGCTGGGAATGAGATAATAAATACTAGACATGTTCTTATGGGCCCGTTTGAGAGTTCATTGAAAAACTTGCCATTCTTGCCAAAACCTTGCCATTAGCTTATGGATGAGACAGGCCAAAAATGCCTTCTTGGAGTGGCTGCAGTCGGGAAGCACCATTGGCAGACCAGTAAAATGTGTCTGTCAATAGCTGGGAGTGATGAACAACAAAGCATGCTGGGATGGAGGGAGGAGAGTGCATTCTCAGACTTAAGATGCTGATAGATAGATTGTTTTGTTGTGTTCAGAAAACTGGTGGGGATCATTTATGCTCTTCTTGGAGGTGCTGTTTGTCTGCCACAGGTCAGAGGGTATGAAGAGCATGAATGAATAGAGGGACTAGACAGACAGCACCCCCAAACACTGACCCTGGGCCACTTTTGGATTTGATTATAAAATGCCTGGGGTTGCGTTATATCAATCTAGGTCACTGCTTGGAGGTAATTAATTCATCTGGTGCACAGCACAGTGTATGCTGGGGGTTAAAGAGCAGAGAGAATGCAGGGTGTATGATGGATGGACCCGTCTGTGGGGTCGTACGTTCAGGCCAAGTGATTGACTGAATGGTGAGGGACGGATGTAATTGGCAGGCAAAAGGAAGGAGTGGATTGATCGGGTTTCTGTTTTTAATCCTCTCCAGGTCTAGTCTCCTTGACCCAGGAATGCTGGTCAATATTCAGCAGCCATTGATACAAGCAGATGGAACATTACTTTTAGCTACAGACTCAAAGGTATGTGATTATTCAAGTATTCTTATTATGACTTTACATTTATATTACACCTGTTAATATGAGTGTCTGCTTTCCAGGCTGAATCAAGTCAAGGTGACCTGGGGACGCTAGCGAATGTGGTGACCTCTCTGGCCAACCTAAATGAGTCTCTGAACAATGGTGATACCTCAGACATCCAGCAGGAAGAGCAGTCTGCCAGCGAGATAACACGGTATTTACCCACCCACATGAGCGCAGTAGACTGTGATGCCAGTTAGCGGATTTGCAGCCCTACTGAGCCACCCCAGAGATCAACAGCCCAGCTTTTTGGTGCTTAGCATTAAGGAGAAAGAGATAATGCCCCTTCAATTTACTGGTCTTACACTGTACCCTGAAACTGAGATAAGTACACTCCTTATTAGCAACTTATTGTCATACCCACAATATTCCAATACGTATTTGGATTCTGGAGGTAGGCATTTTAACTTTGTATAGTGCACTGTAATGTACACAACAGACATTCACTTTAAATATCATCAGTGCAATATGTGGCACAGTTTCTTAATAGCAGTATTTGCCTGAAGATATCCCTCAGGCTGAAATGTGTTTTCTGTAGTCAGCTTGTTTATTGATATGGAATTCATCTGTTTGGCAGTTGTGTAAGAAACATGCCTAACCTGATTCACATGACTGTGTGCCAACGGTTGCTGTGGTTGGGTTCATGGAACTGTTGATGCTTTGCACTATGTTGAAGGCAGGTCAGCAATCCACTATGTTCTCCATTAATTTGACAGATTCACAGGTTGTTCAGTTAGCTTTTTAAAAAATTTTGAATTCCCTCTTGTCCCAGCAATTATCTGCATCTCTTTGTCCATTTTGTCTCAGACCTTCAAATACTGCAGGGCTCCATCCAAGACTCAGACTAAATATAACTGAACTTTTTAAAAAATAATTAAAGAATTTTTTCCTCATGATTCTCCTGAGGAATTACATCCTTGCTTACTCTGTGCACCCAGGTATATACTAAAACACTGATTGCTTGCAGACAAACATGTTTTACTGGCGTGTAATTCATTTTCTAGCTGTAAGGAGTTATGTTGAATTTCAAAGAGAGTCTGGGGTGTTATCAAGACATGCATGTTTGTGTTCTAATGGTGTGCATCTCCTCTTTCTCTCAGTGCCTTCGACACCCTGGCCAAAGCCCTTAACCCAACAGACACCAGCGCTGGGCAGAACCTTGTGGAGGGTGTGGATGGGGCAGGTGGGGCCACTATCCAGGTGATCAGCAGAGACCAGGCCACACCCATCATTGAAGTGGAGGGACCACTACTCACAGACACTCATGTTAGTTTTAAGGTTTGTATTCCTGTGAAACTGAGAGTTTGATGCTTCAACTAATGAGTGATCATGCTGACCTGCCACACAGACTCATGTCAGTTTTTAGGTTTGGTTATGCCCCCATGACAAAGACAGGGACATGCCATAGGAATTCTGGCCCCTTAAACATTTTATACAGAGGCAATGGCTGCCCTGTGGGTAACACACAATACGTGAGAGGGCTGTTGGATGGTGACTTCACTTGTGTATGTCTCTCTCTGTTAGCTAACGATGCCCAGCCCCATGCCCGAGTACCTGAATGTGCACTACATCTGCGAGTCTGCGTCCCGCCTCCTCTTCCTCTCCATGCATTGGGCGCGCTCCATCCCAGCATTCCAGGCACTCGGGTAAGAACAGCTTCATCCTGTCTGCACGGTGTGATGGGTTCCACCCCTGCTGGAACCGTATCAAAACTGTGTGTGTGTTTGTTTGTGTTTCAGTCAGGACTGTAACACTAGTCTGGTCCGGGCCTGCTGGAATGAGCTCTTCACCCTGGGGCTGGCACAGTGCGCTCAGGTCATGAGCCTCTCCACCATCCTGGCTGCCATCGTCAACCACCTGCAGAACAGCATACAGGATGGTACGGTTGCCATATTTATATAATTTGTCATGTGGCGTTAATTTAATTCTTTACCAAGCATAATGTGACAGTGCTGCAGTAGTCTGTCTCATCATATATGCACGATATCTATAATATCTTATTCATTTTACAGTTAATACACAAGATACTATGATTATTATACATCTGACTATCTGATCAAAGCAAGATGTATCCATATGATGATGATAATTTTCCTATGCATGATTTTACCACTGCAAATGTTGAAGTGCTGTAGATTTGTTAAGCAGTATTTTTTGGGTGAAAAGTGGGTTTGTGGAATATGATGAATGGGTTACATGGTATAATATTAATTTTTTTGTCGATGTATTTAAAATGTTTGTGTGTGTGTGTGTGTGTGTGTGTGTGTGTGTGTGTGTGTGTGTGTATATATATGTGGTAATCTGTAGTTCTTAACATCTTTGTACTTTCAACATAGTATAACTCTGTTTATATTGTAATACTGTAATACTGTGTTTCTACTGCAGACAAGCTGTCAGGTGACCGGATCAAGCTGGTGATGGAGCACATCTGGAAGCTGCAGGAATTCTGCAACAGTATGGCCAAGCTGGACACAGATGGCTACGAGTACGCTTACCTGAAGGCCATAGTGTTGTTCAGCCCAGGTGAGTTTCGATATGAATACGGCTGCTTCTGGTATGGGAAAACTGCTGTCCAGGCATGTCTGAAAGTCAAGACTTGGGTCTGGAATGTACTTAACCCACCTCTCAGTCTCCATCATGGTTCCTTCACAATCCCCCCCAACCGTGCACTTTCAGTCACACACACACAGTCCCTGTGGTCACAGTCAGATTAGGTCATGTTCACTTCCTGAATTTTACTTGTCACCTCTGCATGTGATTATGGCAAAGTGTTATAAGATGATGGCTGTTGACTGAAACCCATGCTACCCTGTAGATCACCCAGGATTGAGCAGCACTAGCCAGATTGAAAAGTTCCAGGAGAAAGCCCAGATGGAGCTGCAGGATTACGTTCAGAAGACCTACCCCGATGACACCTACAGGTAAGCTTTGTGGTGCCTGTTGTTGCTCTCACATCCTTAGGGGTCACCTACAGCAATGATGCCCACAGGTAAGGTCTACTACCCTGACAGCACATTTAGTATTGTCACAATGTGTGGCTCTGATAGCACCCTCAGATATTGTCACCATTTCTTATTTCAGTAGACCAAAAGTGAGACAATAAATCACTTCTTATCTATCAAGCAGTCTATAAAAGGTAAAAATTTATCGGTGTTGACTGATTGCTCTCAGGACACATTGCCATACCTGTGCAGTCCCTACACCCATGTGCTGTAATGCAGATTCAGAAAGCAAGTATTGTTGTGGGAGTTTGATGGCACTGAAAGCATTCATTGCCTGAGTCCCCCTGCTGTGCTCCATCTTGTCCTGCAGGCTGGCCCGGATCCTGATGCGTCTCCCGGCCCTCCGTCTCATGAGCTCCAGCATCACAGAGGAGCTGTTCTTCACAGGGCTCATCGGGAACGTCCCCATCGACAGCATCATCCCTTACATCCTGAAGATGGAGACGGCCGAGTACAACAGCCAGATCACAGGATCCTCAGCATGACCTCCCCCCCCACGTATAAGCATTTAGCCACTGTTTAAAGCTGGCCCTTTTTGTTTATGTTTAACTCTTACTTTAATAAAAATAAAAACTTCTGTTTTTTTGGCTTGAGGCAAAGTAGTGGAAAAAAAATCTTTAGGGCTATTTACTCTTGTAACTTTTCTCTCGAAATTAGACTTTTGTCAGCTGTTGTTAAGAGCCCAGTTGACAGGATGACAGTACTCTCAGAAATAGATGCACTTCCCCACCGTTAAGATTCCGTTGCATGAACCGTTTTTCTCCTCATGTTGTATCCATGAAATGGAACAGTCATTTCAGTTGATGCTTTTGCTATTTTTCTGTTTTCAGTAACACCTCAGCAAACATTGGCAACACAAGTATTCTCCCTCTTTTAAGGCCTTTAAGAAACTTTTAATCAATATGAAAATTTTGTTTATTGTTGGAAAAATAGGTGAGCCCAACGACTACTACTTCTGCTTCCAAAACGCTTTACTAGCATAGCATAAGAATGAGATACCTGTGAATGTCCTTATTTAGAAAAAATTAAATTATGTAAATGTTGTTTGTTGAATACAGATGATTGTTTCTTTTGTGCTTTGAAGGTAACTCTTAGACTCCCTGTGTGGACTGCATGTTTAATTCTAGAAGCATAAGGATGCTTGACATTCTCTGAAACCACGGGTATTCTGAATTTAGATTGTGAGCAGGTGTGCATAGTTATGTAGCTGTCATCCTGTCCTCAGGTCTGGAAATATTTACTCATTTAACATCTGCAAACCTCAGCAGAAGTCTGGCACTTCTTACTCAGTTACAGTAGTTAGGTTTAGTTATGTTTGTGAACAGAGTAAAAAAAATAGTTTCAGCTGATCCATACAATAAGATACCAGCAAGCTATCCTTTTAAACCTTCCGTAAATGCAAATAGGTAAGTACAACATGAAGAATATTTTTAACATTTAACACAATCATTTTAGCTATATGGATTATGTAGGATGCTAAAAGGAGAAGGACATATTTAACTTGGACCGGACAATTGTGGGTAGAGGTACTGCTCCAATTTTATAAAGTATATTATCTGTTATAATGGAGACATATTAGTTTCAAGTGCATTTTAATTAACACATGATTGCATTGCATTACAGTTTCCCCAAGTGTAAAGTTAAATTAATAATGACATTGGCATTAACTGTATACCATCCTATTGTTCCATTCAGTATGTGCAATCTAATCCATTCATAGCACCTCTTTCTTCTGCTGCCATGACAATCAGGAGCTGTAGGAGATACATTTATGTTCTGAGAGTGTTGTATTTTTTCAGTTATTTATTTTATGTAGGGTTTTTTTCTTCACAAAGGAAATGATGCAGTAATCAACTGATGACAGTTCTGCAAAGTTCGGTACAGCAGTTCTACATGTTGTGGCTTTGCTGAAAGCAACAAAACACTGTGGGTCTTATGTGAAGGCATGCTTTTGCTATTGTCATTTTTTTAAAGCAAGAATTCTTGGTTTTAATGTTTCTCACTGAATTTCAGTATTGTAAATACATATTTGTGTGCTCTGTTCTTTTACAAGATACCATTTCAAACAGTGAATGCTATTAGCTTTTGCATTCTAAAATTTGTTTCTATTAAGTGCACATTACCCTGAGTTTTTTATACTGCACGGTAAGTATTGAGATGTGATTAAAATGTGTACATATATAAATATATATAAATATATATAGTTTCAAAAACATTAAAATCTGAATTTGTTTTAAAACAAGTTTGTTTTTTCTCTCTAAATGAAATGCACTGTTTGTACTAGTGTATAACTCTAGTTTGACATGGGAATAATACAAAGCCATGTCCAACCATAAAATCCACAGTTTTTGGGTAAATCAAAATTAATGTATACCTTAATTTTTAACCAGAAATGTATGTATGTCATTTGTTCTCTGGGTTTAAAACCTGCCAAGACTGTTGCGTATCACTGTTCTTTTATGTGAATTGAGCTTTGTACTGTACATGTAATTTCATTAAAATGAGTGCATGTTCTTTTTTTAATCAGAAAGTTTTATAATCTAATCAGTGTCTTCAATTCTGGAGAAAAGTGGCATTGTTGTTTTTGTATATAGAGCATCGCAGTGCATGGAATAGCTTATGCATTTTATTAAATGCTGTAAAAATGTGGAGTTACAACATTGTGGCTAAAATACTACTACTATACAGAGCAGTTTATATAATTAAATTACATAATGCAATTAAATGCCTGTTTCTTTGTCAAGTTTGCTTGGTTCTGTGCGAACAGGGAAAAGTAAGAAGGGGTGTGATGTGGTCAATGAATTGCTTCTTGTGTAGATGGAGACATTTTTATAAAAGTTTGTATTAGAACCTAAACTTTGTTGAATGTGGACTTTATTGATCTTTTAAAGTCAGATTTTCAAAGACCTTCAAAGACCTTTGCTTGTCCAAAACAGCATAAATATGTAAATGTATGATTTGTGATATCGACATCATTTATTAGTAGATGTTTATCATTATTTTCAAATATATTCTCCCTCTTAATTTTAAGTCCGCTGTAATTACTGCATAATACACTTTGAGGCACTGTATTTAGTGGGTGTTATTAGAATTTCTGAGAAGTGTTTTTGTACCATTTCATCGTAGTCAAGTGTCTTCAGAAATTGCACAGAAGCATGCTTGCTTTTAACCTTTACATTCAACCTTGGAGTTAGATTTATAAGATTCTGATTAAATTCCTAGCTGGTTAGTATATGGATGTTTTTGTTGAAATAATTTGTGCATTAGTGCACATATTGACTCAGCCTAAGACACCTTGTGAGTATAGCCCTGGTAGCACAGCAAATGCTCTATTTCCCTTAACTTAAAAGTATGCAAGAAGGCCAGTGGTACGACAGAAGGCAACAAGTTGAGAATGAATAAAACTTTATAAAACAGTGGGTGCCAATCCTCCCAAAATTATGTAACTTTAGTAACTTTCAGCAATAGGCACTCCCAAAAGAAATTATTTGTATAATTTCACTTTTCTTTAGTTCTTCTAATGTAACAAACACTGTAATGTTATTTTTATCCTACATTTGCTTTAGTATCTCTAAGCTCACCCCATGTGGACATTTCAAAGGTAAGCGATTAAAGTACTTGTCATACTCAAAACAGTATAATCAGACGTGTGATATTATGTTCAACTTGCATACTTGCAGCCGTAAATACGTACGACACATGAATGCACTGTATTCCTCAAATGTGGCAACACATCCCCTTCCCCATTCAAACACGCTACAAACACAGGCTATGCGAGAGAGGAACCACTATACAATCCTACTCCACCCCGTTTTGAGTTGACCTCGGAGCCTGACATTCGTCCAATCCTGCTTGCCATTACTTCCGGAAAAAATAATGTCTGATGGTTAATGTAGTTTTATTTCTAAATTCTACGTTGTCTTCGTGACGATAGGTTGTTTTGATTATATTCTAGACCTCAGAATAAAAGACAAGTAAGAATATTCGTTTATAATGAAATTATTTTCACATAACTAGCCACAATTAAAGGTATTCTGTTTCCATGTATAATAATGGAACTACATATACCAAGATGCCACGCGCGAGTAAGCCGTTCTCACGTTCAGTCTTCATGCACTTTTTGCGATACATTTGCTTGTCAAACGTTACTTAAATGATAGTGGTGGTGATTGAATTCTTCTAATAACCATGCCTATGAAAGGACGGTTCCCCATTCGGAGAACCCTTGAATATCTTCAGAAAGGGGAAATCGTCTTTAAAAACAGAGTAAAGATCATGACGGTGAATTATAACACGCATGGGGAGCTAAGCGATGGAGCAAGGTCAGTGCTGCTGAACAGCCAGCTAACTAGCCAACGCTGGCAAGCATTGCGTTTTCGCTAGCGTCAAATATAGTAAACTTTCAATAGCTTGGCCTAATAAATAACGGTCATTTCCCGTGGCCTCTGTAATACATATGTTTCTTTCTTGATTTGGAATGTTTGAGCAAGGTGGTTTCTGGTTTGAGATTGACGTTGTTTGGCTGCGATCTGTCAGTCTTGCTAATTCTTAATGTATATTTTTTTCATTGACTTGTATCTTTCTGTTACAGGAAGTTTGTGTTTTTTAATATTCCACAAATTCAATACAAAAATCCTTGGGTCCAAATCATGATGTTGAAAAACATGACTCCATCGCCATTCGTCAAGTTTTACCTTGGTATGTGTCTGGGTAGCCTCCATAATTTTACAGCGAGATGTAATGACCTACGATTTCGATTTCTTCTTTTTTTCAATCTTTGAAGCAAGTAAGACAGGTGGCTTGCGTGCCAACATTGTTAAGAAGTGTAAGTTGTAAATGAAATTGTAAAGATATGACCAGCACCAGAGTTCCTTGTAATTTTATTTGTGAAAACACATGGAATCGGTTCCATAAAATAATTCTAGCCCTGTGAAATTTGTATTCATGCCTATTGTGCAATGGGGATGTATCATGCAATGATTTCCCTTTTTTACGATGTGTGTCTGTTTTCTTTCTGTTGTACACATAGATGATGGTGAGCAGGTTTTGGTAGATGTGGAGGGGAAGGACCACAAAGAAATCACCCAGCATATAAAGAAGATTTTGGGCAAGACTGAGTAAGTGTTAGAGAAAGGGTTGCAGCAGAGATAAGAGTCAAGGGAGAACCCAGCACCTCTGGTCTATCATAAATTAATGAGGACACCATTCTAATGTCTAGATATGCCCGAAAGCTTAACAGGTCACAGTTGCATTACAGATATTAGCTCTTATCCAGAGAGACTTACATTGTCTACAAAGCATTCACTTTCACAGCTGGATATGTACTGGGGCTGTTTGGGTTAAGTCTCATGCTCAACCGGCAGCCTTAGGGATACAGGTCCTGAAACATGCCACTGCTGACCACTGCTGCCTTGCAGCAGGCTCTCCAGCATGGAGGGATGCTTTCTGTCCATTAGCTGTGTGTTCTCTTATTTAGTAGGGTAAAAATGTCCGATTAACACATTGTCCTGGCATCAGTGTCAATGATACTGGGATTGGTGTTAAATTTCCCAATTTTCTTAATTTCTAAAATTCTTTAAAAAAAGATTACATGCAGTCAAATCATTTGCAAACATTAATCCACTAAGTTTGACACAAATTGTAATTATTCATTTTTAATGATTTTCAAATTTCCTCACTGATAAAATGTTATATGTTACCTTACTGTTTGCAAGTTTCTGGTTAAATTGACGATTCCCCATTCATTTGCCGCTACTACTATTCACAAAGGCTGTGTATCAGCTACACACAAGCTTTACAAATGATGTCTGAAAATGGAATGCCAGTGCGCAGATTTGACCTTTTTTGTTTTTAGTTAAACAAAAAGGGGAACCTAAAGATCTTGGCGACATTACCTGTTGACTTTGCAAATAGCAAGTATCTGCAAAACATGATAACACAACAAATTTACATGGGCACTTGCCCTCAATTTTCAGCAGTGTCAGAGGCCTTACGAATCATGAAAATGATTGTATAGGTGATAAGCAAACATTGTAAACAAATGGGAATTAATTTGTGAAAAAGGTTTTTTTTCTTAACATTGTTTAAAAAATGAATGTAACATTGGCAATGGGGTACTGCATTTCCAACATCCGATGTCATTGTCCATTGGCACAACCCGAGCCAGCAGTTGCCAGTTGTGTTATGGTAAAAATACTAGAGCCTCACTTACATGTAGTTTGTAGTGGGCTGGGGGGGTGTTGGATTGGATGTGTCTTTCCACATCCTCATACTGCTTCTCCCCACTTTCCAGAGAGGTGCTGAATGCTGAAGCTCAAGCCAGGATGGTGGCTTCGAATCCAGCCAACTTTGGGCCTAAGAAGTATTGCCTGAAGGAGTGCATGTGTGAGGTGGAGGGACAGGTGCCGTGCCCATCACTGGTGCCTCTGCCTAAAGAGATGACGGGCAAGTTTAAGGCCCAGATGAAAGCAGCCCAGGACTGAAGGAGAACAGTTGGGACTCTTGTATATACTGGACTGTACACACTGCTGCTGTTTGTTTGTTTTTTACAATAAAGAACTGTGAAAAGGCCATCTTTTCCTTTATGAAAAAGTTATATCACAAGGAAACTTTCAATACCACACTTTTTTGCCCACATTTTGCCCACTAGGCTTTATATTATAGATTTTGGCTCAGTGGAGTCAGTTGTGTCTCCACAATTTAAACAAATAGATTTCACAGTCTGAATTCTGTGGATTATCAAGATTTGGCTGAAAACTTTACAAACTATTGCCCCCGTCAGAACCAGGATCATTTATGTCTTAATGGTGTAATTGCTGTGTTGGATTAGGGCCATATATGTAAATGTGAGCTTGGCTTTAAGCAATAATTTAGATTTTTAAGAAAAGATACATCATTTTACATGTTAAGCACAAGTCAGTTTTATTAGTGCAGACTGACAACTCCTGAAGATGCAGACGGAGTACAGGCAATGCTATCGTAAGCTACTTTTAAAATCATTTACATTTGTCACAAATACATAATTTCTTTTTTACAAGTTGTAATGTTGTCTTTTCAGCCACAATGGAGTAGTGTGTTTCAGTGGTACAGAAGGACAGCTTAAATAAAATATTGTTTTATGTAACAATAAAAAGCCTAAATACGACTATAATATTAGTAAAACAAAGCCTTGTTAACGCATGGATAGACAGGAAAGCATTGGGGCTTGTCAATGGTATACATAATACTGCATTACTTTAGTGTTAAATGATACATTTGCCTATGTAAGAAAAAGACAGATCAGAAATCACCTATCAAAGTTACATCTTAAAACTAACCAACAAAAGCAAATGCTGTCGCTGCTAATACAATCCTATCTCTGACCAGACAACCTCATGCACACACACAAATGGTAGGATTGTTTTATTTTTATTTTTCATGTTCTCCATCACTCCCTCTTTAGTAATGTTGCCTTGGAAACAAGGGTGTATTTTTGGCTTCAGAGACAAGGTGTGGATTGTTTTGTCAAATATGGAGACTCTGTTTGAGTGTGTTAGGAAATATGTTATGGAAAACCAGGTTCCACATATGGGGTCTGGTTACCAGTCATTGAGTAGGACATTTTAAATATTTGGACGAGGAAGAAAAAAAAGCAAGGGGATGAGCAATTTTCTTTTGAAACTGTTGTAAAATGACAAAAGCACAGCGGCTGGGTTTCATTTTCCATTTCATGTGACTGTTTCTTTTGGGAAAATATTTAAATAAATGTGCATTTATCTCTAATACATCTAGACAGACTGATAGCTAACTGTAAAATGTCAACTGGAACTACTATCCAATGTAATAATGACCTTAAAGGACCTCACATTCCCTTTAAACAGCTGACAGGATAGGATTAAAGCAGACCTCTAAAAAGTGCATAGTTAGATAGCTGCTCATAGGGCAAAGTGAATTCATTGTAATTGTTAAGCCAGGTAGTTCCTTAAACTAGGTCTGACAATCACCCAGTTGGCTGCATGTTTATATTTGTCCATGGCTGCTTCCTTCAGAAAAGTCAATCAGCAATAAGTCACTTTGCCACTTTAAACTGGACATCTTAAAATGGAAGCAATGGAACAATAAAATGTCAGTTTAAAGCAAATAAGTGTTGTATAAATTAGTATTTTCATGTTAGGTACTTTCAAGAGATGATTACTTGCTTCAAAAGACAGGTCATGCTCTTCCTTCCTGCATGTCTTATTTGACAAAAATGGTAACGGCTAAGATTTACTCTGCTTTTGGTGTGCATTCAGGAGGAAGGGGATATGCATGTTGGTCAGACAGAGCTGTTCTGTACCACGTGACACTTCCAAGACAGCGGGGTGGCATCACACAGAATACGGATGCAGCCTCTTGAAACACTGAGAATCTGGCTGACATCCACCATCAGTCACGCATGCAGAAGATATTCAAGAAGCCAGACTGAACTGCACCATCTCATGGTGGTGCTCTGCAGCCGCAGGAATTCAGCTGTTCCACTTCGTGCCGTATGCTGTGGAGTCAGCATTGGTGGGGAGAGTTGTGGGAAGTCCCAAAGGGTGAATGACCTCAGTGTTTCTGCTGATTTCTGATATAATCATTCACATGAAATAAATGATCTGTAAACCCCCGGCAGTCATAAAATAAGGACTGGATTCTGTTTTTAAGTGCAACTGGCAGGCATTTTCAACAAGGCTTGTTTGTTTCTCCTAAGCCTTTGAACTTGTTCTTGTAATGCAGAAAAAAATGCCATAACACACTACATTTGTTCAGTCAATGGCTCGATGTCCATCAGATAACATAGGGCTTGTTGTATGAAATAGTTGACTATTCACAGAACTGAAGCTGAGCAAGACACTGCAGCTCACACATAAGGCTTTCCACCAATACTAGACACATCACAGGACTTTGCAAGCTTCATTTCCTCTTCCTGTGACTGCAAAACAGGAGATAACATTTACTCCTACCAGTATTGTGCTTCTCTGAAAAAATCTAAATCTGAAAGACCAACACTTGCTCTTAATGACAACTACAGTACATGTTTTTTCTGTAAGTTCCAATACAGGTAACAACAACAAATAATCAAGCCAAAAGCAACTGTCCATAAAAGTGTTATCACATACAATCATTGTGTCTTTTTCCTCTGCTCCTGCAGGGTGCGCTGTAGTTCCCGCAGGTTCTCGGAGAGCAGCTCCACCTCGTCCGCGCGGCCACTGAGCTTGGCATCGAAGATGTACGCCCGAATGTTATCGATCTGCTGGAGCAGCAGCTCCTCCTCGATGATGTCCTCGTCCGTGGGGCCATCGTCCTCCTCAAAAGGGTTGGTGGAGGCCCCCGGGGGGGTGGCCGACGCTGTGGTGTTAGAAGTCTCAATGAAAGGGTTGCCTGCGTCCTCATCATCCTCGAAAGGGTTGCCAGTCCCCGTGACCTCTCCCTGGCCTGTCGTGCACTCCTCCTCCACCTCCCCCTCCCCTTCATCTTCAAAGGGGTTGTACTCCTTTTTGCCGTTGGACACGTCTTTCTGAGAGTTCTCTTTCAGTATCTCTTCTGCAAAAGGGTTAAAGGGGTCATCCTCGATGGGGGTGGAGTCACTTTCCTCAAAGGGATTTAGGGAGGTAGCTGGGGTGCTGTTTTGTTCTTCCACAGTACTGGGCTGCGGCTCGCCCTGCCGTTGCAGCTGAGGGGGCGTTGCTTCTCGGCTTGGCAGGTGGTGGAAAGCTTTCATGGACTGGGTTTTCGAGAGGGGGCTGATCTTGGCCGTGGTGGCCCCCAGACCTCCTCTGTCATTCTCTTCCCCACGCTGGATGGTCTGTGCCTCCCGGAAGTCCAGGGAGCGCGTGCGGGTGTGCATGGAGGCCCTCTGCTGCTCCTCCCTCTCCTGCAGGAGGTGCAGCTGCTCCTGCTGGAGGCTCTCCTCCTCCGCCATCTTCTTGGACAGCTGGATGGCCAGCGAGGTCTGCTGCTGGTCGTACTCGTCCTGCAGCTGCCGCAGGTTCTCCTCCAGCATGGCCACCTCGTCGGTTCGCTGGGCGGCACGGGCCTGCCGGAGGAAGGACTGGATGTTCTCGATCTGCTGCAGCAGCGGGTCCTGGACCTCGCTGGTGTGCAGCACGTTGGAGGAGGGCAGCCAGCCGCCGGCTTTAGTCATTGTCGGTCTGGGGGGCTGGCTGGTCTCTCCGTTGGTGTTGGCTAGTGAGCGGGACTTCTCTATTTCCGATCTTCTCTTCTGTGCCTCCAGCGCAGCCTGTTGGACAAGTCATGTTAAAACTGTGCTCACCTTGCCAATTTGCTTCTCAAAAAAGGCTCTGCTAAGAACTCATTCTGACCTCTCACCTGTTAAAAAACGTGGCTTAAGTTTACTGAGAAGTCATACAATAAAAGTCTACATGATTTTTTCGTTCTAGACTGAAAGTTCTCAGCCATGTCCATCTCACCTGTCTCTCCTGCTGCAGCCTCTTCTCCTGCTCTTGTTTCCTCTTTTCCTTCAGCTCTTCGTACTTCTCCTTAGTTGGCAGCGACATCAATCCTAGTAGTTTTTCCTGAAACAGAAGTTGTGGCTCAGACAGAGATGAGGATAGTAGCACATTGCCTGAACAGTGATTACGAGTTATTTACTGCAGCAGAAATTCAGCTGCACTCTTACCTGTACAAAAAGTGTGGCTGTGTATCTGACCATCTTCTGCAGCTGTAGAGTCTTTGGGTGGGGTGGGGGATCGTCTTTTATGCCCAGGGTGAGAATCTTCTTACTGTGCGCCAGCACAAAGAATGCATTTCATTGATCAAAATTTCACTCAGCATATCACGTCTTCATGTATATATAGTGAAACCCAAGGGTAAAATGTCTGCGAGAAACAGCAAGAGGGTACCTTAGTGCATCAATCAGTTCATAGTATTTCTGAACTTCCATTCGCATGCCCCCAGCATGTTCTAGATTATAGGTGGTCTCTCCAGCACTGCAAGGGAATTACATAAAGGCGATTAAGGACACCCACACAAATTACTAGTGAGGCAAATACTGTAATCTACTGAACAGTTTTTAGAACAACCTGTCTTCAGTGAGAGAGACCTTACTTCAAAGACTCAGCCATTTTTATATACTCTGGGGCCTTCTGGTCCACCTTCTCCATGCAGGTTCTTAGCCTCTGTGGACAAAAGAAATAAGCAGTGAATACGCCAAATTCAGGTTGAGCATGTGAAGTGGCAGTGTAGCATGATGGTAAGGAGCAGGGCTTGTAAGCAAAAGGTTGTTGTTTACAAAAGGCTGCTGGTTCACTGCTGCTGTACCCTTGGGCAAGGTACTTAACCCAGCATTGCCTTAAATATCCTGCTGTGTAAACAGATAAAACTGTAACCTATGTAAGTCGCTCTGGATAAGAGCATCTGCTAAATGACAACGACGTAATAAGGCAGAGTAAGACACGCTGGGCAGGACACATCTAGGCACGGCACCTCGTAGAGCTTGACGATGTCAGGCACGTGGTCCTTCTCCTCCAGCTTCTGCTGCCTCTTCAGCAGGGTGTCCATGCAGTGGCGGCAGCAGCGCACGCGGTCGTCGTCCTTCTCCTCCAGCATGGAGCTGACGCTGCTCAGGCTGCTGATGCTGCCGCGGCGCGAGCCCGGTCCGCTGCCCCCTGCTGACGAGGACTGGGACTGACCTGGGCTGCCGGGGGCACACAGCGCCTCCCTGGTGCCGCTCGTCAGCTTATCTGCATTCAGCAAACAGAGCCAGAGAAAGGCCACCATTAAGCTCTGAAGCTGTGGGTGTTGAAAGTTTCTCTTTGACATTTCGCACTCACTTGCACTGGCTGTTTTCGTTAATGACTACTAATTCAGCGAAGCTTTAAAAGACCTCACTATATTGCCTGGGTGTTAATTTGACTACGGTGATGTAAGTTTTATGATAGCTTTTCAAAGGTCAAAAGTAAGCTAACTTAACTATGCTTTCATTTGAAGTATGTTTTGAGCATCGGTGATTCAAACGTTAATATAATCACACTAATGTAAAGGTTAGAACCTTTACGCTGTGTGTGTGTGTCCATACTTACGTGCCAGGGGGAGGGGCACAAACTCCATGCATTTCCTGCACATGATGGACCCACAGAGACGGCAGTGGTGCCGCCGGTTGCGAATGTTGAACTTGTTCCCACAGTCTGGGCAAAATGGCACATCGGAGTCGCTCACCCACGAAACAACAGACTTCTCAATGGCTAAGAAGACACATTACAAGAAAACATCATATTGACGCAAATACTGCGCTTATTTTGTGATCAACATTAATTTGAAATTCAGTTTTAATTAATTATGGATACACTTCTCAAAGGATTTATTTTTTAATTATTAAATATGAAAATGCAGGAGTGGTTAAAGTCTACATAAATCTGTGACTCACCTCTAATCTTGGCAGCATCCGTGGCGGTTCTGTCAAATGATGTAAGCTGAAAATCAGGAAATGTAAGTGATATGTGTGATATTTCCATACCTTACATTTAAAAAAGCATATGTTGCAATACATGAAAAAAAAATTCTATATCCACATTGTTCATTTTAATTTAGCCCTTATCTGAGTTCAATGATTTGTTCTGGATTATACCGCTTCCTTGCAACAGTAAAGAAAACTCTTTGTTTTCCACCGATTTTTAGCCTTTATGCAGTTCAATAAACACCCATGTTATACAATGAACACCTTGAAGACATACGACAGCTCCACCAAAGCTACATGTGGGCTTTACTCTCAGAGCCAAAGACTTAAACAAATCATAATGTGTTTATCTGGTCTTACTCACCTTCTCTAATCTGATGATTAATTTATTGACCTCAATGACATAATGGTCAATCCTTGCTGCTCTGTATTTCTTGAAAGTGTCGAGATGACTTCTTGTTGCTCCTAGAAATATACGATAACATGCTACATCAGTGTGAAGCACTGCCTTCTCTGCACCTAAGGCAGTCTGTAAACATTCAGACCGCTAGGGAACTGGAGGCACTTCAGCTGAGATACCTCAAAAATCCTACAACATACTAACCATATTTGCTTTGAATTACAATAATGTCAACAGCACTTCACCATTCCAATTACATGAAGCTAAGTAATATTTTCAAATACCCTCCGATTTGTTTGGTTAGTAAGTACAGAGAGCTTGTGCTGAATAATCTTGGGCAGAATAAGCGCTCTTCTCATGCAGAGAGAGGACATGGAAGAGCTCAGAGCACACCCACTCTCACCCAGTTCTTGGGGCTCCCACATGTAGGGGTCCACACCCCCATAGTAAAAGGACTCGTAGCTCCCAGCATCGGTGCGATCTTCCCCATCCCGCTTCAGGAGCTTGTCCTTGGCTTTCTTGGCCTTCTGCACTAGACCTGCCAAAGAGAGAGCGTCGCTATCATTCGTTTCTTTGGTTGAGTTACCTTACAGACTATAAAAACAATCAAAGACAGCTGCAGCATTAGCTCACTTTTTATCTGGCCCTTGACATGGCGGTCCTCGCCGGCATGCTCCTCCTCGTAGTGGTCCTGGAGCTGATAGAAGGACTGCAGGTCCTTCAGGCACAGTGGGCACAGGAAGCCCTCCTTCACCTCCCCCGGGCCCTCGAAAGGAGGGGGGTAGCTGGAGGCCATGCACGGAGCTGCTGGACTTCACCTGGGGATGTGGGGGGGGGGTATTTCAGGGTCCTAGCAGCAGAGCCAGGGCAGTCCGTCACGCTGGGCTACCCCGGGGATATGTCCCTCCCCTCACCCACTCCATAGCACCACAGGACCCCCTGAAATACACACAGGGACAGGGAACATGAAAGGAAATGGCTCCACTGAGAGCAGAACACACACTATCAAAGTGTGTTTTCAGGCTTCCACCTGATAACATGTATCTCATGGTATGAGGAACCTAAATGAATGCCCTGTGGGTAAAAGCTGCATGCTAGCTATTACTATCATGGAAACCTGCTAGAGACCTAAATGCTGGAATGCCTTGCAATACAAATCTTAGCTGTTTTGGCTAAGCATACAAACCGATAAGCTGGGAGGGGAATGTGAACATGCTGTCAAAGAGTAAAGAGGGTACGTCAAATGGGCTCAGTCAGATAAGGCGCTCCCGTCGAGCATAGGATGAGCCCAGCCAAGACAACTGAAAGCGGCTTTATTTCTCCAGGTCAGCAAGGTTTCATCTCACCCCTCACAGGTACCCTGAGACACATCAGGCACCCATGAGCCCCTCAGATGTCAGTGGAGACATGCTTGTCCTCCAATCGGCGTTTGCTTCATTGCTGTGGACTGTGGGACTCGTAGTGTGAAGAACGGTGGTGAGACAAATCAAATCCATGATTGGTAATCCAAAAAAGGGATGCAAAGAGGAGAAAAAGTAAAGGAAATAATATCCTTGGACACTGAATACCACCAGGGAGACTTAACTGCACTCATAACAAGAGGACTGTGGACCACTAGCTTTGAGGATTACATAACACAGAGTTGCATACAAATATCTTTTGCAACTGATCCTTTCCTTTGCTGGGTGTTTTTGTGCCTTTGGTTGCTGGCTCATTCTTACAGTGTGTCCCTTCAGGTCATGGAGTTTTACAGTATGACTATGCTAAGATACTATACATCTGTTCCTCAATACAAACAACAATGCAAATTCTTTGTAAAAGCTGTGCTTTACTCAAGCAAAAACTGCTCTTGAGTATGCAATTGCACTGCAGTGAGTCAGTTCCAGTTCATTAATGCAAAGGTGCAAAATGAATGAAAAATTAACCTTCAGTGCAAAAGTGGAAATAGTGACCATTCAACAATATGATTCATTGCAGTAGGGACAACTACATATCATTTCAGATTTATCAGAATGTATTAGAATAATCTGATAATGTGGTTTAAAATACAATGGTGGCTCTCATTCTTATGACCTTCATTTTTTTTTCCCTGAACAAGAGTCCCAAACAGAGCAAATGACAGGGCTCACTGCAATGTGCTGGTGTGACAAGAAAGATTCAGACTGTCACTGCAGTCAAGCCTGCCTCAATGGAGACACACACATTATTCAAGTTGATTAAAATATCTGTCAACATAACCTGCATGTTTAAATTTGTATTCCTTACAATAATGGCACCAGCAAATAATAGATAACATTCTTTTTGGTTATATATTTTCATACCAGTAGTGAAGACAATTGTAACCAAAACCCCACATATATCACTGTTTTTAAGGGAAAATAAAAACAATCATTAATAAATATGCACTGTGAAAGTGTACTTGTGAATGGTCTCACATCCAGCCAGAGTGAATCCTGCCTTGATCACATATGGCATTTCCATTCCTGAAATAGTCAATTGTATCTGAGTGGAGTACACACAAACAACATGCACACAGCCTATATAAGCCATTTTCGTTTCTGCTAATGTGTTATCCAAGTATTCTATTGCTCCAAAGATCTAACAACCTACTTAAATGATCATGGCCTTCTTTTCCTCCACAAGCACCGGTAACTCGAGTTAGTGGACCTCAGCGATAAAACAAATACATTCAAGGACGTACATATTCAGGAACACACAGCAACGTTGTAAGAATCAATCGTGCAGTGGCTTCTTAACACTGCACATCTTACATTACTAATCCTATCTTACTGTCCTATTATTTACATGCTGTATTTACATCAAGGAGGTTATGTTTTGTCGGCGCGTCACAAAACACGTAATTTGCAATCGAAATTGCAGTTTAATCTCAGGTCGCACTGTTATTGCATGAGGAAACTTAAGAATTTAACATTAGAAGCGATTCCAAGTAAGAGGTAATCGGTACTTATTGAGAGCAAAGCACGAACCATTTAAGAAACTTCAACAAATCATGTTTAGCAGACCCAGAAAATAGTCTAAATTATATCAAACCTGACATCTTTTAAATAATGTTTATATTGAGACTTGTAGAAAGTACACAAACACTTATGTTACTGCTGACAGCCATCTATTAATTAATACACAATTTCACATATTTACTACACAAGTTCAGTGAAAGATAAAACCTCGATAACAAATCTGCACTCAAACCAAAAGAAAATGTAATTCATTCCCATTCCATCGATTAGCCAAAGTAGAAGACAGAGCTGGTTTGAAGAAGACATTTCTGCGGTTACTTTCGAAAACTCACAACTGTTCTAAAAGCTGTCTGCTAGTATATTTTCCAAACCGACTACACCCTTTGACTTTGCGGAGTTCAACGGTTTATCTAAAGCTAGCAAACTAGCTTTCTGAGACTACATGCTGTAGCAACCTAATGCTACCTACCTTCCTCGCTAACTAACGTTTCCATGTTGTATCGATGAAAAGTATGACAGCAGTCAATGCTGCGTTTTAAAGAAAACCACTTTAAACAGCCAATCCATAGCCATCGGGTCAGTCAGCTAGCTGGCTAGCAGGCTAGTTGATTGTCCAACAAAACAATACAGCAACGCAGCTAGCTAGCTTTTGCTAGATAGCAAGTGAGCTGTAATGGCTTACTGACGTTAGACTAAAGATGAAAACATTGTATTCATCTGGTAAATAACACACAATATTTTGTTTACAGAAAGAATAAAGAGGGCTGCAAACAGGTCCAGAAATACTTACAGCACACTTGTTTGCAACACTTTTGACAGCTTATGATCTCCTGTATCGCAGAACAAGCTCCCTCCGCGGGTGAAAGGTTACAGCCCTGCCTAGTCACATGATATGTCATGTGACTGTTTTAATTTCATACCGGAAAAGAAGCGGGACAAACAGCACCAGAGACGATGCGTAAACTTCGCGTTCCACTGATTCCGGTCAAAAGCCGTGATGAGTTCAGTGATATCGAGACATTTGATTAAGTCGTAGAAGGTACATAACGTCGACTTCCCATTTATGTCAAAGTAAATACGCTGTATGTGGTCTATATCAGTTGCCAGACCGTGCATTCTTCTCTCCATCTTGGTTCGTTGAAGGATTGAAGGTTTTTCATATGAGAACTACGGACGTTCGCCGAAATGTTTGAGCAGAGAAAGTATTCCAAGGAGCGATTAATATCTTGTCAGTACATATCGAGAACGTTGCTTCAGTTTTTAGTCTTTTCGTTTTGTTCTATACGTTAGACTGCTATCATGTTTCTCTTTTATTTGCTTCCCAGGTAAATGTATCAGTACCAGCTATCCTGCCATTAAAACGAACCAAAAGGTTTGAAACATTGAAACTGTTACTGTATCTCCTCAATATTTTCTGCATTGAATTATGCCTACATGTTTTCCAAAAGGACAATGCTGAATGGTTCTTGGGTACGGGAGCCAGTTGGTGAAAATGTTCATATTGTTTAAAACTGGCCGTACGAAAAGCAACTGGTTTACATTCGCACCACTAAACAATCATTCATACCTCAATAAAAGGATAGTTACCATTCATTTACTAAGATAATGCATGGCCAGGTCTCGTGTATGCAGTATCGAAGCCTGCTATAGAGAATACTCACCACATGGTGGAGCTGCCAACTGAAGATTCTTCCCTTCTCGAACTTGTGCGTCTTAAAAATGTACTTAAAAGGGGGTCGTTATTGTGTTTCCTTTTCAAAGTCATTAGTTGGTCTCTGAAGCTCACTACCACGTTCTGCCAAAAAATTCTTAATTTTGGCAATAAGCATTCAGTCGACTTGCCCTTCAGGCACTTCCTGGAATACCATATTTACTCACTCCCCAGTATTTACTCAGCAGCATTTCACCCTGCTCCACATCAATTTTGTCAATATAATTACAGTTTGAATTCTTACAGTTGAACAGGATAAATACAGGGAAAAACTTTTCAGAAGTCACAGATGGGTTTATTTTTTTCAGATGATCATTTTGTGGATGAGTGAATAGAGTGGAGAGAATGTCAACATGGAAATAGATGGCAATGGCTCTTTCATGGAAAGTTTTCAAATTTCAGGTCTGATTGGAAAACAACGTTTTTTTCCCCCCATATATTCTAATCAGGGATTGCAGTGTCCATCCTGTGAAGGTGTGAGCCAGTAAACTGCACTCATTCTCTGAAGGTCATAAATAACAACTGATGGCTAATGTTTATCAGGAGCTGTTTTTTCTCATCAATGAAGATATTGACCATTGCTATGGTTAGGTTATATTGCTATAAATAGTGACCTCTAGAACAGACAACATTGGTAGCCATTATGGGTTGATGGTGTGGCTTGAGTAAAGGCGGTTATGAATATGGTTTTGGTGTATAGACAGTGAGCTCAAATGTGTTCCATTTGGTCTCTTTATGTGAGACTGGGTCTGGTCTGGAGAGGGATTCATTACTGGGGAGAGGAAATGCTCCTTGGGGAAGGAACTGAAGCTTGGCACATGATCAGGTACATGTATGGATGCCCATTAGAGGAGACGGTGTGTGATGAATGAGTGAAGTGAATGTGGGCTTTATCATGCTCCACACCACTGAGGCTGAGCTCCCCTATTTGTTACTAATCAGGTGCTTAGTGGGAGTCTTCGTTTTTTGCATTTTACAACAACTGAAACAGAAAGAATGAGATATTGACTGAATATGTTTTTTAGTCATGCCTCGGCAGTAATTTATGAGAAAACGGAAGCCATCTGGGGCTTGATTGCTCATCACATCGTGGGTAGAGAGGGAAAGATTTATTTATCCTGACCTGCTACATTGCGTGATGATTAGAAGGCCAAAATTAGACAGGCAATTTGGATACCAAAGGTCACCCCAACTCTATATAATAGGTGTTATGGAATCTCTAATGGTCACAAGGGATCAGGTTGATGGTAGAATTTTCTGCACCACAGTACCTCCATCCTTGCACTTGGGCAGTGGTTTCCTATTTAGACACTGATATTCCTATTCCTATTTCCTATATTAATCCTCTAGAGGGAGGATTGCCTCTTGGTTCACCATCAGCTCTTCAAGCAGCATCCTGCTTTTCCAGAACAACTACTTTCTAAGCACCAATCAAGCCCAGCCCTACCTTACCTTCAAATATTTGGCAGGAGATCTCCACAGGGTGGTACAGCTTCTGACTATTGCATTGCATTTTAAAGGTGATATACAATATTTTAAAAGGATCATTTTTACAGTCCCAAACTGATTTGATTTTCCTCTGAACATGCTCCTTGTTCAAGTAACAAATTACAACATATTAATATCCTAGGGGGAGTATATTGATTACTCGGTGATTGTTATATGATAGGCCTGCCATCAAATGACTTAACATTAGTTAGAAATACATCAGTTAAGACATACTGTAGTATTGTAGAACTTTTACCATTGAAAGTTATTAGAAAATTAATTTGCCCTCAACACAGATACAAAGCTACATTAACTAGAGCAAATATTTGTTATTTACAAATAATAAGGTGATTGCTCTCTCCCAAGAAACTGGAAAAAAATAATTGATTTGTGCAGAAAGGAAAGCCTGCTCAACAAATCTTGCAGAGCTGGTTCATGCTGGGAATTGGCAAGATGTTTTATGGTGCAGCTTTATATCTGTCTGGCGTTTTTAATGTGCAGCGATGCAGGGTGATGTGACAGGGGCTGATAGATGAGTTTGCTGTCCTCAGGCAGTGCCACCATTTCATCGCAGCAAACCTCTCATTTTATGAGGAAGGGTGTCAAAGGGAGTTTCATCACAAACTCTGAATCTACTTGAAGTGAATGGTATTTTAGAAAGAATGTATGAGTAATATTGGGGTTGATGAAGCCTCAGAGAACAAACTTCCTTAATAACAAAGTTTTATACATATACAGCACCCTCCAGATTTATTCCTATTCTGGAATGCTGTTGGAATACAATTTATTATTTGTGAAAAATATGACTTTTCTCTGTGCAGTGTACTACAGTGCTCTGTACTGAGAGCTAGGTCATTTTTTTAAGCTGAAAACCATTATCACATATGTACATTTTCTTTGATATGTCATGTTTTTGTTTCTGTTTATTCAGGGGTAAGAATAAATACGGCAATATACAGATGTAAGCATTCACACAGTTGATGAGATAAGGAGAGAGATTTGATAATCCTACTGTGTTTATATGGAGTTGTCCTTATTGCTAATGGTGATCATGGGTAGAATGGGTTGAGTGTAGTCCTTCAACAGGAAAGGAAAAACTACTCTGCTTCCAGCATGAAGTTAACATGTCTTTTGGACAAAATTAATCACACTTTTTGAGATGAAAACCGTAAAGCAGATTTTAAGGACATGCAATGTGCCTTGATCTTTGAAGCCATGTTGCAACAGACTGCTGAGTTCAGCCAGGATCTTTGAAGAATGGGTATGTTGAACTCTATTTGTTTTCCATGTTTGTTGCATGTTACAAGGCTTCTGAGTCTGTGTGTGTTAATGTGTGTGAGTGTGTGTGATTGAGAATATTTACTGGAGACAACCACCCTGAAAGTTATAGTCACTATAAATACAGTTATTAAAGCTTCTTTTGTAAGCAACTTCCCCTAATGTTCTGCGGGTTCTCGTTCACTGTTCAGACCTCACTGGTTCCACTCCATTAGCATACTGTGGGTCCTGAGGACCATACCAGCCAATATGTGATTCTGTATTACTGAGGCTGAAAGAGGGCTCTATTTGTTGGAAGTGGATAAATATATAGACCTGAGCTCTCTTAAGAGTTCTCTGTCTGGCTGATCTGTTGTGCACACACTCCATGTTACGTTTTATCAGGAGAGAGGGCCATGGCCTCCAAAACACGTTTCCCAACTGCTAATAAAGCAATCAATATGCATCAGGACCTCTGTTCAATTAAATCTTTCCAAACAGAGAAATGCTGATTTAACACATTCTAAATAATGTCCTATAATATTACTCTCAACTTACAAAATTAATGAATGAGCAAAGGGCTGAATTAATAAATCAACGCCCCTCTTAATTTCCATTTCCAGTTTGGTGTCAGTCATAATGTAGCTACTGCAAATCTATAGGTTGGAAGAAATAAATTCCTTATTTCTACATTCATGGTATATTATCTCAATTTCTCATCTGCTTTCTGAAACTGAAGGCAGTAGTGCTTTAATTTAAGGGTTGGAGGAGCAAATATTTTTTCCAATATTCCTCGCTAGAACCGGGCACCCTTTCCTGGATTGCTTTGTATATAATTTCCAAGGGAAACAGATAGAGCAAATCATTTATCCGTAGGCTGCAAAGCAGTGCCAAGCATCCTCTTGAATTATAATGTTAACTCTCTTTTGGTCTCTCATAAAACACCTAGAAATCAATAGCAAGTGAATTTCTCAAAACCCAGACCTATAGCTCTTTAATCTCCTGAGACACAAAGCCTGGATTTCATGGTTATATAAATCACCAGAGGTCCTTGAAAAGTTTCTTGACAGATTTGGCTTGATAAGTGTTCTCACATTTGACCAAAATCAAACACACACAAGTTTCATTGTCAATGTTATATAACTTCAATAAAAGCATAACCCCAAGATGCTGTTTTTGCTGTCAGCTTGATTTTTTAAAAAAACTTTCCTTTAAAGAATAGGCATGAATCCAGCTTGATAAATGCATAACCTTACTGCACTGAACTAGAGGTGCAGAGGTGGATGTTTCATTTCTACTGCATTTGAATTGTTCCAAAGCTGTCTTACCCAATTAAAGAGTTTGAGCTGTAAACCCTAACTAGAGCAAAATACTGCTGGGATGACTTGAATACGTTGCATGCGATTTATGTATGCTACCATAAGAAGCTGTGTTTTGCTCTTGTGTTTATATAATTAAGACTGGGATACTTGGCATGCAAGGATTGATTCAGTGAATTCTAAGGAAAATGCCATGTGTTCACAGCCTATCGATATACTACAGGTAATTAAGTGTGGGGAAAGCCTAACTGACACAAACAGTGCTAAATATTGGCTTGCATAATTGAGGGAGCAGAAGGAAATTTCTATAATTGCCTTGTTAGTACAGATATATTGATTATTAATTTCCCTACAGAAGGCCTGTAATGGGGAAAGGTCAAAGGTGGAAAAAAATACTTTCCACTAGTGTAATAATTTCTAGGTGGGTGCACACATTACATGTTGCTTTTCAGGCCATCTTTGAAAGGTCAGAGTACTAACTACATGTGAATCAAATGTTGCTTTTCAATGCTGTGAACGTTACCCCTCTGTATGCATTTCATTTTATTGCACATTACCTCAAAAGTTTGATATCATTTACAAAACAAACTGTATATTCACTAATAGACCATCATTTACAGAATAAACATTTAAATCTCATAACCATGCAAGAATATACCTGTAGAAAAATACTTCCAGGACCATTTTTATTTTGCTGGGAATATTGTTCATTTGTATTTTACATAGGACTTGACGGTTAAAATTATATGACAGATGAGATACAGATACGTTGGTCAGTATAAATCTAAGACATGTTATTCCAACCGAGGCCACATGCGATAATCAAGCTTCACTGACAAAACTGCACACTCGTGAAAAGATACCACAGATAAATAGTTTCTTCGATGACTGCATTGCAGACATCTTCAGATTTTGATGGAGGTGGTGAATGAAAAAGTTAACTTTTCAAGCGACGTTATTTAGACATTCTGTTCTAATGATCACAACAGACTTAACCCAGAAAATGGACACATAAGTCACTGTGGATATGGGCTTACGCCCTTTAGAATCAAGAGTCAAAACTTGTGTGCTGATGGCATTTTCTTTACACAATAGGATTGTGGCTTCTGCGATGCTCAATGAAATAACAAACAATAATAGCACAATCAGATATACAAAGAGTTTCTGACTATCTCGAGGGATCACGCAATGCCCTGTTGTCCGTACGTTACCCATATAACAGAACTACTACCACAATGTTAAAATAAAATAATAATATAACAACTTGTCTCCATGATAACAACGTTAGCCACGTACTGTACGGCCATGCACAATTACTGGCGCTACAGTACAACATGCTTTGAATTGTGTGGGGCTGTATCTGTTTACGTTTTTGTTGTAAGCATCTCTACCAGCGGGTAAGCAGTTTGTCAAAGAAACTACCTTAACTCAAGTGGCCCGCAAGAAAGGGCAATAAATACATTAATTAATAAACAATAATTAAATCATCTTTATTATAGTAATTGAGATATTGAGATTTAGGTCTTTACATTAGGGTAATTTATTAACCCCTCGGTGCGTTTATTCCTGTTCTGTCAAATCTTCGTCGAAAGCGAACCTTTTGCCTGGATGTTGTCTCTTCTCTTCAGCTCGACTCTTCGTCGCGTTGTCCAGCAGCTCGAGCAACAAGCTAGCTTTGCTGCAGCTCACGGGATCCTTGATGTCACAGGGGCCGCTGATGGTGTAATCGGGGCTTGTGTTATCCAAAAACCGTTTTCCTGGGTGCTGACGCTTCTCCAAGTCCGGCAGCTCACCTGAGTCCGTTTCCTCCCCCAGCTCGCGCCTGCCCGGATGCTGACGTTTGTCGTACATCAGGTAACGTTTACCTGGGTGCTGCCTTTTGGAAAGCTCTATCAGGTACGCCGTCTGAGAGCCAGAGGTGTCTGGTAACTGGTCCAGTGCGGTACGCTTACCCGGGTGCTGCCTCCTTTGCAGCTCCACGAAACTGTCCATCTCATCCTCGCGTTTTCCAGGATGCTGCCTTTTCTGGAGATCGGAGTAATCCTCGTCCTCACCCTCCTCTCGTTTTCCTGGATGTTGTCGCTTTTCTATATCTTCTTGATATCTCTTTCCCGGATGCTGCCTTTTAGAGACCCACTCCTGTTGAGAGGAGAATAGTTCTAAAAAGAATGAAAATTAATGTGAATACGCTGAACACGAGGGAGAAACCAGAAGACGTTTGTCAGAACTAATCATTTTAAAAGTCTTGTTTTCAGTATATTTGACATGTGATACCACTTTATAAATCATTCGTAATTTTAAACTCATTGTTTCCTAGACTAGAGGCTGACAGGATGCATTTTTGCAACATTTGATTCGGCTTCCCATGTTGTTCAAATGGACATATAAATAAAAACTAATGGGATCAGAATTTATCAATCAAATTAAAATAACATCTCTGAGTAACTGGGAATATCTACGGATAAATTGAGCCAAACATTTTATTTACCGTTATGCAATGTAATGTATTTCGCTTTTAATACGTTTCTGTTAGAAATTTCCTCGCAACTTTCACAACTTTCTCCATGATGTATTCAAATTGGCCTATTGCATGCGCACTGAAGTGCTATTTGTATGTTGTTTGAGCTAGGTAATTTGGTACTATATTCCCTGATATGAATTGAGAGCATTGTTACAGAGAGAAGGAAATCATTGTTAATGTTCCAACAGTCCTCAGAAAAGTGCAACACGTAGGCTAGTCCATTTTTAATATTTAGATGGCTCTCTACCGTCTTAAATTAAAAACTCATTTAATGTATGTTTAGACTAATTTCAAAGTAACTTTCCAGGTCCACACTTGTATCTAAGCCAAAAATAAATAAATAAATAAATAAAAACAAAACAATAAGTTAAAGTCGTGGACGAGAACATACCATTCCCACTGTCATCATCCCCTATCTTCTTCAGTATAGATCTGAGTAATAGACTGTCCACTCTCTGTAGCATTTCATCCAAAGCCACTCTGTTCTCCATGTTCTCCTCATCAGGGATGCTCTGTCCTAGATTCATGGTGAGGTTGCAAACCGTCAAAGACACGAGGAGGATCAGGTAAGCGGGCTTCATGGCGAGGTGGGTATATAGCTGAAGAAAGATGAGATAGAATCACACTGTATTATAACAAACAAGGTATGGATAAGTAGAAGCAATCATGATAGACCCACTTGTACGTGCATATTATTTTAAACGACTTTTTAAAATTAAAATATATCTTAGTACAGTGCATTGATGATTTTATCATTATAACGTTTTAAAATGTTCCAAAGCTGCTCTGTGGTTTTATCAGATACAATAAATATCAAGATGAAAAATAAGGCGTAGCAAGAAATTGGCATGGAAATAAAATACAGATCAAACTTACCTTTAAAATGCTCAACTCGGTAAAGTGCAGCTGTATTTGCGCACCTTTCTAAAAATGACTTATATTTCAGTAATATTTTGCGATGGCTGCAAAGAAAGTTTGCTGTTTGGTGCTGAGTGCAGAATCACGGGCGCTGCCCTGTCCAGATCGGTTTTGAAGTTAGATGCCGATATGTAGCTTCTCTTCATTTATAGTTGCGGCACACCACCGTCATGCCAACGATCCCGTAGTAATTTGGGTGGCATCTTCGTTTCATTGATGTCACGCTTTCGCAGGCTGAATGCGTGTCGTTTCCCCCATATACTATAGATGTCGCTGTTCGGCCTCTATTTCTACGAGAAACGTTAGAAAACGTCAGAAATTTGTTTGACGGCGCAACTTAATTCAGAATTGAAACCACACAGCTGAGGATACGGAGAAAGGGAAATATACTTTCCCCTTTACTTTGTAAAATAGTTTCTGTAAGTGAGATTTTTTTTTGGTTTAAATATTGAGATCTTGATAAATAAATAACCCGTATAACGTCATATTAGTACCGCAGGGATCTTAGTAAGTGGATTTGTTACTGGCTTGACTTTATTGCGAACGGAACGTTTTGTTTATGACGAATATAAGTTATATTTTTACCTGGCAGTCAAAGACATTCAAATGTAATATATTCGCTTTGGGGAACAAATCAAGATGCTCAACGGAGTTCAGGGAGATGCAGCTGATCCACTGAGCCACTGTTTTAATAACAGCTCGTGATATAATCCGTAGGCTACTGTAAACGTCCATCTGAGTAGGAGTAAATAAACATAAACTAAGTACTCCTTTTAGTTTATGTTACTCCTAAGTACTACTAACAGGGGTCTTAGTGAATAGGTGTCAATGTATGGCTAAGACAAATCAGCTTTAGAGTGTTTTGAATTCATAAAAACCTTGTTTTAAGTTTGAGGGAAAAACTGGATTCATTACATCCCAGAACCTTTTGGTTACTGCAAGAAGATTCCTTACAGTCAATCCAATCGTTTCAAAACCACTATGAAGATGGCCCTGTAATAGAGTAATTCATTGTCTAAGTGTGCTATCATGTTTAATACAGCAAGTCACCACTACCCAGTCTCCATGCATGTTAAAACATCTCACCTCAGAACCCACGGGTTCAGTCTATAGTATGACCTGGAGAGAATTAAACCAGGAGATATGTTTTATTTCTGTATGTGTGCTGTGTAACATTTTATGGCATTTGTGTGTGTGTGTGTGTGTGTGTGTGTGTGTGTGTGTGTGTGTGTGTGTGTGTGTGTGTGAGAGAGAGAGTGTGTGTGTCCACATGTGTATGCTTGTCTGTTTTTGTGTGTACGTGCCTGTACATTTGTGAGTGTGTGTGCACCTCTCCCATGAAGATTGGCAGAGAGCTCGTTGCTGTTCCTAAACGAGTGGAATCTGTTCGTGAGAGTGATTCCTGCTGGAGATGTGCCTTTCAATAAAATAAATAAATAAATAAAATAGTATTGAAATATTGCCACTGCCTGTTAGGATTCAATTCACACCAGTGAACAAGGTATTTGAAGGCTTGTTCAGTTTCCATTCAATAACCAATTTAATGGCATACGCCAGTGGATACTGACAGATGCTGTAAAATTGGTGTGCTGTAAAACTGGTGAAATGAAATACCAGCATTAGTTTTCTAGAACATTCACATCAAAGCAATGGCAGGTAATTGATGAGAAGTTGTTTCCATTTTGTATGGAATGGTGCAATGTTGACAGAACTTGGAAAGTGTTAAAGAAAGTGTTAAAAATCCTGTCTTTGTTATTGCTGTGTGTATATGGAGATACACTGTACCCCAATATCTCCAGGCATAAATCTACCAACCAGTCAGATTGAAAACAGATCCAATGATCACTTGATCTCATTCATGGAGTAAAATTACAGGAAAAATGAGTAGGGTCATGCCTGCCAGAGAGTTAATTGATTAGATTTCTCGGTGGGACGTGAATGACATCTATAAAGGAACTGACATAAATTTATGTCTTGACATTCACGTTTGTACAGAGGTTTTGATAAGGTCAAACCATAAATGAAATAAATGATTTATTTCTGTATCATTGACATCTAATTAAGTATACCTAAATACATCCAGTATACCAAAATGTAATTATACCAAAGTTGAAAAATCATGCACTTAGGGATTCTTGCTAAACTACATAAATGCATTTTGACACATTTTACACGTGTAATATTTAGAACATTTCTTCTTCTGCAGCATCATTGTATCCTCTTTAAAACTGAAAAGTATGAAGTGGTGTATTTGTTTTTTTGGTACATTCTGTATACTCTATTCCGCTTTGTCAGCTAAAATAGTGATATTCTGGTTGCATAAAAAGTGGATATACAATGGTCAATTTCTCCATTTCGCTGATGATAGCTCCACTCCAGGTACATTCTGCTCCCAAATACTAATCCAGGATTAGTTTACCTTACATTATTTTCCAGCAATCCAGTGTTTCCCCTCAGTGGTCTATCCTCAGATGCAAATTAAAAATATGCCAGTGGCCTGCTGTCTGAATTCATGTGTCAGCACTAGTGACCAGATGACCAGCATGATTTTGCAGGGTGATACTGAGAAAGAAACACTTGTTTCAAACTTGTATGACTCCAAATTGGCATGAAGAATAGACTGCGCATGATGAAATTATAACACTTGCACTAGCGTGTAACAATGGTATGTGATATGATTTGAATGATATGATTGCTATGATGTTACAGAAACACTGCAAGAATAGATCTGTACTGGAAGCATTGGTCTCACCATGTGTTATTATAATGCACACATTAAGGCAGTCTGAGCTTCACGATGCAATGACTCCGGGACATCACTGAGTGTTATTGTATAAATATTCATGCACGTAAATCACCCAGTGGGGAGACAGATGCTGGTGTGAGTGAGAACAGAGATGCGCCTGGATATCAAGGTATTGAAGTTCTCTCTGTTCCCAGCCTCCCCAATGCATATTGTCTCATCCCTCATTTATGCTCATGCACCCCCATCCCCCCACAAATTATTTACACTTTATCATTTACACACTTTTATCCAGAGCGACTTACAAAGCATGTATACAAACTGAATCTTGTTAGGTTTCATGAAATATTGTTCACACAGGACACAACTGACCACATCTGAGGATGATTTAGCACCTTACACACATGCTCCCGCACCTCCACATGCATATACTGTATGGCTGTAGGAGCAGCAGTGTAGCATAGTGGTAAGCAGCAGGACTCATAACTGAAAGGTTGCCGGTTCGATTCCCCGCTGGGGTGCTGCTGCTGTACCCTCAGATGGGCTATTTAACCCAGAATTGCCTCAGTAAAACATCCAGCTGTATAAATGGATAGTGTTGTAAAAACTGTAACCAATGCAAGAGCCTCTTCTAAAAGACAATAATGTAATGTAATATACACCCCAGCATGCAGACACATACACAGTTTCCGGCTTTTCTCATGAGCCCCATTTCCTTTTGCATTTCTTGTCATCTCATCTTGTCTCCCATACTGCACACTACCCACTCTGTGAGGCACTATGCTGAATTTCATGTAGTGGAAAAGATTGTGATCACAGCTGTTGTGTTTATGTTGCATGCAAATTTTCTCAGCTTTTGTGCTTAATCCTTCATTTATGACTCCCATTTGTAAAGACAGGTAATCCTGATAAAAATCAGTGATTAATTATGTTAATTATCAAAGTAAATGTCAGCAGCCCCTCTTAGAATGCTGGGTTCCCCTGTGAAGAAGAATATGGTTGTTGTCGCGTTGAACAAGAGTAGCGCCAGGAATGCAATTAAAACCTGTGGAGCTTTGACCTGCGAGAGACAGGCTATCAGCAGCCTGCTGTTACAGAGGGTCAGGATTTCAGAAACCATAATTAAGGAACATCAAGAGCTACTACACTCAGGGACCAATTAAACACACTTCCTTAGCCAGGAAAAAGTTGCAGTTTGTTGATTTTCATTGAGCAAATATCAAATTGCAATACTAACAAGGATATGAAACTGCTTTGTTATCCAGTAAATACTTCTTATCTGTTGGAAGTAAAAAAAATCAAAGATTCTAAAGATAATGAATTCATGAGTACATGGAATTATGGGAGTGTGTGATACAGGCTGTATAGGCATATGCTGGTATCTACCCCACTCCTTCTTTTCTCTTTCACCTACTAATAAAAATAGCTACGAGCACCACTTATTCAACTGCTGTGCAGAGCAGAGGCCGTCTTTGCAACAAGCAGTATAGCTCCTCTCAGCTGGGGTTAGCTCTCATGCCATCTTTTGATGTACTAGTTGAATCATAATCCTACAACTTTTCTCTCAACTTCCCAAGCTCCCTGCCTGTCTTCTGCATCACACATAAGGCCCGCTTCTGTATTACAGTTGATGGTGATTTCTCCAGCCCCACCTCTTAACTGGTGACAGACTCTGCCTCCCTGTTGCATCTTATGTTCACCTCACAATCCCTGTTTTTGCTCCTTGTTGTTCTTCACATCTGCTGCTTTTTGTCTTCAGCCTCTTAAAATTTATCCAGCAGACTAGGGGACCTTGTTTGAGGTCCAGGTGAGTCACAACCATCCCTGACTACTGTGACATCAGCACTACAGAAGTGGGCTGGGCTAATGGTTGTTAGCAGCAGAGATGGGAACAAAATCTTACTCAGTGAGTCATCCAGGCTTTGACATGGCTTCCATGTTCCTGGATTTCTTTATTCCCTCATATCCCTCTCTTTCATCAATCCCCCTATGGGAACAATAAACACGCACTCACACAGTTTCAGCACCCAGCACCTTCATCATTCTCACAAACACTTGTCCTGTTACACAATACTTACTCATGATCAGCTATAGCTTTTCTCCTCCTCACAAACTGTAATGCAATTTTTGGTGTCTATTTAGTCTATTTATTTCAGGTTTATTATGGCCCCTAATGGTTGAAATTCATTTATTTATCATGGGGGTATTTGCTATGTAATTGCCACACAGTGCTCCAGAAGATTATTCTTCTGCTCATTGGGAAGGCATTTGAAAGGCATTTGAAAGTTTATCTCTTTATAAAAATACAATAAAATAAATAGCTGTTGGTGCTGAGGAGATGCATGAGTGCAGCTGCTCCTAGAATACAAAGTGATAGAACAGACACTCTCTCAAAGAACTTGACTTGTGTCTTGGATCTTTTTCGAGGAAGCACTCTGCCAGTGTAAGTGATCGGAGTCTGTGGGTGCAGACACCAGGTTATAATTAAATGCATACTGTTGTTTTTCCCCACAAACAACAAAGCAGAGGCTTAAGAACAGACCCGCCAAATCAAGGAAATCATAACAATTAGTCAGCAGGTTTGTGCTAATTTAAAGAACTATTAAGTGGTAGCCTTATCAAACAGACAGTAATGATGCTCCACATATTGTTTTAGGCATGTCAAAGTAAAAGTAATGGAACAATTCATTACAGTGTTGAAAACTAAAGTATAGATTCTTATTTAGTACAGCAAGATATTTAAATGAAATTTAGCTCTGTTTGTTCATTGAATTGTTAGTTCCATTTTGGACTGAATAAGTTCATAAGAATAAGTGGGTGACTGATTTCCATTTACTGGACATGAAAGAGCATTTCTAGATAGAGACAACAGTATATGTACTGTCAGTAATGATTAGAGGTGCAATTATTGCTGACTTTTTTTTACAGTGTCAATCACTATGATTCACTCCCTTAGTATGTCTTTCTAAGTAATTGGCACTGTGGAGAAAGCAGACAGAATTATGGAATTCAGACATGAAAGCTGAAAAAGAATGCTAACACAAAATCAACTGAAAAAGAGACCACACTATATGTTTCCAATACAATTAAATAACATGCGCTGTATTGTGGCTGTGCTGCTTTGTGCGTTCACTACCGTTTCCCACCTTTTTGCGTGAGAATTGCCTTTACAACCAAATGCTTAGTGTCACTGGTTGCAGAGAGGACTCTATTACTTAAGCTTTCCCCTGGGTCTGGGCGGTGTACTGGTCTTTCCTGGGTTGAAATGATCCAGAGAACACCAGGGTCCTGTGTGGTACAGGTGAGGAATGAACTGTAGTTAGACAAACAGCCAGCCTTATGGAGGGTCTTGCAGTGGCCACTGCCACCATAATCCTTAAACCACTCAGCCACGTTTCTCTCACTGCCCCTCTGGCCATGTCACTGCCACTACCACTGTGCGTGTGTGTGTGTGTGTGTGTGTGTGTGTGTGTGTCTGTGTCTGTGTCTGTGTGTGTCTGTGTCTGTGTATGAGTATTTGGCTGTGCCCACCAGGTGCTAGTAGAAATTCTCAGATACCTGACTGCTGCTCAGGAGGTGTGGGGGAGTCACTGGGAGCTTCGGGTGTCTGTGGAGTAGTCAAGTCCTCTGAGGTGAATTTGTGTTGCATCTATAGAGTGAACACTCTTCTCTCTCAGTCCAGATGCCAAGGTAAAAGAGTGCATATTCATTAAAGCTAGACCAGTGAGGATGCCCATACTGGTCTCAGTCAGCAGTCTGAGGGAATAATTCAGGTGAAATGCAGAAAAGGATATCGTTACATTTCATGCTATCCATGCCACAACAAGCTACACAACTCACAATTCTATACAAGATACAAGTCTGATGCATGATGTCTTCAAAGCTTCAAGTGTCCTGCTGTAATGATGGAGGTGAATAAACCATCTTTTGAATGAACAGGAGTTGATGAGACAGAACGGATGCTGTGCTGAGTGAATCAGTACACTATTTTGTTTTGCACAGAGGAATTTTCGTTCAGGCAGTGTGCAAAGTTGTTTGGACTTGCATCAGCTTTGTATTCTATTTGGTTGTAGTGAAGCTTCTTATGAAGGGATATCAGCCTCACCTGCAGGCAAGAAGTAACATTCTCTATCTAGTCAATGATATATACATGGTTGGAGTTTTAATTTAAAGTGCAGCTTTAACTGATTGAATTTTCATTCAGCTCTCCTGGGGACAGACAGTCTTGAAAAACTGCACTAAAATCCTCTCACATTTAAAGTACAAAAATCCACATGCACAATGAAATGAATGGGAAATGAGAGGAAACACTGCTTTGTGAAAAGTAAAAAAAAGGGTGTGATCTTTTTGCTGCGAGGCAGATGAAATGTTTTGTGACAACGCTGGAGAAAAGTGATTGAATTAAAGTTCAGAATGACACTTCCTGCTCCCTCATTTGACAGGGTGCTGATGAGGTCAGTGGTCACGTCTGCAGCTGCCTGGCATGAGTGACATTCGGAGGGCGGGGTCAGGTCCCAGTCAGTGAGTTTGACGGGTGAGCACATCCTGCCAGGGGCTCAGAAGTGTGTAGAAAACTCTGATGCTGCATATATGTTGCTTTACAAGTGACAAACCGTGGTGTGCTCAGACCTGAGGTCCAGACATGATTGGCTTGGCTTGCCAAACCTTCTAAATGTTATAATAGATCCTCATATGCCAATTTGACAATTTTTAGGAGAGATTACAAATTTATCCTTTTGGAGGAAAGACTAATTGGACAAGAAGTGCTCAGTCAGTTGGGATAAAACTGTGCCTTAGATCAGTGTGTAGTGCCCACAACATCCTGAGAGGACATATTTAGTAAGTAGTAAGGCCTGGGATTTGATTGGAATAATTTGGATTTTAATTACCTGAAAAAAATGATTACAGTTGGATTACAGTTGAGAATCTGCTTGGAGAGTCTAGGAGGATGGCCTTTAGCTGGAAACATCTGTTTACTCTTCAACATGAAGATGTGCTTCCACAAAGGTGTTAACCTGAATTACCTAAGTAAATATCTGGTATAAATAGGCAAGGAGTAGTAAAAATTAACCTATCAATAAGGGAGTTGACTCAGCAGCTAAATCATTTAATGTAATCGTTTGCAACTTTATTTTTTCTTAAGGGTGTTTAGGAAGTAATGAGATCTGGAGCCCAGGCCCTGAAAAGTTACTTTATGTTCACCTCCTGCTTTCAATCCCTAGTGTGCAGAAAGCCTTAAATGGTTTTAAAAACCCAAACATGTTTATCACCACCTGCGTCTAGTTTTCTCTGACGTCAGAGCCTGGAATTACCTGCACGTACTCTTGCTGTGTGCTCAGGCCCAGGACTGTGAGCCGGAACCAGGAGCAATCAATCTGCAGGCCTCTGTACATCTTAGGGAGGATGTTGTCTGTGATGGAGGAAATCAATAAAGCTGAAGTGTGTGTGCGATGTGCTGCTTTTGTTCCTGCGATGTAGCCCTGAATCTGGGGCACGGTGGGCGGTGAATGTGGTCTGCAAAGTGGCAAAGTGGCGCTTTACATATTTAGTCACAGCTTTCTGTAACAGCTTTTTACTGATGGTGTACAAACTAAGGGAAAAAAAAACGCTGCAAGCTCTTGGTTTATTTTTGTCTGTATTATGTGTCTCTGTATCTTAGGTTTACAGTTATACAATTGATTGAAACAGAAGACTTTGTCAAATTCACTGACTTGTCCACCGGCCGGGGTTATGCCTGATACCAGGTCTGTGAGAAGACTTCAACGTCACTGAGGCAAGTGAGACATCTGTAGCGTGCCACAAGTGGGTGTGCTGTTTTGCATAGAGTACAACAAAAGTGTTTGAAGGATTGAAATGTTGGCACCTGGCATCTGTTGCCGTTCTTCACCATAGGAACAATTTGCAACACAACCCTTGGAGAAATGATAAAGATAATTTTGACAGCCCCTAGAAGGAAGAAAGTACAAATATTTTCTTTACTAAGTGCTAGGGGTTGGTTGACTTTTTCAGGTTGTGAATTCATAGCTATTTTCCTTTGAAAATCTTGGAGGGATCTGTGTTCTATTTAAGGCACAGTTATCACTCTCCCAAAGCCCTTTAGAGGGTCTGCTCGACCTTAGAAGTGTGAATGGGAAAAAGGCATCATATAAGACATAACCTTGCAGGTGCCTGGAGCTCACAGGATCAATGAAGAAAAAATGTTGAGCATTCCCCGAGGTTTCCATCCTCCTCGCTCTCCTTTATCTGTGATTCTAGGCCCTATGGCAATATACACCTTTGGTGGGAAAGCTAAAGAGCCTCCCATCCAGTTCACTGCTGATGTGAACAACACCCATCACTATGACCCGTATAGATGGTTTGTTTATATCAGGTGTCTCTCTGACAGTTGCTTGATTTACTCCTACACCTCGTCTACCAAATATAGCACTAATTCTCAGATCACCAGTTTTACTTCATTATTACTCTAAGCAACCACAGCACTCCGAGCAGCTACAATTTCAATTCTCATTACAGTGTAATTTGCAGTGCAGTATTAATTGTGAGGTGTTTATTTTGAACATCAATAAAAATATAAATGTTTCTACCTCTATTTGTGCAGAGTACAGTATTGTTAATGCCATGACAACAGATGACTGATTCTTGTCATTATGTTACCTTTTATCTGATTTTTGTGTCAGCTAAATTCTTGTTTTTTATCATGTGATCTGTGGCTGCCTTATGAATGAAAATAAGAACCTGTTGTCAGGTAGCACACCTAGTTAAGTCAAGGTTAAATGAAGGTTAAGTAAAAGGTTAGACAGATGAAGATCTTAGCATGTGTGTTGGTATAGCAGGTCTTATCTGCACTTTTATCTCATTTTGACACTGCAGGTCTGTGGATTTTAAACAGGTCTAAATTCTCTCTGAATGTTTTTTTTTCTCTTTAACTGCTGTTGAGCTCCTCTGGCTGAGCTCCACTGCTTTCTTTTGATTAGGCCTTGGAGTTTTTTGGAACTAATGCAGAACAATCGAGTAAAACTGGAGCCTTGCCTCATTTTTTATAATTCATTTTGTGTAGATAGAGGAGATTTGCACCCTGGTCTATCTAAAACACTCTTCTAGTCTGCTGATGTGACAGTGCTGGAATCATTCATAAGCTATACCCATTATTTTCCAATTACCTGGGAGACAACTATTTTTCTTCAAATGGAATTTGCTAGATTGATGCTCCCCCGCATCTCACTACAGTGCTGTGAAACAAATTCACATGGAGTACGGTGACTCAACGCAGAATCTCCCGGGATCGTTCTCATAATTTATTGACTGCCTACAGCAAATGATCAGAAATTTATTTGATCTTTCATAGGCAATGTCTAAGATTTACCTGATCATAAAACTTTGGAAATACAAGCCAAATGACTTTATTGAGTTGAAGTTTGAATACTTGAGAAGTCAAATAACATTCTGTGTGTGTTTGCTGGAATACCCCATACCTGTAGCCTGCCCAGAGGATAGGTGCATTTAACTCAGTGTGAGCAAGAGACCATACCTGCACTTTAAAGGTAAATGTTTTGAATGCTCAGACTATATGTGGGGAAAGGTTTGGGATTATCCAGGTCGGGTGGCCGAGAGTGTTGAAATGTTCGAGCAAGACGGGTGGGGATGTCAGAAAGTCAACACTAGACAGACGAGAGGTAAAGCTAATATGTCAGTCACAGCAAGTTAGTGGTCAAAGCAAGCCATGAAGTAATGTAACAATAGAAGTGGCCTGCAGCATTAACATCAATGTTTACAGTAAGCTTGTAATGATTGTCAGCTCTGTAATCTACCCCCTGCGCTCATGGCCTGTCATCCAATAGAGCTCAGAGACACCTGTGCTAAACAGAGCCATGTCAGGCTGTCAGACAAGGCCAGGGGGCCAGCCATGATTAAACTCAAACCGTATCACAGCAGGAAGAGTCTTCAGCCCGGGAGCAAGTGCTTACAGGAGCATCTAGTCTGTCATCCAGCCGGCCATGGTGACATGACCACGGAGTGTGTGAATAAACCTGCCGGCAGGGTGTCACGACTATGAGAGCCTGCTGTGTTCTCCTCTGATTGGTTTTCCTGAAGCGCCTGCAGGAGTTACAGAGACTTCACTACGGAGGAACATTGAAAGCCCTTTTCCTGCACTGTTGAACCTAGAGAGTTCCAGTGAAAGGTCATTGTGAGTATTCATTAACGCTGAGAACATCCGCTGAATGATTCAGATTCCAGTCTTTAGGTATCTGTGGAATAGTTGCAACAATGAATCAAACCATGTTTCACATTGCGTTGTCATCAGTAATTATGCCTATAGCCAAAGAGAGCAGACATCTTTTGTAGCTGTAAGAAAGAATGCTTGACCCCCACATTACACTGAATCTATACAAAAATGGAAGTAGGATTCAAATTAACCCAGCAAGCCTTTCACGTGATCAGGACCTTGTCACTGACTGGGATACACAATGAGATTTCAGGAATCCACCTTCGGCTATAGTAGACACCATGCAGTCTCCCAATCTAGCCATTTGCTAGTTAACTAGCTCTGTCAGCAAACTAGCTTTAATTGCTGGCTCCACCTTCATCTGTTCCATAGTACAATCACTGTTGCTATCCACTCACTAACCAATTAACTGAGAAGGCTGTCTAACTGGAGGTTCCATTGTTGGGAACCTGCTAGCTAACTCAAAATTCACTAGTTGAGATTTCCCTAGCCAGCAACTGCTAGCTGGCTCAGCTCTGTTGGATTTCTCAACAGAGTAGTCATTTTCTCCTTCAGTCTTCATCAAGCTTATGAATGCAGCATTGAACACACTATGTGAACAGGGGCTAAGAGTCCTCTGTTACCTGCAGGTCTGGCTGGTATGTGAATCTTCCAAGTTGGTGTGTCGACAGCATGTGACTTACATTACATTGCACCAGTGGCAGCTTGGGCACCATCTCAAACACACCAAAAGAGTACACTCGTCAGACATTTGTCCTGGACTTTTGAACCATGACCGTTTATCTGATTTTGGAATGATGCCAGGCTTCAAAAGGCTAACTTTTGCACTTTTGTTCCAACTCTGAACTGATAAATGTGCCTCCTCAGCCTGATGGCTGCAGTAGAGCAGGTGGTCTCTCTGAGAATCTTGTTCATGTGATCAGTCTAGCACTGTCACCTGTCTCTAGGTCTACTGGGAGGCCAGACAGTTGGGGAGTCTGTGTCCCAGAGGCTATAAAGAGTCCCAAATTGGTCTCAATATGAGGATAACATCTCAGCAGGGGCCCCTCTGGGCTCAGTGTTGCAACAGCTTGCAGCAACCAACTCCCCTCTTTCTGGCTGGGGTACAGTTCATGGAGACAAGGGGTTCAGTGCCTGCTGGCAGACTCCCTGGACTTCAGAACACATTAATGTGTTGGGGTTGAGGATGATGGTCACATTCTGTGGGGGTGATGAGTCACTGTCTGCATGGTCACCATGTGCTAATGAGAACAGACAGCACATTGGCTACAGCTTGTGTGAATAGAGGGGGAACTGCAATCCCTTCTCCTGTAGAAGGTGGCCCACAACCTACATGTGTGGATGTACACAGACCTGTTATCATTGTATGCAGGTGAGCCAGGTGGGCTGGGGATATGTGGCTTCATACTTTCCAGTTGTGATGTGGAATCGGGCTGAAAAGCCATTGTCCTGTGTTGCCCTAGTGATTTTCCTGTTCTCTTAAGAAATATTTGATGGGGGGTGGTCACCAACAACTCTCAATGGGCTCATGGCAGCAATCAACACTGCTTGTAAAGCTGTCTGCTGGGGATAGCTGTTTAATCGGGTAGTTTCTCAAGGGGAGTCTGGCTCAGGCCTCAGAGGGCCAAATACCTCCCTGCATTGACCTGAAACAGGTACAAAGAGCTCTATTGCCTGTCCTTGCTGAGCCCCTAGATTCTATTGAGCTGAAGTGGGCTTCTCTGAAAACTGTTTTTGTCTTGGCCATAACGTCATGTAATGTCACCAGATTGCAGGCACATTCCGTTTGTGAAGAGTGTTTCAGAGGGTCGCCTGATACCATGGGGGTGCAATTACATCCAAACCCAGCCCTTTTCACTAAAGAGCTGCCCCCACTCCACCTTAATCAGTTTATCAAGCTGTATGACTTCTGCCCTCTACGACTGGCTCAGGGAAGGGACAAGAGATTGTCTCTCCCATGTGCTGTTTGGTCTTTGAGAATCTACTTGGACAAAGCAGAGCATCAAAGTGTGACAAATCAGCTTTTAGTCTTCTATATGACTGACCTGAATAACCAGGTGTTGCTCCAAAGACTGACTACACACTTACAAAACTACAGCCTGTGCATAAATTAAGTTATGTATTCACCCATTTTTATTTCAGCACTCCTGACCTTTCTAAACAAAATGAGGAGAAGCTCATTGGTGGTTGTGCCAACTTCCTGCCGGAGGGCTGACAGGACATAGCAGTGAGTCAGGAGTGTGGGCCCACAGCAGCGGAACACACAACCTTGCCTTCCTCCCTCCCATTGTAGCCCATTGCTGAGGAACATCACAGCTGACAGCAGCGTGCACCCTGGCTGCGACCTATTACCATGTTTCTCAGCAACTTCTAAACCTCTCTCAAAGATGCTTAGTCATTGCTGATTTCTAAGCCTTGCCCCCGCAGTTTATTTTTGCAGACGTTTTCACAGCTTGTAACTGATTTCTTAAAATTCATTTGGTTTGAAGCTAATTCAATGCTTTTTTAACACCACTTCTTTACATGATGCATCATGATCTTTTTTTGTCAGTAAGCATTTGTAAGTATGTGAGTTCAAGGTCTTGAACTGAGGAGCAATTAAAGTCACCACAGGAATCATTTTGACTTGATTGTGTCAAATAGAGCTGTCACCTCCATGAGTGACACAAATATATTATTTCTATCATCTTGCTGATGCCCTGAACAAATCTGGGGATTGCTACATCATCAATCAGTATCAATCTGTAATTTTATTGTATTTTATTTGCTGGCCATCATTTTACACACATACATAAAACGTTCCAAACCACATCATCACATCAGTACATCAAGGGGAGAAAAACGGAGGAAGAGAAAAACAGGACAGGTGGTGCAGAAGTGCAGAATTGAGAAAAAGGAGACATTCCTGGAGCAAATAGTTTTCTAATCAATACCCATACAGTGTGTCTTGATTTAAGGAATTATCTGGGACCCTCTGCTTAATAATAAAATCTGATCCCACAATGTGTTGGTCGGCCCTAGCCCTTGTCCTGAGTTGTTCTATGGAGAAACCTCTTTTGCTGCAGTTAACTGGCAAACAGGTCAGTGTTCTGTGGCAGTCAATGTGTTTGCTCAATGAAACAGTGTGTCAGAGGGAGAAGTTAACTGATCTTTGATTGGGACTGTGTGAACTGAAGTGTGAGCGGTTTGTTATGGAGCAGCCTGCTGCTGCCCCTTTAATCAATAACAGATGCTAGGCTATCACGGGGCTCGAACAATATGCACAGCCATGAGGTCTGGTTCACACCAGGAACCCTGAGCTGCCTGTACAAAGGGAACCTGAGCAAGAAGTATAAATAAAATGTGTTGTGTGCTTTGTGCCATCAAGGATGGTTTATCTGAGTGCTACCTGGTTACAGACATCACTGATAAGTCATAATCATAATGTATGGGACAAATGGACAAGCCACTGTGTATATACCACTATACTTTCTTTTTGCTCAGTTTACAAGAAGGCTTATAAACAAGCATGTCCTGTCAAATAATTTATGCTTCTCTTATCAGGGGAATGTGCTGTGCTTACACTTTTGACATGCTGCTTGTTGTATCTTAACATTCCTCCTTTCTCATATCATTAAATACTCACCATGCAGTGTTATTAAAAGTGTCTGTTATCATTTTGCTTCCTCATCCTGCCCTTAAATATATGCCAACCTCAAAATGACAGCATACAAAAAAGATGATTTGAAATAAACTTGTTCTGATTATTCAAAATACAGTAAGCATATGCATACATACATACATATGTATATATAGTGACTCAAATCTATGTCATTTTTTCTTTCTTTGTTTGTTTTGTATGCCTAAATAAAGCGCTGTGATTGGACTACCCCCCCACTTGTCACATGACCAAACTGTTCTATATGACAGTGATGACACTTAAACACGTACCTCAAGGGCCATCCTTTAGTTATTTTTTAATAAAAGTATCAATTACATTCTCTCAGTGAGGATGTGGCGTCCCTCTCTGGGATGATATATTGTCCCAGGTCCCCCTGCCCGCACTTTTGGGGCAAAAGTAGTTAAACATGTACCTAAAGGGACATCCCTCAGCTATTTTTTTCATAAATGTATCAATTACATTCTCTTGGGGAAGATGTGGTGTCCTGGGGGCCTTCCTGGTCCATTCTTCACATCAGGGAACCCCTCTAGTCCCAGAGGGAGCAGTCCTACCATTGTATGTCCTGAAAGCTGCAGCCTGCACACAGACAGGGAGGAATTTTAATTGAATTTGGATGGATGAACCAGGAAGGAAAATGTTTTGAAGTTACACACCTAAAGGGTGATGGATCCATTGTTATGGCCTGAATGAAAGCACAATGAAAACAATGTGCTCATCTTTCCTATCCATTGTTCTGTAGACACCAGGCTGGTCAACTTCACTTAACCCTCAACAGACATCTCCTTTTCAGTTAAGTCATTGCTGAAAGATCAAGAATGACAGGCTTTTACCCAACCTGATTTTAGCAGGACCAAAATTGAAACGTACAACCCAGATTTTGTGTTTGATCATTGTTATGAAATACTTGAAAGGTCAAGTACAGAAAGGTTAATGGACAAGGTTTTCCAGCACAGATGATATTCAGTTGAAACAAAATCAGCAGACTTTAATGGAGATGTATTCATTGTGCCATAGCTTCCCATACATTATTATTAGACATAGAACAACATTGCAAGTGTCTCTTTTAGTGAATCTCCGGGTTTGTCAAAAAGTGCTGTCTGTTTTTGAAGAAAATATATTATATGTATTGGGTTTGTCTCTGATATACCATACCTATGCTTATGATATATCATTTTCAGAATCTAACTACCAGTAATCTCCTCCTAATCACAGCATAGCACCCAAATTATTAGCTGGATCTCAGACCATCACTGCTCTCTCTCCAAGGAAAAAAAAGAACATCCGTTAATGCCTCTTGAATCTCAGGTTAATAGTTGTTCTCATTATCTTCAGCTTACTGCCACAGATGTTATGCCACAGATTTATGACCAAGCCACTCTTGATCACTCTCATTCAAGAATGTCAACAAGAAGCCTGCCGATCTGGACACTTGTAGCTTCAACAATGGCAAAGACAAAAATTTCCATGTGGGGAATGCAGCAAACTGACTATATGGTGTGTATATATAGAAATAATCTGTGTTACTGCATATTTTGACCTGGTTTAGAATGTCACAGGAAATGCCTGGGAATCTGAGATAAAATGAGACACCAAGTGCAGCACCTTTAGAATGTGGTGTATTAGTTCTTACATGAATACACACCTGAACTTACACAGAACTACAGGAAGGTCACACATAATCACCAAGAGGGAGCTAGTGAAAAATGAGTACTTATGGCTGTTAAAAGATTTTTTTCACCTTTACAAGAGGTATACACAAGCCACCTGTTTATCTGAATATGTCCATAAAGCAAAATTACTCAAGCTGCAGTCATTACTTTTACATTTCTCATAAATGTACAGCTGACAATGACTGTAGAACCCCTCGCTACACCGAATGAATGGTTGTGATTTGGAGGAAGCAGAAACAATCTCTCTTGAAGATGACCAATTTAGTACAGGAGCTGGTGTTCATGGGCTTGATTGATCCAAAGCTTTCCCTTGTACTATAGAATTCTCTGAATATGAGCCTTTTGAAAAGAAGGCGTTAGAGAAAGTTATTGGTGTGAGGAGAATGAAAAGACAAAAGTTAGACAGATGGGATTGCATCTGGCAGCTGCCTTAACATAATCATATAATTAGTGTACATTCAGGCTATTGTGCTTTTTGTTTAACAGTACACAGCATTTGAACAGACCTGCTCATTTTAATGTAAAATTACCCGTAGATCAGATCCAGTCATCAAAAGATTGCTTTAAGTATTGAACACTGCTGCTTTTGGACTTTCCTCTCTGTCTCGTTCTCTCTCTCCCTCTCTCTCTCTCTCTCTCTCTCTCTCTCTCACACACACACACACACACACACACACACACACACACACACACACACACTTCTCAGATTATTAGTTTTCTTCGGTGGAATGTTTCACTTAGTTACCAAATTGGAGTGTAATACACAGAGGACACATTGATGCCATTAATCTCTGTCTTGTTTGATATTCTTGATGTAATGTATTGTAATCTCTGGTTTTATCAGGTAACCTACCTCATAATGGCACATCATGGTCAGCTCATAAGATCAACTGTCTGCCTGTGCCAAGGCTCAAAGGAGTCCAGATTCGACTGCATTTTGAATGTTTGAAAGCAAGACAGATAGATTGATAAAGGGACAAAGGAGTGTATTCTTAAGCTTTCTTAATGTCACGTTGCTCCTCATCAAAATCCTTTCTTATCACATTCATGTCAAATATGCCAAAGTAACTTAAATGAAAATTTAAGGAGGAATTTAAGGAGGATCGTGTTTTGTGCTGCTGTTTGTCATTGAGTGTTATTATATTCATATGAATGCATGCAATGCAAAATCCATGTTTGACATAAGGAAACAACATAGGGATGCTATTGTCTTATTTTCTGCGGTTCTGCATCAGCCACATACAAACTGAAAGAGAATATACAATACACACTGGGGGAATGTCAGTTTTATTCATTCTTCCACTTTCTTTCATTCCTCAGAATTTCATTCTAGCCCAAAGGCCTTAATTTTTATGTGCACCTAGTGTTTTCTAAGTGATTAAAATGCATATACAGTCTAATCTTAAGCAACAAATTATCTTTTTAGTTTCCCTCCCCCAGCTTCCAGATTGTGGCAAAACAATGAAAAACACAGCAGTTTTAATTAAAACGTTTAAACTTCATTCATTGCTTCATGGTTTATTATATTACTGAGAATGTGAAAGTGCACCTTCCAGTTCCAGCTGCTGTTTGATTTAAGGGTCTATATGTTTCCAATCAGCCTTTAAAATGGAGTACAACCTCCAACATTAGATTCAAATCAGTCAGTTTGGAGATCAGAAGACTAGAAAAACTTGCCGATTGGAATGACAATGCTCTTGCCATTCACAGAAATGTGTAGTTCCCTTGGTGTATCTGTTTCACTCTTCTGTAAGTATAAGAATGTGCTTCGAGTGGCACCTTTTAAAACAGCCCAGGTCTGTGTTTACTTGAGCGATGTGTGGAGAAGGCCACCTGAGTGATTACCGAAGGGTGTCATCTCTCTCAGAGAGGGTAAGGTACTCCCCAGAGCCCGCTGTTCCTGGGCCCCTGCCTATCTCAATGTTCTGATTAAAAAATAGAAATCAATTTGAAATGTAATTTCAGCTGGTGTCCACGACGGTCATCGCCCTGGCTGCCGAGAGGTTCTCAGCCCTACATGAGATAATGGTTTTCTGATCAGCTCCAGTGTTTTGAATGGAGAGTGTATTAGGACTCAATCAGTGTTTGTGTCATACGTCATTTACCAATGTGATTGACGTGCCGTCGCCAATCTGCCAATCGAAAGTGCGCTGGTTTCAGATCGAGGACCATCAGAGTGGTAGGCTCTGTGAGTGATTAAAGGCCTGAGTTAGGCAGTTTACCAAGATGACAGTTACCCTTTTACTGTCTGGGACTGAATGGCCTTTTCTCAGCAGTTCAAGTTATTTCATCATGTCAGAAAATAAATCCCTCCAATCCTCCTTTTCTGAGGGTTGATTGTTCTGAAGTGCCATTTCAGTTGTTTTCAGCAACTGGAGGTCAGAATGCAGTTTTCGTATAACACAGACAATGGCGACTCCAGCAAAGCTGGAATTTTCCACCATAAATGTCTTGAAATACAGAAGACGAGTGTAGACCCAGTGAATGTGCCATGTTTTGGTGACCCACCGGAATAACACACGGTATTGCAGAGATCTGAGTAAAAGGCCACTCTTGCTCACAGTGTTACCTGCAGAAATAATTGAGATCTATTGTGATCTGTGTAAATCTCTCACCTGGTGTTTTAGCAGTCGTATGACAAACTTGGGCAGGATTGCTGGACTCTGAAGGAGAGCGGTGCAGCTACAGTACTGTAAGTGCTCGTGACCGCCCCCCACACAGTGGGCCCCCTCTCTCTGTTCACCAAGCACGGGCTAATTACCCCCTTTGAACAGCTCCAGTATGAGCAATGCACAGCAGAGGGGGGCAATTATCCTAATTATCATTTCAGCAAGGCGTGGAGACGATCCTTAGCCACTCCAGTTATTGTGATGCTGACAGGAATTCAGGGTGACTCAGAAGCAAAGCCTCCCCCATGCAGAGAGGATGCCATCGCCATGGGACCCGAGCCAAGACCCACAAGGCCACACTCATCCCCATTGGAGGTTAGATGTTGAAGTCTCATTTCTACAACAGATATAGGCAGTGTCACAGTCAGTTTTATACAGTATTTGTATGTATTTTGGCAATTGCAAAAATGCACTGAATATGAATATGCTGAGGCAATGTGGTGCAGTGGTTAAGAGACTGGCTTTACGTTAGGCTTTAATGTAAACCATGTAAATCACCTTGGATAATAATAATAAAAAAATAAATAATAATACTAATAATGAGCTTGTGATACAGGTACTTGTCTGTTGCTCTTTATTTTCAAATCCAAGGATACATACAGGACCAGGAGAGGCTTGACAGGGGTGTAGTACTGGCAAATATATCATTTTAATTGGCAAAAACAGTGCTGTAGTACAAATACAAAATCATCTACAGTCTAGACAAAGAGGAGCATAACGCTTCTACTATCAATAACTCACGCAAGTACTGAAAAATACTCATTTAAGAGTTCAATTTTCAAAAAGTCCAGCCTCCTCCTCTCTTAATATCTTCTGCAGTCATGATATCTGCATGGCTGCCCTGGGACTTCACAACTGAGAGCTGCGGGCTTGTTTCAAATGCCAGTGTCACAGAGCTGAAAAGGGAGTTAAGATAACAAATGGATCCGAGTTGCTTTGTTTATAATGTATTGTGTGATTAGCTGAGGAAAAACAAAAGCAGTTAACATACAGATATTCTCTAATGGTAGTGGTAGTATAGAATATTAAGTAGCAGTTATATGTAAATTACCAAAAAAAAAACACTATTTACTCCTACACTTGGCACGCTGCACTGTTCACTTCATGAATGCACGTCAAACATCACAAAGATGCTCGACAGCTCCATCTGAGAGGGTAATTTAGTCGCTCCCAGAACTCCCAGGAGGACTCGGGCTGGGAGCGAGAGTGAGAAGCAGTCTCTCAAGCCATCAGATGGAAGTCACACAGAGCACCTGACTCTGGAGGTGGCAATGAAACAGTGTTTTCATTTTCATGTGATGTAATGGAAGCCGGGCTGGCAAACCCGCCTCCCAGCATTCCCCTGGGTTCCGACGTGGCTTGCTTTCTGCCTCCTGCCGGGCAAGCAGACCCTTCTGCCTCCCCAGCACATCGCTGCCAACCACACCCTCTGTCTGAAGCCAGGCACCCAGATTGATGCCACCGACCCCCCTGACAGCCAGAGTGACTCATACCCATCAACCATACCCCACTGTTAGGAAAAACAAACTGCACATACATCTTCGTCAATCAAAAACTTCAAGAGTTTCTGTTTCTATTCTGAGACCTGAAACATGTCACAGTTATTTCCTTAGGCCATTCATGAGCAATATACACTGGGAAAAAATCAGAGGAAATTTGACACATTTGAATTGCAATCCTGCCCGTGCATGCCTCTACATTATATTTTGTGCATAAACAGTATTATGTGTCTGAGAAGACAGCTTTATTACTGCATTGTTAAGCGATACCTGACAAAGATTGATCTCTAACATTATGCTATGGTAGCCCTTGCCTAAATGTATTAATTTAGATATTATTATGGAGAACAGCTGCAAAATCTGATGTCACAGTGGCAAACATCACATTTTACTGATTGAGAGACTTAGAAAAGGTGCTGAGGATTATGGCACTGGTATGTCACATTTGATTTCTGGATCATGCAGAATCTGGGGAGGTGTCATACGCACCAGCCAGGCCACATTTCCTCTGGGTAGAGTGCGCAGCCCTCAGAGATTATGGTTTCTTCGCTGCTGTCAGAGGTCAAGGCCTCACATGTGACAGACTTCCAGGTCTCACCTTAGACCGCTCTCGAGATCTCTCCTGTGACAGCCGACATAGATGGGCTCATTGACCTGCTGGCACTGAGGTGCAGAAAAGGTGAATTAAATGTAACATGCTCCAGTCTTTTCGTTTCTCATTATGTCCCCCTCAGCCGCTCTCTTCACATGCTCAGCCTGTCATTTCTGCAGTTCTGTCAGGCTTAAAAATGATGTGTGATGAGTTAATGTGTGATCACACAGAGACGTGATGCATATGTGTGTGCTTTTCACACTGACATATTTTGTGTTTATCAACAACTTTTATTTGTGTATATTAATTCTGTCATCTAATTATGGTGATAAAATCACCTATTGTGATTCATACAAACATGTAATGTTTGTGGTTACCTCTTGAATTATCGTGCATTAGTAAGGTTAATTTACAGTTTGGGCACTTTAATAATATCATTGACATACCCTTTGTTACAGGATACTTCACTTAAATTTCCAGCATTCTGATAAGGAAATTACCAGCCAGTGCTTCAATCTGTCAAGGATTATTTTAACAACAGAGCAATATGAAATATTTCTTTAGAAGAGTAATATTTTCATTCCAAAGAAACAAAGACTTGGATTTATATGACTATGTACCAAAAACTCTGCAATTGGCATAACAACTGTGAGTACAATTTTGATATGATTGTTGCATACACATATTTTGTTACTGAAGCGAAGGTGTGTTCCCTGTTCAAAACTACACAACCCAGACCATGGCAGGGTAGCCAGAGATGTTTGTCAGCATCATTACTTGTCTAGTCATATTACTGAGAAAGCTAACGCAGTTGTAATGCATACATGAAGACAGTGTGCATTAACAAAGCAAGCTGAATCAATAAATGGGCTAGATGTTTGTGATGAACTGGAGTAGATTTTCGCAACCCTATGTGTGTAGGAACTGTACTAAGAGCACAAAATGTTTGACAGCCATACTTGGCTGTGTGTGAATAAAGCCTAGTCTGCTTTGCCATCCAGTTTAAGTTTATTATGTATACCTGTGATGCAATAAAGGTGGTTGCCATCACGACCAGCTTCCTCATCAGGTTAAATCCCTCCTCTCTGAGGGGTTCGGCAGTCACTTGCAACAGTCTCCTGGGTGTGCACGCTGAGTTGATCACGTTCAGCCTGAAGGCTGTTAGCTTTCCCACTATTCATCCCTCTTAAATCACATCCATTATCAGGACTTCTCTGCATGCCTGCAGAGCTATGACATCAGCTTCTTCCTTTTTCCCCATACCGTATTTAATGCCAAACAGACAGATCCTTCCGCGGAGACTGCCCAGAAGAACCCCTTGTAGCCCGCCTCAGCTAGCAGATTCCAGGCACTCCACCCTCTCTGCTGGTCCTTGGTGATGAGTGGCTCATCTTTACTTTCGTTTACTTCCGTCTCACAATGTCTTCCTTTCAATCTCGCAATGTCTTCCATGCAGGGATTGTCAAATCATCCATGAATGTTCTGGCTGGTAGTTGCCAGATGCTCTTCTACTAGGTCTCTGAGTCGTATACGTTCTTGGTTCCTAAGAAAAGAGTATCTGAGATGGTGCGTCTGATCAGGATGTAAATGTCCAGGTACTGTTGAGCTGTGGGAAAATCTACTTGAAATGATTTACATTTACATTTATTCATTTGGCAGACGCTTTTATCCAAAGCAACGTACAAAAGTGCAAATAGTGAGCAAACAGCAAACAGCAAACAACAGGCACAAGAGCAAGATGTGTACAGTGTAAATGATCAACCCAGTGCTGGAGAAGAAATCGGGTGCCACATACTCTCTTCAGCTTAAAGTAATGGCTTGGTTTGAGTGTTCTGCTTCAGTTAGACTAATACACCAAATCTACTTCACAATAAACTCAAGTACTCTTCAAAACAAGTGAATGCAATTGATCCTTGATCTTTACCTTCTGGTTCACATCTCAATGTGCAAGTATGTGTTTTCAATATATAAATTTTTGTTTTTTTCTATATGTTCCTTCTGTAATACACAGGATGCAGATACAGCATCATAGATTCATTTGGTAGTCAAGCTTTTTAACCATCCATTGTTACCCTGTAATAATTCTAAAATGCTGAACATAATGTGTTCAAACATAAAAGATATTATTGACAGCCCTGCATTTTTTCAACTGTTACATTTTTTTTTCTACGTTTGTTACAATACTAAATTGTTGTTACAATGTCTTACAATGTCTTAATTTCTAAAATGTTGATCTTTGATCTCAGACTCTTCCTGCATAATTACTGCTAATTCTTCCTGCATTTTTGGTTAATTATTTCTCTCAATGTATCTACATGTAACATAAGAAACAAACAAACAAATAAAAACAAGCTCTGAAAATCCAAATTATGGAAGGGAATTAATCAAAAGCTGAATTTAAAAAGGTATTTTATCGAGCCTGAGACTTCTTTCTTTGTTTTCCCATATTGGTACTGGAGAAACACTTAGTATCAATACATTTTGAGTGTGATAACAACTTACTTATGAGGTATTTGTCCATATACATCTTCAAGCCCTCACAGGATTCCTTTCTTCTCTCTTACGTGTGAGATGATTTGTGTTATTACACTTGCTTGGTCCAGACACCCTTGGAAAACTGTTTTATGTCAAGGCAGTGCATTTATTGGTGATTCTTGTTCAGCTTTTGAATCAGCTACCCATCCTTTCAAACCACCTGGGACTGCTGAGTGAACCTGTTGCCCAAACCTGTGTGTTGCTGCGCCTAAGTAACTGAAGGATGTTATCCACATTCCATCTACATTAGGAAGAAGGATTCTGGCTCTGTTTCACTTCTCCTTGCCATTTGGGTATATTATCATTGACAGCTCACTTAAAATACTAATGCCGAACAATTAAAGGGTACCCTGTGTGGGGGAATATTTCTGGGAATCCTTATTCCCACTCACGACATGACTATTCCTTTAGAGCAGATTTGTTTGGTGTGCCTAGTGGGACAATTTTTGGAATTTTTTGACAGTTCCACGTTTAGTTGCCGCCTCCCACATCTTTCATCTTGGTGGTCACGACAGTCTTCAGTGTGCTAGCGGAAGGAGAGATGGAGAGTGGAGGACAGGAAAGAGCTAAAGATAGAGAGACGGAGAGGAAGAGAGGGACAGGGAAAGAGAGAGAGAGAGAGAGAGAGAGAGAGAGAGAGAGATAGCAGGGCACAGCTCATCAGCAGTGCCTGTGAGTTACAGTCCCCTGCCGAGGACAGGCCAGGCTGCCCCCTCCGCTTGCGTCGAATTCACCTTTCTGCGCACTGGGAGGATCTGGGATGGAAAGTGCTCGGCGGCTCTGGAGCCGGGCTGACGCGGAAAACAGGCGGCCGGGTGAGTGTGTGTGTTTAGGGGGATGGTGGAGTGGGACATGGTAATAAGTATGAGAGAGGCACAGGCACACAAAGCCGCACAGGCGAGCGGGAACACATAATGGAAATCCAGAGCGCTGCCTAACAGCATAATAAGCAGCGCGAGAGCGAGGTCACACCTCCTGCCTCTCCATCTCTCTGAGTGCCCTGAGAAAAACAAGAGAGAACAGTAATGAGAGAGAAATAACTTTCCACTGAGCAGCGAGCTGTCTGTCCAAGTGAAATAACGAGCCAAACAATGGGTAAAACCAGTTAGTAAAGACACACCGAATCTGTTCTGAACACAACACTGCGCACTTCCCCCCACTGTAATCACATTTCTCAGATCTGATTTGATTCTTATAGGCAGTTTTTTTTTTAAGGAGCGCATTTCCAAATGATTTGTACTGGCAAGTCCCAAAGGTTGATAAGGGATTTGTTTTATCAGTGGTTCAACAGTGCCCTGTGCAAGCAGTGAAAGATCAACACCTCCAATGATTGGAGACTTGGCATTCAGAGCATTGCATCCACATCTCTACCTTCACATTCACCTGTGCAACTGTATGGAGCCAATCACATGAAAAAAGGGTTTGTAGACAGTAGGCGGGCTTCAAAAGCAATATGTGGAGCAATATGTCCAATACATGACACTCTTCTGACCACCTACTGTGTGTGGACACACTTTAATGGAGCTCCATGCCATACCCGTGCTATGGGAACTAATTGGACCAATTGGATCTGTTTCTTGTATTTCTCTAACCTCTTCATGGACACTCTTAAGGCAGGTATACACTGTGCAATTTTGGGCTGTCCCAGACGAAAGATGACCAACGTGAAAGAAACGTGGCGATATCTTTGGTCGTGGCTCCAAAACGGTGGTCCTATGTCGCACTGTGAGAAAGGTTCAAAGATGGCCGTTGTCACAGTCTTGCAACCAAAGATAGCCTGGGACAAAATTCTGACAGTGTCAGAAATTTAGGATGACCATCTCACAATGTGACTGCTGCTACGACCTACGTCGATTAACCAACCAACAGGAATGCAGCATGAAATGACACACTGATGCTTGATCTTGTGTATTGACTTGCGTCGTAGCCTACGATTCAGTTGGTGTAATCATCGTACAGTCTACATACATCAAACTTGATGTACCCAAGTTTATTAGATCCATGTCGTACAGTGTGGCTTGCAATAAACTTATAAGATTGCTGAAATCTCACAGTCTGTAGGTGCCATTAAGGAGGAATCATGTTAAAATTAAAGAGGCAGCCTTACCCTTGAGATATGTTTTATTAAATTAATGCTCACAATGTATGACTAATTATCCAACTAATATAGTCAGTGTTCCTTAGAATCATATCTAATGAGAATCTATTCTAAGATTATCGCTTGTGTTGTATTGTACCTCACTTTAAGTCGCTTTGGATAAAGGCGTCTGCCACATGAATAAATGTAAATGTAAATGTAAGTTATAGAGGACCCTCATGTTCCTCTATAACTTACAAGTGCTCGCCTCTCATATTTGGATAAAGTCCTGTCCAATTCAGATTACTACCCTCTCACTTGAAGGAAGTATCAGGACTGGGACAGACACTTTAGTTAAGCTATATTTTTGATATTTGGGGTGGGTGGTGAGTGTGTGTATGTGTGTGTGTGTGTATGTGTGTGTGTGTGTGTGTGTGTGTGTGTTTTGTGTGTGTGTGTGTGTGTGTGTGTGTGTGTGTGTGTGTATGTTTGTGTGGAGAGAGGGTAGATTTCCTGAAAACTGCCACTCTACATTAAAACAAAGAATTCATAAGCAGGATACATTTTTTTACAACAAAACACTCTTTTTTCACAATGAGAGGGCATTCAAAACTGTAGAGAGTCAGCAGGAGAAATTGTGGAGCGCAGAGAATTAATTAATTGTCATGTCCTATTTCTACATGAAGGTGGTTAAACAGGCTGGTTCACAAGATACGTGTCTAAAATGAGGCGGTTCTGTTTTTTTTTTTTGTGTAACGAGGATTCAATTAGTATCTGCACCTTCAAAGCCATTCTGTCCTCTTGGGGCCCGCCGTGTCAGATGTGTAATACTTTGCTTCCTCACTGTAACTACATAGCTTGAATATTAATTTTATCAGGCACTAATTTGAGGAGGTTGAGAGATTTAAAGCTTCCTCGCTGTATGAGAGGAACAATCTCTTTGACCCCTCCCTCTTCTCACCTTCTACAGTCCACTCATTTAAGAACAAGATACTTCTTTTTTTAACCTCAGCAGGAAGTCTGACTGAAGGATTTGCAGCATTTACATGAAAGAGTGGCTTATGGTTAGAATAAAATTGTTCCAACTGGGATCCTGTTTAAGTGCAAGCTTGGTTCCACCAATGGAGAGAAAAACTGTGAAAAGTGGCACTCTGTTTCGCTCTGTAGGTGGGTGACATGGCAAAACCAGTAGGAGGTCTAAGGGGTGGAAGGACATGTCAGGGAGCATGAAGTCCTGGCAGGACAGTCACTCTCACTAGTGCCATCTTGATTTTCCCTCAGCACTACTCCAATAACATTTTAATGTGTGCCATCTGACTTCTCTGTTACTGTAAGAATATTCTAGAATATTTTAGAGGCTTATCTAAAAACAAAAGATAAATTTCTGATGCAGCAACAGTGCAATAATAGATGACAACATTTTATTCTGGAGGCAACCTTAGCCTTACAGGCTGAGGGAATTAGAGACCTCCTACTTTTTTCTTAATTGTGAAAGCAATTAGATGCCTCAATGGAACAAAACAAGAAACAGGTGGTACCCTTTTTCCTATTGGGAAACCCAAGTCATCTCCATCAGAAATGGTATCATTTCTTATTAAAGTTGGAGCTTGTAGATTGATTAAAAATGCCAATGAGCCGAACTCAGAGTGGTTCTTTTTGTAAATTACAAAGTTGTTTATCATTAGATCTTCAGCAGGGATTTAATCCAAAAAGCTTCTTTTCAGCCTTCCATTAATTTACAACAGTAGCATATTCTCTCAAAACGAACTGGTTTGCACCTGGAATGTGAAGTTTCATTAAACAGTTCATTTTTAGCAGTGGATTTATCTTAAATTTGCAGTTGCTGCTCTTTCATGTCCTTCATAACATGCAACATTAAGTGAAACATATTCAGGCAGGAATATGTTTTTAAGGTTGTAGTGTATGTTTCTTTACACTATCAGTGTTGCTGTCCCAATGAACAATTAACTGCTCATTGACAACCTGTTGATTGATCATTATGTGCATTACATACACTGCTGTGCAAAAATCTTAGACACATTCAGGATTTGGAATACATGAATATTTAGAGCTTATTAAATGGATAAGAAGATCACTTTTGTTCTTGCGTGAAGAATGAAAAACAATAACTGAAATAGTATGTGTCAAAGGACGAGTTTGCAATGTGTGTATATATCTCTGAACATAAAGAAGACCAAGATCATTATAGCAGCAGACCAATAAGGAGATGGACAAAGAGATGCCAGTCACTCCTGTCATTTAAGTGTGTATAACAGCAAATAAAAAAGTAAAAGTTTTTTGGACTGATAACCACTTGAATTTCTTGGGATATGCTGATGAAACTGAGTTATAAGCTTGAATATGTAAGTAGCAGGTAGTCAGCCATAAGTGGTCAGACATCAATCAAGTTGTGAAAAACTAATTATGCCAAACTGTAAGCCTTCAAGCAGCTTTTCGAAGAAGAATGGAATTAGTTTCAGCTGCATTTAGTTGGTGCAGCATGGTGTTGGATTGATAGGAATGAGAGCTATGGATTATGAATGAAATTTCAATGCTTACTTAAGCACACAGAAAATTTTGTCATGCTCTACCAGTTACTCAGTGAGTAAGTATTTTGCTGCATTAAGAATTGTTGATGCCGACAGAGAGCATTTTAATTGCATCAGCATTGAATATCTGTGAGGCAGTATCCAAAGCCACATTATGTTAAAGTGGCTTTATCATTCTGCGCCATGTTTTGTTGTCATTAATTGCCCTCTGGATGAAATATGTCCTTCTTTGTGATTATTTTTAACAACCAGATATGTAATATTGTCATATGTAATGGGTCTGTGTACACATTTCAGTGTACACAGGTAGACAAACATCTTAAACCATCTTGTTTTAATCCACTGACTTATCTTGTTTTGATCTGATGTGGCGTGGAGACCAGACTTCTCTTATGAACTATTTATTCTTAGATTAAGTGACTGGTTTGATCGTAAGATGTTTTTGTTCTAACATGACAATGTTGCTTCTGAGATAATTATGTGCGAATCCACATCTCAAAACTGAAAGGATGCCGACCAGGCTGTCATTCCAACCCCCAGCCCCCCCAATCTGCCACCCCTTCTTTTTTTTCTTTCTGTCTTCCCTTCCCCTTATGTTTCTTTTATGTGTTCAGTGTTTTGTTCTTGCTGTTACTTTGTGTGAAGCCCACATTGATGCCTCCTCTCTCTTTTAGGGGAAGGCGTGTGGGTGGACAGAGAGGAGTGCAGACACTCGGAGAGCCTCCGGGTGCAAATGGTAAGGGATCGCTCGCTGCATGAATGACTAACAGAGCCAGAGCCTCCCCTCGCTCCTAATGGGGGCTGGAGTGCGAGAGTCCTGGAGGACCCCCAGGGGAAATCACATCGGCACATCTGCATTGTCCTACTCTTTTATCTTCACCACGTGCGCCATCCTGCTTCATGTCTGAAAGGGACATCACAGTAATATACTCAGGAGATCGGGGATCTATGTGCGGAGACGCACATTCCTATCCCCCCCGTAATGGCTTCATCTCAGCACTGTTTGTTACGAAAAGGTCCGCTGTGGTGAATCCTACACCTGCTGCAGAGGAAGCAGGGATGCAGTAGACAACTGTAGAGTAGGTTATTATTATAATAAACCTATACATACTGCTTTAGTAGTGCCTGGTGTATTCGTATAGAGTACTGCAAAAACACCCTACTTGCTGTCAGGACATGTAGATAGCAATTATGATTTATTAGAAGCAGGATAAAAACATAATAAAACCCTTAAGGTGACACAGATTTGAAGGGGGGCCTATAAAGACAAGATAAACATGGTTAGGATGCAGTAGAAAAAGTACCTAGGAGTACAAATACATAATTATAATACACATTGGGTGTTAAAAAGTCAAGAAAGAGAAAAAATTACATGTAAGTATACAGTGGGCATGAAATGATATATTCGACTCACGACATGACACATTTCACGAAATGGAGCTCATGAAAAGATATTCCTCTGAGAAATAATGCTGATAAGAAAACAAACTTGTAGGTAGGTTATTCCAGTTGATAGGTACCTTACAGCTGTTTTTTTTTTAAGATCGTAATACCATTGTTTCACATCACTAAGGGCACTAAGGGCAAACAGTTACAGTGTGTTTGTAACTGTTTCTCTGCCCAGTAATGTATGTACTTCTATTTCAATATTTTCACGTACATCAGAAATCATCTGTTGCTATGGACAAGCTGTGGGAATTGGTTGAGGTTGCTGCAGAGGTTCGGTGCTTGCACTCTACACCGCTAGGATACGTCGGAATAACCAGCCTTGGGCAAAGTTCATCTGCTCCGTGTCTCGCTGGACCATATGTTGACACGGTCGTTCATTTGCATGCAGGCTCGGTGTGGGCCAGGGCTCTGAGTCTCAGTTGCCGAAAGGTTGTGCACGTACGCAGGTTTTCCCAGACACCACTTCACCTGGCATAATTGGACTAAGGGGCTATTAAGACGTGTACATTTAAACCTACATACATCCCGTCACTCCCAGATGTCCATTCAAAGGGATTGATTTTGGCCTCTCACAAGAGATTGGATTGCTCAATTATAGAGAGACGCCTTGGTTTGATTTTGAAAAGCTCTAGTTAATGCTGATGAAATCATTATATTGACCTGGAGACTAGTAGATCCTTCAGTTGTAGCCTGTTGGTCTTCCACCTAACGCAGAGGTTTTTTTAATTCCTTCTGCTCTTCCAACTCACAGACTACTTGGAACACCACAGCTTCGTATCTGATACATAATATGGTTTCTGATCCCTAGGTCATACTGTATTCTTCTTTATCCACAAATGTATAAATATGGCCCTGAACATTTGTAATATACTGTAGACAGACTTGTTGCACTTGGCATCTGCAAGCCATTTTCAACAACACAGATATTAGAGCCTATTGATATAAAGTGGGACTTGAGATGCTTGTAGTTTTCCATTCAAAAGCTATCTTTAATGTACAACTTGTGAATCAGTAGAACTGGTAGAATAATATAAATAATTGTGTTGTAATCTGAATAAACTTTCCCTTAGCCAACACAATGTGTTAAAGTACTTTACAGATTGCATAGGTTCTCCTTCTGTTCTGCAAGAGAGTAGCAGAACCCCTGTTAACCTATTGCAGTATTTGTTACTTCATGCTGTCTGGCACTAATTGTAACATTTTTAAAAGTGTTTTCGATGCTGCATCAAAGATAATCAGTCTTCCCACACCAAACATTTCAGAGGTCACCAGTTGCACCATCATGGGCAAAGCAAATATCATTGCCAGTGACCCTGAGCCCCCATTTCACTACTCTTTTGGAAAAGTACCATCAGGTCAAACAAATAATATAATACCCACATTTTCCTGCTCAAACAGTTGAACTGTAGCACTGGCTCCCTGCAAGATGCTACCCCATCACATATGAATCATAATATATCCTATCGCAGTATGATATCTCAATTAAAAGTAAACTTTCACAGATATCTGTGCACTCAGTAACGCCCTCTACAACTTCACTGCTGTAACCCTCAGCTTGAGTAGCTGTTTTCCCTGCAAACTACCATAAAAACAGATTCAAAATAATGAGACATTCATGCAAATATTAAGTTCATTTAACAGGAGCATTTATTCAAGGTGAGGCATCAATAGTAGGAACAAACAGAACATGACCCTTTGTAGCCCTTTGGAATTACATTTATTCTCTTCCAATTATTTCAAATCAAAGATATGCCATTACAGAGATAATAAGGTGTTTTTCCCTCCTCAGTTATGTGATCATCGTCATCAGAGCTTGGCTGACCCACAGGGGTGGTGAGTGAGCTTTATCATAGTTTTGTTACATCTGTCTATCTATCTATGTCCAAATGCTTTGGAAATGAAAATAATTTTTCTTTTCCTAATAAAGACATTTGTTGCCAAATTATGTAGAAGGGCAGAGTAGAGGTATGTGATTTATATATATAGCCCTGGCCAGTGACAGTGAGGGTGGTAGGGGTAGTAATTGTGTTATTCTTGGAGGTCTCCTGAAGCTTATGTCATGCTCACTTTAATTGCTGTTTTCTGCGATTGTCTGGGATTGCCTCGGAGCTTGGTCAAACACAGGAGGGCAGACAGGGCATGTAATCCAGCCGCTGGATGCCAAATTAACTAAGCAGCTGGAGGTCTGAGGTGTGGGCTCAGAGTCAGAGGAGGGGAGGAGTGGGAAGGAGGTAAAGGAAGAGTAACAGCAGCAGGCATCTGAGGAACAGGGAGAGGGACACTGCAGTCACTTCAGGGTTTCCTCTGTATCTGAGCCCTTAGAGGGGTTCCCCAATTGTTTGCACCAGGGCCAGGAGGAGACAGGGTCCGATTACATTTTCTTTAAGGGTTGCTGTGGATGGTGTAGCCACATTTTTTCTACCTCTGTGGTTAGTTTGACCATGTCTTGGCTGCATTGTTGAGTACACCAGCAGAATGAGCTACGGTGTTGAGGTGTTTTTTTTTTTAATTTCTTCAAAACACTCCCTTTATGCATTGGTTTCTCTGGGTAGATGCATTGTCTATTTTCTCCTAGGACCATAGACTGCTTTGAGATATAGCAATTGGTCCTGATACTCTCACCATATAGTTATATATTCCCTCTCATGATTCACATTAAGAATGGGTTTCTATTCCAATTTGATTGTAGATTTCTATTAAAGAGAGAAATAGGCTTACTGTTTGGCTTTTGTTTTCCAGACCTTCACAGTCTCAAAGTATCGACATATAATAACTAAATGGGTTCGGCTGTTCTGTTTTATATGCCTTGAAAATTGCTAACAAGAGTAATTTCTCCAATAATTTGAACGGACATACATTGCACGCCAACGTAGTTGTCTGACCCTTCCAGAACAACAGCGGCCTCTGTCCATACACAGAAATACAGTATCACAGATTTAAAAAATTAGGTTTATATTTTTAGATTAGATTCAGTCTTGTCCATTATGATCACCAAACTCCTGCATACACTTGCCTGTTGCTTTTCATGGGCAGAACAAATCTAGCAATTCAATATCTAATGGTCTTGAAGCTCCCCTGTTGAGGTGATCCATCTCTGTGTGCCACACACTCAAATTTTTGTGTGACTCGCACCTTACAGGTTCCTCAGATTTGCACTGTGAGAGTCTGAGACATTCTACAATGAGAGCTAATAGTGTCATGCTAGCATTGTTTTCTTCCAGCAAAACACCCCTGCTGCTATGTTTTACTGAAGTTCATTATCTCTACCTCACGGCCTACTAACGATCAGACTAATACAACTGTACCCCTATGCAGTCAACCCTTCATCCTTGTTTGAGACTGTTTGATCACATATTAGAATGAGAATCTTTTCTAGCAAGGAACTCTGTCGAGAAAATAATGTTTACATTTTCCAAATGTTGAATTTTTTTTCACAAAGAAAGAACTGCAAAAATGTCTTGCAATTCTGAGGACCTTTTAGTGTTTTTTTAGTGTCAGTGCTGTGGTCATTAACCATAGGAGGTTCATTGGGATGAGCGCTGCATAGTCTCGGCGACAGCCGAGACTATATCGAAATGGGGCTGACGCCATGCGTGGGAGCAGCGGCAGAGTCACGTCTCTTCACCCTCCTGCGAGGGTCGCAGCCCGTGTCAGGTAGAATGCTAATGGCTTCCTGTGTGCTTTGGGACGGTAATTAGCTCTCATTAGCATGCTTGTCGTCCCGGCTCTGCTTGATTGAGACGGAGAAGGAGAGGTCCTGACCTTTTCAGCATTCCTCCACGTCCACTGCTCTCAGAATACAAAGGGAGCGTCTTTGACATTTTGATGGGTTTTGTGTTCATTGTGACCATCACACGTGTCCTCAAGTTACCCAGGCTACCAAAGTATCTCCCTTGGCACAATATTGGGGATATCCAATGTGATGACGTAGAAAGATTATGGTATATTTATACACATGTATTATGTGCAGATGCTACTCTTTATAGTTTAACCGCATAAACTCTACATGATCTCATTTTATTGTAAATCACTGCCAAGTTCCTGGCTCTGGCTGGGGCAGCATAGTGACTGTCAGTTCCATTCCCAGCCCTGTTCTTGCACACAGCAGTGGAGTGTTTTGATTTGGGAGGAAGTAGAGGAAGCTACTCCAAGCTGTAGAGGAAGCTTTCAGTGTAATGATTAAGTCTTCTCCACAGGGAGGTATTAGTGTTTTTCATCAGAATAATTTAGATAGCTTCTTTGAAATGTGAGCAGCCCCCATTCCTAGCCTTGGTTACTGGTTGCACCCTTGTATATTCCTATAACATATATTTATTTTTGGAATATCACAGTAACACACATAACCTTACAATTGTAAGAATTCTATACAATTAACAGTAGGACAGTGTAACAATGGTAACATTTAAATCCCACTGACCTTGATTGTCCCTATTTTGGAGTGCTGAAATTTAAATGACAAGGAAAATGGACGAGTGAATATCAGTGTGATTACCTCTACTGGGAGGGCACTGCTTCTGATAACTCTCATTGTATTATACAGAGAGGTGTTCTGTGCTCTCAGTTTGCCCCTCAACAAGGAGGCTAATGCAAACTGTGTGACATTTATCCTTTTAAAGTTGCTCTGAGACTACAAAGGCTTTGCTTTAATTACTGGTGTTGCATGGAAAGATTACTGAGAGTCCGGGCACCAACCATGACGCCCGCCCACTGAGTTCATCCATTTGCAGCTCTTACATCCTCTCTCAGTCTGCACGAGAAAACACAAATGGAGGTACGCAGCAGAAAACCCAATTCATTAAGGCCTTCTTCACACAGTGCCCAAATATGGTTGCAAGTCTACCTTTCCGCTCGTAAAACGGTCACTTTCACACACAGTCTGGTCACACACAGGTGTTACAACTGCAGTCTCAAGACTGTGCATTAGATTCAGAGGCAGAATCTATAAAGTCCAATGTCTAAGGCAAAAGAGCTGCCATGTAGTCCTTGTTTGCACAGAGTATTCAGTCTTTCAGTTTTTCACAGAATTATCTGTGAAGTTCATGATGAGAATAAAAATAGTTTTAAACGAGAGACTGATTGGAGAAAACAGCGAGTCAAAGAACTGATCGTAAGTGCTATGAATGTTGAGAAGGAAGACCTGGCAGCTCTCTGCGGTCCGGCAAAGGTCTGACAAATTTTGGCCCATTCTTCAGACCTCAGGCTCTCCTGATGGATGCCCAGCTGTGCCCTCACGGCGCTGGGGTATTGATTGGTGCTTGGCCACCCACTCCTTCCCTCTGCTCTCCATTAGCCATCATTCACTAAAGAAGCCTGAGCGTAATTAATTGGCAGGAGCCGCTGGGAGCTGGCGTTTGCGTTAGCCCCTCTCAAGGAACTGGGTTGTCAAGAGCCATTCCCACAGGCTAATGTGTTCCATATACACCCCCCTGCTGCAGGACTTCTCCGGGCTCACAAACAACCCGGTATATTTGCTGCGCTCTGCGGCAATCTCTGCCAATGCAATTGATCCCTCTCTCTGACGTTTTTTGGTGAGACAGCGGTGGAAAACAAGCATTTCATGTGTCTATTTCTGAGCTTATTCTGAGTTTTTGAGTAGAAGTATCACCATCATTGTCTGTGTTATTCTGCTGGTGTACTTAGGGTTGAATTATGAGTGTTTCCAATTCGCCACTTACAGTCACTATTCACAACATTACAATCAAAAGTATTACATCTCTGGAAGACATTGGCTGCCCCCAAATGTACACTGTTTCCTTCACCAGAAATACATCTCCATAGATGAGGTCTATTTTTGATCGCAAATATATACTTTATCTTTATGTATCACATACCTACAATCTGATAACAGAAACATGGCTAAAATGACCAGTTGACCAAAATAGTAGATTTATCAATCTACGTCAGTCAATAGGGCTTGTCCAAAACATAATTGAATGCAATAATATGCACAATCATACATTAGACATGGATATGTAATGTATGACAAATATCAGGCTCATTTCAGTCATGCTTTGATTACGTCTTGATTACATTTGAAATATCAATAATAACTATAGTCATATCTAACAGTGAGCAGTTCTTTTGTTCTTCACTTAAACTGCCTGAATTTTTACCTCAACTGCTGCATGTTTATGGATTGGACCACCATACATTGTTGTCATCCTTGGATGTGTAATTCCCTGTGACTTGGGATGACTTCCTAACAATGATGCTTCAGGTTTACAAAATGCTGTTTTATAGCCACCATTAGATTAATTACTTTTTAATTAAATTATGACCTTAGAAAACAAAATAATGCAGTTATGCCTGCAAATACAGTAAATGCAACAAATATGTTTAACAATGCCAGCACTCACTGGGGCAATAGTTATAATTATTTTCCCAGTAAAATCTGATCTAACCAAAACAATCTATATGAATGTCCAATTTAATGGCTCTAAGATCCAGACAGGCCCGTAGTGGGGTGTTCACAATTCACTCGAAATGGGGTTGGCTTTTCTTTAAGTCTGAATGGAGGGGTTAGAGATTGCAGTGTATTATTCGACTCAGATCTCTTTCTGGTATCAAATATAAAATCAAAAATGCAAAACATGTCCATGCCTTTGCCTCCTCACATCTGTACTATTACAATGTCTTGCTGTCTGGCAGCCCATACCATATTTTGCCCACTCCAATTAGTGCAGATTTCTGGTGCAAGGATTTTCTTTAAATAAAATAATTGACCACATATCACCTGTCCCAGCCTCTCTTCACTGCCTTCCCATTAAATACTGAGAAGACTTCAAATTTCTGCTCCCTACTTTCAGAGCACTGAATGGGCTAGTGCTATCATACTTGAGCGAGCTCATTATTCCATGTAATTGTGCAAGACCTTTATGGTCTGTGAAAGCTGATATCTGCCTGTCCCCAAAATGTCTGAAGTTAGAAGGAGTGAGAGGGCTCCTGGCTGCCGGGGCCCTAAATTGATGGAATTGCCTCATCATGCGTGGAGATCATCTCATCCCTTCAGCTGTTAATAACTGATAATGCAGTGAATTGGCTATTTTTGCAGCTTTGCCTTCTCATAAGTGAGCTTTTATTATCTACCAAAACAGACTAAGCTGATTTGCTTGCAAAGTTTATCTTTGGCTGCTACAAGAGGATTGAAGGGAAATGTTTTTCGTCCTTAACATTTTGGGGTTTTTTGTGGTTTGTTTGTATAACACTTTACTGTATGTGACTGTAAGGTGTTCCGTTAGGATACCTCTGCCTACGTAATACTATCAATTCAAGTCAATATGAAGGGCTCTAACACAGCTGGGTGTTCTCAGTCAACTCTAAAGACACAATGACAGAGTCATGCTGGGAAATGTATGGAATTGTACACTGGATGGCTTGCTGTTTAAACTGTTGAATATGGACAATTGTGTATATTCAGTTAGATACTAATTCATTCTGATATCTTTGGCATGTGTGGAAAATAGGCATGCACTGTATGTAAATCATGGCTCTTTTTTGGAAAGAAATATTATATCCAGCATAACCAACATTAGATTGTGTCACTTACACAAATTTGAATTTAAAAGCTGTGCACGAAGTAACTCAAGATCAGTTATATTCAGCCAAGGTCAAAAGTTAATTAGAACATAATGTAACTACTGAGCGGTATTTTCATCACGCAATGGCTGCTTTCATGTTATTTTTCATTTTTTTGTACAACACAGCAAGTGGAATGGTCAGTAGAACACGAATTAGCACAGATATGTCCTCAGACATAAGCACTTTCTGAAAGAGGCTATTTCTGGGCATGTGCTTGATGTAGTCATTAAAACTTCTTTAACTGTATGATCTGTTTTTGAACACAGAAAGCTAAAGACTGCTGCGTACGTAATTGTGACATCAAGTTCCCTTCACTTGGTGTAGGCGGGGTGGGGGTTGGGCTAACCAATAACCTCATCTCGGGTCGATCAGCTCGCAGCTCCATTTGACTGTGCAGCACTCCAAAGTCCCCAGCTCTAATATAATGAGAAACATGAGTACCTCCAGTTGCAAAGTGATGCCACACCTCTTCATTCACTCAGCTGCACTACGCTGCCACACCTACAACATATCAACCTATCACACTCCACTTCCACGCTTACATCACCCAACCATTCCGCTCTGCATTCACCTAACTGCAGTGCGATGCCCCGCCCACTTATTTTATCAATTCACATTTTGCTGCCACCCCCACTCCATTCATTCAGCCATACTGTATTGCTATGCCTGTATTGATTCATGCACTCACAATGCACTGCCGTGCCCACTGCATTTACTTAGTTATCCTGCACTGCTGAACCCGTTTTGTTTCACCCAAGTACACTATATGACCACACCCACTGCACAAAGTAATCATTTGAGATCACACCATCATCTGAATCAACCACCAAAGCATGGTACCATCAAAATACACCAGATACCTGATTTTTTTTAGAAAAAAAAATGATACAGGGGGAAGTCTGTTATTGCTTAAGTACTTTATACTGAAACATAGTTCATGAGATAAGTCAATTTAAAACATCTCAAATGCAAAAGGTCATTATATATCATTACAATGTATAGGAAATACACATGATCCATAAAAGTATTTTATCTAAAGACTTAAAAAGGACAAATGATGCTTGGGAAATACTCCATTTGTATGTCTTTCTAAATCCATCCTCTAAATTAAAAATTACTTTTAGCCTTCGTTAGCATTTAATTGGAGAAATTAATTACCAATTAGAGATGCTATTAGCTTGGAAATTACAATTTGCATCCTTAATTCCAATCTTCAATATGTCATATGATATCAAAACCAAAAAAATAAAGCCTCTATCATTTTTCTCATCAGTTTTTACAGTCAAAGCACATTTCTGTCATCTCAGAATATGATAATGTACTATACATACTTATACATTCAGAGTTTTTATTTCTGCAGACCCAGAGACGGGTGGGCTAGCTGTCGTAGATTGGACTGAGGTCGCCCTCGGGTAGCAGATTCCTTTCCGCGTGACCCCCAGTTGTCATGGCAATCAAGGAACAACCTGCCTGATTTAGAGTTTGCAGCTGATCTTCTCTGGGCCCTCTGGGCCATGATTTGCATTTATGTGATAGACTCACCCCTAACTGGCAGACACCCAGCATGTCCTCCCACGTTCTCTCCACTGGAGACCTTTGGGAACGAAAAAAGCCTGGCCTTCCTAATCCAAAGAGCATTACATCAGCGGAAGACATTTCTTTAATCTTTTTTTTTCAGCTCCACTTGCCCCTGTCACAAATGACAACAGTTGTCTAACATCTCAAATGTGCTTCTGCGAGGGAATGTGATGGCAGCCGTGGCCTTCCTCTGACTCCCGCACAAAGATTGGACCCTCTCTGATGGTAGAGCGAGGGACACTCTGGGCTTGGTGATATTGTTATCCTCCCACTCTTGAGCCCTGTCTGAATCAGCAAGCAAGATGGGCACCTCTGGGTGTCAGGGACATGACAGTGTGCTGCCCTCTGCGTGAGTACACTCACTCATCGCTCATTCTCCGGTCTGACACTCATTTGCCCAGGGCTCCACTAGAAAGGAAGAATGTATCACCAAGGGACCGATGATAGGAAATTTCCGGAGAGACAACTTCACACTATATTCACTAAACTGTCACTTTCGTGGTGCTCTGCCTAATGAATGCAGTCATGTTCGGTGTTTCTGTGTATCCTTTAAATGGTCCTTATTTTTACCCTGATGCCATTATTTGTTCTCCTCCGTTTTTGTCATTTCTGTTTCAGTGTACACACACATATTGGGAGCGTGCCACACCAATGCTACAGCATGTGAACACAAAGGAGTTGAAGAAGACTAAACATCACCATCACCAACTCTCAAAAGTAGTGAGAGTACAGGTTGTGTGAAAACACATCTTCTGGGATACTGCTGGTATATCCTTAAGTGCGGTGTTTCTTATGGTGTTGTGTATAGAGGATACAAAGGCATGTGTGCATGGGAAGGAGTTCCCCTGGATGACTGGTAAAGTTCTGAGTTTGATGTCTGGGTCTGTTTAGTTTTGTGTGTGTGTGTGTGTGTGTGTGTGTGTGTGTGTGTGTGTGTGGGGGGTCAATTTCTTCTGTTTCTCTTTCTTTCTGTTTCTCTGATAGCATTGATATAGTGCATGAAACTAAGACCTAAAACATGCCAGCCCAGCAGAATATGACACCAGTCACAAATTGTGGCGTTTATCGTTGGCACAAATCTACCTGTAGGCCAGACACCATTGCACTGTGCTTTCATTTTATGGGAGGGTACAATTTTGGGGATTTTTGGGATCTCTATTTTATGACCTGACAGTAAAACTAGAGCAGATACTGTGAGGTACAGCAAGAGCAAGTTGTATTTTACGGTGGAAAAAAGAAAAGACCTCCACATAAAAAAATAATATTGATTTAGAAAGGCACCATAAATTTAAAACATTATGCCTATTAACCTCTCCCTTTCAAGGAATCAACTGTTTTATATAAAAACATTGTCCTCACCAGAACTCTGATGTGATTATATCCCTTCCAGACATTTTATATGGTATATAGTATCCTTATGAATGCTTTTTGTATTATGTAATACTACCATTTTTGTGTATTTTATATGATGATATTAAGTATATTTTAAATGATAAGTATATTTTATATGATGACAATATGGTTAACTATCCGTTGTATATTTCCTTGTAGGATATATATGTATACATAAAACCTGTGACACTGTCACACCTTATTGATGATTTAAAAAAAAAAGTCATCAGGACGTTCCCCTTGTGTCAGTGACCATATTGACAGAGTGGTCACAGGGGCTTGTCTCTAGACAAGCTGAAAATGTCAAATGTCGGAAGGAGATCTGATATATAGAAGCTCCAGGGTTCTAAATGGCTCAGTCATTTATTGCTCCCAACACAGGCTGAGCCCCACAACCCACGACCTTGAATATTTCAGTCTAGGCTGTATCATTGGCCAACAATGACCAGGAGTCCACAGAGACGGTAACCGGCTCCAATGACTGGCTCCATTCTGGAAGGGTGGGGTCCATTGACCAGGGTCATTGCACCGCTCAATGGCACCCTCTCATGACTCGTCAGAAGCCTATGAGTTTCTCAGATGACATCAGTGGGGGATATGCCTATCATCTGTTTGGCATTTTCCCTTCTGTGGTTCATTGTGAGACGTGCAGGGCAAAAAATAGCCTTTAGCTGCATGTGGTAATATCAGAGGATTACAACGGCGGAGGATGTTACTGTGAGGCGAGCTTAATGTGGTCAACTGCTGATTTCAAAGTCAGGGTGAAAAAGCATAAAGAAAAAATGCATAAGCCTCCTCTTGTTCTCATCAGCTAGTGAAATATTCCATGATTGTAAAGTCTTTTCCAGAAGATGCAGGGAGGAGGAGCAGTCGCAGTAAGCACCCAGCAGCACCTCACAGATGAATTGTTATCCGATTGCAGGGTTCATAATGAAACACTTGAACAGGAGCTGCTTCTCGCACCATAGTGAAATGACTCCTCCTGTCATCCAAGCAGAAGCTGCTTCAAGTGCCACCTCAGTAACAACACCGAGAAATGCTTTCTAGAAAACAAGGTGCCCCTTAAGTGGTGACAGGGAAATGTCAGTGAGTTACACCAAGTAAAAAATTTGCCAGAACCTAATATACAGGTGTTAACAGCACCCCAGAAGGACACAGGCCTCCTTGGGTTGCTTTTTTGAAACATGGGGCTATTCGGTTTCTGTGTGAGGAAGAAACACGAACTGTTTCTTGAATGCCTGTGGTTAATTACAGTTAGACTTGTAGTCCTACCATAGGGATAATCAAATCCCTGTCAGTTCAACTGTTGTCACAATGGAGACCAGGCTCTTGATGTGGTATTATGTGTAATTATGTATTTGTTGACGTTTTGAAATCCTGGTCCTGGAGTTATCCCTTTGTATGCTGGTTTTTCTACCACATGACCTCTTACATGGGTTTGACTGAGCTGTCAGCTGAATACGGATCTGTATTTGACATTGCCATTGAATGTGTGTGTTGAATTTAAGGTAGTTAGGGTACTTTATTTCTTTTGCATATTATTTTAAATATGTGGCCTGCATAAAAATCGTAATGCAAATTAGAGCTGACCTTGTTTATCGTTAATTTTCTAAATCCTTTAGAATAGGGCTTACAAAAAGTAACTAACTGTACAACTAATACATCATAACTGCAGCACAAAGGTGGTGGAGGAGCATCCTTGCTTTACACACACATATGCCCAACAGCACATTTATTAATAGACCTAGAGCAGACAACAGTTCCAAGAATCTGAAAACATATCAGGCTTACCAAATAAAGTGGATGCCTCTAATTCAAAATCTAGCATTTTTCCAGGCAAAAAGGAAGTCAAAATATTTTTTTTTATATACTTTTTTTCTTATTCATTCATCTCGAAAAGCACCATTGAATATCTTTGACAATACTGCTATCTGCTGGACGTGATTAATAATAACATATAGTTAATTAAATTTTCAATTTAATTGGAAATTTTAACATGAAGTCATGATGATTATTGGCTTTGTAAATCTTGATAGTTGATAAAATTTGATAATTGGATAGTCAAACTAAGTTTAACACCTATATTTGATTGATAATTATGCTTTGTCTTGATAAAACGTATATGATAAAATAGCACCAAAACCTACAGTGCATTTTTCAGAACATGCATATATGTATATTTGTAGTTATGTAATTTGGTATACGGGTAGTATTACTTGGGGTTGTGCTTGTTTTTCTTTGGGGGGCACATAGAGCTCTATGAAACGTTTTTCGGAATTACGAGCTCTCTGGAACAATAGCTCCCTCTGGTGTACAAAGTTGTGAACCAGCCTGTTACTGTTTAGGTAAAGTAATTAAAGTGACTTAACGTCCAAAAAAGTGTAATAAACAGAAATTGATGGGGCAGTAAAATTAAACCAGATGAAAGAGCATAAAAGTAATGAAAAAGTGTTTACTGTCAAGAGATTCTCAGGAACTTCACTTATTTGTGATGCGTATATAGGAAAGACATCAGTAAAATGAATGAATGTCCTGTAGGTTGAAACAAAGCAATATGCCTGTATGTTTCAATCAGCACTAAAAAAATACTCAACCATATTCCCTCCTCTCACAATGACACAGTGTCATTCTGGTCTGCCCACACACACTTCAAAGATTCCATTGTAACAACATGGAGAGTGGGTGTCATAGACAGCATAAAGGTTCATTGTACTGTACTGTATTTAACGTACATAAGACCAATAATGAGACATTCTCTACAATGGAGATTTATCTTTCCTATGTACAATCTTTTTATAATGCCTTTTGTTTTCCTACTGCGATGCTTGATTTTTCAGTAAGTTCAAAACATTACAGTTTCACACGCTGTCCTTACCACACCAATGCAATGCCTCTGTGTAGATATTGTGAAGAAAATAAGCTGAGAAAATAAAATCTGGAATGAATCTTAAAGGAGTTCTTGTTGCCTTGGTTACTGATCGAAAATGTTTTTACTGTTAGTGGAAAGAAAACATCTATCACATTATATAGTCAATTACAATTACATTGCAAAAAGAAAAACTAAACTGTTAATGGAAATGGTCCACTGAAATGGTCCAACAGCCTGTAAGTGAGGGTGGGGTAACCGAAAAGTCAAATTGGATGAAAAGTCTTGTTGGAATTTGTAGGCTGATCATCAGAAAACATAAAGGCTGAGGTCTTACAATCACCTCCTTCATGTTTGTCCCTGATGAAAAGGGTCTTCCAGTCCTGGAGGGCCATGGTCCTGCTGTTTTCTTGTGACCAACTAAATACAATCTCTGATTGGCTGAAAACATGAAAATCAACAGGTAACTTAGAGATGAAAACAAAAACCAGCATGTTTGTCCCTGGACTACCCTGCTCTACAGTGTGTGTGAAGAGACAGGAGAAACCATAGTTACAATCCCAGGCTGACAGAAAAGTGACTTCACACTGAGTGCTTAATCAAAGATAACTGTCATCACAAGATGCAGTAACTGCATTAAAAAACACAAGCTGAAAACAAATGCTCTGAGCACTCTGCATGCAGGCTTGAATAGTACAGCATAATATTACAGTATTTCTCATTTTTAGCCTGAAGTGCAATGTAGTTTTGTGGGACAGTGACGTATTGAACATGTACACGCTTGTTGGAACATAACATGCATTATTGAATATACCCTGTTGTTCCCACAAAGGTTGAATGTGCAAATGATGTCAAGAATTGGAGCTATTGTAACTGGAGATGAGTAATCACTGAGGTATGAGCTGTGAGACTCAGGACACGAGGAGGAGATCATGGGTTCTATTTCACACTACGAGTGAGGACTGTGAAGTGCCAGACTGATTGGCTGATCCAATGACTAGCTCAATGAATTGATAATGCACTGCTCTGCAAAGCTTTGCATCTTTGTGTGAGGCTTGTTGTGTTACCAGCACACTGTTTTTCTGGAACTCAATTTTTTGCTCCTCCATTTTGGTGGCGCAGTTTCTGCTCCTTGGCCCACTTCCATGCAGTTATTGCTGCCCTTGCAACATTACAAAATTCTACCTATATCTATCTGTCCTCCTCCAGAACTGGTCTTGTCAATTCTTCATATCTGGTCCAGTCTGCCTTCCACACCTGGTGCTATCTAATCCTGGACCTGATGTCTGAAATATCTGTGTTTCACCCTGTTGTATTGTTGTTCAGATTTAATTTGAACATTTGTGCTGTTTGTGAACATTTCTGTTGTTTCCCAAACTTGATCCGTCTACAGTACTGTGCACATGTAAAAATCCCTATTTAGGGATAATAAAAAATTTTGATGCATGATGAATAAATTTCACATGCTATTTTATCAACCCCAAATGGAACCAGGACGCCTGCCTATGAGGCTTTTGTACAAGCACAGGGCTGTGCTGTATGTCCTGCCATGAGAAGGATGCTGTTGCTTTTTGACGTCATTGGCCACTGCTACACCCTCGCTCCATCTCGACCATGACAACATATGCCCGACATGACTTGAATCACTGTGTGATTGTTGAATATTGTACTAATGAACACTCCATTAGCCAATAATGCTTCGAGACATCATTTATCAACCCCATAAATAGCCTACATTATTACGTTGCGCTCCCCTGACCACACAAAAATGGTTTGTCCCTGCACTATCAGCTACGTCTTGCGTAAAATACGCGCTCTTACGTCACCGTGGGAGTACTCAATCAGGAGAAATGAACCTACATCAGCACAATCCTCCCAGCGCTCCTGTAAGTGTCAAATTAAAAAAATACCCTTTTACGTTTTGATTTGCAAGCATTGTTTAATGAAAAAGTTTAGTGTATATCGGTTCGTATTTTCTGTTCGAAAGATGCAAACTTTAAAGCCTGTAATGTTTTATGCCCGCACACCCAGTTTCATTAGTGTTGGCTAAGCTAGCCACCTCGTTCGCTAGCTACAAATGACACTCCAGCCATGGGTTGAGGCAGTGTAACGTTATTCAACTGTCTCCGAAGTGCTACATAGTGTGACAAAACAGAGTGATGTAAGCTAGTAAACTTGTCAGCACGATGCTTCGTCGTTTTTGACCGAGACCTATATTAGCTAACCGTATAGCTGACCAGGTACCTGTCTATCTTATCAATTTTGTGGCCTCAGTTAGTCGAATTCGTACCGATGCTGCTGCCAGCCTTCTCTTGCGTTAGGTGCGAGAAGGCAGGTAGCACGTCTGTCATTCTTCACTTTTGTGCAGAATAAAAGTCAGTAGTTGGGGTTTGTTAGAAAACCAGTTATACTAACCATTTAGTTATACTAGCCAGTTCAGTCACCCAGCTGTTGTCATAAATATAATCACGTTCACGTTAGCTAGTCTTGCTAAGTTAGCAGGACAAGGCTAGGTGGCTAAACATCACTGCATAGCTGGTGAGAGAAATTCTCGATGGTGGCACAATAACCGGCTGACATATCAACTGGGTTTGCTGTCCATTGGAATGTGCTTTTTTTGACATTACTAGCTACTTTGTTAGGCTTGCTCTCTTAATTTGTCTAACGATAATATCTCATAGCTAAGCGTATGGGTGTTACTTTAGGTGTCATTCTAGCTTGCTAACTGAATGGTTAGACTAACGTTAGCTACACTAACGTTAACAACTTTGGAAGGAATCAGTAGAAAATGATTGTGAACGATTTTCCTGCGTTATATTAACAATCGCTAGCGTTAAAAGACTGTCTACTTCATACAAAGTGTTTCACAGATGTCAAACGGCTAGTCTGTAGCTAGTAACTTCTGGAAAAGCTTGTTCATGACATGTTGGATTAGTGTGCATGATATGTCAGCTACCCTAAAAGACTGATAACAAGTCACCTGTTAGTCTGCATGAATTAGAAATAACAATGGACACGATACGTTAATGCATGTCCCTTTTGCAAGCCATATTTCGCCGATTCACCGTCACCTTATGTCTCGGACGAGCTAAGTTATATCGATCATGTTTAGTTAACTAGCCTGACTAACCAGCGACATTTGCCGCCTTGATAGCTAAATATTATAACAGTTAACTTTATCGTTGCCACGATTATATTGAGACTTGTCCTCTGAAAGTTCGGTAGCTTGCTCTCCATTTTCAGCTGGCTAATGGATTGGGTCAGCTAACTGGTTAGTCTTAATAGCTAATTTTGCAGTATTTGAGAAAAATAATACTTTAGGGTGGACCCACCACAAAACGGCGCACGATGTAGGTAACTGAGCTAACGTTAGCTATAGTATGGTTTCTATAAGGTTATACCTCGAATTAGGCATCTTAATACGGAAAGCCAAAGATAGTTGCTAAAGATAGTTACCATAACAGTGAACAGTTCAATCGCAGGCCATTCATAGTATTTTCTCTGCTTTTAAATTGCAGGATGTTTTATCTCTTTAATTCCGGGGGGAAGAGTGGACATACCCAAGTATTCGCAGAAATCGGACAGCCATTCTGGCGACGAGTTTTCTTAAGGATTACTGCTAAAATTTTATTCCATTTGCAAAACTGGAAGACTTGCTTTGGGATTAAATGCAGCAGCTTTTTCCTATCCTCTCCTTACAAAGAAGAAAGGAAGCTGCCACGAATGGTCGGGACTGAAGGTACGTGTGTAGCTTTTTTATCTTGTGGCAGGGTGGTCTGCATAGATGTCTTCGTGTTTATGACTATAGATTTCAACCGATCAAGCAATACACGCACGCACGCGTGGGGATGCCACGCGAAACAAGTCCCGTTTGATTACATCCGTTCTACGTGAGTGCCGGCTGACCCACTTCAGAAAAAGGACGAGCGAATGTAGTACCCTGAAGGGGCAGTAAGAAATAACCATTCATGTTTCTCTCCGCGGTCAGACCACAGTGATGACGCTGTTGTTGATGCTGTGGCCGGTGAAGCATTGCCTCATTCCCTCACTGACTTGATAGGGACTCAGAGGATCTTACAACGGCACACCACTAAGTGCACGCCTGTTCTGTGCCGTTAAGATTTTGTGACGGGTGACGTGTTTTGAGAGCAGATCTTATAATGAGTGTAAGTATTTACGCATTTAATCTCGGAATCTTAATTAGAGAATGAATCATTTCTACATTACTCCGTGGGCTGCTGCATTTTAGTTAAACCAAGATGTGCCAGATATGGACGTAATGACACGCACGATGGAATTACTGATGACTGAAATTGTGGTAACCAGCTGTGACGGGATGATGAGTGATGCTGGGCTACTGACTGAAAAAATCAAAACAAAATGGAACGGTTATGAAGTTGTGCGTTTCTGGATGGTCCTGTGAAACAGCATTAAATTCTGTTATAATTGGAGGTATTATTTATTTATTTATTGCAATGTTGAGGTTGCGTTTGGTTAGCAGGGCTATTATTCTGTGGGCTTCAGTACTGTATCACTCCACTATTTTCTTCTTTAATCATGCAAATCTTGTGTTTTGTTGAAGTGACCAGTTTTATTTATACCCACTATTATGCTGTATGGTAAGTCCTTTAAAGGATGGCACTTTTGTGTGTGTGTGTGTGTGTGTGTGTGTGTGTGTGTGTGTGTGTGTGTGTGGGTGTCCAATGGGTGTCCTGTGTCACTCACTCACTACAGTAGCTCTTTGAGCAAGCCAGCGGGTGTCCGGTGTCCCGTGAGTTTAATCCAGTTCATATCCTTGGGACTGGGTTGTTATTTAAATAGGTGATGAGAGACGTTATTTCTGATTAAGGCACACCAGTGTGCTGGTGTTGGGACAGCTGGTAGCTGGTTCACATTGAGCCCACCTGCAGATTTTTTTTGGTAGCCTGTGAGCATCTCTGTTAGAGATGTGGGAATTGTATGGCTTGTCTTTTCAAGTGTTTTTGTAAAATATTTGATGAGTCTAGCAATCTATATTGGACCAATGGGTGTTATTCGTGTAGGGGCAGTAATGTTAGTGCCTCATTGAGGTGTCACATATAACCACCTGTTTCCTGGTAACAAGTGAAATAATTGGAAGATATTGGATCTTTTTAAGAACATTGTATTCTTCAGTACTGTTTGCTAGATTTTAGTGCCAGGATGAACCAGTTGGCAGTGTTCCCTTCAGCTTGTCATATTTGTTTTCTAAACTGTTTATTTGACCTTCATTCTCAAGTAAACTCTCTATCATTTTTAATAGAAGTTATTAGATCAGTACTTTTTCAGACATCACATTGTGTTTATCATGTTGAGCTGAGCATGTTGTGTCCTAAGGCCCATACAGTGTGTTGGATTTGTTCCACCATATTCATCAGCCACTTTTCCGCTATCAGCATCTCAACTAGGGGCAAATGGAACCATGCACCAAGAACCACAAGCCAAAAAGCTGGCAGCATTCTGGTTTGCGTTTCCATTCTGTTTCCTTTCACAGATCCGCTCCCGGCTGCTCTTGTCCTCTGCCAGGGCTTGTCAATTAGGAGAGATTTGGCTAGCAAAGCGGCATCAGATTTCTTGCAAGATGGCAGACTACCGGTGCAGAAAGCATAAAATTAAGTACCTTTGAGAAGTGTTTGTTTCTAGATTAATTATGTCAAATATTTGATGTCTCTTGACACAATTCAGCTAAAATGTGTGCTCATAGCTTACTAGAATCATAAAATAGCCATTTTCTAGAAAGTTCACCGTGGGTATTGATTACTGTAGACTGCCCTCTGTTTAACCCCCACACCCAGTGTTTAAACTCTTTGCCTGCTTAAGTGATGAGCTCAGCGCTTCAGCCATTGTGGCCGAATTAAATGCACGCTAAGCGGCTGTTTTTTTCACTGAGTTTTGCCAGAAATGGAAAAGGTGCTTATTGACAACTATGGCGAGTGTATAGGGTTTAAAAGCTGGCAGTTTGTCCTAGACAATGACATTGTCTATAGCAAGCCATAGCTAAATTTCAGTTGAATGGCCGTTTTTAGAATCATCCTAACAGGAGAAACTTCTCCAAAAGCAGTTGTTTGCCTTTCTGATTTTTACAGATTGGTTGTGTGCCTTAAAGATATTGATGTCTGTTGTTCTCATCTGATTGGGTGATGTCATACCAGCTTAGATACTGAAGTAATATTTTACAGTATTGATGTATTGTAGAGTATAGTAACCTACTTTTGTGATGTATCAGGTGACAGTGTTGGAACTGCTGTGTTTCTATTAACAAAGTCTAATGGTACAGTTACATCTTCAACTTCTTTTTGTGCTATTGTGCTGTTAAACAAAACAGGTTACATAACTTATTTGGGTTATTTACTAGTTCAAGTAGCCTATTTGTCATGGGATCATGAATAATTGAGTGAATAACACAATTTATCTCAACCGAATAGAGCTGAATCAACACAAATGCGGCTTTGCATCCACACACTACCGTGTGCTGGCCATGTATGTTTGCTTGCATGGAAATAATGGAAACAGAACACAGTACCAGTCACACACTACACGGTGCACGCATAGTTCACTGGCCCAGCTCCTCTTATTGGCAAATGTCTGACTACAAAACAGAGGTGGGTAGAGGGAGAGTGGTGGGGGTGTGAAAGCTGGAGACAGTGTTAACAATGTTACTGTGTGTGTGCCTAGATTAAAAAACTCAGGCCAGATTCCAGAGGGAAGATTAGTGCCTTGCAAAGGAGAGGTTGTTGGTGTAGTAGATAGTGGAGCGGTGTGTGCAGAAAAACCAGGCTTTGTTAGAGTGGATCCTGGGCAATGGCTGTCTCAAATGGTCTTCGTCGCAGCCAGCCCCATTCATTACGCCGCTTATTGAAACGTTGTGTTAATTGGATGACACGGCTGTCAGGCCTGTCGTTTCCTGACTCATCTGATGGTTAGCCTGGTTTCTGCCAAAATCTCTGATGGAATGAAGTCTGTTCTCAAATTTGTATCATGATGGACTGAGTCTTCTATAGTTAAAAGAACAGTCTCTTAATGCCGGCCATATTAGGCACGGTCCGAAGCTTAACCTGTCCAACCCAAATATCTATATTGGTCTTATCGCGACAGTACTGTCCACAAGGCAGAGGGTAACTGAGCTAATAAAGCATTCACAGGGCGTGATGTTTGCAATCCTGTAAACAGGATGTAAATTATGAGTGTCTGTTGATTTACGTATAACAAATGTTAAATCATATAAGGCAAGGTTTAGGTTATTCATTAACAGCTCAAAGAGATAACTACTGTTTAAGATGCCTTTCTCATATGGCATTCAAATTCTAGCCTGTTGCCTTGGATGTTTTGGAGGATGTCATATGTAATTCTTTAGTACATGCACACTTTCCACCCATAAGGAGGTACTTTGGGATGCCTACATGTACTCTTCACCTCCCTCCAGTATACTTTACCCTTCTTGTGGGCATCCAGTGAGAAGTGTGTATTTCTCAACTCCTCAGGGTACCTATTGCAAAATGACAAAATGTAGACGTAAATGTACAGGTGTTGACTCCTCTCCTGTCTCCTGTGTGTCTGCATGTAGATTTCAACCCCCTTCTGAGGACCTACATTTCCCGTCTATCTCCTCTCTCATGAGCACCTAGGCTGTATGTGCATTTTTAGAGATATGATGAGTCTAAGAAAACTTCAAAGACTTGAGGATTCCTCTCTTCCTGCCCTGTCAGGAGTGCTCAGAGTTTCTGCAGCGCACAATGGTGTTTTGAACTCCACATTCTATAATTCAGCTGTACCCTTGAGTCAGGAACTTTACCTCTCAGTTTCTGCGCTTAAAGTCAATCTGTATTACTGGCCGAATGTAAGATGTCAACATTGTGACCAACATGTGGATAACATTTTTTTAGAAAATAAAAACAAGCTTCTGTCTGGTTTTGTCTCCCTTTGGATCATCGTCAGGGGGGCAGAGGATTCGGGGCCGGGCATTGCTGTCCCGCTTCTCGACTAAATTCACGTGATTCAACTGTTTCAACTGATTCAACTGAGACAATGAAACAAAAGCAAGTGCCAAACAGCAGGCCTAGCATTATTTGCTTGCCCAGCTGATTTGAAGATAATGTAAATGACTGTATTTGCCAGAAGCCCCATTGACAAGTGTGCATGGCACCTTTGATAGGACAGCAGTGTTTGTGGGTTCTGTGGAATTGTACTGAATCATCATGGACAGTAGTTTGCTGGAACAAACCGCGGTGCTATTCAGGCCACCTAGTTACCTTGTGGGAAGCGCGGAAATGTGGGGCCACATCTACAAACGCAACCAATTGCGCTTAATGTGGTTGACCAAGCGAGTAGTTGCAAGAAGTTGCGGAACTGGTAGCAAAGGGTGGAGACAGGCTGTACTTTCTGAGAAACTGTTTGTGCAATTTGTGGTTCTGCTCATATCCTGTGTACCTGTAATGAACTCTGTGGGGTTTTTTTTAACACAGTTCCAATGACTGACAGCAAATGAGTAATCACTATGAACATCTGCAACAGTGTGAACATAGAAATAATTGCCCTACCTTTGTATCTGAAAAAATAAAGGTGCTTTTCTAATAAATGTAGCTATAGTAAAAAACACAATTTAGGAACACCTTGGTCCAATGGCAGGACACAACAGTAAAGTCAATAAACACCTTCCTTTCAGAATATAGCGTTGCAGGCTATAGTTTATTGTGATGGCCTCTCACTGCTTACTCATGACATAGGTGTAATGTTACTTCTTTGCCTTCAAGCCAGGAAAAGCACAAGGTGAATAGTACTACAAGTGTTTGTGCATAGAATGGCACTGGAGCTTCAGGGACTTCCCAGTGGGAAATCAAAGCAGATGGCTAAATGTTAAATCCAAGCTGAAGTACATACAGCCCAATTTATGGATCAGGAATAATAACTGGGGCTTGCTATTTTTAATTAATAAATGTGTAACTTCTTAATTTTGAAATAAAAAGATTTACTGTTTTTAATTGGTTATAACATTTAAATATCTGTCCCTCACAATCTTGTATATTGTAACATATAACCTACTTCATAAATAATGTGGGACAAGGCTTGCTTTGAGATGTGATGCAGGTATCCCAAGCTAGTGAAGCTATCTCATGTATCCAGATACTGCGTTGTCTCTCTTGCTGAAATTGTGTCTTAAAACGTTAGGCCTTGCTAAATATGATAAGATAGTCGAGTTACACGGGATGCATTTTGATAAAGATTCTATGTGTTTTCTCTTCAGCAATTCTAAGGCCTCAGACAAGAGCATTATAAGAACTGTACTCCTTGCATCAGGCACAGTAAAGATAAGATTTGGCCAGACAGCTCAAGAGATGAACTGAGGGCACCACAGCAACAGCTAAATCCAAATCTTTCTCAGTCACTGCTGATGCCATTTTTAAGATAGCTAGCAAGGTTGCCAGCACACACAAAATTAAATTGGTTAAAACAATATGAACAAAGACAACAGCGACAATGATAATGAAAACAAAATGGATGAACAACCACAGCCTTGATCATATTGAAAATAATTGAAAAAACTACAATTATTTTGCAAAATATCTGAATCACTCTCCTTTCAAAAAGCCTCCTCACATTATTGGTCCTGGCTTTTATATATATATGGCTCCTGGCACACAGATTATGTGTGTGTGGAAAGTCTAGTTGTGTAGCAGCCAAGTTGTATAGGTGTGTTATTCATAGCGGTTTTGGTTTACACTAATGGACAGTCAACGAGGGAGAGGACAAGGACAAATCTCAGTGGGAGAGACCATGCGTGTGAGGAGTGAGGAGTAAAATAAAATATATATAACATCCCTGAACAATGTGGAAATTGACTACTATTGGGAGTGTATGAGAAATGGGGAATGCTTGTTATTATGTTATAAATTTAAAAATGAGTTCTGCTTTTCTTATTTGGAGTTAATTGTGTATGTAGGCAGAATATATTCATGTGTTGTCAAATAAGGCATAGTGTTCAGTTTGCAAAGTACACTAGAGAATGTAGTTTAATTCCATGTGCAGTTAAACACCATAGAAGAGATAAGCATTGTTTAAATGGCAGCTTTCTTAAAAATGTGAAATGCACTTCCTTACTTCTTAGTTTCTTAGACCAAGTACATGCTGTTCTACCCAAACAAAAAACCCTGAATGCAATTTCTTCACTCATTCTCACTGTGTGGACTCAGTTGTCGGATTGCCTTGTTATTACACATTCTTGATCACGTAAGTGCAATAATACAGGTTAGACAGGCAGGAAGCAAGTTTCACGTTGCCTGTTACAAAATACTCAGGCTGAATGGGGAGAGGCTCCCACAAACAATGGGCTGCTTGCTTCACTATGAGTCAGAACATGTACATTATTACCTCATACTGTGATTCAGTGGGAAAGCCAAATTTGGCGTATTGCAATGAAGTGTTGAAGATCATAAAGCTTCAAACAAATGTTTCCCCAGGAAAGGGTTAAACAGTATTTGTCATCAGCCTGGGATGCAAAATACCTCTTTCTCTGATAAGCTTGAAAATTAGTCTACATATCGGTGTGGCCAGTGAAGTGTCATAATGAGTATGATGAAGAAGTGAATATTACTTAAAAGGCAGCACGTACATGTTCATCCTCATGGTACAAGGTAACTTATACTCACAGGGCAGGGGTGACTGGTATCTGAGACAGTAATTTTAGAAAGAGCACATCTGATTAAAGCCTTTTGCCCAGACTGGGGAATGTTGGTGTAATGCCATCAATAATAGGGAGGTTTCACAGAGGCTGAAAATAGTTTTCAGCAGCAAACTTTCATATGAATATGTGCTGTTTCATAGACTCATTTAGGACAGAATATTAAGTGTCAGAATTCCTTTTTTTAAAAAAGAAGAAAGAAGGAAGGAAGAAAGTCAAGGCATTCAAAACATGTAAATAATAGCCACATACATAGTAGCATCACATATAAACAGACATGGTTTCTCTTGTAAGCATGACTAATTCTGACAGTGGTGCTGGAAGCTGTTTTGGGAAAAAAGGTCTATTTTGAAAAGTAAGCTTTTGCCTCAGCTTTTTCCTTTTATTAATTAGTTAATGGATGACAGGTGTACCATTTGCTTTCTAATTAGTTATTTTAAGCATGATTGTAACCATGACCACAAACAAAGTCAAACCATAACTATACCCATTAGTAGGACCTGGTAGATAGCCATAATCTCAGCATGATTCACATGCAGGCTAATTCATTCAGTGATCATTATATGGTGGGCATTTTAACTACACTAAAAAAGTGAGACACACTTGTTATGAATACAGGCCAATGCACTCTAGCAAATGAGCTCCCCTGGTCTCTGGGACATGGTAGAAATGGTGGAATTGGTGGAATAACTTTTTATAGGACGGTGCTGACATGGGATGTGATGCAGACACCTAACCTAGATGTCTGCAAATATGTAAACACCATCAGCTGGTGTTAAATATTACAAAGAATAGTCACATGTTCAAAGCAGCAAGAAATGAGTCATCAGGCTCCATGTGGAGTGTCTTGCACTTTAACAGCAGAGGATGATCCTAGCATCTTAAACCTGGAAATGCCGCTGATTCACCTTCTCACCCTCTCTGCCACGGTTGGGCCTGTAATCCACTTTGGAGACACATTAAGACAGTGATGAACATCATGGCTGCACAGGATCCTTTCACTCATCTAATGGGTGTTTACAAACAAGTTTTCGCTCCCTCTGCAATGTAATCTAGGTGCTGATTGGTCAGGCCGTCTCATGGGTTTGTAATCTGCAAAGTGATTGGCTGTACTGTGTGATGGTGGAAAGAGACCTGCCTGCTTTCGGGAGAGCAGGAAGTTTAAGGTGCATCCAGGCTGATAAAAAAGGAGATCCAAGATCATAATAAGATTCAAAATAATCTAACGTGGAGAACAAAGATTTGTTGTCAAAACTAAGTTCTTGACAAAGCCAGCAGGTCCCCAGAAAAGAGAAGTAGTGTGGCTAGCTCATCTGTAGTATACAGAACAGAAACAGGGCATTGTAGTTAGTCATGGGAAATTAATGAAAAATCTTAGGAAATTTTTGTACATGTAGTTCTCCATTTAGATTTTACATTGCTATGTTTTTCTGCATACCAGCATGATGAGATGCTCAGAAATTCACTAAGGCCATGCTTACAATAGGCCGCATACAGCTACACCTCATTTATTTATTTATGCATTTGGCAGGTGCTCTTATCCAGAGCGACTTACAAAGTTAATGGGGCATGATGCATCAAACACAGCAGAACACAGCAGAAACAATAAAAAGCAGTGATACAGTAGAGAATTGCACTAAATAGGCATTGAAGTAAAAGACACAGTTACCATAAAACCATAACAGTAAAAACACAGTGCCTAGCAATTATCCCTAAAAGCAACATAATTGTGTCATACTAGACTGAATGTAGAGCTTAACCGATCTATAAAGGCAACATGACCGTAGGTCATGGTGTTGACTGTACACGATGCCAAGCAATGATCAAACAATGATTCATAACAGCCATGCCCCATCATGTTCTTCGCTGCTCCAATCCAGATCACTCTCCAGCAGATCACAAGGGGAGGTGGCCTGGCACCAGATAAGATTAGTGTGGTGCGCTCCTGAGGAGAGGTGCTGGCTCAAGCCAGTGCGGTCTGGTCCAGATTCTGCTCCCTCTCTCTTTCTCTCCGTCTGTCTCGTAATCGGCGTGCTCTCTGTACAGTGATGTGTTGAGTCGGGCGTTGCCATCCTGGAATGATCAGGCAGGTGGAATTCTGCCGTTAGCGTGGGAGAGCTGGCTGTGCTGAACAGTGACGCTCTTTGCTCACGTTGATTCAGTTTACTTGGGTGTGCTGCGCGGCACACTGATTGGATCGATGCGGCGCAGCCCTCCTCTTCATGAGCCCTTACCAGGACATGAATGGTTGATTAAGGGATTTATTTGTAGCGGTGCCTGAATCGATGAGGACATACTGTATAGAGCATATGTAAAACGCTCATTCTCCGTGGGCTGATGCCGATGTTTGGTCATAGCGAGATCAGTGGTGTGAAAACATTAATATTTATGCAGTTTGTGTTTTCCTTAATTGTGTGATTTATTTCCCTGTTTTCCACACTGCATATGATATCAGGGTATTCCTTGCCTATACAAACAACCCTGCCATGCCCCCTAGATGGTATAATTCTGTCTGTATTTTAAATAACTTTAATAAATTAATACAATAGATTACATGATTCATTTTAAGGTTATGCATGTTTCTGAGGGGTGCTGTATAGAGAAAGCTGCTATACTTTGTATATTAGGCTTGTATGATAGTGTACATTCATTCATTTCTGTAAATTATTACCTTGAAACCTAGCTAGGGGACTGTATAAACTTATAGTTTGGAGGGTCCATCATCAGTTGGTGATTACAGCTGTTTGTTCCATTTATGCCTTTCCTAAATCACAATGTGACGATAATGTCGTCTCCTTCACATTCATTTAGAAAAGATTTTGGTCGCATTGTTTGGCGAACCTGGAAATGTCATTTTTGAAAATTTCAAGAACACTGGCTCCATTTCAGTGAGTGTGGAATTGTCAGCATACCGTAAAAGGGTATGCAGCTGTCAGTGTTTATGAAATGCTCGAACAGGAGATAAAAATTACAGGGATCTGAATCTGGTATTTGTGCACTGAATAGAAAAGATTATAGAATCAGCTTGATCTGTAGGCTCTTATATGATATCAACTTGTTTTACAACTTTGGGATCCACCTTGAAATTAATAGGCACACATTTTTGGCCATTTAACATTGTAAGAACTGGAACTTCTGTACTTCTTTGGATACAACATGGAAATAGGTAATCATCTCATGATAACTAATAAGTCCAATCATTTTATTAATACAGATGCTCACAGTGACTTCCCTGGAGAATCACAAGTATTGTCTTATCAGCTCCCATCAAAGATTCCCACAATATAATTCTGCATTGCATTGTGCTTCTGTGGCTGTTGAGCGTGTTTTTGGTGGAGTCACTCTGAGGGTGATTAACGTGGTCTCTCCTCCTCTTTCTCTGCAGGTGACCCTGGACTGTGAGTCAGGCCAGGCTGAGCAGGGCTTATGGTAGGTGTGGGTGTCCCCCTGTCAGGGGCCCTGTCCACTGTGTGAAGCACCTCATAACTGCATTGAAACTAAAATGTCCCCTAGAATTTTTTTAGAATTTCTTCTCCTCTCCAGCAATATCCCATCTAGTCACATCTGTATAGTATCCCATCTCGTCACATATCCCTGTCAAGCACACCAGACATTCTCATTCTAAAGCTTCAGTCATGATTGTGCTGTTATAGTTCACACACATGGGAAAAAGGGAATTAGTGTGTGGATGTGACTTGTTTGCAAGCAAGGTCACTAAGCTCAAAAGTCACACATTGGCTGTGTTCTGAAGGCGTGGTGTCCACTGTTTTTGCCGACCACGGTTAGGCTTTAAAATAAGTTCAGCTCACAACCAAATTTTCCAACTGCCAACAGAAAACTGTGTTACATGGGATGTACCTGCCAGTGGTCGCTGTGCTCAAGTTTTGGAATAAAATGAGTGCAATTGTAGAGCTGGGTTTGCAGTATGGACAGAGTTTGCAGTTCCTCATCAGAGTCCATCCCATCAGGATTACACCTTGTGCATTAATTTCCCTCCAGAGCACTTTGAAGATACCTCCTATTCAGTTTATTCACTTTCTTTTTTTTTTCTGAGAAAATGTTTCTGCACAGTTGATCATCATGATTAAATCTCAGAATTTCTAATCCATATTTCTCTGATGAACATGTTGAAATTGCACCGAAGCAAATAAGTATTTTAAATCCATTGTTTAGTCTTCACTAATATGATTATGTAAAGAATAATTGTCATTACTGAATACTGTTATGATTGTAATATCAATATACTGTTATAATATTACAGTGGTGATATAAGCTGCTCTTCTAGAGGTTATTGTTTAAGTATTTAGTTGCAAAATAATTTCTGATGTGAGGTTAACTTTAGGAATCTTTGAAATCCATGTAGCCATTCTGAAAAAAGTATGCATGTATATACAAATGCCAGTTGACCAGTTGCCAATTAAGACCTTCAGATCTACATGAAAAATTGGGAGTTGTTCTGTAGATAACTGTAAGAAAAACATCCCGGATTGTCAGTTTGCTTGTATGAATTTGACACGGGGAAGCACAAAGCCATGCCATTGTACTAATCCACCCAGCGGGGGAATTGCATTGCAGGATCTGGGGACAGACAAGGACATCATGTCCTATGAAAGAGGCATGAGTAGCCATAAGCCCTCAGCCACGCTCTCTGTGTTCCTCTCATCTCAACACTAAAAGGGTGACTCACCAGCCTGCTCACCAATGACTGGCAGTCCTGGACTTTAACTCTCTTCCTTGTGAAGAGAATTTGGTGCGATTTAAATATCAGGACTGAGTTCTGAAATGGAATCAAGATCTTTGTCATGAAGCACATCAGAAATTATTTTTTTTGAAAGATCATTGCTTACATTGCTTTTTTTTTTTGCGTCATCCATTGATGCAGAAATTCATCCAGTCCATTTAACCTGGCAGAGCTTGTTTGAGCTAATTGTGTTTATGCTAATTGTGTTTTGTGCATTGTGTCATTTGAGACATGGCGGTTTTACATAACCAGAAAGTAATTCACGTTTGGCTGATCAGAGTTATGGACTGTCCCACTGAAAACAATTTGACAGCTGCAATTTGAAACTTCCTTTAGAGATGCCCACAGTCAGAACTGGTATATTGTCAAACCTCCATGTCTCACCGCTAAATCAGATGTGATTTTTTCCCATTGCTATTGTTGTCCCTCATTTATTGCCGCATGTCATAATTCATTTTATTTCCCTTTTGTGGTAGACGCGCATGACTTTGAGCCAATCCACAGATGCATGCACGCTCACAAGCCCGAATTGAGCGCCGCTGCACGGCTTTGACCCGCCTCTCAGAAGGTGTAGCTAGAACACTACCCACCTACCCGCTCCCCCCACGGCCTCTATATGAGACTGGAACCTGAGGTGCGCTGCGCTGCCCCCTGATGGATCACAGTAGTAGTGAGCAAAATCATGAGGAGCTGGACCCGGGAGGCCGCGGAGCGCCGGAGGGCAGGCGGGCGTCCGAGCCCGAGCACGGCCTGTCCAAAATCACCCACAATGCCTTGGAGAACATAGGCGTGCTGGGGCAGGGCTTGAAGCAGCTCTTCCAGCACCAGCGAAGACGCTCGTCCGTGTCGCCGCTCGGTGCGGGCTCCTCCCCCTCCGCCTCCTCCGCGGGCAGCCCCGCCCCCGAGCCCTCGGAGGCGGGGCCGGAGTCGGGGGACGCCCCCCCGGCCCTGGCTGACACTGACCCCCACGCCTCCGCCCACCCCACAGCTCTGAACCGCGTGCTGCAGCAGATCCGAGGCGCCCCCATGATGAAGCGCGGGACCAGCCTGCAGAGCCGCCGCAGCAAGGCTGCCGGGGACCCCCCCAAGGGCAGCCCCCAGATCCACCGGCGCAGCACCCAGGAGGCCCTGATACAGGCGGGCCGGCCGCGCTCCTCCTCCACCACCGACGCCCCCAGCAGCCCCGCCCTGGCCGAGGCCCTGCTGCCCTGCACATACCCCCCACAGAGGAGCCTGAGCGGGTGAGTACCGGCTTTTGGAATGAGTCGGAAGGTTGTGGAGACCCTTCCAAGCAAAAAAACCTCCTAAAAACACAGCCCCCTCAAACACAGCTAGCCAGATGGCACGTCTGTCTAATAGTTCAGTTGTACCATTTCAACCAGTGCTAATTACACCCAAAAGGCTGGATTTTAACTGCCATTCTCGAAAATGGGCTCTTAAATGCACTGGTACAGCTTGTTGTCATAAATGCAGTGCCTGGCTTTGCTGTGTGGCCCAGCTGGTTTGTGTGACAGTCCCGTGGTGAGGCACAATGCAGTGCAGGTCAGTGAGCATCGGGCCCTCAGAGCACACGTGGTCCTCACAGTCGGGCTGATGCACTGCCACAGGACACGCTGCCTGCATACCGCCAACACTTTTTTGATGCTTGTCTGCAGCGGGTAACCCGGGGACTGGGGACACGAGGGGTGGGGCTGGATGGATGAGGGGTTGGGGGGGCGGGGGTTATTTCAGCAGGTTTTTCTGGGTGGTTCTGCTTGTGGCTATGCGGCAATGCGTTTGCAGTGTTTGCATTGTGAGAAGAACATAGGAACTGTATGCACTGTCATTATGAAGCTTCTCTGTGTTTTTTTGCTTTTATTTTTGTACAAACGCCTATTCAGTGCTACCTAACGGTGTACCAACACGCAAGGTAAACCCACCGCATTGTTACATCATAACATCAGCAGCTCCTCTTTGTACTGAAATGGTCGCCCCTGTCGCTGAAACGGAACGAGTGGGGGAAATCCAGATCCCTGAAAGTACACGTTTTGATGTGTCAGTAGCTGTGGTTCGCTGCAGGAAGGGCGGTTTGTAATATCGGGGCAGTGGTGACGCGTGACGGCGGTCAGAGGGGGCCCCGCCGCTGCCGTGTGCGTGCCCGGCAGGCTCCGAGGCCGCGCACTCCGCGATCGGAAAGAACGCCGAGGCCTCGTGGGCACGCAGATCCGCACTGGATCCGCACTGGAAGACGCCGCACCTGTCACCTACCAGCATGTGTGCGGCGCAGACGGGAGGCAGAACAGGAATCGCCGTGTGCACCCGGGCATGCGTGCAGACACCCAGCTCGCGTTCCGCCGCTCTGCCCCGTGGGAAGAACTCGTGGGAATATCTTCGAGCCGTTTTATGAGTAGATTCCAATGAAATGCTGTCACAAACTCCCTTTTTTTCTAGAATTTGCCATCTGTCTAAAGCTCATTCTTCATCAGATTAAACCATGAGGAGGACTCTTATGTGCATATCATAGTGATAAGCAGTTACTCATGCCACATATCAGTGAGTGCACTATCCAGACTGCAGGTGTGTCTTGGGTGCTGGAAAAAGGCAATAAAGCTCTGTCATTCATCATGTTTTTTTTTATAAATACATTTAGATTAGATACATGAGATTGGATATTTGTCTGTTGGTAATAGTCATTGTAATTCTTCAGAGACAGCAGCATGCTTCTTCTGAATTAGGCTGCTTAACTGACTTACAGCCTTCTCATTGTACTCTTCTCTTTTTACTCAGTTGCCTCCCTCTGCATTACTGGGGAAAATACAAAAACAGAAATTATATTTTGTAGCATTATATTTTATAAAAATTATATTTTATCAGCTCCATGGAATGATTTGTTCCACCTTAAAAATAAAAAAAATAAATAAACAGCAAGAGTTCAGCATTTAGAGTGTCATTATAAACATTAATAACTGAGGCTATTACATTTCATATCTTAGACTTTATTTTAAGGCTATTTTAAGATTGAATTATCCACTGGAATTTTAAGATAATTAACATTAGTTTATTTGATTTCAGGGTCACGCATCTGCTATTTAAGAAATATGTTTTTCTGTGTGTGTGTGTGTGTGTGTGTGTGTGTGTGTGTGTGTGTGTGTGTGTGTGTGTGTGTGTGTGTGTGCGCGCGCGTTCATGTGCTTATATGAGAGTGCTTGTGTGAGTATGACCCAAATGTAGGACTTGATCTCTCTCTCTGCCACAAGCTGCAACAGACTTTAAATATAGCTTTGACTGTGCTTTTGCACCTCACCTGATTCACTTGTCTCTCCCTCCCCTTGCCTTGTGCTGCCAGGTGCAGGAGATGTCTGCAGGCATCAGCCACAGATTGCACTGCTGCAACACCTCCACCCCCCTCCCCACCCCCACTGCCTGCCCATCAGATTATCTGCCTGCCTGCCTGCCTGCAGGTGTCTCTGGATTAAACCTGACCCAGACTCCACATCTAATCCACGTTGCCTGTGCCAGCTGCCAGCTCTGTGGTGCCTGGTGTGGCCAAACAGGACGCTTTGGCAGCGGTGCTTTACCACAGGCCAGTCCCGAGCTTGAACTGCAGTCAGACTGCCCTGCAGTCATGCTGCTGTTGCCAGTACAGTTTGTGTGCAACTCTAAATGTTAAAAAACAAGTCATACTCGATTATGTAGTTGCATTAAAATCCAGAGTTTATGGTGCAGTTTGTTGAGGAAAACACACCTCTCCACTGCCTGCTTTGCAAGATAGAGATTGCAGGATCCTAAATGGAAGGGAACATAAACTGCAGCCTCCTCTTGTTCAGTGTCTATTTCTCTGTGGTGTATCCCATTCCCTTGACTTCAGCTTTTAGCTTTTGGTTCTGTCATTGTGTACAGCTCAGTGTAAGTCTTTAGTGGGTCAACTGGGTCCTTTATATGGAAGGTGTGGACACCACTGAGGAGTCAGCTGGTATAAACTTACCCAGTTTCCATTTATGTTGGAGGTGCTGCTGTCTTCTGACACTGTGGCCTGAAAAGTACATTGCTTCCCTATGTTGTCACATTGTGCTGTTGTGAAGGTCTGGCACCAATCTTACCCAGCTGGTGTCACAGTGCAGTGAATCTGAGGAGAAGCTGCAGAGCAGCGTGTTCAGTCGGTCAAGCACTTGCTTTGGCATCAGGCCCTTTTGTATTGGCACTGCAGCAGTGGCACTGGAGCAGTTCGAAGAAGCACTATCTCTGGTCTGTTCATAAGGTCACATATTGTTACGCCCTCTTCTGATTGGCTTCATAGTCATTAAATGCAGTAACAAAGGTAACATATTGACAGTGTATGAGACTGTGATTGGCGGGATCCTGAGCTTTTTGTTGTGGAGACAGAGAATCGAACTTTGTGAGTATTTCGTGTACTGTATACGGTAGGTCTGTGTGCCTTAAGGTATTTCTGGGGTTGCCACAAATCCTCACACTAGAGTGCTTTAGCTATTTTGTGTCTTAGTCACGCGTAACATATACCAAAGAATTAAACTGATGAACTGATTGTTACATTGCAGCAGAACTGATCCCAGCGATTAGTGATAAGCACATCACTGCTGTATTTGTGCAGGAGTGATGCTATGCACTGTTGATTAGCAGAAGTGATCCTGTGCACTGGTGATTGGCACGTAACCACTGTGTTTGTGCAGGCGTGGTCCTGTGCGCTGTTGATTGGCACATCGCTGCTGTATTTATGCAGATGACCCCTCTGTCCCCCTGCTCCTGCCCACTGATACTGATGTACATCTGCTGACAGCTCAAACTAGGCCATCGAGGCCCTCCGCGCTCAGGCAGCCAGCTGACCTTATTCATCCTTACAGATTCGGGTTAAAGTCACGTCACAGGCGGCCGGGAATAGTTTGGCGGCCTGGAAGCGCGAAGAATCTGGAGATGTAAGAAGTGGCTTGTGTAACTCTAAAAGGCCATGTCTGCTGAAAATGAGTTTCGTCATCAGTTTTAAATAAAGTGAACTGTAGACCTGTAAATAACTGTAAATAATCTCTGGACCCATTTTATATGTTTGCCTTTGAAAACGGAGATTTTATTGACTTAGTGGGGGATTGGTCGCATTTACAGGCACCGGCGTCCTCGTTTCTGGGACAAAACGGCCGCAGCTGCGCCGGCGTGCCGCGCCTTTCACCAGCCGCCCTCTGAGCTCTGCCGACGCAGCAGGATTCTTTCTGCCCGCATTCACCCGGGCACAAAGGAAGTGTCCTCTTTCAGCTTTCGAACCGGCGGTCAGTGGATTAATCCGAGAGGGCTAGCATGACGACACCTTGGCCGGGGGGAAACTGCGGTCATGCGGACCGTGGCGGGGCGGGGCGGGGCCTGGCCGCGTTCAGGCAGATCCTCGGCCGGGCCGAACGGTGCCCTGCGCTGGAGAGAGCCGCTCCCAGAGCACAATGAGACTCTGTTGACTGACTGACAATGGCTGGCAGCGCCACCGGGTGGCACTACCGTGCGGGCAGTGACACGGGCCAGGGGCCGCTTCCTCCTGCAGGCATGCAGGCAGGCAGGCACACACAAACTCACCCGCGCACATTTACGCTACCATGCTTAAGTCGTGATTATTGATTGCTGCGGTGAAATGCATTATAAGCTTTTTCTTCCTCCTCTTTCACATTCATTAGATTATCATGAGACTTGCTGTGTCTGGAGCGCCACTGAAACTATTTGCTGTAGCAAAGGTTTTTCTGTTTGTTTGCTGCAGTGAAATAAATGTCAAACAAAGTTCCCTGTCAATAATGCCAATACGGCCTGTAATTTCCCGCGACGGTGCGGAGAGGGAGCAGAGGGTTGTTATGTAACAGCTCGTTGGGCCCTAATGAGTTGATGTAAGAGCTGAAACGTTGTTGCACCCAGAGTATGCTCCATTAAGGCCAGGAAAGTGGCTTTGCAAGCCTCGGCTCACTCTGATGAGACGGGATCCGTTCGCTTGTCAGATGTCGAGGAGCTCCTTATCCAATCAGCTCCACTGGCATGGAGGCAGGAGGCACGTAGCATGGCAGTAAGGAGCAGGACTCGTGACTGAAAGGTTGCCAGTTCGATTCCCTGCTGTGGCGCTGCTGTACCCTTGGACAAGGTACTTAACACAGAATTGCCTCAGTAAATATCCAGCTGTATAAATGGGTAGCATGTAAAAAATTGGAACCTATGTAAGTTGCTCTGGATAAGAGCGTCTGCTAAGTGTCAAAAATGTAATGTACATTTGGGCCTCAGTCCCCCTGCTAGAACCTGTATGTGAGCAACATTCATTTAGCCTTAGCACATGTTCAGCTCTCTGCGCTGCTTATTCGGTGACAGTGACAGAAACATTACTTTTCCATTGTGCCTTTTGGGGATGGGCAGAGGAGCACCACACAAAGGAAGAGTGTGTTAGTGATAGATCATGTGTGAATGGGTAGTCTCAGATCAAACCCGGGGGAGACGTTCGGCGAAACAATGCACACACAATGGGTCCCCCAGCACTGGAGCCCTGCCTGCTCTGTACAGTGCAGGGGTGTGCCGGCCCCCCCAGGCCTGGCGCTGAGCGTGAGGGAAGACCCTGTACCAGGCTCTGCCGTCTCCCGACGCCCACGCACGCACTGTGCTGCCATTCAGAGCTGCTGCACGCTCCAGACCTGGAGGGGCACGGGACAGAGGAGCTCTATTGTTTCCCTCTGACCCCGAGACTGTAGGGGGATCTGCCTTACTTAGACCCCTGCCTCTGTCAGCCTGTGTGCTTATGCGACTGACAATGGCCTACTTATGGAGCTCTGTGGTTGGTTTCCAGTGGGGCTCCTGTCTGCAGTTCTTCCCCAGCTGTTTATCAGTACCTGTGATGGTGTGTGGTGTGCTTACATGCAGAATCATACACAAGGCTATGAATGACAGGCCAGGATAAAGGCATGGCAGCTCAGTATCTGCACAGGGACACTGCTCTGGGAGGTGGCACTCGGGCTTCACCTGTTTTGATGGCAGTCAGTTTTGAAATTGACAGAGGAGTTGGCTTGCAAATCCACTTTTTTAGATTAGTCCTCATTTTAATGGATGCGAAATGATATTTTTGTATCTTCACATTACTTGTAGTTAGTATAACATTACTAGGTGACAAAGTTATGAGATGGGGTAAATATTAACAAATGGAGTCATTACAGTCTCTTTGATAGAAGAGGGGGTCAGAGGTTGTGCCTTGTGAACAACCATCCCTTTTAAAGATGTTTATGTTTCAGCTTAGCCCCCTGAAAGAGGCCAAAGGTTCCATTTTGGAAAAATTAGGGTTTCCCATTGTGATCCTTAGCTTTAATGTAAAACAGAACATCTGAAAGTTAAAGGCAGGTGGATAAACAACATGACCATATTTTCAGATTGGCCTCTGCTGCATTCAGTGGGTGGGCGAAACCTTCATCTGAGGTAGGCCCAAGTAGAGAGCCCAACAGCACTGTGATGCCTCTGTGTGTAGTTTCACATGATTGTGCTCTGCAGAAGCAGGGTACAAAACGGTTTTGTGTGTTTCTGTGTGTATTTGTGTGCTTATCTGAGTATGTGTGTGTGTGATTGAGAGGTTGTGTAAACTTGTCAGCTGTCTCTGAAGGGAACAGACCACTTCAGCAGCAGTAGGATGAGAATGTGCTGTTTCCACCTGATGGAGTACTGCTTCCTCCTCTTTCACTTAACACCTCAGATGCTTCACCCACATGAGCTGTCTGCTAACCAAGTTACTGTAGCGTGATCACATGTTCCTTTCAGTCCATTGATTAGCCAGTGAGACACGCTGCAGTTGTGATAGGACTAACTGCATCCTGTGTTTAGCAGCTCGGAAATCAGTAGGGTATGTCAATATCATACCCCTTTAGCAGTCCGTAATGGACAGTACTAATTTCAGCATGTGCTGTGTAACAGTCAGCGGATGCTGCATAACATTCAGAATACTGTGTACTGTGTAGCAGCGTATACCACATACCATTTATCATACAATGTAATACTCAGCCATACAGTATAATATTGAGTTAAAGACTGAGTTTAATGTTGTATAGGGGGAGTGTATGATCATATCAGAATCAAACAAAATCAAAAATGATACCCTCAGCTGTTCAGTCTTCATTGTATCTTGTATTTGGGTACGTAGGCTTGTTGTCAGTACAACTTAACAACTTGGTACTATAGATGCAACACATTTTCAGTGCAGATGTTAAAAAGCTGACGGTAGAAACACATGCCTATTCAGAACAGTGGCTGTTGAACCCACTAATGCCTTGATATTTGATTACTTGTTACATTATTTCAGAATGTGTGCTAGCTAACTCTGTGTGGTTTTTTGATTAGTTTTATCTGGACAGTCATAAATCTCTACAGTAAATTTCTTAGGTTCAGATGATTTATTCCATACCATTTGCAGAAAAGAAGTGAGTAAGTGAAATGAGTCAAGGTTAAAACTGGGTTGGGCTTACTGGTGTTGCCCAAAGATAATGCTTCTAGTCACCACACCTCCATGGGTTTCAGCAATGGGATGGACAGGCATGTGCAGTCTGGACAGATGTGTAGCAGTGTGATGAATAATGAATTTGCAGGATGAATTTGAACAGTAAAGTGATGTCATAGCTGAATCAGCTGTTCAGTAACAGCCTAACCAACCCTGACTGAATGAACCCTGCCCTTAATTGCAACATACACAGTAGTCCGTCAGTAATGGGACTGAGCAACACTGGGCTCAATGTTGCGAGGCAGCTGTTAAGGAAACATCATTTTAATGTTGTCGGAGGAACGTCAAGAAATTTGACTGTATTTGGTGCAACTTTGGGGCTGGGTAGGACATTGACAGTATTTTGCAGATCCATTTTGATAAATGCAAACCATTTTCGTTTTCCTATTGCATCTCTCTCTGAGAGGGAAAAGAGGAACATCAAAATTTGGCAGCTGTATTTTTAGAACAGTGTTTACTTGGACATTGCGTTCACCAACCCTGGAAAGAGAGAGAGCAGTTTGTTTCCCATGGCAGAGGGAAGTCTGGGTACACAGGCAGACACTACTCTACAGCAGCTCTCAGACTGAACAGAACTGATGTTGGCATTTCAGATTCCCCCTGCACTAGTGTTAGGTCATTTAATACAGTACACATCGAACTGGCATCTCATTACCCAGTCTTTCACCAAAGGATAAATCCAACAGTTGTAGCAGAGATCTAGCAGTTTTTACCTCTGTGTCAACCTGCCTCAGTGTCAGTGTTGCGGTGTTTGATCACCCTGCTCTCTTGGGTGACGGTAAAGACGCTGACCTCTGTCTGTCCTGCAGTGAGCTGTTAGGTTCTGGCTGGCCTTCCCTCTTTTGCCTGTTGGGGCCCAGATCCTGCCAACTACACCAGAGAGACTCAGAGAGACCGAGCCAGGCCACCTGGAAAGCAGGGTCTGGGTCTTAACAGTGATATAAATAACTAATGCTGAAACGCATTAACTCCTGTATTGCTCTTCTGCGGTGAGACATCCAGCACAGATGCACTGCGCTGTGCACTCACTCACAGTGCACTCAGTGCAATCACTTTTGTCCATTATGAATTGGCTCTGTGGTGACTCCAGGTGATTGATTCTCTATGCAGTTCTGTATGCATTTATGCTATACCTTGCTCAGTATGCATTAAGGCATGTTGGTTGATGCTAACGAGCATTTAGGGCTTTGCGGTGAGTGTGTTCATGCCTCAGTGCCATCAGGGAGCAGGCAGGCGTGTGATATAACACATCCTGCCATTCTCACCAGTTTGTGTCCCTGGTGGTCACTGTCTGTTCTCACTGTCTGCCCCCTTTGAATCAGTCTGTCCTTGTGCCTTTTTCATGGGGGGGACAGTGCACTGTATGACACTGTATGACTTCTCTGTATGGTAATAGGGAGGTTTGTTGATGATTCTGATTGTCTAGTATCTGTCGGTTAGTCACAGCATGGTTTCTGGCTCCCTGTGTGAGTGTTTTCTCCTGCCACACAGAGGAAGTCAGGGTTTATAGGGTTCCTCTGCAGCTTGAACTGTGACTCGCAGAGGGCTTGGCCTGGCTGACCAAAGGTTACCCAGCCTCTGTGTCAGGAATTTCCTTTACTGAGGCACACTTTACACGTTTGAATTTGAAAGGGAAGGAGACAGAGAGAGAATGTGTTTGTGTTTCTGCATGTGTGCCATGTGAGAGGTGGCTAATGTCTGTGTGTGTGTGTGTGTGTGTGTGTGTGTGTGTGTGTGTAGGGGAGGGAGAGAATATATTTGTGTTTCGGGGATAATGTGGTGGTTGTGAGAGAGCTACTGCGGATGTGAGAGGGAGGGAATGCCTTGTTTCAGATGGACAAATGCCGTGTGTGTCTGTGCGGTGCGTATGTGTGTGTGTGTATGTGCACATATATGTATATGCATGTCTGCGTGCCTGGTCACGTTTGTGGAAATGTTTCTGAGAATGTGTTTGTGCATGAAAGAATACATGTTAATGAGAGCGTCAGGGAGTGTATGTACTTGCGCAGACAAGGATTGTTCCCATGTGAAGCTAGGAGAGATTTGTGTGGAGGGCTGGTTTTGCACCGTAAGCTCTTTCTAAATTTGCCTGTGTCTCTGGTGCGTGCTCTTTGAGTGCACTGTCGGTCAATAAATCCATGCCCCACATACCGGCAGGGTAAAGATGCAGGTTAAGACAGTGCAATAAAATGTTAACTTTCCAGTCTTTCTTTTCAAGCTTGGATTTTATGTCCTGGCAAACACGTCATTATTTTGTCTATGCCTTGACCAAAACAGTTACCCTGTGTTGTGAAAAAAATTAATCTGCACTTCGGCATTATTATGAAAAACACATCTTATACAAATATTATTCAAATCTTGATGCAGATATTCTCTGTAGAACGTTCATAAGTGATGCAACATTTAGACCTGGCATACGCATGTACAGGATCAGGCAGACATTGAATGGATAGTATTCTTGCTTGGCTTGTTTTCTGAAGACAATACAAAGTGCCCTTTAAAATGGACATACAGAATGCATATATGCAGAATTTAGACAGATAAACACACGTTATGGGAAAGAATGTTGTTGCTCTCTCTCGCTTGACACAACTCCAGTTTTAGTGGATTAAGTGTCACGGCTGCTTGTGGAGGTTGCAGCTCATAGGAAATTTTACCCAGCCACCTCTAGTGTGGGTGGCTCTCTACCTGTGACACTAAGACTGCAGTATGTGTGTGACTGTATGGCGATTTCTCTGTCTTCTGCTGCATCTTGGTTCATACAACAGGCATGTCTTGTAGTAATGAACATGCACTGTGCTGCACGTTACCCGCGGTGTATTTATCCATGCAAGTTGATTTTGATACAGAGGGAATGCCCATCTTGAAATGCATTTTTGAGTGACTGTATCCGCTGAGGCAACGCTAACGCAGAAGCAGACTGCACTGTGCGGGGTGTCTGCCTGTGAAGTCGAGAGTGTTTAGGCCCGGTTTTTGATTGGGCTATTTAGAGTGTGTGCCACAAGCCGTGGTCCCTTTGTTTAGTTTTGATGGTAAACAACCTTTTCCAGGTCAGGAGAAAATCCACTCAGAGCGACAGTGTCCTTTTTTCCTGGCTGTCTGCAGGACACAAACGTCCTCCCCACACCGGAGCAGGGATCTCCCTCTGTCTCTCAGGGGTGAGTGCGTGTGAGTGCATGTATGCCAGTGTGTGTGTGTGTGTGTGTGTGTGTGCAAATGAGTGATTGTGCAAGTAACTGTATCTGAACATGTGAGCGTGTATGTTTGTGAGTGAGTGTGTGTATGACAGAGATAATGTGCGTGTTTTGTGAGCAGATCTGGGTATGTCTTTTCAAACAGTGCTTCCTGTCTTTTGCTATCTGTTCCGAGTCTGCTCTGTTGTGTTCTCTCAGCATGTGATAACATAGCATTGTGGTTAAGTGTATACGTGTATGTGTAACCGTAACTTAGGAGTCTGTGGGTGAGGTGGCTTTGTCTCTTTCTTTGTCTGCAAGGTTCATAACACTGGTTTGCCTTCTTTTGCAAACTGTCTGTATCCAGAGTTTCATCTTTTTCATTTTTGTTGTCTTGAAATGCTGTACATAATGTTTAGCCTTGCTGTGGAAAAAAGATGACTGTGAAGGCATGTGGGCACTAAGATTTAATCATTTATTTCATGTCAGGAAGTCATGAAACCTCTCATTATGTAAGAAGCAAGCCTGTCTGTGTGGGCAGTGACTGACACAGTGTCTCAGTCAGAGGCCTTTGGGTGTTGTGAAGTTGCCTTATTTATTCATTAACTCTTTTCTTCCTATTCGCCACTAGAGGGGGCTGTCAGACCTGCTGCGCATAAGCTGTCGGGCAATTTTAGTTTTTGATCTGTGAAGTCTTCACCTTAAACACCTGGGAACCAAGATACCTGTTTTGAATAATGAGAAAGAAAAAGATGCCTGATATAATGACAGTAGTGTTTGTTTTTGATGGAAACATTTGCACTGTTGTTTTTAACATGTGCCACAACCAGCACAATGTTATTTGTTTCTTTCTTGCACATGTAAAGTTGTGTGTGTGTGTGTGTGTGTGTGTGTGTGTGTGTGTCTACAGGAGAAGGGCCACAGTATATTTGACCTTGTTGGATTCTGTGTAGGAATAGAGTTGCATCCTATTACAGTGTTGAGATGAAAGTGAGTTTTGGTTTTGTCTCAATCCCTGGATTACATATTTTTTATTATTCTGTGTGTGAAAGTAGAGAAGGCTTTGGTGGTATTGTAAAGTGCAGTGGGAACCCATTTCAAAGAGGTGAGAATGTATGAGCGATGAGAGATGAAAGATGAAGATAGCTGTAAAGGACTGCACGTCACTGCTCAGGGACATTGTCACCTCTACAGTTGTTATGAGTTATTAAAAGCAACCAGACGAGTGACTCACCGTGTTACTGTGGGGCTCTGCTGTCCCTCTCGGAGCGCTCCTTAAGGGACAGTTTACACTCCAAATGTCTTGTCGTTTCCATTTTGATCGATAATCTTCACCTCTGTGTTCAGCAATTACTGGTTAATTAATACACAGAATCTCCACTGCAGTGGTCATACACTGTTCATTACCCATAGACCTAGTGCTTTTCCATCTACACTACACTACAGGTCATCTACACTGATCAGTTCTCCATGCTGAGCAGTGCTTGCGTATCTGGTCAGTGTAATGGTCAGTATATTTAAACTGATCAATGCTGTGCGAGGCTGTCTCTGTGACTTTTGGTCTGGAGCCACTGTTGACAGCATTATCACCATTAGTTTTGTTCTTGTCTTACGGTGTTTTTGATATATGTAATATTCACAGTTTAATGCTTTAATGCTTATAAGCACTCACAATTCGTAGTACATTGACACGGTTGCTGAGGCCAGTAACATGTTGACAGGGTTGAGAGAAACACTTAATTGCAAAATCAGCTCCACAGCCATGATAACAGCAGTAATTATCAAGCCAAAAGAACTGAAGTATGTTGATTGTGCAGGTCAAGTGGAAGAGACACTCAAACATAATCAGCTCAATGGTGTCCAAGTGTTACTGCAGCAAGAGCAGGCCTGTGCCCAGAGTGCTTTGCTCTGCTGGAGGGGCCATAATAAAGACAGAGACAGGGCCGGGGGTCATGTCTCAGATCATGTCTCCCGGCAGAGGGCAACAGTCCTTTAGTGGTCACTGGCCCAGCGGACTGCATGTGGGACTGTTGACACCGGAGCGCTGCCCTGTGCCGGACTGCATATTATACCCACTGACACAGGCTCGTCTGAGCAGTTACTGTGGAAGCCCTAAGTGCATAAAGAGATGAGGCTCTGTGTGTGTGTGTGTGTGTGTGTGTGTGTGTGTGTGTGTGTGTGTGTGTGTGTGTGTGTGTGTCTGTTTCTTTGTGTGTGTGCATGTTGATCGTGCTGTCTGGAACCCTCTCACTGGGTGGCTCCCTGAGGTTCCCATAGCAACTGCCAGCCACTCAGGTGACCTTACTTTAATGTCAGTCCTACCACATGCAGGGTCAGAGGTTAAACAAGTAAGCCAGCTCTCAGATACCGCTCCCACACACTGGAGTGCCTGTGTAACACAGAATCTCTACTCTGACCCACTGTAGAGCAATCATAACAGACTGTTTTGCTTTAGTACATCTCTTTGGTGCCAGCAGCTTTGCGCAGTGATATGACTGGATGACACAATAGAGCAAACACATCCTAAGGGGGAAGCAAGCTCTCTATCTGCTCTCTTGATCTCTCACAGTACAAGTAGACAGAGGAAAGAGGCCAGCTTCCTCAATACTTGCTTTAAATGTCAGTGATATATTTTTTTTTACCTAGCTCACTTGCTATCATTCCTCACATTCTCAGCTGTTAAAGGATGAGGGTTCTGACCACGGTTATGCTCATAAAGGTTAAAATTAGTTCATTTCTCTAACACAACATCAGTGGCCCGATAAGAAATTTAAGAAACCTTAACCTTAAGAACCCTTCTCGATTTAGCCAACAGCCATTAATCTTGGTAGTGCTTCCTGAAGGTGACCAGTTGTAAACTTCTGTCAGCCCTATCAACAAATCCTGCTTTTCCTAGAAAGAGTGAATAAACAAGAATCAGCCTTCTTGTTTTGAACCTCCATTTTCGTTTAATGAAATTGTTCCACTCTTGCATCTCCTGACCGCTGTACAGTAAATAATTAGGAGCCTGTATTTTTAATGATGGGATCCAATGGGGAGTTAACAAGGGAGGATTTGCTGAGGTTTTTAGAAAGCGCATCCTAATTGGGGGGTGCAGCGCGGACCAGGCGCAGAGCGAGGAGGCCGAGGCTTGACCTGTCCGATGCTCTTTGTGTCTGGCTGTCTGAGAGCAGGACACACGCTGTGCGTCCCGGTGCAGACGGTCTAGCTGTCATAAGGCGTTGTTGCCTCGGGGAGCGGGTAAGTGCTTCACCTGCACGTGAATGCGAGTTAGCACCCATGCATGCCATACGTGGGCGCATGTGTGGTTCTGTGCGGGCGTGTGCCCGTATGTGTGTTTTTCCCCTGCGCCTTCGTGTAAAATGTGCGTGTGTGTTTGTGTGTGCGCGTGCGTGTGTGTGTGAGTGCTGATGACCTTCAGTGCCCCAGCCAGTCCTGTCGTGTGGATCCTGCCCCGCGCAGCAGTGCGTCCTTTCAGAGTCTATTTTTGTAAGCAAACATATTTGTCATCAGTGGAGTGTCTGGCGGCCCCCTCTGCCGCGCGGCCGCTCCGTCCAGGAACAGGCAGGAGCCGCGTCTCGGGCGCACCGCTGCAGAGCCGGTCTGGGCTCCGGCTGGGGGGGGTCAGTGGGGGAGAGCGGCAGCTGTTACATGAGCCTCCCCCCGCAGACGCGGGCCCGCGTCTGACGGTTCGTGTGTCATCGTCCCCCTCCGGCTGGCTAACCTTCGTCTAAAAAGGACAGCAGCCAGAGATCCCCCTCCCCTGTTAAAAACGCTCAGTCTTCGGTGGCAGAGCCAGCGGCTGGTCCAGGCCAGCGAGAACAGCGCGGTCCTCTAATGCACAATATGCACAGCGTGCAGTTCCTGCTGGCTGTTGGGTTCCTCCATCTTTGGATCTGTGCTGAAACTGTGTGGTTGGACTGGGACTCTGACACTCCGCTGGCATTCTTCTCTGCCCTGACCCCTTCTTTGCTTTGACTTTTGTGATATTGCTTTAGATTGTGCTGGTAGGTTTTCAGTATTATGGGTGTTGGTTGTTGGGGGTTTTTGGTCAGTTTTTAGTCATTGTCATTGATTTGAAGTCTTTTGCTGTGCTCACTCTGTAATTTTTTTGTCCAGGTTTTCTGTGCTTTTTTGCAGTAATATCCTCCAAGGCTCTGTAGACATCCGGAATAAGGGCCTAAATAAATAGGTGTGCACTCCCTCCTTTCACTACCTAACATGTGGAAGCAAACAAAGGCTTGGCGAGGGGTTGATAGATGACACCTTCAGTTGGGGTTGGGTTGTCATTTTTGGCGTCAGGTGCTGCATTGAGGTAATCCGGGATTGAGTGGGGTTAAGACGGTGTGTGCAGGTGGCCGTTTGCCTGGCAGCAATGCCGGCCTGGGGAGAGAGGGTGGGGACACCACCAGAGAGCAGGCTTTTGGCAGTCGCAGGGTCTTAAACCCAGTCTCTAGACGTGTCTGAAACGTTTGCGCGGCACATGCAGGAGCTGTTGATCGCTGCCAGATGCAAAATGCATGCAGTGCAGCATTGGAAAGCTTGTTTCGGATGCCTTGTTTAGGGGCACACAGCACCCCTCCCTTTAGTTGTGTTGTTTTTGAGCTGCGCTTGCTGTAAGCGTGGTAAGCTTTGATGTGATGGGCTGATGTGGGAGAGCGGGGGGGAGGGAGAGAGACGAGGGGAAGAGAAGGGGGGGTGGGGAGAGGGAGAGGGAGAGGGAAGAGGCCAAGCCTGGTTTCAGCAGAGAGGAGCATGTATTTATTAGTAAGCACTCAGCTCTCCGGGGGGGATTTTTGCTGAAGGCCTGTTTAGGAGCCAGGGTCTACACACCACCTTTGTTAAACCATAGAACCTCCCCTCCCTCCCTCTCTGTTTCTCTCTCCCTCTCTCTTTTTTTTTCTCCCCTCTCCTCTAGTCTGACTGATGTAGCAGAAAGGGTTTGCCGGCTGGCTCTATCTCACACTGAGAGAAGAGTTTCAGGAGGAGGAGAGGGGAGGGGAGCTACAGATTGAGCCAGCCAAAAGAAGAGGACACTCCCCCTTCAGCCCTCCCCTTCCCCTTTAACACCCCCAACCCCCAGCCTCGGCTTGCCGCTCAGCTGATTGACAGGAAATGTGAACGCCGCCCTGCCTTGTCTGTGTGCGCTGGAAACCATGCTGTGCTGCTGGGCGGTAGCAGCGAGCGCCTCTCGGACAGCTGAAGGGGGAGGAGATCGTCTCCTTGCGCGCTGCGAGCTGGAGACAGTGCTGTGCGCGCCGGCCGACGGCGGCAGTTGAAATCGTGCCACGTTTGTGGGACAGGACAGCCGAGTGCCGACTCTCTCTCTCTCTTTTTTTTTTTTTCTTTTTTGGCCGTGCCGTGGTTGTGTTTGCTGGATTCATGTGCTTACTGCCGTCATGTAGCCTCCTCCGCTCCTCCACCCGTCTCCCAGCATCTCTCCTGCCTGTCGGAGCAGGCTCTGGCTTTTTGGAGAGGAGAGCCTGATCAGCCAGGAGAATGGTGCAGCGCTTCAGCCTCCGCAGGCAGTACTCCAAGGTAAGCTGCCGTCTCCTTCCTGCTCTCCCCTGCCAGCGCGCCGCCCGCGGTCCGGCTCACTCTCCGAGCACAGTGCGGCTCTGCCCTCCCATGGAACGGCCGTTTGTGTTGTCAGAGTGGTAGGGTGCCTTCAGCAGAACTGGAGGAAGGCAGAACGCTCTCCCTGTGCCTGGGCAGGCTGTGATTAACTTAACTCTGCTGTGCTGTACTGAGGCATATCTGCCATGCTTTCTCTCTGGCCTCAACGGTGAGGTGTTGGTTAACGTGCTCCGGTTTGGTATTTGGAGTACAGAGCGGATCCACCCTTCTGAGCCTGGTAACGGAAAGAGGCGAGTTGTTGTTGCTGTTGTGGTTTAGCGGGAGAGGATGAGGAGGGGTGAGAGAGGGTGGCACAAGTGGCGAGAAGAGAGAAGAGAAGCGGGCAGAGCGGTCACAGTTTTTTTTTGTTTTGTTTTGTTTTTGTTCGCCCCCCTCAGTAGATTCCAGTCACAAGCGCTCCGGTCTCTCTGATCACACACAGAGCGAGCAGGTCTCCTCGGCGTGACCCCCTGCGACCCGCCCCATTTCAGCACGGCGGTTCTGTGGCTCCGTCTTCCTCTCCGCTCTATATATACAGACGCGGTGTCAGCGTTCACTCCAGGGCACTGATCTCATGACAGCCGCGGTTAGCTTAAATTCTGCCATGGCAGACAATGACAGAGATGTGCTCGTAAGTGTGACAAGCGCGATGAAAATAAACTCTCTGCTGTACCCTCTGCAGGAGCGTTTTTTGTTTAACAGTTTTCAGGTATTATAGCACTGATTTTATACATCAGCATGTTAGTTGTCATAATGGAGTTTTGATTACCGTGGAACTTCACACAGCCTGTATTTTCAGTATGACACTGGTAATTGTAGCACTGCGTGAAGCCTCCGCACTTTTGTTCAAATGCGCTCTGACATCTTCTCGCCTGTTGTGAATGTAACCTCATTGTATGCTGCACCTTCCCTTACAGGTCGCTCTGAATAAGAGCGTCTGCCAAGTTAATAAATCTAAATGTGGTGCTGGAATCATGAATTAAAATGTCAAAGGATTTAAAAGGTAGTGTGAAAATGCAAAAATGGAAAAAAGCTCCTTATTTGGCAAAAATAAGGAGCTGTTATTAAGTTTAATACAGCAGCAGTATTTCTTTCAAACCGCTTCAAAGAGAGAGCCCGATCAAAGAGAAACATTGCACTAGGACTGATCTCCTCACTGCAGTTCACAGCTCATGGCTTCAGTTTCACGCCGTTCAGATAATCAACACTTTGTCTCTGCCCAGTTGAGAATTGCAGGTGCTTTACCAGAGAGACTCCTTGCTCCTGTTTGGGTGTTTACAGCAGTATGGTAGAAACATGCTGCGGGCCAGATCAGAGAGGGACTCACATTGTGAGGAAAGTAGGTACAGCAGCACAGTGCTAATGAAGGTCTGTTTACACAACCATTAAAAGTGTTTAGTCTTGAGGAAAATCCAATCTCAGCAGCCAGAATGGGAAGGATATACACGGAGGTACATTATAATCGTATTGTATGGACTTCCTGCGTCTGCATAAATGTGCTTAAGATTTCCATTGCGAACACTGTTGTAGGAAACCCAATAAACTTGACTCGCACAAAGGTCACCATGCTGCTTTTAGTCTGAGTAGTGGAAATGGGAAGTACAGATTGAATGGATACACTGAAACCTCCCATGAAACACACAGTTTTTCTTCCCCTGGTAGTTTAATGAAAGCCACTTTCATCTGCCTTTTGTGAGTGGTGCAAAGCAATAACATTTACAACCGACTAAATTGTGTTCTTACAGATAACAGGCAATATTAGTGACCAGCACAGGGAAAAAATGACAGAAGGTCTGATAGTATACAGTGTACTCAATTGTGGTGGATAATGGCTTGAAGGTTACAAGGATTGAAATTTGTTTGACTATTTGAAAAGTATGTGGAAGTGGCTTTGTAAAGAAGCGGGGTAAATGTCAGAGCTTTTATATCTCCCGATGTCAAATGTTGCCCAGCCCTTTTGTTCCGGGGTGGCCCTCTTAGGGTTTTGAAATTTCTTTTTATTTGCAGGAATCATTCTTTAGAAGTCACTTATAAAAACGCCCCCCCTCCCCCCCCCTCCCCTGACATGGTTCTGTGATGTTTTGTTCCAAACACAGAAGTGGTTTGGTTCCCAGGACAGAGCCTGTCCATAACTGACACTGTGGGACAGGCTATATCTCTTATGCAAACTGGAGCTCCTCTCCGAATGCCCGAGCTTTCTCTTTTTATAAGCAGATCATTTTAATGTAGGAATTTCAACATGTTTTTAAGGTTTCTAGACAAGGCTGTGTGCACCCTCCAGCAGGTTTCATGCACAGTTAACTCTCAGTGATGCAAAACGAGGGTATTTTCACGTTTCTGTGAGAGACAAGGCCAGGCTGAAAGCGAACGGTGAGAAGAGCTTGTGTCAGAATGTTGCTTTTCGCTGCCGTCCCCCCTCTGGAGGCTCTAGTGTAACAGTGTTTAAGCTGAATGTGTCAGTGCAGAAGCTGTGGCCTTCTCTTGTGTCAGGTGTTACTGTGTGAGCGGGACATCGCCTTTGTGCAGGTAGCCCTGAAGGCAAGCCAGCGCAGGGATTGCAGACAGTTCCCAGGTGGGTAGGTTCCAAAAAGCTGGATGTTGTCCAGTGCTTTTGCCGCTCCAGTCGTGCTGGCTTGGGAGCGCTTTCTGTGTGTAGCGGAGAGGTCGAAGGGCGAAGCGTATCCCTCCAGCCCCCAGACGGCCGCGCTAAGTCGATTATCCTGGAGCAGGGTGCACCTGGAGCTGTTGCTGAGATTTATTGATTAATTATTGATCGCTGCCATGGCGCTCTTTCTTTCCTTCTTTCTCTATCTCTCTCTCTATCTCTCCCTCTGGCTCCCCACCCTCCTCCCCTCTCTTTGAAAAGGCCGCTTCTGTCTGCCTAGAAGCATGGCCAAGAACGCAGAATAAGTTGATTGATCTGTGTGAGTCTTTATGGACATTGCTGGAGTCACCCAGAGGGCCTGGTGCTTTAATGCTGTGCCCCGGTGACGAGCCTGGGGGTTTGTAGTCAGAGCCCGGGCTCGGGAGAGATGCTGGGGGTGCGGTGGGGGAGGGGGTGGGGGGTTGGTTTAGAGCCGAATAAAGAACAGACGTCTTGTCCTTGGCAGCCTAGCAAGCGGGGCAGTGGTTCACCTTCAAGGCATAGTGGGTTGGCTCGTGTGAGATATGAGTTCATCCGAGTCTAAAGCTCCTGTCACGTGCACATATCCAAAAACGAAGGCCCTGCTCCTCACTGAACTTTGCTGTTTGATCAGTCAGTAAGCAGGAGCAGAGGCCCCTATCACCTCCTCTGGAACAGCCGGCAACGTTTTCCCAGTCCGATGGAGGGGATTGTGGGGATTGTGGCTGCTGTAGCATTTAGTTACTGGGGGTGAAACTGGGTGCCAAGTAACAAAAATTTAAAAAAAAAGGGTGGCTGGAAAAATGTGCAGCCTCTCCCAGTAGCTGAATACTGTGAGCTGCTATTGTCTAGCAACTGTTTCATGGGTGCAGAGTGAAATATGTCCTGAAACCTGAGAGGTAGTGACGGGGGCTGGCAGTTGTGTAGAGCGAGAGAGGAAGACAGAGACAGAGATGGGATGTAGTCATTTCCTCTGAATCACAGTCATATAAAGTACTCCCTTGGGTGGCAACATCGGTGGTTGTGCCTTCTGTTGGCATGCAGTGATTAAATAGCTTTATTAATTTCAGGCTGCGCCTGTGACCCAGCAGTTCTTTAGTTATGATATCCTGCTTAAGGAAGCATGTTAATAAACTTATTATTTTTGAAGGAAAAACCATTTGCTGGTCTTACATCTGCTTTTCATTCAAGCTTTCTTAAGAGTCATGCACTTCTGGGTCCCATGCACTTTACTGGAATCCTTCAATGAGTTAAAACTAGCACCAAAGTCACAATTGGAGATGGATTCAGAGGAACTAGTCATTAGAGAAAAACATTATTTATTGAGTTTCTTCTTGACAATTTTTGTGTTGTTTTTTTGTTTTATTGTCCAATAAAAACAAGGAAGCATCTAGTTGAACCATATGAATCACAGGCATGTTTTCTACTGTTTGTTTTAAACTTGCTGCTTGTATTATTTTTCATGGGATTTAGCTTACATATTTAATAGAGCGCTGGTTCAGTTGACCATGAATTTGTGCTGCTATCATCAGTTGATGTGCACAACACCATTTTTGACAGCAAGCCAAGTGTGCCTTATGTCTTCATTCTGCATGTATCTAATGAAAAAGAACTGTGAATTTAGCTTGTTAGGTTGCAGATGAGGAGAGTATACCTTGCTAAAGAACAAAATGGAGTAATTACTTGCCATGATGTTACTTACATTATTCATTTACAGATTGTCTTGTCTTGACTAACTATGACATGTTAATTATTAGGTTAATAAACCAACCTGTCTTTGTTGTTGGTTGTATATAGGTAGCAACCTTTAATTGAAACTGACTGGGATTAAATTTATGTATCTATCTGTCAAGATAGCTTGCACATTATAAATTACAAAAAGCACATCATAAATGAAGAATTCTCTGGAAACAGACTGCAAATTACTTTTTTTTTGCTTATACTAATTGCTGCACCTGAAGGCAAATACACATGCACTTTGAACAGTGACACCTCTAACTTCAGTCTTTGAGCAGGATTTGGGAAGTCAGTGTTATCAAAGTTTAATGTGAACTACATCAACTTCCACTGAGCTCACCACACTATTTTTTTCCATATTGACACTCTAGTATCGATAACCTATTATGACTTAAGTATGCTCATGTCAGTGAACGTGTTCATATTTAACCATTTGAGAATGGCTAACCAACTTCATAGTTAATCATTGTTTACATTCTTCAGTATTTCCTTTTTCTTACTTATGTATGCAGGATAAAAAAACTTCCACAGGGAGACATATTCCACAAGGCCCAAGGTTGGGTCACATGTCAAAATTGTATTTTGCCTGTGGTTCCTTGAAACATATTTTGCAAACACAGTCATCATACTAAGATACAGTATGTTTTCATCCATATACTGACGTACTTCATACCATAAGTTTGCCCATGTATTTTAGGAACCTACAGGACATGACAATTCTTTGATGAACTTGAGTATTTGTAACATATATGTCTGACCCCAGCCAATCAATGTTATCTGACCCCTCTGGTCAATCACTATACCCAGACCCCTTCAGCCAGTTACTGTAACCTGACCCCTCCAACAAATCACTCTACTCTGACCCTTCCAACCAATTACTGTACTCTGACCTCTCCAATCAATTGCTATTCTTTGACCCCTTAAACCAATTACTGCACCCTGTGACCCCTCTAGCCGGTGAAAAATTCAACTCCCTCTGGAGTTTGTTTGGTTTGGACCTTTGTTGTCTGAATTATCAGCCAACCAGGGAGTAGATGTTACATGTGGTCAGTGATCATTGTTGGGGCAAAGCTTTAATTTAGCAAGCAAATCATGCTCTAGAGAAAAGAGATTGAAAGGTAATCCACAGTAAGGTTCAGAGAGTCGCTGTCCCATTTGTAAGGCACTCTGCCTTTTGTCCAGCTGCCCTTTCTGTGAGTTCTTTAAAATGCAGCTAAGGAATCTGCCCATCGGCAGTGCAAGAAGTATTGAATTCCCCTAATTCTGGTTTTGTGTTATTGTCATTCAAAGGAGAGGCTCAAGACCACTGGAACAACAAGTCCTGCAAACCACAGCGGTTTCATGGGCAAGGAGTAATCACTTTTTTCTTCAGCATTTCGTGTGCTTCTCACATTGTGTTCCTGTACGCCTCAGCCTAATATTTAAATGAAAACAAGACGAGAACTGTAGTGCAAGCTCACACAGACACGGGCACAATCAAATTCAAACATACGTCCTTGCATTATATCCTGTGCTGGTTTTTGGAAATGTTTAACAGTATCTGCTGTGGCCATAGCCGCTCCCCAGGAAGGACCTCATCCTGTGTGTGGCATCTCCCATCAGCCCATGACGGCGTGGCATAGCTGCAGCCACAGCAAACTGCTTGGAAGCCATGTCCTCCTTGTCCTATATTCTCTCTCGAGCTGTAGCGGGACCCCACAAGTGTGGTCAAGTTTCTGTTGTAGATAGCAAGCGCTCTCCGCAAACAGGCTTACCGTCCTTATCTGTGTCAGAAGACACAGCTGCTCAGTTGGGAGTTTGGTCTCCCTCAGATTACATCTGTGTTTTTGCGCTTGACTCGAGTGGCTGTGTTTGGCAATTTTTTTTTTTCTTAATCAGACAAGTCTCTCTTTCACCAGGCAGCTGAGAAACACTTATGCTGAAACTGTAAATATTTCCGCCCTCGCTGGCCACAGAAATACCACGTCTGCAGGGTGCACTAGCTTGAGGGGAGAATTTGTTGAGAATGGGGACGACAATGCTTGCTGTATAGTGGGTAGATTTGGTATGGCTTACAGGTTAGCAGCTTGTGTAGAGGATCTTGTACATCCTGAAAGATGTCTGTCTTTGTTACGTTGGCAAGAAACAGCAGGAAGCACATCCATCCTGGTTTTACCTTCCAGCACAAACTCAGGGTACCAGCTCCTGACCAAATGCAATTACCCTGAGTCAGAAAATCGAGCAAAGACAGGGCCGGCCTGTGTGTTTGTTTTATGATAACGATGTGTTTCCTGTGTGTGTTTGTCTTTAATTTGGCTGTGGTAATAAAGAAAGGTAAATGGTTATCCATCAGTATGGATGTTAACTTAATTTTTGTTCCCTGTGAGGGTGTCTTCAGGTGATTTCCGGTCTGCCTCTAGCTCCAGTCACACTTATGTCATTGAATAAACAGCCCCTCCTTGCTCTCCCCACCCCCCCAACCATGGGGGAGCCATGGCAACCAGCCCAACTGTATGGCTATGTCACAGCTCAATGAAGGTTCATTTGAAAGAGCTGAAACTGCTGTTCTTGTCTGCTGATTGTCAGCCTCAGTTAGTATACCTCTCTCAATGTTGGCCTGTGTATTTGAAATTCTATATTTCCCCAGGTGAAGGAGGAAATAAGCTAGTTCACTAAACTCTGAATGTCACTGAGCTAAATTGTTGCAAGTCTGAAAAAATGCAGTTGGTAATATGAATAAACCCCCTATTTTAAAAGTTTTATATGTACATTTTTGTAAAATTGTGTAAATACCAAAGGAGTGATGAGGTCACAAACCCCTCAGGATGCATGCCTGGGCTGGAGGGGCGAATCACTGCCACAGTCATGCCTCTTGGATGACTAGACCCAGAAAGCATTGCATATAAGTGGGTCAGAGACCACCACTGCAGAGCAGTGGTTTTTACCAGCATTGACATTCTTCTGCTGCTATCAGTGTTTGCTTCAGCAGCATTTCACAGGAGCGGTCACTTCCCACTCTGACTCACGTCATTTCAGTGAGAAACGCTATTGACGAGAAGATGAATGCCTTGAAATGGGTGGCTGCAGTCCAGTAATCTATATTAATTGTGCGGTTAAGCTGACAGAATTTCACAATCTTGTGTGATTAAATTGGGTTCCGCTGTATGGAGCTATTAATCGCTCAGAAGTTCTGTGTAAAAAAAAAAATAAAATAAAAAAGCAAGCACACTGTTTTTGGCTTGCAGCGGCTGCATGGTCGGCTCCATCCTCCAAGGTCTGAGGGAGGTGTTTGCCCAGCCCCGTGGCCTGTATGAAATGCCCCAGTAATTTAGCTGTTTATCTTACTGAAGCTTTATAATTAACCAGGGGCTTCAGTGAAGAGGTGCAGTCTTTGATGCTGTTGGATCTGTCAGCCCCGTTTCTGACGCTCTCTCTCAAGCTGCCAGGTCCATTAGTGGCCTTTGTGCTTCCTGGTTCCTGGGTGCGTCCCGCTGGCTGTTTGGTGAGCAGGTGCAGCCTGCCTCCCTGTTCCTCGACCACATGAAAGGTGCTTGTCGCTGGCATCAGTAGCGACCGAGAGATGCTGAGACCTTACCCACTCACTGCTCCAGAAGTGGGTTGTTTTTAGAGGACAGATGTTTTTCAGTATTGTCAATTTTAATGACCATTTGAGAAATTACAAGCGATTTGTTTATTTAATCTCATTTTCTTAGAATAGAATGATATCCTTTTTTCCTGCAGCCTGTCTTGGTGTGTATTAACATATTGGTTACAATTTTTCGTATGGATACATTAGCCATTGGATGCATCGTATGGATGCATTAGTGTTGTTTGAGCGTAGTGGTTGTAGCATTTCCACGAACATATTGATCATGGAGGTTTTTATTGATTTATTAGCTGTTAATGTGCTGCAGTAGCAATAAGTCTTTGTTCCTGCTGAGATCATGTTGCCTCAGGTTTGTCCTATTCTCTCTCTCAGAAGAACAATGCAGATGCTCCCATGTTTGTACTAGGGATGGGTCATGATTTTTGAATTTTCGAATAGTCATTAAATTATAAAAAATTGAATAGTTTATGCGACTATCATCTTAACCCTTTCGCACGTAACTTATTTTATGCTATGTAGCACGCGTGTTACGTTATATGGTTCGTCCTGTTTTCATTAGCATTATTAAGCTTCTCATAGTTTTCACCGCCGCATTTGCTGTATTTTTTAATGTTAAAATATTAATGTGGGGGGGCGGGCGATCTTCGAAGAATGGTCAAATATTTGATATTCACTGGAAACTATGATTTTTGCTTGAAATGCCCATCCCTAGTTTGTACCTGGTTATTTGCAGAGGGGAACATTGATCTCGGGCCTTTCTTTTTCATTTATTTAATCTTTATTTAACCAGGAAGTTAAACACAGAAAACAGAGAAACATGGGAAGTGCTGGAGATTGTGGAGGTGTTGTAGAGGGAAGTGGCTGAGGCTGAACAAAGGGAGATGGGTGCTGCTGTACGTGTTGCCATCCCCTGCCCTTCCAGGTCACCCCCGCATGCGTCAGCTTCCAGTCTCCCCCCTCTGTTTCCAGGCCTAATTGGCAGCCACCTGACTGGCCCAGCTGGAGTTTTCACCTGATTGCTGTCTGCCCTGGCATGCACCTGAAGGTCGCCGTGACATTCAGCAACACGCTCCTCCATCAGCCCAGCTTCATGATTGCCTCTCCTGGCTGAAGCCTCAGTCCTCCACAGCTGATTCCCCTTGCCAAGTCCCTGCCAGTTTCCTTATAGCCCATATTGCCCATATGGCAGTATGTGTGAATGAAAGTTCCATCACGTTCAGAACAGCAGAAGGGGCGTCTCTTTGAGCCACAGCAGAGCGATCCAACTGAACTACTAAAAGTGAATGCATGTGAGGGGGCTGACAGCGGTTGTCATCGCTGTTGGCCAGAACGGGGGGGGCAAGCAGTGTTCGTGACCGTCATGGCTGCTGGTCAGGGCTGGGCATGGACAGTGTCTGTAACTGCTGCAGTGGCTGCTTGCTGCCACACCACAGAGCCGTCAGCGCGCCCCATCCATGAAAACGTTGCTCAGAGTTGGTGTTCCTGTGTCGGCAGCTCGACAGCCTATATGATCTCACTGCCGATAGGCGACGTGACAAACCCATGCTTCCTGTTGTTTTGTGTCTGAGGCCGCGGTCTTTGTGCTGTGAATATGTTGTGCTCTCTGGATGTGTTGAGGTGTTAATGATAGGTGTTAATGATAGGCAGTTGGATTTGGGTTTCACAGACTTGCACTCTTCAGTTTTCTGCAGATAACCAAGAAGAAAGCACAACTGTACAGCATGTGCACCGTTCTGTGCAGCCCTGCAGATCATGTGCTAGTTTTTGCAGGAAGTACCGCTGTGCAGCGTGTACATCATTCATGCACAGAGTAGCCCCCCCATGAAGCTCACCTTGAGTCACCTGGACCCCAGTCGTGATAGACTGTTGTGTATTTCATGCATAATTCTTTTGCATAATTCTTCATATGCTTTATTTGTAGATAAAAAGGTGTCAGGTGTACTGAAGGTAGAGAGTGGCAAGCATTTTGGTGTCAGAGTTCTCTTATCTGCTTTATTTTTGCACATCCCAAGCAAAGAGGCTGTTGTACACACACACACACACACGCACGCGCACACGCACGCGCACACGCACACGCACACACACACACACACACACACACACACACACACACACACACACACACACACACACACACACACACACACAGAATAGCTTCCTTTTGCAAATGTGTAAGTCCGCTCTCCCTGGCCCCAGTTGTGTGTGTTTGCATTTGTGTGCGCGTGTGTTATTTTTTTGAATCTCTGTGTTGCCACAGAGCGATTAAACCACATATACCCTCTCATTTATTACGTGGATTAATAATAAATGAGCCAGCTGAGGACTCCCTCTCCCCCCTTCCTGTCTCCTTCTCCCTCTCTCTTTCTCTCCTCCATCTTTTCTCTCCTTCTCCCTCTCTTGTCTCTTCTGCATCTTTCGCTCCTCTCTCCTTCACCTCACTGACAAGACAAATTATCTGGTGCTTAGAGTCCCGACCAGCAGCAGATTAGATATTTCACCGAGACCCAGCACAGCCGGCACTGTTGGGACTAGGCTGTGGTTACTGGGCTAGTGTTAATTACTGTTCGCCAGTTCTGGAGATGCTGCGAGACAGCTCATTTCACACTAATGCGATCGCGTCTGTGCGCGGGGGCGTGCGTGTGTGCCCGTGTGTGTGTGTACAGTACGAGTGTGTTTTTACCACTCTCGCCTCTGTTTCCCTTTGAAGTCGTGCTCCAGCCTGTTTAATTTCCATGTTCTTGCCTCTTGAATATTCACTTATTATGTATTAGGCTGAGACTCTGATCCAGGGGAGCCGGCATTTATATGCAAAAGGGAAGAGCAAATGTGTACAGATGAAAGCGTACGCAGGCGTGCGGGAGCCCGGGCAAACAGCACATGCTGACCAAAGATGTGAGCTTACAGTAAAGGAGGATTCTGCCTCTGTCCCCATGCCAACCGGGGTGTCCTCGCTTAGGGAAATGATATGGATTTTCTGAAGGCCTGAAAGGGGAGGGGCAGCCTTCTCGCGCTTCACAAATCAGCCGACGCTGACTCTCTTGGTAACACACTTAATTCCCTCGTCGTGCATTAATGGGTCAGCTTTTCATAATTTCTCTCTGTGCGTTTTTTTTTTTTTTGGTCCTCTCCCTTTAAAGAAAGAAACCACGTGAGGTGTCGGTTTCTATTGTGTTCTTTATTTTTGACACAGCTGGCATAACCTCATTTCCTGTTTTGCCAATTTTCCTGTAGCGTCTGAGCCAGTGCACGTGGGGTTGAGCTCTGGGCCAGAAGCGCATAGATTACGCTTTGACCCACTGTGCTTAGACTGCGCTCTGACCCAGTGCACATGGACCTTATTCTGACCCAGTGCGGAACGACCGCACTCTGACCCAGTGTCCATAGACTGTGCTATTGCACTAAAGCCCAGTGCATGTTGACCACCATCTGACACAGCACACATGTAGACCGCACTCACTCACCGAATATTGTGTCTGTACCCCTTTCTCATCTAGTGCACACAGACTGAACTCTGACTCAGTGAGCACGGGTTGTTCACTTACTCATCAGTCATGGGCCTCACTGTTTGGCCTAGTGGACATGGGCTGTATTGTGCTTGTCTGTCTGACAGTGGGGATGTCATGGTCTGTGAAATGAGAGGCTCTGGTGTCATGTTTGCCAGGTTTTAGTGATGTACTGTAGGTAGTTCAAGATGAGGACACATCCAACCTTACTGGATGAGTGATGGAATGAGTCGGTATCCTCTGTGAACTGTGGAGCGTGGAGTCTCCTCTGTTAAACCTCTGGTGAATAATAGCAGCGTTGAGAGCTGAGTCTTAGCTTTCTTACTGAAGTGTGAGTATGTGCGTGTGTTTGTGCATGTTCGTGCTTGCGCTATTTGTTCGAGTCTCATGCACCAATGAGCACGTGTGTGCACGTGTATGTAGGTGTGTGAGATGAATAATGAATTAAAGGCTGACATAAATCGCTGAGTTCAGCTCTGTCCCAGTGACCCAGTTTACTCACAATAACAAGCAGTCAGGTCCTCTGTGTCATCATCACGTCCTCGTCATCTCCCGTTCTCCGATGGCATTCATGTCCAGAAAACATGGCATTATCACCACTGCCAGTGTCCTCTCACCTTACCTTCTAACTGTGTGTCAATAGGGTGTCAGACACAGTGTGTCATGTTGGGTTTTGAGTATGGGTTAGAATAACAGATCTTCATTTCATGAGAGTTAAAGGAAATGATCTCCTTCCATAATGCAGAAATAGCATACCCATTCAAAAGCCACACATTTTACTCTCAATAACATGTAAATCCTTCAACAGATGGCATTTAGATTTTCAGTCCCTCTTTGTTCTCAGTGGACGCACATTATACGTTTATTTCGCCATGTGCCCTTATTTGTTGTGGCCTGAAATGTGAACATCTTCACAGATCCTTTTACCCATTTCCGCAGCTGGAGTGTTTTCCTGGTAACCCTGTAAACATGCTCAAAGGTGCATGGCAGTGACCCATGTGGGACACGGGCCCATGGCCACCGGGACTCCGGTGCCCTCGCGTCTAAACTCGTACAGAAACTCCTGCCAATAAGCATTTTCCACTCTTCTCTCTTTTCCGCTGTCCATCTCTACGGGCAGCTGTCTCTAGCCGCTGTGATCCGCTCTTCACTGTCGTTTGACCTCTGACCTGGTGTGGTGCATGTTGTTATTTGTCCAGACAGCTGTAGAGTTCGCAGGGTCTTGCTGGAGTCCTCTGGTCGTGTGACTGTCTCGAGTGAGGCTCACCGAGGTCCCTGCCAGCCGCTTTGGTCCATGTTATTAAAGCAAAAACATCAGAGCAGAACATATGAACCTAATATGTATTGGTTACCTTATGATGATGTGCAGTGTTTCAGTGAATTTTCATCAAAGACTTTAAGATATTGATAATAATAATAGTCATGTTTTTCTATGAAATGGGAGGAATGTCTAAAGGAAATGAACTGGCTTTATTGGAGGATTTTGTTTGTCGGGTGCAAGGCATGCACCTGGCTCCCGGCAGTGGAATGTTTGGCACATTTCCTTTTGTTGTTACTTTGGGAAATTTGTGACATGCAGGTGAAAAGAGGGCATTTGGAGGTTTTCACCAACCCCTTGGCATTGTCGGCAGAGCTGATCAGATTTCGCAGTTTTGTGGCAATTGTTGCCAAGCAGACACTGTTTTTCCAGGGCAGCCTAAAGTGTTGTAGACACTGTCTTATATGCACATTCCTTTTCTTATTAGAGGCAATGAGTTAACCTGCAGAGAAAGGGGTACACCCCCCGCCTCCACGTCCCACTCCTGCTTCATGCTTTCGCTCCCCAGTCCATGTCTGCTCTACGCTTCTGAATGAAACTGTTGTGCATGAGGTAGGAGTTTATTGAAATGGGAAGGGTGGAGGATTATGCAAAGAAAACCTCAAGTATTTTCCATGAGTGCTGCAAACAAGAAGACCCTTCTTTTCTCAAAGCTGATTCGCTCTCTAATCTTCAGCTAAGAAGATTGGCCTTTTTTGTTTCATTGTTTTTTGTTTCAAGAACAACAAACAGGTTACAAGCACAACAGAGACCACAGTTTGTCTGGTACCGTGCTTTTTTTGGAATCGTGCAGCCTTCCAAAGCCTGTGATCCAGACAGAACATATTGTTTCTGTTGTAGTTTCAGTAAGAATTTTCATTTCAGACAGTGGACTTAAGGGCTCTCTTTCCCAGAGTGACTTCATTTCCCATAGTGCTTTCTTGCTGACTGATTTAAAGGACATGTCTGAATAACACATCAATTACAAGCAATCAAGTAAAGTTCCCTTAAGTTCCTCATGGCAACACCACCACATTGTACAGGTTATGAACAAAACTTATGCAAGAACCAAGACAATTTCAGTAAACTAAATTGCGCTGATTTTAGTACCTACAAGGAACTTTGCATACCAGATGTAAAGATGTTGATGTAAACCATTATTTGCCTTGAATATACGTGCAATTACACTAAGTGGTTGCTCTGTGTCACGGTTATGTCCCCAGATGGATGAGACGCTGCTTTGAAGGACTTGGTGAAGCCATTGTTAAATCATTGCTTTGTGAAAGTGATGCATTCTCTCAGCTATTCATGCCATTCATGAAACTAAATAGGAGTGTTCTTCAAATGACATTTATGTTTTACGAGATGCAAGGATAACTTCCTTTCCAAAACATGGATCATTTTGATCTTGGGTAACAACTGAGAAAATGGTAGAGCATTGTCTGAGTGATATTCAAAACCAGAAGCCCAAAGGACATGCTTCTCATGTTCCGGAGGTTTACAGATATCCTGGAAGGTGTAAACGGTGGGGTAAGGGAACAGGTTTCAGGTTGACGATAATACAACTGGTGCTTAATGGAGAAAACCAATGCTGATTCTGGAAATTCACTTTTTTAAAACTAAGTCTTTTAACCCTTGTCTCATTATTTTGTAATGTGCACATTTGTATGACTCATCTTTAGCTAACATGTCGCAGCACCCTCTCACTGCTTGCTGATCCAGTATGACCTCATAGCGTCCTCTCTGCTCTCTGATTGGTTACGGCAATTCTTTGTCACTGTAGTCTGATTAGCTATGACTTCATATTACCCAGCCTGCTCTCTGGTTGGAAATGACTTCATCTCACATGTATGTCATACTCTTTGGGTATTTTTGTTCTATGAAATGAAATGTTTATTTTGTTCCTCTAAACAATTGGGGCAGCAGTGTCTAGAAAAAGTTTCATGGTTTTTGGTGAAAGTAATATTTCCTGTTACAAAGTATCTCTGTCTCTGTCCCTTTCCTTTGCAAGACAGCACGGATGACCAGGGACTGGGGTGTAGCACCACCTAGTGGACAACAGAAATCTTATTTTGTAACCAACTTTTTTTTTTCTTAGCAGTGGCTCCCTGTCAAAAAAGTGATGTCACAAATGCAAACTATGTGGCTCAGAGATGGAATGTTCAGAATCTGTTCAATGAATCAGCACGCAAATCATACCAGTTAAGGTCAAAATCAAACTGAACAATGGTTATGAGAGGAGAAGTCAGATGGCTCAGATGATAACCTCTGGCATACGCCTGTGCCAGTCCATTTAAGAAATGATGAAACGGGTTACAAAGCATGGGTGACGGTGTGCCTAATGCCGCAAGGGTCAGAGGTCAAAGATGGAACTGTGGTCAGTGGAGAGATGGAACAGTAGAGTATGTGTGGGATGCAGTTCTGCTCCCTCTCTCTGTTCAGGACAACATGTTTCCTAGCCTGTCCAAGAGAGACTGCTCAGCCAGGGATGGAGACCTCTGTTTTCATGTCATGTCAAGTGTGTCACATGAATTAAGCATTACAAATGGATGTAATTACCACTATAGATATCTTTATATACCCTTTACCCTCCCCTTAGTTGCTGTGGTCTAAGGCTTCCACCTCTTGCTTCAGTGGTTAAAATAAAGAAACATGAAGTCTGACTGACATTTTAACTGTTTTGTTCCGCAACATTTTCGTCACACCTGTGTCTGAAGCACAACACTTGGACTTGTGATGTATGAAATGAAGTGACTTGCTGCACGCAGGTGCATTCTGGTGAGAAGATCTCTGGCTCACATCCGCATGGTATTAAAAACTTGTTTGCCTGCTGATTCAATCAGCCTTTAAAATGTACTGTTGCAAGACCCTCAGAGGCTGCCAGCCGTAAATTATTGCCCTCTTAAATTAAATCAAAACTCCCATCCAGTCTTCTGTAGCATGCTGTAAGGCCAAGACCTTGAAATCGCCTGAGTCCTCTTGCCTCCACCCCTTGGAAATCAAGTTACTTGCCTGCACATGGTATGCTTCCAGCATTTTGATTTAATACAGACCCCAGGACTGCATCCAGAAATTAACTGGCATTATCCCTCCCAGTAAACAGACACACACTAAAAGCCAATGAGAAGCTAAATGGAAGTGTATGCAGTGTATAGTGTGCACTTGGCTCAACATAAGTAAATAAAAACAGTGCTGCAGAGCTCTGGAGTCTCTGTTTGGTACTGATCTGAGCGGTGCCCTGCTGTACACCCCTGCCATTTCCCTGCGAATGTGTCACAGTGCTTTCCCTGGGTCGCAGGGGGTGTGGGTCCGGGCCGACCCCAGCAGGGCAGGATAAAGGGGGCAGAGTGGTGCCCGCCAGCACCACGGAGTGGAGGGGGCCCGAGTTGATTATTTTATTGCTTGTCACTTCCTGCTGTTGAATAGATTGGCAGGGTTTTCATTTTTCCACCCATTCCATCTCACTGACTGCATTGTCCCCCCACTGCACTGTGGGAACTTTGCTGCCTCCTCTGGTTTATGTAATCTGAGGGGTGTATGAAGAGATTTAGTAAACAGCATCCCTCTCAGCCACTGTTTACCAGTCTCAACCAGCTTGATTTTAACCACCATGCAGAACCGTTTTAAAACAACCTGGAAAACTACCCTAATATTAACTACACTATAGTAAATGAGTTTGATTTTAAACACAATACAGTACCTCTCTACACCAGTCTGATAGGTTAGCCGGGGTTTAGTTTCAGTGCAGCACACTTCTGAACTAGCATAGTTAAAAGTCACAATACCCCTTCAACTGTCACAGTACAGAATTGTTGCATCTAGGGAAACCAGAATATTTTTAACCACACACACAGAATCTAACGTACTTTCTGTGACAACTAGCTTGAGGAAAACAACCAATGAACTGGAACTGGAATCCAAGCACATAGCTCTTAACTAAGGCCTTCAACAGGGTTCATTTCTTGTTGGCCACAGACAATGTGGTCATGGTTAGCTCAACTGCCTTATCTTGAATTGCCTGTTTAGTAGCATTTAAACAGTTTCCTTAGTTTTACATTTTAAATAGTCCTGCTTGTTTTTTAGAGAGAATTACAAGTTTATTTGAAGCTGTAATTTTGGATGCTGGGGTGTGCTAAATAAAAACAGTAAAATTCTGATCATTTTTCCACAAGTGACCTTGATCTCTCCCCCCCTGGTGTTGGCGACACTGACAATGAGTCTGACTCCCTGGAGAGCTTCTGGTCTGCTGGTGACAGGCTTGGAACATTAGCCCCAGGATGGTTAGTCACTCCGTCTCCTAATTGACATGTGGTGGGCTTTCACTACAGCCTTCATTTGAATCCATAATTAAGATTGCGACAGCTGGCTCGGGTTTTAATGTTGGCCATTAATAATCGGCAATCAATTTATATAACATTTAATGAGTTCAGTCATTAAAGGAAGGGAAAGGCCTCTCAGACGCTTCAGTGTTCAGTGTGTATTTTCAGGTTCACTGTGTCTATACAGTATCTTCTTTCTGAAAGTGTGTGTTTTCCACTCAGAATTGAACAAAGGCTTGGCTCTTCACTATTTACATAAGCCTGCTTCCTGATAACTCAAATAACTGGAGCAGCACACAGTGTTTATATGAATGAACCTCCCCCCCTTCCACCTGCTTACAAAAGCCCTCTCCCTCTCAGGCTTTCACATTCAGACCAGTCCAACAGCCATGGCTCCCCCTCTTTTGCCTATGTCACTGACCCCCACCGGAACTTTCTAGCCCGCTCTGGCCTTGGTACATGTCTGATTGTGCATGGTCCGCTGACTGTCTGTATCTCTGCGAGAGGGGCCCACTGTGCACCCAGTGTTCTACTGGAACCTTCCATGCTTCAACTCACGTTCCGCCGGAACCCTCCGCATTCCAAATGACATTCCTCTGGAACTTCCCACAGTTTTGGAACTTACTAAGTGACAGCTAATTGTTCTAGAATCCTCCATTCTCTGGTTAGCACTCCTCTGGAATGTTGCACTCTGGAGTTAAACATCCCTCTACAACCTTATAGGTTTGACAGATGATAGAGAAATATTTCATGGGCTCTTCTCAACTGCTGTCTCAGACGTCTTTGCATTCTGGATGGAGAATTCCAATCTCTTTTAAGGGCAGCTATGTGTTTCACTGAAACTATGCCAATATAAAACTGTAGTTATTCAACAGTCACAAGTAGTTTTAATTGGAGCTTTATATTCAATTCTTAAATTCAAGTTCTTTTGAAAATGTTAGTATTCATATGGGACCAGAATCTGTTTCTGTTGTTTTTAATCTTGCCAGGCTTCAACTCCACCTTAACTTGTCTGCGGTTTTCTTGTGACATTTGCATTGCATTCACATTTTCTATTATAAGGTATAGAAAATCATTAAATAACTGCCAAGTGGTATTAAAAATGGAAATTCTCTGACTGCTTGATAATGAAAAGACCTTGATAGCTGCATTGGTGGCCTTCTTGGATGTTGTTAGGCAAATCCCACAGCAACAGAACAATGTGAATCTCCTCCACTTCCATACAGAAGAAAAAACAGCTTCAGTCAGTCCTCTGTTGTTAATTTGTAGCAATTGCATACCCTGAAGGAAAACAGACCCATGTTGAACGTGTAATCAAAGTGCAGCGTGCCTCTCACGTTTGCAATACAACACCCGTCAATAATGTATGATAATTCACCAAGGTGCCTTTGTATTGAGTTATACCACGGATAAAGTGTTTTCGTCTACACATTTAAATAGTGCATTGACATACAACACCAAGCCCACTAAATCACACTTCTGCAATCTGCAGTGTCAGAAAGCACCAGACTCTTATGAAAGGGTGTTTTCTCCTTACCCTCAGTCACAGTATGTACACTGTAATGTTAAAGAAATCAGCACCTCAGGACCACTCAGGCTTTCCCTAACTTTCCACACAGCCAGGATGACTGGCATACAGGGCATTGTGCGAATAACCAGTTCCACAACAATTCTTAAAGGTGATCTAAGCCAAGAATGTGTACGACAGCGGTTTTACGCCAACATGCCTGGGAGACAATGTCGGATAACCCCTGCATTATTTATAGCGGACCTCTGGTCTCCCCAGGGCACCACTCCTTTAAAGTCTTGCCCTCTGTATATCCACCTGATGCCTCCCAGCTAATGGAATACTGATGGCCTGGGACAAATCACCACAGAGTTGGTTTTTGGTATCATTCAGGATGGACACATTACATTAACTCTTACAGGGCTGGCAGGTCCAACTACTGAGTCTTGCGCGAGAAGAAAATAAATGAACACTCCAGAGCAGTGGGATTGCTTGTTTGATTCATGTATGGTTGGTCCTTCTTTGATATCAGAAAATAATGATTACCACTAATTCGCTCTTTAATCTCACACTTTTTTTTGCACCAGTGGTTTTCTCGAGTATTACACCGGATTTATGTTTACCTTGAAGTATCTCACCACCCCCAATAGACAAGTCATTAGTACCCCACATGTTCTTTCCATTTGTAATTGGCACAGGGATGTCTAACAAATCTTCAGGATTCTACATTAGAAAGGTCAGCTTTCACTATCAGAGTCAACAGCTACTGCTGTTTCTCCCCTGGTGAAGCTGGTTGGATAATATGCTTGGGCTCTTACAGTCTGTCGATTCATTGCTCACTGATGTGATTCTCCCTTGGGTGAGATTGAAGATTTAAAATTAAGTGAGTTAAATGAGAATGAATATAATTAAAACAAGAATGAAAATTAAAGTGCACACTTAATCTGATTGGTGGAGCACCTGGAGGCAATGAGGTTGAATGACATATCCATAGGATTATCCTATGAAAATGATTATATATCTGTATTTTGTTTTTAAGAACACGAACAAGAGGAGGGTCCTCTGAATAACTGAATTTTAACTGATTTACTGCTCCAGGACCTTTCAGAATGCACACTTAAGTAAAAGCCAGACTACACCAGCATGACACACAAAAATGTTATTCCTTCATAAATATGGGCGAAGTTGACGCCCGCAAAGTCAATGGACCATCCCTCCCCTACATGTCTGTGTCTCTTATTCTGATGCTTTGATGGGAATTATTTTTAATGGACACACTGCACCAAACTTCTTTGGTTTGCTTTTCCAGCCCAATCCACCTTTAACCTCATTGCTTACATATTTTACTCCTTTTAGTACATATTCTGCATACGTGAGTCTATACATACAAGTCATTACATTCATGTGAAGTTGTTCCCTTTAATATAATGATGGATTTTCCCCTGCGTGGCTCGCTGTTAAGCAACGCCCGGAGGTGTTCCTGTGGTAGTACATTCCATGCAATGTTTATAGCAATGCAGAGGTCTCGAAGGTTCCCACAGTTGTGCTCATGCACCTTGGTTGTGATTTTGGTCCAAAAGGTTGACCATCAAGCTTAGGAATTATTCTTTTTGATTGCCAGGGGATGTGAGCCAAGTTGTCCTGCTTGAATGAACCCCCTCGTTTTCAGCAGTGCAGATATTCCAGGAATCTTTTCATTGACAGAAACACCATATGTTTCTGTACAATAGCCCTTTGCAGTGTCTTTGTGGCCTCAGTAGCTGTGACTGTTGCAATTAGGTGAGCAATGAAGTTGTGTTGCAGAGTGTATTCTGGGCTCCACACTAAGGCAGGACACAGGCTTGTTAGATGTCAGCCTCCGTGTTACGTAAGATACCTTTCCTCTAAACTTGCTCTCTGGGTCTTGTTGCTACTGCTGTTCCCCTCTCATTAATTCCCTCATTCATTCACCCCATCCTCCCCATCCCCCTCCAAGTGTGCTGTCCAGGGCTTTTTGGCAGCAAAGGCCCCTTGTTACCCTTGCTCTGCTCTCTGCTTCGCTTCTCCGCTAATTGGTTGTGAGCACACATACTCACAGTCTCTTTCCCTCTCTCTCTCTCTCTCTGGTATCGCTCTTTTGTTGGTCAAGTCATATGACTGCCTAATCTGAGGGCTTAAAGCTTGAAGAAAAGATGTTCTTTTTTCAGCCTATGACTGATTTTGCATTTTTGACAACTTTTAAAACAACAGAAGCAAGCAGACCATCTCTGTGTCAGTGTGCTGGGACCAGGTCAGCATGGTCTAGTTATGAGATAGTGTCCAGTTACAGCTCAGTGATCAGGGGCTTCGTCAGAGTTTTTTTTAGTTGTGGGAGTTGATCAGCCTGCCAGTGTCACATAGCAGCTTCAGTATCTTCTGGAAGAGTTGCCCTTCTGAACAACATTTTTTTTTTTGTTTTTGCTCTCAAGTCATTTTCTTCACTGTCAAGTGAGGTCTGGGACTGTGCTGGCCCTGAAACTGTGTGAGAAGAAAGGACTCAGCCCCCTCCTACCCCCTCTCTCCCTGTTGTGCTCTCTCTCTCTCTCTCTCTCTCTCTCTCTCTCTCTCTCTCTCTCTCTCTCTCTGTCCCCTTCTCTCTCACACCCTCTCTTGCTCTTGCTCTCTCTCTCTCTCTCTCTCTCTCTCGCTCTCTCCCTCTCTTTCTTTCTCTCGCATTCAGTCATACTCAGACGACCTATAGGGAACCGTTTTCCAAAGGCTCTCCAGTTTTCCAGGCCTTGCATATCCGGGGAAGAGGACTTTCCTACCTGTTCAGTGGATTCTGTGCGTTGAGTAGACGGTTTGTGTTGAGGGGGGGCTGGCCAAGGGGGCTGAGAGAGCTCGTTCAGGGTGACGATGCCGAAAGGCCATCTGTGTCACCTTGCCCGTGCTGACAGACTCTCCCCTGTGCATCAGTGTGTGTTGCCCCCTTAACCCTCCGGAGACGACCCTGCCGTGCCGCCCGAGTCCGTAGTGGATGGACATGCCAATGGAGGTCATTCTCAGCCTGGTAACTGCTGACTGTTCCTCTCAGCCTCACAACCACAACACTGTGAGTGATGACTTGCACAAGATGTGCGTGGGCCCGGGGGAGGGTGTTGATGTGATGTTAATAAGATGTGTGATGTCGCGGTGAGGGTTTGTGTAAAGTAAGTCATGGACACGTTAGTGTTCACATGTGTAAAATGTGTGAAATCTAGGAAAGTGTTGATGAGCATAGCGTGTGATACCTATAAGTAGTAATTGCCAACTTGGGTAATGTGTGCAAAGGCTATGTTCATGTCTGGCTTCCTTTGACTCACTGAAACAAGTGGTGACTCTGTACCATAATAAAGCGGTAGTATTTGTGTTCTAAGTGTTAGAAATGATCTCACCCTTCTCTGTACCACTCGGGTCTGTGATTATTTCATAATTGTGAGTTCCTCTTTTCACTTTGTCATGATGTTCAACATTGTTGCAGCACAGGAAGTGCAGCCACGGCTGTTTCTGCAAAGTCTGTATAATAGGCCTATTTTTGCAGATGTGAAGCACTGAAAGATGGTGAAATACGCCCATGACATATTGCCTCACGAAGCAGATTTAAAGGCACCATCTCACAAACTGATAGTGAAGGACCAAAAAGCTGATAGGGAAGAAAGTTTGATAAAGACAGATATTATGAAACGCTTGTGTATGACACAACTCAAAAAGTCTTGAGTTATAGCATCACAAGTGCTGGAATTGCCGGGCAGTGAAAAGGTTACTGTTTTTTTTGTTTTGTTGTTGTGTTTGCTCTGAGAGGGGCCCACAACAGCCCGCTTTTTAAAGCCTCTGTGAGTTTTCCTTGGGAACAAAAAAAAAGTTTCTGGCGAACTCTGGCAGAGTTTGGCGTGGTGTGAGTATGCGCACATTGCTGCATGCCCAGCACCATGCAGAGTTATGTAATTGTCCATAAATTTTGAATGGAGGGCATTGTTGCCGGATTCTCCACTTAAAAAACAGATTTCCATTAAAAAGTGGCCTTTTGTGCAAATATTAGAGCAGCTTAATTTGGCCTGGGCTGGGATGTTTGCCTGAGTTGTTTGTGCAGGCTGGGTAGGGTAGTTCCTGTTTGAGTTTGACATGTACTGTGAGGTTGAAACCAAGGTCTCCATCCTTCTATTTACCAGTGTTTCCTGTTCTCTTCCTCTCAGTCTGGAATGGTTTGACGGACAGCGTCAGACCTTTTATATTATGGGGTTCTTGCTTCTTCCATGGAGTAGGGTCTCTCTGGGTTAGCCTTGATTCATTCTGGCATCTTTTACACTGATAGGGAGAATATCAGACATAACTTGTTTGAGGTTAATTCAAACATAAATTGCATGTGAATGGGTCCGTAAGTATAGTATAGTTTGTGCATGGTTGTTTCATACTGAAAAGGGCTCATTGCAACTTTTAGGAAAGAGTGCCAATATTTCCTGGTATAATATTTGACAAGTAGCAGGAGTCTTTATTTGTAGCAAGTTCAATCCTTTTGTACAAATATTTATGGTCATCAGTGAGTCTGAGTGAAATAAACGCTAATTAATAAATATTAATAAACAAAGTCTTCCACTGTATCCGTTGCACTGTAACAGCATAAATGTGTAGTAAGTGTAAGTTAACAATAAAAAGGTGATGTAATGATCATTTTCAGTGACTAACCTTTGCAGCCCTTTAAATAAAAAGGCATGATGCAATGGTTTGTTCCCTGCCTTGTGCTCAGTCCTCTGACGAGGTCATCCCAGATTAGCGCTAATCAGAGTGGGTCTGTACCCACCATTTCAGTGTCCCGTAACACTGGGCCTATTTGAGTTTCCAAGTTGTTTGCCGGAGTTTTGTTGTGCAACGGCCGTTTTCCTACCCAAAGGGCAGCGTCGGTGATCTGAGGAAAGCCGGTTACCTCATCAGAAGAACAAGGGCCTGCTCTCATGAAGACAGGAGCGCAGTAATGCGCCTTATCCCCCCGCACGCTCCTCCTAATCCCGCATGGTCCTCCGCGAACACACTCCCCTCTTCCCTCCGCCTCGCAGTTTACGCGCTGGGCTTTTTTTTTTGCGAGTCGCTGGGAACGGCTCTGCCTCGTGCCCGAATGGCTGCGGAGCAGGTCCAGCTGATAGAGGCCGCGAAGGGAGGCCGACGGTAGCGCGGCAGACGGCGCAGCTCTGATGCGTTCCTGCGCATCTCCCAAAGCTACAAGCACAGTTGAGGAGCAGAGCCAGGCAAGTACAGCGCCGGAGGGGGCCCAGTGCTGTGTGTTTATGAGAGGTGGGACGGGCCGGCTCTGCAGTGTGTGGGGGCTGGAGAGACGCGTTCCCTTGGCTGCCTCCAGGAAGCGTGGGCCCCTTTAAGAGGGTGGTTTACTGGAGGGTCTGTGAGGGCAGCGGATCCTGGAGCGGCGAGGCTTGTCCGCAGTGATTACGCTGCAGGTTGGCAGCAGAGGGAGCGGGACGGCGGAGCGGAGAGGGGAGGGGAGGGCTGCTGGGATGTGATCCATCAGAGAGGCACTTGGGTGTGCGTCTGCTGCCGCAGCAGTGCTGAGCACAGGCCCTCTCACAGGGAGGCTGCAGCTGCAGAGGTGGTGCGCGCGTGTGTGTGTGTGCACACGGAGACAGCGCACGCCGTGTGTGTGCGTGTGTGAGTGTGTGAGTGTGTGCGCAGAGAAGAGGGGGCGCAAGGGGAGCCAGGGCGGCCGGTACCATGCAGCGCCAGTGGCAGTGGCAGTGGGAATGTTTATGTGCCACACCTGCTCCTGCTGCGGACGGCCACTCTGGAGCCTGAGCCAGGTGAGATCAGCCAGGACGGGGGAGAGGGGAGGGAGAGGGCAATATATACAGGAGGGAGAGAGAAAGGAGGACTGGAGGGGGGGGGCTTGTTTGGGAAGAAAGAGTAGTGACTCTGCTCGGACGGAAACTTATTCTGTACCACAGCATGTTTTCTCCATTCTCAGGAACGTTACACAGTTCAGTGTTTATAATCCAATGCCTTGGGTTTCTAAAGTATTTGTCCTTAGACGATCGGATGTTTTATAATGCTCTGTGGACTGTCACGTCTACTTTGTTTCTTATTCATTCAGATTAGAAGCCGCACGTTCTGCAACAGCTCAGGTTAAGATGTTTAGCTGTGAAGAATGAGAATACAACAGCAGAGGTCGCTATGGCAGAAATGGAAAATGGTGCTGGACGGACTATAGCATCTTCATGATTTGAAGGAGGGTTCAGATATCACCATGAATAGTAGGGGTAATGACCTTTTGCTGTGGCTTGGTCTGTCCCAAAACTCATCTCCAAAGCACAGCACTTAGGCTGTCATTTTAGTCTCCATGGATGTTTGGAGTAAATAAACTACTGGAGGATGTCTATCTTACTTGCTAATACTAGCTTTTAGTCTTTAACTGTTTGGGATGTAAACATCCCCTGCCTTCAAGGTCAGGTTTAGCTGCCAGCTCTCTGTTGATGTGTACCTCATGTCCTACAACTGATTTTGGAATTGTAGTGTTTTGTCTCCACTACTGTGTTTGTAATGTATGTTTGTAATGTTCAGTGGCCAGAGGGTCCTATGCTCTCGGCATCTGATTTTTTCCTAGAGTCCATGGAATTGGTCATTCTTTTCTGCCTAGAGGCCCCAAAGTGTTGTGCTGATTTCAAAACTATGTGACTCTATATATACAAATGAAACTGCTCTCAGCTATCTGCCTCAGCAAGTTAATCTGATTGCATCTTGAGGTGACATATCTGTTCTTATCTGTACGCACGTGTGGAGGACGTTCTGACAGTGAAATACCACATCCTGTCCTGTCATCGTGACATAGGCCACAAACCACCTCTTCTACATCCTGCCAGCTGATTCACTAGGACGTACCTCTCACTGATTCACCTGCCGGGCTCTGTCCTGAAGCTCATTTGACATGAAAGCACATGGGGCCGCTCTTCTCATTGGGTTAGATATACAGAAGCTTGTGTTACTCAGAGGCTCCTCGTGTTTAAAGTACACTCACAAACCCTTGTGGTTACCTGAGAAACGGGGCTATCTGCTGTCTTTGGTTTTCCTGATGCTGTTTTCCTCTTAGCAGTGATCTTTGGTAATAATCTCTTTTCTGTATTTACTACATGTTCCTCTGTGGCAGTAAACACAGCAGGCTGTAGAATAGTTTTAGGCTCCAGTAGTTTTATAAGCATGTATTTCTTGCACCTGCTCTGTATGTTCACAGGTTCCCATTTTTTCCTGGCCTTTCAGTCTACAGTCAGTAATGAACGTGCAAATTCTGTTTTAATTCTGATTTTTTTCATGGGGTGGGGAAGTGCATGCGAGGACAGTTAGCTAATCAGTGGAGTCCAGCGGAGTTGTGCACCCCAAAGCATGTTGTCATTGATGAGGGAAACGGGGTGTGATCGCCTAGCCTCTGCTCTCTGACTGGGACTCCTCTCGAGACCTTTCGGCCACCGAAGATCACCTGAGCGGGGATTTCTGGCCCGGGTTGCTGAAGTCTTTTCATTCCAGGTCGATTACCAAAGCCTTGTGAAGCCGCCAGTGTGCCTGAGGGCAAGGCAGATATCCATGCGCGCATGCGGGCGGAGATTTGTCAGATTTGTTAAAAATCCTGCTCCTGAAGGGGCGCAGCAGGTACCCTTTTATTTAGGAGGATTAAGTGTCGTATGACCTGGGCTTTCTGAAGGAATTACCATATCTGCCACTCACACTGGCTGATATCAGAAGCTGTCAAACAAAAGGCTGGTACTGCAGCCAGCCCAACTCAGATGTAAGTTGGAAAATGAGTGGAGCTCTCTATGCTATATGTGTTAGTGGTTGTCTTCTTATTGATAGCCTTGTTTGAAATAATTAAATGCAGGGTTGATTGCTGAGAGCCATCCTGCATGAAGGTAGAAGTAGGCCTAGTTTTAATTCACCTAACAAAGAAGCCTCGTCAGGCATTCAAAAACTACAAAGCCAGGCCCGGCATCACATACTGGCTCAACCCAACATTCCAACCCCTCTCAGACTACAAAGCAATCAGACAGCTGAGAGCTGTATTGCTTTACTTTGGTATTTGAGGGTATGATGTCATTATTCAGTAAATCATGTCATTGCCTTAGAGAATCAGGACATTTCAGGTGCAACACTAGATTCTAGGATATCATTCTGTAAGGATGACAGTTTTTTTCATTTGAAAGAATATTCTTTACCATTCTTTACCCTCTCTGCTTTAGTGTCAAGCTCTTGCCTCCCAAGAAAAATTGTACTTTCTAAATTGTAGAGCAGAGAGATTCTGCATTTTAGTTCTTGCATGTTATTTTGGAACATTTGAGATCCTGTATAGGACCTAAAAGTTTGTGAAACCCCTGACTCAACATTCCCCTGGATAAAATGAGGGCAGGTTATTTTCCATAATCAACGTGCAGCCATTTCACTGAAATCATGTAGCTGTTTCCTAATTGTAGCTCCAACAATTTTAGTGTATTAAGAATTATGTTTATGCTACCTAGCCCTCACGTTGTGAATGCACTGCTACAGCTGGGCACAGGAGATAATTTGAATGCCCAGTCTTAATGTTTCCTGATTGGAAGGGGTGAAAGAAAATGGACAGGAAAATATGATATAGTGATGTTAACAGATAACAGACAGTTAACAGATTCTCGATCATTTACAAGCAACAGTAAATTCGTACAAAGAGACACTGCAGCAGAACCATCCGAGAATGTCACACGCTGTTGCAGGGATCACTTCTTACTTTCCCCATCGTCTGTAAACCACTGAGGTATAATTGTTAAAATTGTTTTCAATACTTTCAACTTGAAGTTGTCATTCTGCGTAGAAAGAAGGTGGCAGTGGATGTGCGCGTTTTATTGCCGTCTGGCAAGTAATGGCTCCGTGTTTCTGGAGATCGTTAAAAAAACCGCTATACCTACACGGAGAGTGTTTTGATGATTTTCAAGTCACGTTCGTATCTGAGACATTACGTCAGTAAGGAAACCCCTATGTCTTGCTAGTTTACGTAGTCTGAAAAACTGTTGAACCGGCTAGACTGGACCAGCAGTGAGCTAACTGCACAAGCTTGTTCGCATTGCTGACAATAGTCTGGGTGATAGTATCTCATAGAACGCCCTCTTTTGTCCCGCTTTCGGCAAAGCAATATATAATCCCAGTGCGTTAGGAATGGTGAGGCCACTCGCACTCTTGGCTAACGCCGCCTCCATTTGGGAGGAGTTGCGGTGTAAGGAGCCTCAGTCGGTTTCAGGTGTACTTCAAGTATCGACTTTCAAAACAAGTTCGATGAAAAGAAAACGCTAGCGCGACGCAGCCTGGCTGTAAATGAGATCGCTGGTTATGTTCATTCTCCTATTAAGAAAATGCATTGGAAAAGGATACCTCGTTTAAGAAAACGACAGGTGAGACTTATTTTATAAAAACAAATGGGTTTCTTGTGTTTGTTACCCTGTTCTGTGTACAGAATGTGTGCCGGTTAAGATATCCACTTTACTCCAGTGGAGTGATAACTGCGTGATACAGGATGTGGTCGTTTATCCACGTTGGAATCCGACATGTGGTTTACATTTTGATAATGTTTCAGCTGTTTTAAAATTTACTTGTGTTCAGAAGTTGTTTTTCCGACAATGTTCGTTAATTCCGCATATGAACAGACTTGGAATCGGTCAGCCTTAAAAACTTTTTGATGAATTTATAAAGTCGATTGCCGGGGACGGTGTACCTCCATTTATTGTATATTATATTATTATTATTATGTATGATTATGCATTATATTATTATGTTGTGTGACTTGTTATGCGACTCTTGAGGGGTTTCTTGTGCTCGATGTTTTTCGTGGTCTTTTGAGGGTACGTTTTAATCCGATGGAGAAGTGGAAGTTGATTGAAGTCAATTTGAATCTAAACGAACCGAAGGAGGGCTCGGGTACTCATTAACTTGTCTGAGGTTGTCTAATGTTGGCGTTCAGTGAAAAACTCAGATTATCTAGCAAGTTAACAATTCTCAGCAAGAAGTTCTGAACGGATCCTCGAAAAAATGATCAATGCCGCAGTTGAACTTCCCGACAACCTTTCGACACTAATCGTCCCGTTTTATTGGAGATATCGCAGTGTTAGCACTGTAAGTCTTTGATTTACAATATGCTGATTGACAGTAAATCAATTCAGCATGGCAGCGACGATTGGTAGCATGAACATGAGGTGAACTGCAGTATTTGCTGAGGATTTTTTTAACCGGTTTCACCAATTAGCAGTTGTACATTTCCGGTGTTTTAGTCATACAACTAGATGTCATGTATAGAAATTCATTTGGTTATTTCTATTTATTTAGCTTTATTTAGCTGTGATTATTATCATTGTAATATTGTTGTGCCCAGTAATTTAGCAGGGTAATATTTTACTTCTCACACAAGGAAAGAAATAAGTTGCACTGTTGTACAGTTGTGTGCTGCATTTGTTAGTGTAGCTCAGATCTTGTGGGGGGGAACTGTGAAGATTTAAGATGTTGCTCCGTGCTTATGATTTTTACTTTTTGACAGTGCAGTGTGTGGTTTGTGGCAATGCTGTGAACACCCAGCATTCTGCACTAAAAGCCTATCATCTGACATCTTTTTCTCCTGGAACCAGCGGGGGGGGAATTTCAGATGGTGGAAGAGATCCCTCTCCATAAAACCGCATCAGCACAATGTCTGGCAAAGCCTCGGAGGTTGTTGTTGTTCGCTTTTTAAAGGACACCGGGCTTACTCGCTCTCTCTCTCGCCCGCCCTTTGTCTCCTCAGATCGAGCGGCTGGAGGTCAGTGGCCTGGCGCAGACGTCCAACGCGGTGGCCTGCGGCGCCGATGGCTCCTACCCCGTGGACGCGGTGGACAGCACGCCGGACCCGCAGCGCACCAAGCAGGCCATCACGCAGCTGCAGCAGAAGATCCTCCGGCTGACGGAGCAGATCAAGATCGAGCAGACGGCGCGCGACGACAACGTGGCCGAGTACCTGAAGCTGGCCAACAACGCCGACAAGCAGCAGAGCGCCCGCATCAAGCAGGTCTTCGAGAAGAAGAACCAGAAGTCGGCGCAGACCATCCAGCAGCTGCAGCGGAAGCTGGAGCACTACCACCGCAAGCTGCGGGAGGTGGAGCACAACGGCATCCCCCGCCAGCCCAAGGACGTCTTCCGGGACATGCACCAGGGCCTGAAGGACGTGGGCGCCAAGGTGACGGGCTTCAGCGAGGGCGTGGTGGACAGCGTGAAGGGCGGCCTCTCCAGCTTCTCCCAGGCGACGCACTCGGCCGCGGGGGCGGTGGTCTCCAAGCCCAGGGAGATCGCCTCGCTGATCCGGAACAAGTTCGGCAGCGCCGACAACATCTCGGGCCTGAAGGACTCCCTGGACGAGTCTCAGGGCGAGGAGGGGGGCGCCCGGCCCCTGGGCGTCGGCGGCCACCTGCAGTCCAGTCCCAAGTACGGCAGCGAGGACGACTGCTCGAGCGCCACCTCGGGCTCAGCGGGGGCCAACAGCACCACCGGCGCCCCCGGGGGCCCCCCCAGCTCCAAGACCAACGCTTTGGACACCCTGCAGAGCTCAGGCTTCGACACGCTCTACCAAGAGATTCAGGAGATCCGCGAGAGGCAGAGCCAGCTGGAGGAGTCCTTCGAGAACCTCAAAACGCACTACCAGAAGGACAATACCTTAATCATGGAGGCCCTGCAGGAGGAGCGCTACAGGTACCGGCTGTCTGTCATTGCATGCTGCATTATACTTAAATATTCTAAAGCAGGCTCAGTAACCCTAAATATTTTAGCAGATGGCAATCACAGGCAGTATTGGTGGAGTGTTGTGATTTTCTTGTCTCCCATGTTTAGTGGAAACTTGGAAGTTGAAGGTTTTTTTTTTTTTTTTTTTTTGCTCTCAATTAAGTAGCAGTTGGACAAAGAGAATTTTTAATTAATGAACTGTTGTTTAAGTAATAGTTTCTCTAAACTATTGGGGTGACAAAACTCGCATGTCTATGTTTTGGTGAGGAAGTGCTGGGTGTGTTTGATGAAGCGCAGTGTGACTGAAGTGTGCTTTAACGCTGACGCTACATTCCAGGGTCTTTGTTCTCCTGTGATTTTTTAATAACGAATGAAGGCGTGTTGCTACCGGTCTCCGTGACTCAGATTCAGCAGCCGGTTGACTGTGCGTGAGTGGTTGAAAATGGAGACGCCCCCTATCGAATGGCACGGCCAGGTTTGCATGGCACTGCCTCCAACAAAACACACCGTGTGAGACAAATGCGAAGGCGATCACTGTTGTGAGTTGCACTGGCTTTGATTTAATGGCACAGAGGCTGACAGGCGGCCGGACGTAGCTCTCACGTATGCACGTGCACGTGCGCACACACACACGTACACGCTGTAAGCCGAACCCTACATGATTCTTAACTGGAGCACTGTCCGTGTGGTTTTGTTACATGACTCCCATTTACCTCTTATACCCACCCATCTCTCCCCCCAACATACATGCACACACACACGTATGCACATAGCACTGTCTTCACCCACATGAATCACTGTGGCTGCACTAATTCAAGCTGTTGCTCTCATTTATACCTATAATCATCAAGATAATACCATGCAAAAAGACTTGTTTAAATATTCATGCTCATCCGTCTCTGTCTGCTGGAAGAACAACGGCTGATGCTCTTCACAGGCATCAGCTAAGAAATCTAAGTTAGGGGGACACTCAAGGGTTAACAGTGTTGTTTTACCTCACCTGGACAGATGGTGCATTGGTGTAGATTTTCATGATAATGTGAAAGATAGACAGAAATGAACAAATGTTAAAACAGCTGCAAAACCCCCCAGAGTTATCTTTCAGATAAGAGAGACTGAATTTTTTTTTTCTGTCCCACCAAGTGCATATTAAGAGTCTGCAATAGGTACTTAGCAGGAAGATGTGTAAGATGGCATGAGTCAATGTGAAACAGTATGAGTCAGAATTCAGATACTCTCCTAAGTTTCTGTCACAGTATCAGGGTATTTATGCAGATTTTTGTTGTTTTTGGGATACTGATATCTATGTAGATTTATATCAGTGTTGGGTTAGGGATGCCTATATAGATTTCCATCAGTGTCAGGGTGCAGACATCTATGTGTTTATTTGTCAGTGAAGGGGTACAGATAGCTGTGCAGATTTCTGTTAATGCCTGCTGTCATCAGCCCAGGGGGCAGGCAGCTGCCTAAAAGGCCATCTCCTCAGACACTGACCATATAGGACAACAGTGGACATGCTCTGGATTGGCCAGAACATGCTTGTTGAAGGTGGAGAGATGGATTTTGTTGGTTGATGATTAATCATCTCAGATACTGATTACATGTCAGCTTGCTAATGCACTGTACTCTGTGACCAGTGGACTATGACTTCCCTTTCAGTGAGGTGATAAAGCATCCAGGGTTGAGCTGAATCTATAGGCACAGACTGAATTTCCATGAAAGTCACCTGTATATATTTATGTCTGACTCTTGTCAGCTTCTTGAAGAAGCTTTTTAAACAGTTGGTGAAATGTGGCACAAGATGAAATGATGCAACACAGTACCTATTTAGAAAATGGTACAGCACAGACACGCAGTTTTTAGTCATGTGTATTGAAATAAGTGGATAGTTGACTGCATTTTTTAAATGATTCTCACTGTAGTTTTACTTTCACCGCTCCCCATGACAAGTGACCACATATCCTGTGATTTGCTCAAAACTGGATCTCACCTCTTGGGCAGCCACAGCAATGATTGGTCCATATTGTTGAAGGTGTCTGTTTTGTGACACTTTTGATTGGGCCATCCTGCCTGAGGATTTGGTCTGTTACTACAGAGCTCAGATGGGACACTCACAATGAAAAGTCTCTGTGTTGACTTAAGTCTTAATTACATTAGGTTAACCTAGTGATGCTAGATCAGGTTTCAATTCTGTGTGTCAGTGGCACTATCCTTGCCTGTAAATTGCTCTGGCCAGCTAAGTTTCAGGATTTAATTAATTTAACTTAATTAACCCTTTAGTGTGAAGGTATACCTGCACTGTTCCTGGAAAACAGGATTAAAATCTCCTGAAAGTGCGCCGCTCAGTGCACATGCCAATGTATAATACTGTGTGCTAATTGTACTTTAGTTAACCAGTCCCTAACCCCCTGCCTCTTACACACGCCAACTAAAAAATAAGAAGACACATTTTAAACCAACTGCAATTTTACTTCAAAGAGAAAATTTTAGATTCATTCTCTGTGTCAGGCAAGTAGATTTTTCCAAAAAGACTCCCAGGTTTCTGAGTTCATGTTTTTGCCCTGGGCACATTTTTAATTTGTCCAAGAAGTGATACTGCTGCAGGTCTATGAGGTGTAGACAGGTGACACTGACCTGTGTCTGTGTGCAGGTGTGAGCGCCTGGAGGAGCAGCTCAACGACCTGACGGAGCTCCACCAGAACGAGATCCTCAACCTGAAGCAGGAGCTGGCCAGCATGGAGGAGAAGATCGCTTACCAGTCCTACGAGCGAGCACGGGACATCCAGGTGAGGCAACGATACCAACTCCCCCCAATAATGGCCCCTTTTATGACTTTGGAGAGTCCCTGGCATCCTGAATACTGAGTACTTCCTGATCTGATCAGAGCTCATGTGTCTGCATGGTTGAGCTTGCAACAAGGTTACGTCGGATCAAGAAGTATTCAGCATTTACACCACTGGCTTTTCCTCGAGTGCAATCTCAGAAATACCATTTCAATAAATGTTTATGTGTCTGTCATACACACACACACACACACACACACACACACACACACACACACACACACACACACACACACACACACACACACACGTACATAGTGAATTAATAAAAGGGGTTTATCCAAAAATGGATTTTCAAAATTTTACCTTGTAAAGGTATTGATGACTATTAGTAGTGTTAGTGATTTACTTTACAAAGGTCATGTAACGTATATTTGTATAATTGGAGCTACAAATTTTCTGTAACAAGTCAGACACCATATAAACATTATCCCTTTGAAAAACCTTTAGTTAGATGCACCAAGGACAAGCCAATGACTGTACAAAAGCTTATTTATGTATGCCAAACACCTTATCTGTGCTTTCCCCTTGAAAAACAAAGCCATCTTAAGCTTGTTCTACAGCTTTGTTTATGGTGCCCCGTTTGACTGTGCCTTGGTTTATTGTTCAGTTCATCGTGCTCGTAATGAAAAGACTTTATCACACCACTCAGTGGCCTAGCATGCCATCCAAGGATAATGTTTTTATCAGTTATATTTCTGTTGTCTTGCTCCATAATTACCTTCCTGCAATTAACCACCTCTGCGTCCATCCGAGACATCTCCTACATACATCCGTCACATTGCCCTGCACTACACAGGATCACCAGATATTCCTTTCAGGGGTGGAGCCAGGGTCTAGACATAAGGATTACACAGCTGGAGGGATCCTGCCTTTAAGTGCATAGGTCAGCTGATTTCGTAAATGGGACTGCAGAAACACTTTTGTGCACGACTCTAGGTCTCCCTCTGTCAGTTTTATCCACAGTGGTCCTATATCAGATGTCTCTCCTACACTTATACAATTAATGTAGCAAACTCCATCTGAGTATAGCTGCCCTGTTGTCCAGTGCATGCTGCTCCATTAGTGCAAGAAACAGGGAGTGAGAGGAAGTGAAATAATATGACCTGTGAGATTAAAGGTGTCTTTCGTTGTTTCAGTTAACAAAAAACGTGGACACACCACTGTGCTGTAGCGCTTCAGACTTTCATGTGTCTGTGTGTCATACCAGTGCAGTTTCCTCTAAGCTTCCTCTGAGAAGCTAACCTAATTTTGCTTTCATCAACAATAACTGTCTATTACCCACGACAGTGATAAAACTGAAAGGTTATCTGTTACCAATATGTGCCCCCGGGTTGGAGCTGCAGGTGTACCTTGTGCTCTCAGATGATGTAATGCTGATTTATGAGATCGTTATCATCGAGACCTAAATAAGCACGCCTTGAAGTGAGCCAGGGGTATACGGGTGCAGCCGGTGGCTGTCCCGTCTCCTGTGTCATTTTGCAGGCACAGAAGTGCAGGAAAAGGAGCAAATACTGGAAGCATTGTGTTTGTAACGGGGCAAAGAAACAATAGGGCATTGAAAGCCGTGGTTTATCTTGGCAAGGATGGGGCAAAAAACAATGGACGGGCATGAGAAGCGGCTCCCCGCTGTGCGTGTCTGTGTGTGTGGGCATAAAGTGGAGCCAGGCGAGCGGGGCTGTGTCTCTTAGCAGGACTATGGTCAGAGCTGAAGGTGGGCTAAAGTCTCCCACATGATGATTTTGTTTCATTGCAACATTCCCAGTGTCCACTTGGGGCACTGGCTCTTTGGCCTTGACTCCTCTCCTCTCACAACTGCTGCTCACACTGGGTAGAGAGGGGTGGGATGCAGACTTGAGGGGGTGTAGGCTCTGATCGCAACAGACACGTGGCTCGGTAAGGGATGTTGTATGTGTTCTCCTGCGGAAGAAGTGGGAATGCTCCTCTCTCATGTGGCCAATCACCAAGCAGAAGATGAAAGCCCTCTTGTTAACGGTTTCTCCTTGGACTTGTCAATTTTTTTTTGTCTAAATGAGTGTCATATATCCGAACATCATTTCAAATGTACAGGTGTGCTTTGCTTGTTATGAGGAGCAGTGACTTAGTGAAAGTGGTGCTGATAGGGGTGTTGAGCGTTGCCAGTCTAACAGTGTTTCCCCGTCTGTCCTGCAGGAGGCGCTGGAGGCCTGCCAGACACGCATCTCCAAGATGGAACTGCAGCAGCAGCAGCAGCAGGTGGTCCAGCTGGAGGGCCTGGAGAACGCCACGGCGCGCACCCTGCTGGGCAAGCTCATCAACGTGCTGCTGGCCGTCATGGCTGTGCTGCTGGTCTTCGTCTCCACCGTGGCCAACTGCGTGGTGCCCCTCATGAAGACGCGCAACCGGACTTTTAGCACTTTCTTCCTGGTGGTCATGCTGGCGTTCCTGTGGAAAAACTGGGACGCCATCTCGGGATACATGGACCGCTTCCTACAGCCCCCCAGATAACCGCCACAGGACAAATCAGGTGCAGGGTGAAGGCGGGGGAGGGCGGGAGAAATCGGACGAAAAAACCTGAGCACAATAAGGCAGGGGCGGTCCGAGAAGATAACAACCAGGCTTTGTTTTCAAGGAAAGGAGTGAATTTGTTTACATTTTGGAGAAAAAAAAACGTTTTCAATTTTTTTTTCTTGCCAGACATATTGTAATAAGTTTCCTCATTTTTAGAAGTTCATCAAGTTATATTGTTTATTATTATTATTATAATTATTATTATTTTATTTTGTTGAATTACATGTAGCATTAAGTTCCTTTTTCACGCAAATCCGCGTGTTTCTGCTGAAGATGGGACACATGTGTCACCCCGAAAACCCACAGGAATCGGCCCGTTGCTGTGGAAAACGCAAGCACATTCCACGGAGGAGATGCGCCTGAGCGAGGGGTCCGGCTCTCACCCCCTTCCCCCCGCAGATGGGACAGTTTAGCGGCGGCTCGTGTGAACCAGAGCAGGTGGGGGGGATCTGAAGGAGCGAGCGACGCAACGGTCACGCCAGAAACATGCGGACTGACACTCAGCCAAACCCACCTCACAGCGTTATTTCATTTCACTCCCATGAGTTTGGAGACGGAAGGAGGACGCTCCGCTTTCTCCCGGGCAAAAAAACAAAAAAGAAAGAAAGGAATGCGAAACAAAATGAAACAAACGACAGACGTTAAAGACAGATGAACATACTTGAAGAGCATCTAGCTCAAAGACTCTCAGTGCTTCCGTACTGTTTCTATTAGTGATGAATTAAAGTCGTTTTTAGTTATTTTTTATTTTTTAAGAAAAAAATAAACACGCTGTTTTAAAAGAAAGTAATGAGTGAATAATTTAAAGTGTGAACCACCACTTTGGTGTGGGAGAGAAGGGTGAAGTCCAGAGCCTGCTAATCACCGGGCCGTCAGAAAGAGGCCGCGCATGTCCCACGCTCTTGAGCCATGCCCCTCACGAGGTCACAGTGCACATACACTCAGCCTTTCGCAGTCTTTAGCTCCCGTCATTCGCACCCCCTGCGTTCTGTCCACTCGTTCTTGCCTTTCCTCACTCGTTTGTCTGTCAGTCTGTCTCTCTTGTCTCTGGCCTACACCGATCTGATTCCCTTGCTGTAGCAATTTTTATTGCCAACATGTTGGAAAAATTCTTTATCACTTAAGGGCTTGAGCTGGATCAAAAAGAAATGTGTATTGCCATTGTAGTTACTGTGTGATGAGTGCAGAGATGTGATCCTGTTAGGCCCCTTGTATGGATTCTCCACCTCTTTGAATGAAGCTTTTCAGTGATTTGACATTTCAGGTAGCTCTGACCAGCTTCTGGTTCAACATGAAGGTAAATGCTAGCTGGTTAACAGACATGTGATCAAGGTCATAGTACTAATGACCTTATGCGTGTAACAGTAGGACTCTGTGGAACTCTGTCCATAAGGGAGCAAGCATTCATCATGGCAAGCACCCCCACTGAGTGTTCATCCTGAGGCAGTTTATTGTACTCAGTTATGTTTTAGGTGCCAGTGAAGGAAGTTGGTACAGTCTGGAGTCTTTGGCATGGCCCCAACCTTGTCCTCTCTGTTGGCAATGGCAAAGAATACCTCCCCAAATACCTACCTTGACTGAGCCGTCAGAATGCATCGTTTCTCCAGCTACGTCACCCTTTGTGCCAAAAAAAGTCTTGCGTCAAATCAATGTTTTCCCTCTTTCACCTTTCCAGTCTGTCAGAGCTTAAATTTGTTTACAAAGAAACCTTGCACTGTCCTTTTTGAGCTCAAAGGAAAAGTTGTTTTTGTATTATTCACTAAAGCCTGTTAATTCTATTCTGTTCTGAGCTTGACATTATCCACAAATAAACTGCACTCTGACCGGAAAACCAGAGCTCCCATTGAAAGCTCTCCCTTTTTCGAAGTGGCCAGTGATAGGTCATTCTCCAGTCAGCGCTTGGTCCTTCCATGGTCTGTTCAGGTCCCTCCCTCCTAAGGAGTCTTAGCAGTATTGACTGAGGTTGTCAGCTGTGCACAGTGTTGCTAACACACCTTTTGCTTGACCTCAGTGAACTCCTGCTCTTCCTCCCGTAAACCTCCTGCTTGACCGTCCCGCCATCATTTGCTTGACGTCAGTGTATGTGCTACATGTGCTTTGTCACGCAGGCTGAAATTATGGCTGCCCTTTGTGTGCCGGGCTAGTTCAAAGCCTGAAATTGACTGCCATTTTGTCTGGCCCGAGCACGGAAAATAAGGACAATTTGGTGGGGAAAGGTGCTAACCACATGGTCTTTCCCCATCGGATCCTCTTTGGTAATCAAAGATCACGATCTCCCAGATTACAGTAGTTTTAACCTCTTAAGTCGAGCTCCAGAATCGAAGCCAGACACTGTTCGGTTTCTGTCGTTTTGACCTCCTCACCACAGTGTCGTGCGAGCGGTAGCCGTTGCCCTTTCTGGTGGTTCAGGTGACAGGCTTATTTAGTGATGAGCGGTGACCCTGCTGTGATCTCACTGTGTGGGACAGGTGAGGGCGGGGGATGTGCAGCTCAACAACTCCAGTGCCTTTTGTGTTTTTTATAACTGTGTGAATAATAAAGTGGAGCATTCCTGGTTTACCTGTTGAGACAGTATCTTTTTTTTTTCTTTTTTTTTAAAGAAACCATTACATCGTGTGTAAAAATGGTAGATATTTAATTATTGTTGCACAAGGTCACCTGCCTGCATGTGAGTTCATCACTGTATATACAGCGTTTGCCAAAAAAAAATGTAAGCAGCATCCACGTCCATAAAACTTGTTTTTACCAAGTCTGTTAGCAACACATGCATTCATTTTAAAGGACTGCCTGTGTGGCAGTATGTGTGCAGGGTGTGCATCCAATTTCAATTGCAGAGTGGGGGGGGGGATATCAAACTGCTCTGTGGCTCCCCAGTCAGCCTTCAAATGTGTAAGAATTTGTATTGGTCTTTAGGGGGAAAAGCAAGTAGTCATGAATCCAGGCTTCCGCATTGTTGGTCTCTGACCCCAGTAAAGAGACCAATATGAGTCCAGTGGAACCACATTTCCTGCTTTGTAACAGGGCACTAGGTTCTTCTCCTTTTAAACAGCTGGAATCCAGTTAGGATTGTTCAGAGTTTCCTGGAGTGTGCATGTGTGTATGTGTGAGAGAGAAGAAATCGTGATATCCAGCCATTTGTGCCAAATCAAAAATCACATTCTCGTAAAAAAAAAGGGGGGAACGGGTATTTCCATTCAAACAGTGCATAAAATCCATTACACCTGCACACCTACATGTCTTACCCGACACAGTTTTCTTTTTTTTTTTGTCGTGCTTTAGAAGGCGGGAAAATGACTGTCTCATTGCACAGTAATTTTGCTAGAGTGGCCTACCTGCCTGTAATAATGAACGGTAATCAGCTTCTGTTCCTCTTTGGGATGAAACCTTAGAGGAGGAAATTGTGTGAGGCAACTTGACTATTATGAGCTCCTTGCATAATTAGGGAGTGAATTTTAATTTATGAGGTGGTTGCATATTTTTGTTCCCGTCTCTGTGACCTGTAGAGGTGCAAATATGAAGTAAATATTACCCTTAACTAGTTATTTGGTATTTTTATCATTTTGGGATTGGGATTAATGGGGTTAAGTATTACCAAATATAGCTCAGAAGGTAAAAAAGATACTGTCTCAAAAACTGCATTTTCTGTTGTATTCTATGCGACAGGTTGTATAACCAAGGAAAGTCAAAACTTGGAGAGCCTCCTAGTGGTGGCGTGTTGATTTCAGTAAGTATTACTTGAGGAAATCAAACTAGTCCTGTACATGTGTGTGTTGTGTGCAAGGTGGTACAGTACCATTAGTAGGTGTCTCTTTTAGCCCTGAGAGTGATCTCGCCTGTTATTTGACTCACAAACACGGGTTGAAAGTATGGTAATAAAATAAAACGCTTGTGGAAGTAACATTAGTTTTAGAGTCAAAGCTGCTAATTGTAAAGGAAGCTTATGAAGATTTATATTGATGTCCTGTTCCAGTCTGTCACAAGATGCGTGGCTGTTTTCATGTACAATAAACCGAAATAAAGACCTCGGCTGTTACTTCACATGGTCTTTTTCATTGTGCCGGTTTTAGATTACACTTGTGATACACATGTCCTCCTCTGGGGTGTAGTTTTCCTCACTGTGCCATTTAAAACTGACAGGGTTTAGCCCTCCTAACTGTGCCAGTTAAAACTGACAGGGCCTGGTCCTTCTAACTGTGCCAGTTAAAACTGACAGGGGTTCAGTCTTTCCTACTGTCTGAGTTAAAGGTGACTGAGATTAGTACTGCACAGGTCTTGTGACTTTCAGTTAAAGCTGACAGATTTTAGGCCCCTTCACTGTCTCAGTTAAATTTGACAGGGTTTAGTCCTTTCTACTATCTCAGTTAAATTAACAGGGTTTAATATGTTCCTCCCCACTGTTTCAGAGTACACAATATCACTATCTGTATGTGGGCTCGTTGCATTTGAAGGGACATCATAAATGTGAACAACAGTTATATTTTATATTAGTGCAATTTCATTAATCAGACTTGCCCATACATTTTTTTCACATCACAATATAAATGATGGCCTTTACTATTTTTCCAAGTCTCAAAATAATATCCTTATTTCTATCACCCTGACAAAATATCTTTTGTTATTGAAAGCCTAAGTCAAAGAGCTGGCATGAGGTGAAGTTGCCATTTCAGGTATCTATTTGAAAGATTCAGCAGTTTGTCATGCCAGATGGCACTTGTGTATGATGTAAGAGCAAACCGTTTTGTGAATGAGTGAATATATTTTCTTGTCCACTAGATGGCATCCTTTTACTTCTTTTGGCACCACTGTACCCTGAGGGGTCTCCAATTCAAAATCTCCTTTATATCGAAGCATTTTGGATCTCGCTTGGAAAATAACTTTTGTAAACAGTTGTAAACATTATTTAATTGATTAGTTTTAATAATGTCAGCATTTAGTCAGCCTTAGGCTGTTCACTTGACCAGATGCCACACTGCCCACCATGGTATAGCATACAGAAGAGCCATTTTAACTCAAGGCAAAGTCTGTTACATTGGGTCAGACCCCAACTCCCACAGAGCTCTACAGGGTAGTGCAGTCCACTCATTGAACTCATGCAAATCAAGCGCTGCCTGACCTTAGGTTGTCCTCATGCATATTTATCATTTTCCCTTTTTTTCCATTGTACACCACAAAAAAACACTCAGCACTTACATATTGCTGCATCTCATGTCCTGTATCAATTTTGAAAACCAAGATTTTGTGTTCACATTTTACGTCGACCAAGTAAGTTTAACAGTGCTGGTTTAGTGCTTACACTTTAATGTATGCTGAGGTGTTCCCTGGCGCTGTGAGACTTTCACACTAAATTCACATTTTGCACTGCTGTACAGTGCCTTTAAGCCAGATTCACGTCACTACAGGAGCACCACCAAAACCCTAGCCAGCTCCACACCACTTTTAAGAGCCAGCCTACAAGATAGTGGGTTTAAAGATGTCTGCCAGAAATGACGTAAGATAATTACACGACAATTAACCTCTTTAATATAACTAACCGTAACACACAATAGTGAAATAATAAAACTACATTCCATAATTGGAGTGTAATGTGCTGCATCAGCTGGTAGCACTTAAAATATTGTGGTTGGAGCAAACTTTTATTTTGGCTGACAGAGTGCACATGCAGAGACTCTTCCTCTTTTCATGTCTAGTATACTTTTTTTTTTAACTTCCACAAGACACTTTTTTTTAGATATATTCACCTTTTTCAATGATGGGTCTTTTTTGGATGCCTTTACTTTTTTTGTTAAAACTCTGTTTCCAGTTCACCCCTCAGCTCTTGTAAACAAAGTAAATCGTTTTAGCTGGCATGCACTAATTTTGGAAATGTTGCAAACGTTTTTAATATCGCTCTACCCTTTGGGGTCAATGTAGTTAAATGGCTTAAGTGGTGCAGATTACAGCATTCGTCGCTAAACTGAAATAACACTGCAGAGAAAAAGTGTTTCTCCACTCTGCCTACTGTTTCCTGTGGGTGTCATTCTGTTGACCTCGAGAGAGATGCCTGCCTGCTGTACACAAAGAAAAGGAAGATGTTGTGTTCAGCGTCTGCACTCATTTTTAGCTAGCTGAGGCTCAGGAGAAAATGGTGGGAAAGGCAAACAAAAGGCATTGATGTGATGAGGGTCCCTGGGTTTCAGAACTGTACTGAACTGAGTGTCTGTCTGAGGAAGAACACCACCCTGCCCGCCGGTCTGCCTACACTTTCGCTCAAATAATATTCTTATGACGTAATGTTGAGAATATGTCACCAGAATGTTTTCTCAACATGCTGTCAGTCAGTTTCTCACTCCCACAGCCAAGAGCAAGGCTGAGAGGAGCCTAGCGAACAATCAGATGCCTCTGCACTGGAAAATACCCAGCTTATGAATGCTCAGCTGTCATGCAACAATATGGCCTTAAACTCAATGAGCGCCTGTTCTCCCTGGGCTGCCATTTGTTTTCGAGTGCTTTTTACCTTGAGCAGAGACACCACAAGTGGAAATAATACAATGCAACTGATGTCAGTTCTCTTTGATTACACATGTTGTGGAATGGTTGTGCTGTTTGTATGTTCATTTGAGTTCCAATATTGTGTTAAATGCAGATAAAACAATATAGCCACATAATAAGGCCTACCAAAACTTGTACACGATATCTGAAAGTTGCAAAGAAAAAAATCCTTCACTGAAAATAACCAAACATGTTTATTTTTTTAGTAACATTATCTGGCTGTGTGGGACCTAAAACTGGCTCATTTGAGCTATAGTCACATGTTTGATATAAACATTTAGATGTGACCCCAATGTCTAAAAAAAGCACAAAAATCTGAAGATAAACTAAAATGAATGAAAGTTAACCAATGCTGATATTTAGTCTTGTACACAAAACCCCCCTGGAAATATACAGACACAAAAATGACAAGGACTGTAGTAGGTTCAATCGTTTGTTTCAAGGCGTCAATGGCATCTGAACTCCAAAAGAAGCACAACATGATTGGTTCCTTGGCAAAGTAATCCTGAAACGCCTCTGTTTTATCAAGGAGGAAACAGATTGGGAAGGCCCAAATCCTTGCTCCCAGGCCCCTCATCTACCCAGTGGAGTGGATAAACGGGCACTGTTTTCAGAGACAACAACGAAAAGCTGCCGTATCAGTCACTTGGGATACAGCAACAGGAAGTGGCCGCTCTCTGTCAATAAAACAACAAACTTAAATCCAGTTGTGACACAAAATTCATCTACTCATGGGGGCCCTGTGTACATGTGCATTGTCTATGCCTTCTTCTACATTTAGGCTACCCAAATAGCAGCATATGACATAACATTTAAAGCGCTGCACTCCAGACAGAACCCTGGAGGACTGTGAGATCTTTCGCTGGGTGGGTTCTTTTTGCGCTGTAACTGGTTCAGTACAAATCCAGCTGCTTCAATGACTTATGTAATGTCTTCCTATCAGCCACCCTGAATAAGGTGAAACAACAAAAATTTATTTATAATATACCGTATAACTGGTATCTACAGAGAGCTTTCAGCATTTATCTGTCTTTTTCATATAAAATGTTTTAAAATACCACGTATTTTATTCTTAGAGAAAGACGCGTGTTATGAGCTTAGTGTACCGTACAACACTGCAGGTTCCAAACCACATCAATTTACTCAAAAAAATTCTCTCAAGAAAATACGAGGAAGACATAAGGCGTAGCGAATGCGATAGTCGTGAGCCCTCAACAGTCAGCGTCTGTCCTGTATACCTAGGCGGCTAGCACTAAATGAATTCACATATTTTTGCTCTTCCGTTTGGTGTCAGGTATATGAACAAGCGTGACCAGAGCGAAGCACTCCGTCACACTTCTCTAAGAACGTTGACCCCTGACAGCCATGACCCGTAACCCCCGCCCTCCTGTGGTGGCTCGATAGCGAAGTGTGGTGTATGTCGACTCGGGCTCTCAGCGTGTGCGAGTTCTATTTCTGGCAATCAATCAGTTTGAGCTTTATCAGAGCACTTTCCTGTCCCACCACGCTGTCCGATTAGCAGCGAGAGGACGTGGGCCAAGATAAACACCCACAGACTCTGTCAGGCGCTTATCAGTACGAATAATAGGCTGAAGTGGTGATGTGGATGCTCCTATGGGACCTGTTGCCGCTGGTTTTGAGAACGAATTCGGTTTAACGGAAACAGGGCACTGGCGCTCAAACCATAACCGCTAATGCGTTACTGATTTTTTGAAAGCACTGGTCTTGCTCCACGTTTTTGACCGATAGCTAAAACGTACTACACAAATTCATTCATTAAATTATTGAAGCAACGAAATCGTTTAGATCCTTTTGTAACACGGTGGTTGTAGCGCTTAATTATAACTACGAGATTCATGATGTCCGTTGAATGAGGTGAATAAAAAAATGGGCTCGCTTAATATTTTTCAAGATAAGCCTAACAATTGGAGAATGACCCAGGTTTACTATGCAGCGGTAAACACCGATTGTCTGGCTCACGGATTGTTCAGCTGAGCTCCATAACCTGCTCAGTAAAGTGTATGTGACCTTTTAAATATATGTTTTAGAGTGCCACCTAATCATTAACCAGATCTTGCATTTCGGAGAGCAACACATGTGCTATGTTTAACTATTTATGGGACACAGACCATGCTAAAAGCTGCACTAAACAGACATGAATGTCAAACAGGAAAGGTGTGTCATGTACCGCTCGATCCATCTGTTTGCATTTTTAACGGTACTTACTTGCACAGATGGGAGACCTCTGTATCGCTCCATATCTAATCTTAGAGATTAAAAAAACACTGTTCCCAGAAGGTATAAGTAAGCACCAGTAGCCTACCACCGTATAGTGGTCTTAAATGTTTTCAAATCAAAATTTCCAATAGGCTATAGCCCAGACATTTGATTTTGACGCGGGATGACATCTTTCTTATCATCAACATTTCTTCCCCTCAGAGGTACCTCTTGATTATTATAAACACCATGGAATTAAAATGTATTCAAATGTTCACATATTAGCTCATAATAATTCTATTAGATTAGTGTGTACTGTATTAGTGAGAGTGAAATTAGCAGGGCATTAATTTTCAAATAAATACATATTAATGATATGACAATCCAAGGTATAATACAAAATCTCTCTCTCTCTCTTTCATACATGTATGCTACACCTATACGTGTAGCATAGTGATAAGGAGGAGGGCTTGTAACCGAAAGGTTGCCAGTTCGATTCCCCGGTGGGGGACTGCTGTTGTACCCGTTAGCAAGGTAGACAACCCCCAATTGCCTCAGTAAATATCCAGCTGTGAGAATGGATGACATGTAGACTGTGTAAGTCACTCTGGATAACAGCACCTATTAAATGACAATAATCTCATGTAAAATGGCAAAGACAGCACAATGTTTATTTCCATTCTGGCCTCTCAAAAGGATACAAAATAAGACAGAGAAAATGCAATTCTAAAAATAATACAGTCGTCAATAGAGCGTAAGGCGCTACTGCGAACGATGTGTGGAGCGGAGAGCGTTCACCGACAGTGGTGCTGCTCTATGAAAAGGAAGCACGACTTTTAATCACGTCATTCTGTGTTAAGGCGTTCGGCAGGAAACAGGGTTTCCTCTTGGATTGTTGTAATGCGAACAACACCATATTTTTCTTTGCTCAATGCAACCCTCGGCACAGAACACACTGAATCTAGCCAGAAGGAAAAATGCCTCCTTCGGAAAGAATAGTTTTGCTTCTTGGAGTCTTGTTTTTGGGCACCGTCTGGACTATCCACCAGCGCTCCGCCAGTGCGCTGCAAATCCAACAGGCGTTCGCGTCTCCAAACCAGACCAATAACTTTGTTGTGGATGAAGTTTCCAGAAGAGTGTACCTGGCAACGGTTAACACAATTTACCAGCTAAATGGGACTTTACATCTGGAAGTTGAGAAGACAACCGGTCCAGTGAAAGATAACTCGCTGTGCCATGCACCGCAGCTGCCCCAGGCGACATGCGAGCACCCGAAGGCGTACACCGACAACTTCAACAAGCTCCTGCAGCTGGACAGGGCGCAGGGAGTGCTCGTAGTGTGCGGCTCCGTGTACCAGGGATTCTGTGAGCTGAGAAACATGGAGAACGTTTCTGAAATCGCCGTTGAGTTTCCTCCCCAGGGTGCCAAAACCGTTTTTCCCAGCATGCTGAACATCGCTGCCAATCACCCCAACGCCTCAACGGTAGGGCTCATTTTCAGAAGTCATGGAGGGAATACCCGACTTTTAGTGGGAGCAACCTATACAGGTATGGGAAGCCAGTTTTTCCCCAAAAATCACAGTAAGGAAGACCTACGATTTGAAAATACCCCCGAGATTGCTATTCGCTCCCTAAATATCAAGGATTTGTCAAGGCTTTTCACTTATGACATCAACCCATCAGAGGACAACGTCTTCAAAATCAAGCAAGAAGTGAAGCCAAAAAACAAGCTAAATTTCGTCCATGCCTTTATACAGAAGTCATATTCTTACATTGCTATTAACAATGACGCCAATATGGGTCACAAGGAGAGTCAGCCTAATAGCATACTGGCAAGGATTTGTCTGGATACTGAAAATCCGCGAAAATCAACCACAGAGAGCAGAAAACTTACTGAATCGTATATCCAAATGGGGCTGCAGTGTGGCTCCAATGGGAATATTTACAACAGGCTTGTTTCAGTTTATCCTGCGGAGATATTTACCGCAGATGGACAGGGACCAGACCATTACTTATTCGGAGTCTTTGCGAAATCTAACAAAAACTCTGCTTTGTGTGCCTATAAATTTTCCGATATCGAGGAAGTGATTAGACAAGGGAGAAGGAACTGCTCAAATTCGCCAAGCTCTGGAGATGTACAAGTGCTGGACAGCGTTATCCAAGGCTCGGGTGCCGTGTGCATTCAGAAAGGGAACATAGTGGTAAGTGAACGTCTGAGTAACTTGGATATGTACCTTACATTACATTACATTACTATATCAAATTCTTTATATTATTAGTTCTTTAAAATTTAATCACACGAGATAAATATTTATTTTTAAAAAAACATTAATCAAACTAGGGTAGAATCCTTCATTTATACCTGTGCACTATGAAGTTCAGGAAGGTTTGACTTCAGCGCTGTCTATTGGAATGAGGAATATTTTTAGAATTGGAATAGAAGAATATACGGTGGGTAATTCTGCCACACAGCCCACAGGTTATTTCGACTTTCAGGATACTTCCATCCACAGAGAATGCGTTTTTGCGCCCATTTAAGACAGCTGAGGCAGAGGGATAATGAATCACACTGTAAGAGCCCGGGAAGCCTCGACTACGAGTCGGCTCTGCTCTGTAATTGCTAAAGGGATCTGCCAAAACATGCGAGGGTTATGGGAACCACACAAGAGCCTGTGAAAATCAGCTGTGCGCCAGTTCCCCTGCTTTCTAATAACAAGCGAAGTTCGACTTCTGTGCCCTTAAAATTTAATCTGAAGCATAAATATTCCACCACTGGCCTGACCCCTGTAAACTGACCCAGGATAAAAATGTCTCTTAAATATTCGCAGCAAACCATATCATTCCTCTTTTCACAATGACGTGCAATTTCATTGACATTAATATATACATGATTCTTGAGTAGTCTTTTAACCGTCACTGTCATTATTCATGAAATGTGTTTAAACTGTTATTGTTTCAGAGCGGGTTTAGCCTTTACCCACATTAAAACAATAAGCCTTTTTAATTAATGATTTACCTGCGGTAGGCTATAAATTCTGTGAAATGTCACATATTTTGTGAGCTTTGGCAGGCGAATTTCAGAAAAAAAATTCTAGGCTACAATTAAAATATTTGCAATACACACAGACCTTATCCAATTATTCACCATTGGCTTTTAATGCATTTATCAAAATATTCAAACAGATAAGCCTATATCCCATTAAGTATCGTGGCGATGGGGCAGCAATTTCTCGGTCCATGTAATGGTATCTTTTGAAACAAGTTAATAGTTACAATAGCTAATTCCTCAAAATTATGTATTGTATGTATTGCTTCAGAATCCTAAATTAAGCAGACACTTGAGCTATTAATGATTGATTGAAAGAGAAGGTTATCTTAAGAGCAGCATATACCAGCTAACAGTATTTTATGACATTTCGACCTTGGAAATTTAGCAGATTTGAAGACGACTTAAAGCAAGTGAACATGAACGTATATATTTGTGGTTTCGGATGCAGAAACTATTTTGTTTTCGTTGAACTTGGGATCCGAAAATTGCGTTTGTTTTTACAAGGGATGTACTGTAATTTGTTTCCGCTAAAAATGTAGATGGTCTTTTTTCCGCGTTGCATCTGTAGATATCGCTGAGACATGATTCTGGAATCTTATAACCTTTGATACTTCTTACTATCACGCAATTTTATTTTAAAATGTCAAAGTGCAAACCAAAATTTCCTGGAGTCACAAAATCAAATCCCAACCTGTGTGAGACCTCCCTTAAAATGCCCTCTCCTCTTTGCATGGTGACATTAGCCAGGAATAGTTTTTTTGCTTTGGAAAGTGCTCCAAGGACACTCTTAGTGTCAATCACTGTCCCTCAGCCTGTGCGTTTTGTTGATAATGTTTGACTCTCAATGACTAAATGGCAAACTAAAGTGTGAGATGAGACTGGTTTAGAGAAGTTACTGAAGGTGAACAGCTCAACGGTTAAGATAAAAGAAGTCAAGATAGGGTTTATCAGGATATAATCTCCTCTAGCTGTTTGGACACGTTCCTGTTGTTTCTCTATATAATTTGACAATTAAACGAAGAGGTATTAAGCAAGAGTGCCACATCTAATCAATTATTTGATTTTCCTGATTTAGTCCACTCCAGTGAATAAATAAATAAATACCTTGTCAGGTGTTGGAAATGAGTGTAGACTTGTGTGTGTGGCTGGTTGCAAATGTAATTGATGTTTTTCTTTCCCTCACTTATTGATGCAATCTGTTTGATTGTTGGCTATGTCTTGCCAACCATGAATACAGTGTGTTGAAATGTGGCACCTTTTTTGCTATCCCCAAACTAAACACTCTTGTGATGTGAGCAAAATATTTATTTCAGAGATTGTTTTTATCTATACATACATACACGTGTGTGTGTGTGTTTGTGTGTGTGTGTGTGTGTGTGCATTTGAATACATTGAAATTTGAATAAATTACTTATAAAGATCCTAAAATGTCATTTTAAGCATCTTTGACTTTGGGGAAAGGAGTGTGGGTGATTTGAATGAGCAGTTAGTGTGTGTGCACACGGGTGTACCTTGGTGTTTCAGCTTGACAGAAAGATCATGTTTTGTACTGTACTGTACCTTGAAGCCACAGTATATTACATTTAATTTATTAACCCTGTAATGTTAGACGGTTAAAAATAGAGAGGGGAAAAATTGTGCTTTTTTACATAGTAAGGTTTCTGTTACATAGATAAACAGGTGAATTGCATTAATGAGTGATTAGATATGTGTGTGGACTGGCATGAATGCTGTGAGAGAATAGCCCCCCCCCCTCCTCCTCAGGAGCAGAATTGACAAGTAGTGTTCATGATTAATAGATTGCCAAGGGTAAGAAGATCTTAAGACTGCTGTCATGTTATCAAAATGGGGGATTTCTCAAGAGGACTGCTGGCAGTTTGGGACTACATTAGCGATATGGCTTCTGAAGCATTTCCATGATGGCGGATATCCCAACACACTTCGCGCAACATCTTGCTGCAGATAACCATTCTGACTAAGTGTTTGTGATTGTCATGGGGTAAAACAGGCTCCACCAGAGAAGAAAGGATTCCACTTCCCAGTGCTATCCTTCTGTGACTGAAAAAAATCTGATATTTTCAGCACGGCTGAGGGCCATCCGCTGAAGAGAAGCCAAAGACACAGTTTGTGATAAGTGTGGAGGTCAAAAGCAGAGGGAAGCTCGTGGGAAAAGATTCCCAAGACCTTCTCCTTAAAGCTGAGATACTGCGTTCCCCTCTGACTCAACCCAACTGTGCCTCAATGAGGCCTTAAGTCTCTGCTTTAATGTGCTTCACTGTAGAGGATTTGCTTCTGCTTTTTCCCATTACGTAGTGTAGTAGAGGACTACCAAATGCCACAAAATTGTGTCAATATAGTAAATTGCTCCAATCACCCTATAATATAGTATTACAGATTAGTTGTAAAAATATAGACCTGGATTGACATTTGACCTCATTTGTCACTTTCCATTGAATGCAAGCATAACTGTTTTTCAGTACAAATGGGCTGTTATTTTTCTTTCATTTCATTGATTGCTGGCCAATGTTAGTGAAGAAAAAAGTAACTATTGCTTTTAGTTGAGAGTCAAAGTTGAGGAAAAATGTTGATCGAATTCAGACCTCCCTGTCATGTCAAGAAAGTAAGGTAAAGAAGCTGCACCAGTTTTGCTTTATGCTTCTGTATGTTTTATAACATTAAACATTACATTAAAACATGTCATTTTCCTCAGGCTGCATCTAAGGAAGGAAGAGACATTGTCACACCTTCATATGTTTAATCATCAGAACATCTGTTCACAACCTAATTATTCAAACAATGAACTGCTTTAGTACAACTAATTAAATACCACATCTACCCATTAGGGCAATCATATAACCAGCATTCTCTAATTCCAGTCATATTCCTCTGTATGGGCCACTCCATGTGAAATTCTGGCATGACTGTGATATTGCCCTCTCAGATTTTCTCGTACAGTTGTAATCTGGCGGCTCAAGTATACACAAATTTTCCAATTCATATCATAAATTATCCTTCAGGTATGCCTAACTGAAAATGGGGGAGTTTTGCCATTTTGCCTACGAAGGCATCCTGTAAGATATCGTCATTTGATTGACGTAAGATGCAGTCGTGATACTGGTATTCTTGGTCTGATGCATTAGTTGCTTTTAATGCTGTTTGTGAATGCATGTGTATTAATTTAACAAATTTTCAATATATATTTTTATGAATATTTAAAAAATACCACCTTTGATTTTGTTGGCACGTTATTGTGCAGAGACTCTTGTATCAGTGGGATGTCTTGGAGTTTTGCGATGGGTTATCAAGGTCATTTAATGGATAGAATATGATCGCTGCTGCTGACAGGAACTCCTCATACTTGATCCCTGAGGAATCATGTTGTGGTCTCATTGCGCACCATGTATGAAGCTTTACCTATGTCACATTTCAACATAGTGAGTGCCACCTGACAATACTAAACGGTCATTTGTCAAGATTGGCATCCCAGATACAAAAGCATCATCAATTCTTGGATGATATTATTGTATGATATTATTGAGGATGATTGAAGTGGTCTACCTGGATGGATGAAGCTTGCTTCTACCACCAGTGTGTTCTGAAAAACTTCCAGCACATTCCACTGTGGCGAAACCCTCAATGGCCTCAAAAGTTGGCTTTTCAGGGCAGTAGTGGTCACTCCTTACGCAACAAAGCTTATCAAAGTAACTTATCAAAGTCTCTTGAGAATTTTGATTGTATACACTGAATTTTTGTAGCCAACAGAAAATTTTTACTGCATAAATGATACTTGTGAATGATAAATGATGTAAATTAAGACATTTAAACAAACCCCTCTATGTTCAGATATGTGATAGTAAGAGCATGAGGCACAGTTCCAATGTGTGAGTTTTGGCACTCAATGTGTGAGGCGTCTGCAGTTATTGATGTGTTTCCAAATTATGTTTGGCACATGTTCCTCGTGATAATTAAAACAGAGTATTTTAAACTTTACTCGTCTTTGACTTTTTCAAATATGGTAAACAGTGTAAAAATTACATTTGAGTCACTTGCCTGACAACATCGATAAATTGTGAAAGGGTTCCCCTGGATGACTGGTGACTGTAGTTGCTGAGTGGTGGTTGTACTGATTACTAAGCAGACAGGTGTGAACTGTTGTCTCACTTTATAAATGAATCTCGGTTTCACATCGTAGTTAAGATTGAAGTGACTCTTTCGTCACTGGTGAGGATGATCCATGCGCAGGAAAAATCCACTGACCCAGAGGCAACAGTCTGATAAGGAACAGGACAGAGAAGTCAGCTGTCAACATGGTTAGCAGCAGTGTGGGGGGTTTTGCCAGATTTGGCATCTACCAATGTAGACAACAAATGCAATCAAGGCAAAGAATGGTATTCACCTAAATCAAACCGCTTGTGGGCACCACATTCATTTCATGTTCTAATCGTCATCTGTGGCTGTTTTTAATCATCAGGGTATTGTTTTATGTGAAAGGTGACAATCTGGTGAGTAACTAAAACATTTCTTTTCATATTTGAGCCTTGCTGCCCCTACCCAACCAGGCAGACATACATGTCTTAACAAGAAAGTTGGGTGGAAACCCAAGCTATGTCCCTAATACAGTTGTTTTTCGAATGGTGATACATTCTCAGCTTTCACTTAGAATGGCTTCAATGGACAGTTCTGTGATATTGCTTCTTTGTTTCCAATGGTAACATGATAAACAAGCTGATGCAATTGGCAAAGGAAGTGTTCTTTTGTCTGTGACAGAAGTACTGTCATGTGCATTTTGAGAATCCATTTGCAGCCAGAAGAGACGGACTATTCCGGCGGTCTTAAAAGGTGTGGGCTGGCAACATGCACATGCAAATTACTTTTGCGTTCACGCTTACGCCTGTCTGCTAGATCCTAACGTATTGTTCCACCTGAAAGCTGCGAGTGTGATAGATCATGCAAGATAATATTATGTTGAAATTATAATGGAGAAATCATGCTGCCCAAAACTGTGACTTCGCTGATCTTCATGGTTGTATGAATTAGATGATACAGAGTGCACAGTGGATAGGATTGGCCATGCAGTTGATGTAAAGATGAATCTGCACAGAGGTTTGCACAGCATGATGCTCTGTAACACAGCCTGCCGTGTTTCCCTACATGCACTCTGAAGAAGGGCCTTCAACCAAAACCTTGATTGCCGTGTGTGTAATCAAGCTATCAAAAACACCTTTACCTGTGGTACCTTTAGCCTTCTTTTTTTATGCAAAATACAAGTGTCAATCTTTTTCATCCCAGGTTTATTCTGTGTCTTGCAACTTTAAAGTTTTAAATGATGAGAGATTTTATTTTTTTTTCCGGTTGGTTCTTTGTTCTTTTCCACCCACGGTCCTCTTGTATGTCCTGTACAGTTGCAGCCGGAGCAGCTGGACTGCGGGGCTGCCCACCTGCAGCACCCGCTGGCCCTGCGTAAGCCTCTACGGGCGGCTCCGCTCTTTGAGGCCGTGGGGCTCAGTTCGGTGGCCGTGGACAGCGTACACCGTCACACCGTGGTATTTCTGGGCACCAGCAATGGCCGACTGCGCAAGGTAAGATTTTACAAACCCTGACCTGCGTGAGGTTCATTGTTTGAGGTATGCTTGTGTGAGGTATGAGGTACTGTGCGGGTATAGTTTTATGACAGCTGCCAACATAACCTTTTTCAGAATAGACCTTTTGGTTATACTTCTCAGTTATCCCAATCTGTAAACATCTGAACACAATCATGCTCCTGTTTATGACAGAATGCCTGCAAACACAAAACATACAAGTTTTAGCAGAAACAATATAACAATTTATATGGGAGAAACATGAACATTAAATATTCAGACATCAAGAAATTTTAAATATTCATGGCAAACACAACTTCAGCTGTTTCATTCTCCTTCAGTGAATTCACTGGCACTTGACAGCCTTGTAAAATAGACTGAACCATTGTCATCACTTTCCTCAGATAAGGCGCGGCTTGCGTCAAGAGAACCCCTTGTGAATAGAGACAATAGCTGCGTGTACTACGGGTATTTTGGTAACACAACTGCCATGAAAGGGGGCCGGCAGATAGAAACGAGGACTGCTCAAACGTCATGTGATCCACAGCTGCAGAGCTGACACTGGGCGATCCCCAGCCACCACATTCCTCTGCGTTTGGGCCTCAGGAGGCCCCTGGTTGCTGACGGTTGAGTCTCTGCTCAGCGGTGAGGCGTCTAGGGCCTGACTCATCAGCACGGGGGCTGCTCCACTCAAGCTGTGCTGAATCTCAGCTTGGAAACATCTGCGAGAACTCAGGCTACGAAATTCCCCTTAATTAAGAAAATTCCTCATTTCTGTCTCAGTCCCACATCCCAGACCATAACTCACTGGACTACTGTTGCTGTCGCGGAGTGCCACAAGTAGGAGCATAGTAATAAACAAGGCAAAAGTAACGAAACTTTGAAAGTACGATTATTTCACCTTAGACTTTCACCTTTGAAATCCAAAATTTTTACCCAGGGTAGCACCTTTTTAGGCCCCCAAAACATTTTCTGTATCTTGGCAAGGTAAAGGGGGTTCTGTTTTTATGTCAGTTTAGAAAATAACATGCTGTGTGTTTGTGTGTGCTTGCCCCCAGGGATAGCAGCAGTACTGTGAAGATGTTTCTTTTTTGTTTCGTTGGCGGCTGTGATGTAGACATGCTTCTTCATACAGCTGGTCACACATACAGTAAACATGTTCTGCTTTTCTGCTTTTCAGCTTTTCTGAGCTTTGTCGGGTAACACCTTTCCGTCTCTTTGTGTGTCTTTCTCTCTCTCGCTCTCTTACTCACTCCCTCTGTCTCTTCAGGCTGGTGCTTTTTGATTGTTTTCTCACCCCCTCTCCACACACATACACACACCCACCCATCCACACACATACACACACACACGCAAGCACACACTCACGCACACACACACACACACACACACACACACATACACACAAACTCACACAAAGTCATTCAAAAGCTTTTTGCAGCCACAGACTTTTGAATAGAAGCGGCTCCTTCATGTGGAAACTCACTGACCGCTTGTGCAGAGGTGTTTGTTTGTTTTACCTGTCTGGTTTCTCAGTTTGTCGGACCATGCTGCTGTATTGCAGGTGTGCCTTTTTGAGGACAGACAGAGTGTGGCTGCACTTTCAGCAGGACTACTCTGTTTACTTTTGTCCACCGTAGTGGTAGAATTGAGTTGTGTGTGCATGCTGATCTGCAGTGTGTGTGTTCAGACTGTAATGGCATAATGCTAAGCATTTTCTAGATTCTGAATTGACTGTTAGTAAGCTAGTGGATGGAAATCTCTCAGCTATTTTTTATGGGTAGGTGAGAGGAAAATTCACAGATTATCATCCATTCTTGTGGTTTTTTTAATGTCAGGAAGTCCTTAGAGCAATGATTCTGCACTATTTGTGAAAACAGCCTTCATACTGAGAGATATGTCTGCAGCCATCAAGCTGTATGTTTTTTAAGCTTTGTCTGTTTGAATATATGTGTGTCATTGTTGGACATTTAACAGAAAAGGAAACAATTCAACATCTTAATCCAGACCTCAAAAAAGTCTCATGAAAGTCTGATGAATGACAGTACTGTTTAATGTTCATTTAATAAGCAAAGGCAGGGCTGTGCAAGATGTGTGTGGAAACAGGAAACAAGGCAGCAAAAGTGCTCCGCCACCAAAACATGCAAAGGTCCCACATTTCATGGACCCAGTTTGTCACATGTTATGTTGTATTGTTCTCTGGACAATGTTAAAAATATCTAATTACCTGAGATAGCATGGATATGTTGGACACATATGAATGGGAAATAGTGAAATGTACCCTAATGTTTGCAGAATAGGGGAAGGGGGGAGTAATACAGGATGTTCTAACAAGGGTTTTTCCACTGGTTTTTTCCATTTACTGTTTTTGTTTTGTTTTTTTTTCTCTCTCGCTTTACTCATTTTGGTCTCATATGTCTCACCTATGTGGTGTATTTATACATTTTCCAAGTGTATAAATATTTTTGACACTTTTCCAAAGCTGCATAAAATGTGACAGGTATTTGTTGTTTCTTCAGCTCAACCTTCTTAAGAACCTGACTCTGGCTAACTACAAATCTCTGAAGCTGCGCTCTGGAGAGTCTGTCCACCACATCATGACTTTTGACCCTAATGACAGAAACTACCTTTACCTTATGACTTCAAACCATGTGAGTCTAGCTATGAAGTATATCAGTAACTTAATTAATTTACTTAATTGAGACTTGTTAGACATGATGGTGATGATGCTGTTGTCATGTTGCCTTTATCCAAGTAAACATGTGAGACAAAATTAGAATAAGACAGCATTAATGTAAAGCACATACTAATCATGTTACTTCAAAATACCTAAAAATAAATCAGGTCAAACTGATACATTAGCAAACTTTCCTTTATCCAAAGGTCAGTCACTGAGATGGGTTTCACAGATACAGTAAGAGTAATACTGTTCTATGAATCATTAGTGAAGGAAGATCTGTGTCTGGAGGAAATCTAGCCATAGAATAACAAGCTTTGAAGATTCTTTGCAGATAGCTTTGGTGTTTTGCACCAATCAGAGGATGTGGGCTCAAGGTGTGAAAAGACATGCTGTGTTTCCCATACAGCTCCTGCGGGTGAAAGTGTCCAAGTGTGACCAATATACCAGCTGCAGCGAGTGCCTGGGCGCCAGCGACGCCTACTGTGGGTGGTGCACTCTGGAGAGCAGGTGAACTTTGATGCATCAAGCTACGTTTGAAGGCTTGTCATTATCATTTGCTTGGTAGATGGAACAATCTATTGTGACTAACATTTTCACATTTTGATAATGGCTGGAGGGATTAAGTACCTCTCTGAAGTATACAATGGCAGGTGCCCTGTCCAGAAGCTGAATCGGTCATCCAATGTTTGCACTCCTCAGTAATTCAGGAGAAAAAATCAGTAGGTCAGGTACTCTCCCAGCTTGATTACATTTCCCTCCCTCATGGAGCCCATGGAGCCCATAAGCCTTGTGCTGTCTCATGTATTGCAGGTGGTTGTTTATATGAATGTTTCCATGAATAACTCTGAGAGCTTTTGATTTTGATCAATCTTAACATGGTTGTCAAAAGGTTTCACTTCTTTTGAATCTGTCCTTCCTGTGTGTCAGTGGAAGATAAATTCATTTTTAACTTTCATTTAGTGGGATGAGGCAAAAACAGTTGAATGATTCTGGGGCGTCATACTGTATGTAGAGGTTTAGTCAACGGGCTGATTGTTGTTGCCAGGAGCAGTGAGTGAGTTCCAAGGAGGGGACTATTGACATGGTGAGGTTTGGAAGGCCTCCAAGCCATCTCAGCTGGCACTGCCTCTGGGATGAGCTTTGTCGGGGCCTCCACAAAGACCCGTTCATAACTAAAAAAGATCACACCAGGGTCTTCTGTTAAGGAAATGTCAGATTCTCCTCAAAATCCTTTGAGTTGAAGTCATGTTTGTCTGGCATCAAATTGTCTTCTATTGGTCATTGTTCATTAGCGATGTGGGCCAGAGGCCAGAAGATGTGGGCTGTGAAAGGGTTTTAGAAAACATCAGGGGTGAGTGTTCCCCTTCCTCACATCGAAAATTGTGACTGGAAAACTATTTCACAATATGAGAATCCACCACTTTTCTGTATGGGGGTGGATGTAGGCGAGACATTCTTACTGATGAAAAACGTTTCTCGCAACTTGAATGTTAAGCATTTTTTACACTTACCTACTTCAGAACCCTACAGACATTTTAAAAATAAACTTTCCAATGCATATTTTTGCACTTTTTAAAGATTTCAGTCTATTTTGGAAAGCTGTGTCGCTCATGAGAGTGCTGGGTGTGTGAATCTGCTGACAGATCTGAGGTGCCGTGCTGTAAGTGGTGTTTGTGCTGCTCCGTGGAGGGAAGCACAGCAGTCCGCCAGCTTCCCCCAGGCCCACACCATCTCATGGGTTAGCGGGAGGGTGGGGTGTGGTCTAGTCAGTGAGTCACGGCTGCAAAGGAGTTCAGAGTCCACATCCGGACGCTCGCAGTGTTCTCTCTCGCTCTCTCTCTCTCTCTCTCTCTCTCTCTCTCTCTCTCTCTCTCTCTCTCTCTCTCTCTCTCTCTGCAGCCCAGACGAATGACTCTAGCTATTCTTAGTGCCACAGCTGACCCCTGGCCTCACCGTCCCTGATGGTGCTTTCCACTGATTTAGCTGGATAGGCTGGCGGAACAGGCAGGGGCTGCTTGGTGGGCGTGCAGGAAAACTGCAGGCTCAGGGGGTGGGCAGATCGCAGATTGCCCCAAACATCAGCGTTTTCTGTCATCCTCAGAAATGCTAAGAAAATCTTACAATAAATTCTGAAATAACAACAGCAGCAACAACAACAGCGATATTAAAATATATTTTTGGAATATGTAAAAACAAAAATAAAAGTACCAAAGTACACTAAAAAGTAACAGTGTAATGCACTGTAATCTTTTCATGTTTTAACACCCAGTGTCTTAGTTTTTCCATTTAAGGTCGTTGTGCCCTTGATATATTTACTGCAGTAGGGAATGAAGTCCTGTCGGGAGACGGGAGGCCTGTTGCAGGTTTTATGGGAGAACAGAAGTAAAAATAACAGCCCACCCAGCCTGATAGCACTCTAATCCAATTAAATGGTGCTGATCTTCTACGCCGGAGGGGGCTGTTGTTATGGGAACTTGTATGACACTGAATCAAACACACCGCAGTGAAACATATATTGACAGCCAGCTCCCCATGTGATCTAATAAACAGAGTTTGATATGTAAGTCATCAAAACAAAATGCTAGGAAATGGAATGGCAAGACGCTAAGAGCTGCATCGTGTGAAGACCTTGAGAAGAGGATATCGTGGCTAGAAAACTTATTTTGCTCAAAACAAGGTCAAAACAGGTCTGTGTAAGACATAACAGCTGTGCAGTTGGAGCCCTTTCACATATAGGCGTAGCATTCACATGCTTTCATATTGCCTTGAACACAGTCGCTGGGACTGCTGTGAAACCTGAGTGAATTGGAGGCACTCAGTTTCTGGCCTGTCCCTGAAGGTGGATTTATTCAAAAAATTATATGGCAAAAGTATTGTTGGCAGGCAGAACTGTGGTCCGCACTCCTCGTAGGTGGCAAGATCCAAGGAATAGTGAAATTGAGCTGCTGGAGGAGAATACTTCCATCACTCAAGTTTCTTCACTCAGTTCCCCAATACGGATGCCTTGCAGTTAAAATCTGAAGTATTGTTTTAGAGAGAAAAGTTCATAGTAAGAATTTTTGTTAATATTTTTATGTTTGTACTTTTATGCTGTTTGTGCTGTTATGCTGTTCGATTTCTCTGTTTTGGGGGTTTTGACAGTTCCATAGAGTTTCCACTCAATAGGAAATCTACTGTCAGTGATACTTGCTCGTGGGAGTTACAGTATGTGCTTCTGACCATTGTCGAGAACTGTAGCTCAACATGGAAAGTACATGGTGTATGTCTAGGTCAGCAAGCACATAAGATTTAACCAATGTGGACTCTCCCTGACCTAAAAAAAATTTTTAAAACCACATTTTGCAAGTGATAAATCAGAAGGTATTAACACCTCTCACAGTTTCCTGGCTGTGGTGAACCCTTGGCCCCTTACCCGTTATCCTGTCTGTAGGTGCTCCATCCAGAGGGAGTGTTCCCCCCAGCAGCTGTCCCGTTCCTGGATTGGGCTGGGGGAGGGGCTCCATCAATGCCCCTCAATGACCATCACCCCGCCTGAGATCAGCATCACTGTCGACATGAAGGTACGGCCTACTGGCTTCTCCCTCTGTGTGCCCTGTGAAAAAAAGGATCCCGGAAAAGTGCTTGGTTGAATGCACAAGGCACACACAAAGCAGATGGCCTTTACATGGCTGATTGATGAGCCCACGCTACACCTGACCAAAAGTTTCACTTTAACTAATTATTGACTTTTTTGTTGACGTAAGTTAATGTCATGTTTCTTATGGTTATGTGTTCACCGATAAGCGGGTGAGTTCTGATTGTTTTTCAGAGAGTGACCCCTCGTGCATTAAACACAGGACCAACTGCCATTAGATTTCCCAGCACTACTTGTTTGTCTTTGTTGACCCTGACCCAGCACTAACTTGACTCATAGCCTGATATAGTTCTGTGGTCTGGGAGGTGGGGGTGTTAGAGGTGGTGGTGTTAGGGGTGGGGGTTGGGGGGGGTTGGGGGTTGACTGAGTCCGAGTCAGTCTCAGTCCCCCCAGCTGCCTCTGCCTGCCGCCCCTCACAGACACCTCCAAGAGCAACAGGAAGCTGGTGCTGATTCAGTCTCCGCCTCGGCCGCATAGGAAACAGGAAACAGATGCTGCTTTCAGGAAATTAACATTCACATTAGCAATAGTGTCAAGCTCAGTGCAGCCTGATTTTCATGGTTCTTGAGGCTGTTGGAAACAAATGAGTGCGGCTCAGTGAGCTTGCTCTGTAATGCAGCCCTCTTCCCTCATTCCTATCAGAATGTTGGCATCCTGATAAATGGCAGTGTTCCAGACCTGCACGGCTCCACCGTGGAGTGTGACTATGGCCTGGGGGTGTCCACAACAGCCACGTTGCACCTCGACTCTGGGCCATCCCAGATCCAGACCTGCCCCCTCCTGCCCCGAGAGAGATACCCCAGGATCCCCGCTGGCAGGGGTAGGCACTCTGCACTGTAGCTTTTTCAGTAATCGTCTTATTGCTTTTCTTTACATACAATGGAAAGTACAGAGTGAACAAAACATACACAGCAGTAACTGCCAACAACTGTCAAAACAGTTAAGAGTTGTAGTCTTATGAAAGGATGAATTAGCTGGACTGTAAAACAAAACAGCAATGCCACACCCATAAGCAATATACTTTGCCAAGTACTTAAGACTGGTAAAGCTAGAGAAGTAAGAAGTAAGAAGTGGTTTTCTATTCCCGTTTTCTTTACTCTCTTCTTGTATTACTGCAAAGATGTTCTGCTATCACTTGGCCAAAAGCTATGTGCTGACCCATATTTCATTTATTAGGAACTATTAAATAGTGATTTCCTTAATAAAAAATGCACATTGAAACATTAAATCCAAACTATAATGAATATACTTTGATATACTGTACATCAAAATATACAAATTTGAGTTACTGACACTTTTCCTTACTGTACTCCTTGTTGATAGATATCAATGTCTACACTGTATCTCATCCACAGACCACATCACTGTTCCCATGGCCATTAAGGTGAATGGCATTCCTGTGGTCTCTGGGAACTTCATTGTCTATGACTGTGAGAAGACAGGTGTGATACACCCCAAGACAGCGTAAGTAATTCAGTCTCCTTTTTTAATGACACAGCTGTGCTAATCACAGACAAGAAACCTTGCCTGAAACTCACAGCTTCTTGGATTATTTCCTGAATCAGAGTTTCACTTCCATTGCAATTATTTGCATTATTTTCTCACAAGCCTCAATCGAAAATATTCTCATTTCACGCCTCTTGCAAATGGCAAAGATCACAGTTTTCAACGGCTTGTCTCACAGCAAACGCAGTGAATGGGTTGTTTTCTGAATAACATATCAAATGTTGAATTGGTGAGACAGAGAGGTGAAGGGACATTGGATAAGTGAGTTGTGCCATGTTTTGCCTGATGTCTTCCTGTGGAAACCCTCGCCTGTGCCTCCTGAGGCCAGCCACATTGCTTTCCCTTTCGAGTTCTCACAAGCGCTGGCCAGGGTGTCGTGACCGCATGGCCATATCTGCAGGTCGTCATCACAGGTTGTGTCTTTGCCCATTGCAGCGGTGTGACCACTGCAACATGGCAGATCGCATGCCTGCTGTCCCCTGCTCAACAAGCTCGTGCGAAGGTGTGAAAACAGACAGCATATGGTTTGAAGTGATAATGAGACAAGGCAGGACGTGCGCATGTACTTCGCTCTACTTGAGGTAGAAGGGGCGTAAACAGTCTTTTTTTTATCTCAGCTTGTATCTCAGACGCAACCTCGAGCATCCGATGGTTTCAGCAATACTCGCAACCCGACCTCTGCTTGAGCCACTTTTTTTTTTCCTCAATAATCTTGATTTCTTAGTATTGTTTTTATGTTGATGCAATCCCACCACAGAGGAAGCTGAGCAGTTTCAACTAGGTGAAAAGATAATGACTAACAGACTCCGGAATTCCACAGCGCCTGCAAAGTCAGTGACGCTGTGCTGCGTTCGTGGAAGCTGTCAGACATTTTCAGTGTTGAATCCCATCAGTTTGAGAGGCCTGATTAAGGATATCTGCTCAGCCTCTTTGAGTTCTTTGTGAGCCTCAAGATGCAGGAAGTACTGGGTGCGGACTAGTGGGGAGGCAATTAGGAGCAGTTGAGGGGACTCCTGTGAAACAAAGGATGCCCCCGATAGAGGCACTGCGAGTGGGGCACCTGCTTCCAGTCTGCCGTCCTGAGATCCCGGAAAAGTGCTCTCACGTGTAGCGTCTCATTTGATGCCTGTCATGTTTCTCGCATTGGCGCTGGGTGGGGTGACACACACAGGAGCCATTTTAAGTTCTTATCTTGTCAGAAAAAGAGAAGACGCTCTCAGACGGTCCCTGTTTGACCTGTTTCAGGTGCAGCAGAGCTCTCTTTAATCTCTCCCCGGTGTGTGTGACCTATTTCAGGTGCAGGAGTTGTCTGAGCACAAGATGGAGGTGTTACTGGAACCAGGAAAAGAACATCTGTGTCTCCAGTAAAAATGACTCCAAGGACCACCTGCTGGAGGTGAAGAATGTGTTTCATGTGTAATTGCTCCAATTGCAGAGACACAATGTCTCATGTGTCCTCAGGAAGAAATGGGGGCACTGGCTTTTATTCATGGAACATATTTATGATTTTAAAATTTTATTTAACATATGCTTACATTGTTTTAATGATGGTCTGACCATTCATGAAACATAGTACCTGTAAGATGGTGGATTCTATTCTTTCAGAGACTCATAATCTTGCTGTGTGACAATGTAATATTCTGAAGATGCTGTGAATTATGTACTGTACTTCTCTCCAAAACCACCATAAAGTTCATGAAATGTTTGTAGCAGCACAAAGCAGTGCATATATTAATGCAATACCGTGCTGTCATCATTTTCACAAAGTAGAAGAATTTGAACATTTTTTTATGTTCAGCTGTAATGGTGAGACAGAGAAGCAGAAGCAGGTTTTATTGAGAGATGTCATGGAGCAGAAAGGAAGCAGCATTAGAGCACTTGGTTTAGTGTCGAGTCACAGCAGGGGATAAGCTCCATCACAGACATCCATACCAATGATGAGTCTTTACACCCTGGGGTAACCATCATTTTTGCCTGTACTTAGACACATTCAGAGAAATCCTTTCTCCTCTCATTCTACAGCTCTGTTCTGCATATTCTGAGTACATTCATTTTACCATCACACTCCCCCAGTTCCTCCTACTGAGGGATACATTTTTTCCCTCCTTAATCCATACCCCATGCAAAGCGGTTAGATGGTTTGTGCTGTGGTGAGGTGTTGTGATTATAACAATGACTTGATGGTTTGCACTGGGGTGAAGTGGTTAGAGGGATTTGGTGGATGTGTTTCGATTGAAACTGTTCCTAGGCAAGATTAGTCTCGCAATAATGACTGAATTACCATTGTACTGACGTGGGCCCCGGTCCAACGAGGCTACAGTGTCTAAATCCTCAGCCTCTCAGCTGTTTATTGCTCACACTCTCCCCAGAATAGAACCGCATCAGGTCCACTTCTGATCTTCCTCACCATAACAGCAAATATTTTTGCATGCCTCAGCTCTCATGTTGGGATCGAACAGGGCTCAAGCCGTAGTTTATTTGGTCTTTTTCACGCATCAGAATGCATCGTCCTGTCCCAGCCTGGTGGCCTCCAAGGTTCCCCCGTCCCCCTCAGGAAGGCCGCAGGACATCGTTGTCTCACTCGACAACACTGAGGAGGTAAAGATTGCCACGACTTGGTGCCTTTTGCCTGTCTGAGATTCACACACTGCTCATGTTTCTCTGTGGCTAGTTTTGACTGATAGTAACACACACATTCATCCTTCTCCTGTCCCAGCATGTTTACAGCTATATGCACGATATGCACTGTACGCCAGATACACACGTGTATTTCATGTACACCCTGCACCAGCAGCCCTGCCCCTGCTTCTGTTTGCTTTCTTGGACCCCCCCTCGCTCTCTCGTCACATGCTCTTCCTCTGTCTGAGTGTCTGTGGTGAGACAGTGAGTCAGGCGTGTACAGTGCAGGGACTGAGCCATGGTCACAGCTGCTTCTTCTAAATGGGCCTCTCATGCCAAGAGCAGAGACACTCAGCAGAGCCGCTGGGCAGGCCCGCACATGAGGGCTATCTGATACGGGCGCACGGGCAAGGGGTACACCCAGCTGAAATTTATGAAAGGATCAAGCACACGGACAAAAGACTCAAAGATGGAGCCAGTCCCTTTTTTCATATAGCTTGGCTCACCACTTGGTCATGAGTCATATAATTGCTAAATCACAGCTAATTTTTTGAGTCTGTGGTAACTGGTTTTACAGCGTACTCTCTTCTGAGAATTCAGTGGAGAGCGTAACATAGTTCTTTAATAAACTGTACACGCTTCTGGTTTTCACAAAGTCGTCACAGGACGCGGCTTTCACAAAGTCGTCATAGAACACAATAGTAATCAATTAGAGAAAGTGGAAGTGTGTAGGAATGACTCGCGGCGGTCATAGCCATTCATACACAGAAGGTGGCTCTGAAAACCCTAACCTTCTGTTTCTTTCTGAAGGGATAAACAGGGTTTATTGTGCTTCCCCATGAGTGCCCTGATTTCCTACTGATATGTCTGGAGGTATATCACCACAGCCCATCTCCATTTGTGTGTGTTTGTGTGTGTGTGTGTGTGTGTGTGTGTGTGTGTGTGGGTGTGTGTTGTTCTGTTTGCAACAGGGTACAGCACTGGAGTGTGATTTTGGCAACGAACAGCTGTATGAGGCACGGTGGCGGGGACGTTCGGAGGTGGTGTGCAGTGGTGTGACAGTAAGTACAAAAATACTCCTTGCCCCCCTCCAGTCAGACAGCTGTCATTTATCAAAGACTTGCTGGGTTCTTCTCACACTCAGTTAAAGCGTAAGTCTGAGATGTGTCGGTGGGGTTCTCTCTCACTTTCTGAGTAAATCTGAGAGGTGCTGGGGTGCTCTCGCTTTAAGTGTAAGAGTAAATCTTATATACGTCAGGGAACTCTCTCAGTCTCAGTTTGGGCACTTTCTCACTCTGATTTGAGAGTAATCAGAGACAGAAGGGGGAGGGGTATGAGCAGGGAAAAAAGCAGTAGTTCTGAACCCTTACAGCAGGGAACACAACAAGCAGGAGATCAGAAAACAGGTCATTCTGGGATCATCACTCAACAAAGGCTTTTCTGGGCATCTTCATGACAACCTATGAGGAGATGCCTTTTGGCATTTTCAAGTTAAATTGTAAAATTTATAAAAAGCTATTTGAATTCTAAGAAGATTACAGCTAAGTTACTGTATTTTCAGCTTCAAGTAGCAGAATCTAAGCTACCTCCTTACGATTACCATGTGTCCTATGCAATGAAAATGAGGTTAAGCCAAAAAAAGACTGGTAATGTGGTGAATGTGGGTGATGAGGAATCAGTCATATTCTAAATACACAGGAAACAGCCTTGAGGTAAGAATGCAACAGCTTATTTAGAGTAGGTATGTATGTGCGTCAGTTGGAAAACAGAGAACTAAATGGTACCGATACTGAAATACTGTAATTTGACCAATTATTATCCAAGTCTAAGCTCACCCACGCAGAGTCAGTGTCTAAGTGCAATCCTGGCCTTGTCTCACTAGTTGACCACCGCAGACAGGAGCCAGGTGTTCCATCTGAACCTGCGACGCAAGGATCACCCAGACAAATACATCGACAGCCCACTGCCAATGACAGGTCAGTGTCCCCAGCATAGACCAACATAGATGGACTGCACCAGAGATGCACGGCCATTCTGAACCGCAGACCAAACCACACTTCCCCACTGCACTTCAGCTTCGACGGGCGACGAAGCTTCACATGAGCATGTCTGTCTGCTGTGGTGCACATGTGGGATGGAATGTGCAACGCAAAGCTCAACCGCCCTCAGTGTATGGTCAACCGCCCTCAGGGTACAACCACTGTCAGAAACAGAAGCAGAACCTGTGGTGTCTTGCCTAACTGAAATGTACTCCTTCAAGCGCTCTGTGCTAATCCTTTTGTTGAAGGTGCTATGTGTGGCCACACTGTGAAATAACATCAAAGCAATGCAACAGCTTTCATTAAAGCTATCAGTGGGGTTTGATTCCGTGCAGTGCGCTTAACATACACAGCACTGTAGTACATATACAGTTGCGCCATACACAGGGTTAAATTTGACTCAGATTCCTTTTTAGAGAGAGAAACCTCAAAGGTCACCAAGGAGCAAGTCATGGGTGACAGCAGCAAGTTAAATGTCCCCCTTGTTTGTTTTGCTTTGGAAATGAAGAAACTCTGAGGGAAAGAAAGAAGCTTGGAGGGAAAGCAGGTTATGTGGGGGACCTGTTCCCTGTGGGCCAGCTGGGGAGTAGTGTAGGAAGATGTAGAATGTGGGTTGTGTCTAGGAGAAGCAGAATAAAAGGGGTGAGGATGATCAGGGCTTTGGGGACAATGGGGCTGTTCTATGAAGTATATGTTGGGCACAAGGTTGGGGAACTGGCTGGTCAGTTTTCCAAGCCTCTGCAATGAGGGAGCAATTGGTGGGATCAGGAACCCTATGTGCATTCAGATGTTGGAGGTCATGTCTCTCAGGCAGCTGCTGGTGATTCTGCCCCTGGGGGGGAAGTGGCTCTGTATGACGCAGACGTGAAGGGAACTGGAAAGATGAGTGGTACAAATTAGAATAGACCCACGTGCAAGAACCATGCACTGACAATGTGTTTCTGATTTTAACTGGCTGACATTCATAAATGCTGCATACTTTCATATAAATGAGCATGACACCCAAATTAAAGAACGTCATGCTGTGCTTTCATCATCAGGATACATGTATCATGTTAGATATGGAGCTGCCAGCCCCAGTGTAACATGAGATGATGGTGGTTATTTTCTCCTTCTCTCTCACACACTCACATCTATCTATCTATCTATCTATCTATCTATCTATCTACCTATCTATCTGTCTGTCTGTCTGTCTGTCTGCATTTCCCTTAGTGGAGGTGTATAACTGTGGGACAGGCAGCTCGGACTGTTCACAGTGCTGGGGACGTCAGGACCAGGAACACCTTTGTGCCTGGTGTGACAACTCCTGCAGGCTCCAGAATCAGTGCCGCCCCCATGGAAGCCAGTGTCCAAACCCTGAAGTCCTCAAGGTAACCCCCATATAATGTACATATAATAGCGTATCTACCCATACAGGAAGGTGGGGTGCTAAGGATACTATTTTCCTCTATGGTCATCATAACTGTCCAACAAAGTGAGTTGTTTTATGTGCACAGTGTCACACTCTGGCCATGGTGGTGGAATTTTACCGCCCTTCTGATACAAACCAGGAAATGGTGTCTCAAGTAGAACAAAAACCACTACCCTGACTGACTGCTTTCCTGTGGCGACGGTTTATTTTTTTAAAGAGAAGCCAGTGAAACATTCCGCACAAATGAAATAAATACAGTTTGACATGGCAGAAGATGAAAGTCTGTTTTTAGGGCAGTGTATTACCTGCCTCAGTGAAGGGGAGGTGTCTGTAGATTTGATATATGCTTTGTTTCAGAGCAGGGCTTGTGGTCCAGTCTCTTTGACTGTCCGGTCACTGAGCCGAAAGTCTATAGCTTCATGCAAACATCAATGCCATTAGCAGTCGTGCATTTCAAATGGAGCATGTGGCCGATCACCAGGCCGCATGTGGGGTCTGTCAGAGGTTAAATTCAATTACATAATTTATCTGTTCAGCTAACGGCCACTCTATCTAAAGTGGCCTGTAGGCGACACTGTGGAGTAGCAGATAGGGAACCAAACTTGTTTCGTTGGGGCCATTGAAGGTTATGGATCTTGATTAAGCGTGAAACAGCAGTGTGGCACCAAGGATAAAAATCCCACAGCCCTCAGTCCAGTGCACCACACCCCTGCTCTCAATGTTCGCCGGTGAAAACGGAGGCACAAGCTCCAATCTCTAACGCACAAGCAGACCCCTTAATATACACCCCAGGAGAGCAGTGGGGAATTTGTTTTGTGGTTTGAGGTTGGATGAGGAGATTGAGTTTTCCCTTGTTTGTGCTGATGGCTTTGCTGACATCTTTATCTACGGCGTTGTCTGAGAAGGGAAACATGGTTCATGTGAAGCCTAATCGGCCCTGCTAAACGCTTCCTGCAGATAAGGCACTGACTTGCAGGGTAAATATGTCCGTCACATGGGCAGCACACATTGTCACAACGGCCATCTTTCCCCCCCTGCACTCTACACCACAGGCATGCCTTTTCCCTTTCTGTAAGAATGCAAACGCCTGCATTTGTATCAGGCCCGGTATGGTACCCGGCAGGAGACTACATTTCGGCACGCTCTGCTTCAGGCATAGTAATTGTTTACCTCTGTCTAGGGAGTTCAAATGAGGAATTATACAGCATCAAGGTTGTGGAATTTATATGTAAATAACGTAATTCCCTGGCAGCCACATTTACAATAAACTGCAAAGGGTCTCAAGGAATGAACAAGCAACCAAAAGCAAATTAGTGCACTTGGCTCAGTCATTAGTTTTGTACAGGAAATGCCATATGCTCCATGTTTTTTATAACCCTTTTCCAGCCATTTACTGCTGAGTGTACAGGGACTCTGTCAAGCAGTTCCTGACAATTTATGAATTTGTAAAATACATTAATTAAAAGGAAGGCAGCTCCTCAAAATTTTTTGTGCCATTGAAATTATAACGTTGAGCTTGGGTTGACCTGACCTTTTCTGGGGCAAAAATCCTTCCCAGAACATTGACAAGCTTATTTAATCTTTTTTAACATTTTTCTTAACATTTTTTGCTCTGGCAATCACATGTAAAGGCATGTTTGCTCATCCATATTTGGTCATTCTACTTTTCAACTTAATGTTAAAATGCTTTCTATTCATGTAAAATACTCTTCCATTTAAATGTGGAGAGTGCCTCCATTGTCAGGTAAACTGGTTTTAGTGGCTAGCAAATCTTTGTGGCTCTAGTTGTCAATCATCCACTAAGTCCCCATAATGAAACTTGATGCTACAGACAATCTCCAGATTGTGCAGAGGTTGTCGTCACTCACAGATGCAGAATACCTTCAAACAAGAGATTACTGGAGCCAAGCTAATAATAAACTAAAGGGTGACCGTGACGGAGACACCACAGAGCAGTTTGCATCAAAGGTCTGGGAAAGGTTTAGCCTTCCTGGAGTTCATGCTACGCTTGGCGCTGATGGTAGATTGCTTTCACCGGAGTTAGAGTGATGACTATCAGACTCTGTTTTATTGGTGATCTAAAGACCAGTGTTGTGGCATTCCATTCTTTCACCCTTTGAAACCTCTGGGGGGACATGGGGCGAGGATGTAAATGACGAGACTGCCACTAGCTTTAAAGGGCTGCGTCTGTTCGCATGCCAGGAAAAAAGCTAACAGATACACCAGTGGCACATTGCCATCTTTCAGTTTACAGTCAGACGGAAATAGGCAGCTGCGAGGATGTGAACCTATTCCCAGATGCGCAGCTCTCTTCTTACGCGGAGGTGAGAAACTGTATTTCTGCAGAGCCGCACTTCAGCACGGTTCAGCCTCGTGAGGCTTTGGTGAAGCCGAAACCGGCAGACTGTAGCGGAAATTTCAGCTTGAATGCTGTTTAACAGAATCTGAGTCATGAGTGTTTCCTCTCCAAAAATAAACCCCATCATAGGTGAGAGCCAGACATATGGACGTGCATTTTTGACTAATAATTAAGGTCTAAACTCACAAGTTATTTTCAGCTCTGAGAAAAGCACAGTCCTTAATTGAATGAACAGGTTTATATCAGATGATATGATGATCCTGGTACAGTAGGATAAAATGGGATGACAGTAGAATGTGAATGGCTCCTATGGGCGGCAGCAAGAGGAGCAGAAATCAGGCAGCCTCACTGGCCTGTAGCGCTTCAGCTGGTTCTCAATGGTCACCCTGCAAAGTGAGATTTCCCTCTGACCTAGTTCTGCACATTCCAGACTTCCTGTCAGCTAACCCTACCCTCCCCATCCTCCCATAGATCAGCCCACTGAGCGGGCCGTTGGAGGGGGGAACGCTGCTCACAATCCAAGGAAGGAACCTGGGCCGCAGGGCCTCTAACGTGACCGTGGCCATCGGGGGAGTTCCCTGCAGGCTGCTGGAGGACCAATACATTGTCTCTGTGCGGTGAGTGTTTCAGCTAGCTCCTCCTCCCCATCCTCCCTATTCCTCTCTCACACCCACATTTCCTTCATACTCCCTCGTCTCCATGGAGAGAACAAGCTGGCGTTCTGTCATCACCCTCACGCTCGCTAATCAGCAAGTTTTCTGGAATGAGTTCTTTTACAACCATGCCATCAACCATCACGAAGTGAAGTCTCATTCTAAATTGTATACTGTAGATCAAACTCTTAATATGCCAGAAATCCCTGTGTGGCTCATGCAGATAAGATCAGGGGTGAGCAAAGGCCTGAAGTTACCTGAGGGTCAGACTCATCACAGTGTGCTTTGACACTTTCTGACAAACATGGGCATGGTGTGCTCAAGTTCACTTGAGTGATGTCACACGGCTAAGTCTTTTCTGATTAGATCCTGATTCCACACCCTCAGTGTTATGACAAGACATATATTCTCATTAGGGGTCTGTCTTTAATGGGAGAGGTCTTTCGTAGATCTCATTTCACAACATGTCATTATTTAGGCTGTAGGCGCATGCAGACTTCACCTGTTTATGACTCAAAGAGGGCAATGTTGAAACAGGTGTCTGCTCAGTGCCTCGAAGGTCACATGTTGACCAGTGGAAAGAAACATCACAGAAGTTTGGTATGCGACATGCTTTTCACTTTGACATCTTGAAAGCATCTCCAATGGAAAGTGGGGTTGTAGTGGTGCCACTCTTGAGTGAATTTAAAACTCCTGGAGTGCTCTGTACTGGGGGTGTCAGCAGGTCTCTTATCAACACGAGTGCCTGCCTTCAGTTGGAGAGCTCCTCTTGTGTTTGATAAACCTCACATGATCCCAGTGGTGCTCAGTGGTAGGTGAAGTCTCACCATTGATTATCCTCTTCTCCTGGTCGATCAAGGGGAGAGGGGCCTAGGTTTACGTAAACAAATAAAGGCATCACTGAAAGTAGCTGTAATGGGTTCATCCAAAAGGTTGCTGTTATCAGATAGACTTGTGATAAGACTGATGTTAGCTGTGTTGTCTGGTCATCAAAGAACAAGTTGAACTATTTCCATCCCACGGTAGACCGTGTTGCTTCTGTTTTGACCACAAATGCTATCAATTCATGAAAGTAGAAATTCCAAAAACTGGTGCGTAAACAAACCTTTAATCAAACTGTGTCTTTCAGTTTGGCTATGTTTGTCCAGTGACACATTTGCCCATTTCAAATGATCTCACTTCCTTCTCCGCTCTCATCAGTTCCATTGATACATCACAGCTCTCTCCCACAACTCCAAAGTTCATTCAAGAGAATCATCCAGGCACACACAAGTTCAATGAGCATGAGTCAGAACCACTTCTATGAATGGCCTGTGCCCAATTCAGCCTCATGTTTCCAGTCCACCACATATGCTAAGATTTATGCCTCATCAAAACTCTGACCTGCCTGCAGATCAGCAATTGCCGCCAAATATTTTCTGGCAGGTGTTTTATGAACAGCAAATATAGCCACCTGACAAAACAAATTAGCTGGCAGTGCCCAGCTGGTTTCCTGATGGATGAGCGAGTCCAAGTTTTGACTTGATTCTCTCTTCAAGGAGGACATCAGCTCCCTCTGAGATTACTGCTTCAAGATGCCATATGGCGGAACCATTGTCTTTACTCAGTTCTGTTTTCTTCTTTTACCATGAACATTCCTGCTTCCTTGTTTCTCAAGGAAGGGTAATCACATCTATTCTAAAATGCATTAAAGCTGCGTAATAACTGGTGCTAATATGGAGCTGGAGTTGCTGTGAGGTGCTGCAGTGCAGCTGTGTTGATGTCTGATCCATGTTTTGGTCATAGGGTGGTGTGTGTGACAGGGGAGTCTGGGTCCACAAGGTCAGCGGTGGTGAGCATCACTGTGGACCAGAATGCCGTGGGGCAGTCCCAGGACTACTTCTCCTACTTGGTGAGGCTGCTCTTTCCCTCTCACTGTATTTATGTTGTGGTACAGGACCTACAGTCTGTCTGACTAATCCTAACAGCTGCTTCTCATAATAATCATGTATGCAAGTACATGGGAATCTTCAAATGTTTCTCAAGGTTTTGAAAGTATTATTTCAGTTTTTGAACTTGATGCCAAGAAAAACAATTGTACCCGTTGTTGAAATGGTCCTCCTTTCAACATACAATATTAGCAGTTAAAACAAGCCTTTCTGTACTAATTGACCCTGACCCCCTTTCATTTCTCATTGGATTCAGTCAGTGGAAATATCCATGTAAGCCTTTTTGGTTTATTTTTTTATTTGGAAAATGACAGGTTTCTTTTGTATCTAAATGGGCCACTTTATCAGGTGACAGCTTTAAACATTAAATTGCATATGACACATCCCACAAGACATAAACAAGAGGCGACTCTTGCAGTTTGGGAAACGTTTTGCAATTCCCTGTCTGTGGGAGGCAGGCTCCCTGAGACGGGGGCTTTCCCCTCACCAAGGCGCACAGTGACTGCTCCGAGACAGGAAGGAGGTATGCTCTGAGCCTCCTTCCTCAAACCTCGGACTTAGGAAACATCTGCCCCAGCGAATGCAGGCCGCGCAAGGAGAGCGGTCCTCCAGATTCTCTCAGACAATAGGCCCCCGGCCCCCCCATGCCCTTCTCTTCCCTTCCTCCAGGAAGTGAATCCTGACTCAGGCAATCAAACGTCTGCAGGGCTGGTAGGGAGGCGGTCTCTAGAGAGAATGCGGGAACTGTTTCGGAATGCAGATGTCCTGTCTGCTTCCTCAGACCATTCTCCGCTTGAGGCCGGGCATTGCAGGGTCCAATGTGATCAGAGATGTGCGAAGAATGAGGCCCTGATGTAGGGCACGTAGGCATTGAAACAAAAAACAGTGAAAGGAATCACTTTTGAAAGGGCATTTGAAAACAATGCAAAGAAAGTGTTTTGGATGCAGGGTCTTTACACACAGAAAGTCAATGTTCTTGTTGACAAGTCTGACTAATAGATGCATGGGACTTCCAGTCAAAACCTTTCCAGGATTCATTTTATAGAGAACATCTTAGATTCCCTGCAAATGTCAAAACAAGGTTCTTAACAAGGTTACATAGGATTCTTTTGTGAACACAGCTCTAACACTGCTTGTAATTGTGCAGTTTATTAACCCATCCATCCCCATCATCTACCCCTAGGTCCCCAAGGTTTTCTCTATGGAGCCCAGGAATGGGTCTCGTGCAGGAGGCACCAGAGTGACCATCAGAGGGGAACACCTGGCAGTGGGGTCTCGGGTTCGAGTGAGGGTTAACGGCACACAGGACTGCAGGATTATCAAGTAAATCCTTTCATATATATTGTAAACTTTACAAAGTAAGGCAAGCTATTTCCAATGTGCTAAACTTGCTGCCACAAGGTAGTTGCCAAACAATTATATGAGGCCAGCTGGGGTCAGAGTTTGATAAAAACATGCTCTTAATTTGTGTCATATTGGTCTAGACCTTTGTGTGTATTGTGTGCATTGCGTGTATTTAGCTGTGCAGTTGTGCTAATTGTGTTGTTAGTGCTGTGTTATGTCGCAGTGTGTGGCAAAAAACTTAGTGTCAGTTGTGATGCAATGTTTGATGTTATGTGGCATTCGTGACAGGCTGAACTCAGACACCATTGAGTGCACGATGCCGGCAGCTGCGCATGCCCGCGCCGAGCCCATCCCCGTGTGCGTGGAGTTCGAGGACCTTCCGTGCCAGAGCCCAGACCTCATCAGATATTACACCTACGAGAAGAACCCCAGTATCAGCGATATCCGGCCCAGCAAGAGCTACCTCAGGTGTCCTCCTAATCCAGCCCTCCACAGCACAGCAGTGCATTGGTGTTTCATGCACTACATTACATATCACATTATTGTTATTTGGCAGATGCTCTTATCCACAGTGATTTACATGGGTTGCAATTTTTACATGTTATCCATTTATACCGCTGCACATTTACAGAGGCAATTGTGGGTTAAGTACCTTGCCCAAGAGCAGTAGTGCCCCAGTGGGGACTCGAACCAGCAACCTTTTGGTTACGGTTATAGGTTTGGTTACGGTTATAGTGGTAACCAAATATTTGGTTGGCTACTGGTTATAGTGCTCCTTGCCACTATACTACACTGCCACTCATGCTTTATGCAGAATGTTTCCTGAGCAATGTTTCCATTGTAGCATTATTTATGCTTCCTCATCAGCTTTTTCCACTGTACCCACTTAACAATAGAAGTATACAGAATTGTATTAAATTCTAGATATGTGATATAATTAATTATAATTGTATCCAATATCCATATAATCTAATATTGAATATAATGAAATTTTATTGCAGTATATCAACAGAGATTTTACAGCTTTGATGACTGACTCTGACTGAGCAGGTACTTTTCTGCCAAAGTGTGTACAGTTGGTCTGACAGCATGAATTGACTGGTAGCAGGAAATGATGGTACTCTGGCAGTACTGTAACTGTAGGCAGTCCAGCTCAGTGCCACAGCGCAGTGGGGGAGCCAGACATGATGCAGAGGGGTGTTTGACTGACAAATGTGCTGACTCGGTCACTAACAGAGTGCGTGTGCTTGTGTTCCAGTGGGGGCCGAACTATCACAGTGACGGGACAGGGTTTCGACCTGGTGCAGACCGTCACCATGGAGGTCACAGAAATCGGGGACAAGCCAGCTGAAAGTGTATGTTGCTGTAAGGAATTCATAGACAGAGGATGATGATATCATAGGGTTGTTCCCTATGATGGATAGACCTTGGCTAGGTTTCATGTTGGTCATTCCAGGCATTTATCAATTAGGATTTTAAGGACAGTCTACCACTGCAGATATACTGTGCCCTAACACATACCATGAATCAGTTTCTGTTATTTGCCACATAATGGTTGGAATTCGATTTATGGCTGGTTAAGATGACCCTGCATCAATTGTTGGGGCCAGAAAACACTCAGAGCCCAACTACTAATCCTGTTTTAGACCAACTTTAATATTTCATTGGGTTTTATTTTTATGTAATAATGCATGTTTTTTCCAGATAATTTCAGACTTATATCAGGTTAAAATCAATTACATTACTGAGAAATGGAATCTGATGATCAGATGATGTTGATCGTTTAAATGAATATAAATGAGAGGAAGGGATATTCACCAGAAATCTGAAATGTGCCTGCTCTGCTTTTAGGACTGCGATGTCCGGTCAACCACAATCATCACATGTCCTTCCCCGGCATCCCCCCAATCCAAACGGGCCGTGGTGAAATTCTACCTGAATGAGGTTCTCTACATGGGGGACAGTCCCATTCTCCATGGGGACCTAGAGGAGGAGGAGGATGAGCCTCAGGGGGGACAATTTTATTTGGACTACCTGGAGAACCCACAGTTTTTTACTGCCACCAAGGAGAAACTCATCAAGCACCACCCAGGGGAGCCTCTCACCCTCATCATCAATGTGAGTAGTCAGCAAACCAATGAGAGAGGAGAGACTGTTGTTCTGGACCAATGAAAGAGGAGTTTGAAGAGTGAGCTGAATCACTCAACTACAGTTCCTGACACCAGACTGTTAGGTTTCTTTGACCCCTTTTTATTGCTATGTGTTGTGGGGTGGACAAAATGATCCCACACTTATGCTTATTTCATTATTAGAACTGCTGTTTCCATTTTCTGTTTGTCAACATTGTAAGAGGCCAGTATCAATCATAAGATAATATACACACATACTGCAGTTTAGAAAAACACCTTAGTCTGCTTCAGCATACATTTGTCACATACCTAGCATGGGTTGTGCTTTTCTTAGAAATCAGTAAGGTAGAGTCAGAGTCATAACCTTAAACCAAAAGCATATACTTTGAGGTGTGTGGTCTTGCTTTAGCTGACATAAGTTCCTGCCTAAAATGTATTTCTTATGTGAGGACAGAAGTAGCATAAAAAAGATTCCACTGTATTTGCTTACTTCTAGCTTTTGGTTTAATAGAAAAACAAGGAGGTTGCAGAGGCTTGCAGAAATGTGACTTTGAACGTGGCCTGCTTTTCCTCCCTGAGATCTGGGAGGAAGGAGCTCTCACTGGGCCAATGGGATGTGCCACTTTGGTCCTGCCTGAGGAAGGCTGAAGGGGAGGGTGGATGTTTTTCTGTAAAAAAATAGACCGGGAGGAAGTTATTTGTTGACAAAGACACAGGGGTTGGCATCCTGAGATGGGAGCTCAATCAGTAAACGGGAAGTGGTCTGAGAATAAATGTGCACTTTTCCACATGCTCGGCCCTGCTATTGTTTTCTGTTTTCTGTTTTCGGTGGCCCAGCTGGTCACTGGCCTGATGTGATATCAAGCAGCAGTGCCAGGTGTCTGGTCAGACCTTCTGTCTCCACCTCTCCAAGCATTAATCTGACGCAATAACTCTTTTCCAGCTGCTGGTCTTTGTATGACCCTAAATGTCCCTCCATAGGTCTTCATCTTTGTCTAGATCTACACACCTTTTTTTCAGTCATTGTTTTGGCCTGTCCAGGTTTCACTCATGCCATATGTATGCCTGCAAGGCTGGTTTCAAATTTGTTTTTAAAGTGCAAGCAAGAGAGATATTTGGTGATTTTACTTAAAAATGTAAATGACGTATGTAATGTATGCTGAATGTTATGAAATTGTATGAGTTTGGCCTGAATTTTCTGCAGATGTGTACAGCTGAGATGGGAATGGCCGGTATAAGTTCCCATAGTTTAGCTCCATGAATATATGTGTGCTTTGACCCATGAGGGAATGATCTGGAGGGTTTGACTGGGCTGACGGACGGCTGTTATTGTTTGGTCTGGAACAGAAAGGTCCCAGTGAACTGGACCTGGCGCCAGAAGAATACACCGTGATGATTGGCTCCATCCCCTGTGACATCAGCTTCAATAACAACCAGCTATTTCACTGTACTATCAATGGTTCCCTGAGCTCCAGCGAAAGAGAACTGCCTGTCACTGTAAGTAGAACATTACCCATCATGCTCCAAAGAGAGAGAGCTTCTTGTCAATTTCTGTAGAATATTACCCACTGAAAGGACTTCTTTGCACTAAGGTGAATATTACCTGTAATGCTCTAGAGCAAGGACTACCTGTTTTTGTGAGAGGTGAATTACTCATACGCCTCCCTTGAGGAAGGGCATTCACTTGCTTTGAGCAGAAACTACTAGGGCATATGCTGAAAATAGGAGTTCAATGTGTAAACAATCAAAAGGTTATTAATGAAGGGAAAATACCTCAAAATGAGCACAGAGGCTTTAGAGTTATCGATCTGTTCATCAGTCATTCTCAAAAATTTGTGTCTAATGCGTGAATGAAATTCAAGGTGGTGATTGGAAATCATTGTTTTATCAAAATGTCCATCGAAATTGGAGGCCTCAGTCCAGTCACAGTAAGCCTCTGTATCACACTGATAATCAGGAATTTCATTAGCAAAGGCCACGCCAGTGTCCCTCCGACAGGAACCAGTCCCTTTTCCTATTTATCCACATGGCTAAAGCTTGTGCACATGGCCACATGGCTAAAGCAAGTGAGCATGTTGCAGAAAAATTCAAAGGAACATCTTTACCCTGCTTGCCTTCTGCTTTGATCTGTCAGAAACGCAGTCACGGCAGCAGGTTAAATATGGCTCAATCTGTCGAATGAGGGCGGGTGACACGGCGTGAAGGCATTTCACTGGCTCTGTCACAAAGAAAACACGAGGCGAAAACAATTCTGATATTGGACGTCCATAAATAAACACGTCTAATTAGTGAGAGGAAAAGACTCCATGTGCAAAGGGGGTTGGAGCAGAGCCAGGGTGTCATAACGCAGACGGGAAGGGTGCTTTTGTGGCCCGCTCTTTGCATGTCAGGGATACTAAAACAGTCCGGCTTGTGTGGGAAAACAGTTTGGTTTTTTGCGCTGTAGAAATACCCTTTTTTATTTCCCTTGGAACCCAGCTGGAGCGTAGAATGGCCACAGGCGAGTCGGTGGAGTGTCATTTTATTATGCGGATCGAAACAGGAACATGGAACAATGCTGCAGTTTTTATCACACAAGTTCTGCAGTTAGATATTGCTTTTTTTGGGCAGTACAAATAAACGTCCGCAGAGATGTCGAGACGGGGCTTCCGTCATTCCTTGGTGGGGAGGGACTCTGACAGCAAAGCCAGGAGAGATAGGGCAGTGTAGTGGCACTGGCTGCTGAAGAACCTACTGCGCAATGAATCACATGCTCACTTTTAAGGAACTGGATAGTTGGATGGAACCGGATCTTATTGAGCATGAAAGCAGAACTGAAAACTGTCCTGATACATTAATATATTAGTGATAAGCATGTGACCCTCGAAGATCACATTCTCATGTTGAAATCAGAATGTTTTTAGAATTTTTTCATGCATTCCAATTTCCCCTCTGTGATCACTAATATCAATGCTCTGGTGGGAATATTAATGAGACCACAAACATTCAGCATTACGACTGTACAACCATATTTGAAGATGCTATTCATAGCATGATGAGGATAACAACATTCTGTAACTGTGTAATAAAGTTCTGGCTGCGTGCATATGTGAGTGTACCATATGTGTGTATATGTGTTTTTGCAAAGACGTGTGTGTGGTTGTGTGTAAGTATGAGTGCATATGTACAGTACCAGTCAAAAGTTTGGGCACACCTGATTAAGATAATGGGAAACATGCTTTCAAATACATTTTTGATCTAAAGACTTATGCTTAAATGCTCAAAAATTCTTAGTTGATGCCTGCGTATGAATTTCTTTCCAAATTTTTTTTTTATTTTTAATTTTTTTTTCTTTTTTGGCTACTTTGAAGAATTTATAATAGAAGAGTTTTGATTTGTTTCTCATTTTTTGGTCACTGCATAATTCCATTTGCATTATTTCATAGTTTTGATGTCTTTAGTATTATATGTAAAAATGTGGAAAATGGTAAAAATAAAGAAGAACCCTTCTATGAGTAGGTGTGTCCAAACCTTTGATCGGTATTGTATCTTTTCATATGTGCATACGCATGCAAAGACTGAGAGTTTCAATGAATGCACACAGGTGCAGGTTGGGAACTTCCACAAGACCATCGCGATGGTGCAGCTAGGGGGCAGTGAGCTGGCCATAGTGGTGTCCATCGTGGTGTGCAGCGTACTGCTGCTGCTATGCACTGTGGGTAAGTTTGTCTGTGTCTGAGTAGTGACTTCAGATGGTGCAGAGATTAAAGGAGGCTGCTTATCCTCTGCAGGGTCCGGCTCCTGGCCACGGCCACCCTCTGAAGCTGCGCACAAAAGAAAGGCTGTTCCCTTCAGTGTGTGCACGTGTCCACATTGACTGTATGCTATCTGCACTGATGCTGGTTGCTGCAATGGCTTTGCAAATTACTTTGTGTGTGTGTGTGGGGTGTGAGAGAGAGACAGGGGTGTAGTTTTAAGGAAGGGCGGAGGGGTATTTTGGCAAGTGCTGGAAACAGTCCTCACATCCATTTATAATGGACATTTCAGTGACTTGTGCTAATATGTCTTCGTGTGGACAAATAAATACGCTCTTTCTGCCTAGTTTTTAGAATATCTGTACAATGGGGTGACTTATTTGTGTTGCAATACCCGCACATGTTTGTAAGACTTCTGTTCATATTTCAGTGGTTTGACCAATGCTTTTCTTGGCCTAGAAATTGATGCCCTAGTAAATCCATTGTCTGCTTCTCCCTCTCTCCTTCTCTCCTTCTCTCTCTTTCCTCTCTTTCCTGTCTTTCATCCTTCACTCACGGTCCCTCTGTCCCTCAGCCCTGGTGGTGTACTGTACAAAGAGCCGCCGAGCTGAGCGCTACTGGCAGAAGACCCTGCTACAGATGGAGGAGATGGAGTCTCAGATCAGAGAGGAGATCCGAAAAGGTGACACACATGGGCATGACGCATACGAACACACACGCACACACATACGCACATTTGCACCCACACAGTCGGGGCTTCAAAGGATTGACCAAGTACCAGGCCAAAGGCGTCATTTTGGCCCCTTCCCCACAAAAGCATGGACGGATTCCATAGTGTCTGACTTTAATCTCGTCTCTAATGACACCAGAGGGGCTTACAGTGCTTGGAAATGCCATTAAAGGCGGCCTATTGAAGTTTTCTCCTATTCGCTAATAATGCTGTGAGTAGGCCGCTTGAGAGAAGCCAGAAGTGAGGAGGGAGCTTTATAGATAGCGCCTTTGTGTGTTTGAGTGGTGTGTGTGTGCGTGTGTGTGTGCGCATGTTAGCTTTTGAACGTTTCTGCTTTGTAAGCGTGACTCACAAAACTCTTGCACACACACTCAGCGGTCACGCTGGTTTTGTTATGGCTACCCTGTCAGGGAGTGTGCGGGGAAGGGGGCGGGAATGTGGAGCGGCTTGAGGGAGAGGGCAGAGCGGTCCCGTCTGAAGGCCCGCGAGCCTGTCGGGGCTCGGGGGGATTTATGTGAGGCCTGGAGCCGAGTGGCACAGTGGCTGAACTCGGCCTCTGTCAGCGCCAGACCTGAGCCCGCATCTCTGGTCACCACAAAGAGGCTCAGGGCTGGGCTATGTGTCCACTGTGTCTGCTGGGGTGATTTACTGTGCGGTGGTCACTTTATAATATTGGGGGCCCAGGCTCTGAATATTGAAAAGCACTGAGTATATATCATAAAAAAGACAAAAGCATATATTTACATTACATTCAAAATACATAGTTAATATTGATTATATACTCATAAATAATTTCACGTAATACGTGATGTACATAATATACTTAGATGCCATAATACGTATTTTATTTTAGTTGTACTTCTTAATTTAATTGTCATGTATATATTTTTATTGCACTAGTTTTATATTACAAATTACATCCTGAATATGTTGATGTAAGTTATTGTGCAAGACTGTGGGAAATGGGAGCCAATGATTGTGTTTAAATGGTGTTGCTCCATGTTGACCAGCGGTCCCTTGTTGTTTCTCCGAAGGCTTTGCCGAGCTGCAGACTGACATGACAGATCTCACCAAGGAGTTAAACCGCAGTCAGGGCATCCCGTTTCTGGAGTACAAACAATTTGTCACACGGACCTTCTTCCCAAAGGTAGGCATCGCGTTCCACTGTGGAAACCGCAGGCCTGGGGCCTCTGCCAGGCAAAGAGAACAGTGCTGGGCGCGTACTCAAAAAGAACCCCTGTCTCTCTCTCACACCCACACACACACACACACACACACACACACACACACACACACACACACACACACACACACACAGACACACACACTGACACATGCACATGTCCTGGTGAGACAGAAAACTGGGTCAGAATCTGGGGAAAAGTGGACAGTTCTGTGGTTTTTTGAGAAAAAGAGCAGGAGGAGGAGTGTTGAAACCCTAAGCTAATGTAACATAAATAGTTTTATTGTTACCTCAGCACTGTCTGTTTTCCCTCCGCAGGGGCACAAAACACAAAACAATCTACCATTTCCCCTCTGCTCTAGTTCTGAGGTTCTTTCCCTCTGAATCAAACAGGATTTTACTGTTTTGACTCACATGGGCAACTGTATTGTTTGGTGCGTTATGCACCGAAGAGGCTTTTCTCATAAAGTACAATTTTAGTTTCGCCCTCATTGCTTCAGACATGTAATTTATGCCTAAGCTACATTCTCCCAGAGTGTATAATAACTTAGTATGTTTTTGTCCTGGGATATGGCGTCTGTCTCAGGGGCCTGACTGTGTGTGTTTACATCTGGGAAGATGGTTTGAGATTGGGGTAGGGGTGCAGGGGAGAGTGTGTCCCTCTGACTGTCTGTCTGACCTGCAGATGTGCTCCGACTATGAGAGGAGCCTGGTCCAGCCCATCTACGAGAACGATGCCCTCGGACCGAGAGCTCTGCCTGAGACACACCCTCTGCTGCAAGACTGGCAGGTGGGTGTGGCCGACATTTTCAGTTCTCTCTCAGGAATTTCTCATCCACAGCCCCGATTGAGGATTATTGTAAATAGAACAATAGATCGGCTTACTGTATGACCTCACATTTGAATCCCAAAACAAATGGAAAGTAATTGCATCAGGCACAGACGAGGGCAGCTGTTTTTAATAGCACAACCAGCTACAGTGTAGGCTCACATGTTGGCTAATCCTACTTTACAGGCTCTTTGGTAATGATAAGAAGGAAATGGACGATGGCGGAGGGATTTGGTGTATTTTTCTCACGAGAGGGGTTAGAAGAAATGCTGAGCATTCCCTGTAGTGGAAAACATTCACTGCTGAAACATTACATAAGAGCTTCTCATCTAAAAAGGGCAGGCTGCAGGCAAGCATTCTATCATATCCCCAAGTCTCCAGACCAAGGACGTTTGTCTTTCAGACGAGGGTTTCCACTGCTGTTATTCAGGTTGTTAGTCAGGGGAGTCTGTCTGCATTTGATGAAGTGGGTTATAACAAGATGGTCTGTAGAGACAGTATTTTTAAGGTCAGTACATAAATCCGTGAATTCAATGTGCATTTATCTTCATCTGGAAAGCTGAACTCTTTTTGTCTGTTAAAAAACAACATATGGCTGCTTAGAATAGCAGGCCTGGGGGAAGAGCTTGTTATAACACACTTTTGATGTAGTTTTAAGAACTCAACTTATTAGTACCGTCAGTTTTAATGGTACACCCCCATGACCATGGGATTTGATTTTAATAATAGCAGTAAGAATTTCAGAAAAGTGCGTCATGTTTAGGCTCACCACATACCAAATAGTCTCTACCAGAGCTGTGTACTTCAGCATGAAGAGCATGTCACACTAACGTTGAAAGGTGGAAGTCAATGATCTATACTTTCAGTTTCAGTTTATCAGTCTGTTCTCTCTTACCTCCAGCCTGCCAACACTTCTAGACCAAACATGGAAGAGGGGATTGCCCTGTTCTCCACGTTACTCAACAACAAGCATTTCCTTATCACATTTGTCCATGCACTGGAGCAGCAGAAGGACTTCGCTGTTCGAGACAGGTGATCCCACAGTGTCTCTTCTTGGTCTCTGATGCAAGATCCACAGTTTCTGATGTACTGTACTCAGCACAATTCAGGCTGCATTAGAGATACAATTCACTGGCCCAGCTGATAGTGTAAACACTATTCTCAAAAAATCAATGAAATTTGAGAATTGAACAATTGAAAAATTGAATTGAACATTGTTCAATGTTAATTTCTCTTAAACAGAATTGCAGTAAGATCCTTCTGTGCTGGTAAATTGATTCACACAGGTCCAGTAAAATCAATCTGCAGTATGATGCATTTATAGACCTGCAAGGACTCATGTATTCCTTAGTAAGCAACTCGGTGGTTATAATGTTTATACTAAAGACTCCAGGTTTGTGTACCTCTTCAAATTAAACATATATTTAGTGGCCCATCAATCTCACCACAGGGCACTAAATGGTTAAATACAAGCTCACACAACGAAGTCAAAAACCTCTTTATATCTTAAAAGGTTTGCTCTGTCAGTCTCCTCATTTAGGGCTCCAGAGAAGACAAATACATCCCCCACAATGCAGGATGACTTACAGTTTCATCTCCCTGGTATGAAAGAGCCTTTGTTGTAGGCCCCCCTGTATCAAGAGCCACAATCTGATCTGTCTTCAATAGAAGCAGTGTGTTTTTGAGGAGCTCTGGTCAAGGGGACTGACCTTGCCTCTGGAGTGTATGTGTATGTGTGTGCGTGTGTCTGTTTCTGTGTGTCTGTATCTGTGCTTGTGTTTCTGTATCTATTTTGATGAGTGAGTGAGTGAGTGAGTGTGGGTGTGCATGTCTATGTGTGTGTGTGTGTGTGTGTGTGTGTGTGTGTGTGTTTGTTGGTTTGTGTGTGTGTGTGTGTGTGTGTGTGTGTGTGTGTGTGTGTGTGTGTGTGTGTGCGTGTGTGTCTATTGTGAGTTTTGTTTGACTCTGTGCATGTCTGATCTCTCCACAGGTGCAGTCTGGCCTCTCTGCTCACCATCGCACTGCATGGCAAGCTGGAGTACTACACCAGCATCATGAAGGACCTGCTAGTGGACCTCATAGACGCGTCTGCCTCTAAAAACCCCAAACTGATGCTGCGGCGCACTGAGTCGGTGGTGGAGAAGATGCTGACCAACTGGATGTCCATCTGCATGTACAGCTACCTCAAGGTACGCTCAGGAGACAGTGGCTGATGTCTTGCTGTTTCGCTGTTATCTCATAAGGAGACAGTGGTTGATATCTTGCCATTTCTACATCCTTCCTCCAGGAGACAGTGGGCGAACCATTTTTCCTGCTGCTCTGTGCCATTAAACAGCAGATCAACAAGGGCTCCATAGACGCCATCACGGGCAAGGCACGTTACACTCTGAATGAGGAGTGGCTGCTAAGGGAAAACATTGAGGCCAAGCCCCAGGTGAGAGAGAAGCTCAGAGTAGCTCCCTGAAACTCCCACTGACTTCACTTCCTGCTGAGAAACACTATTGTGCTGACTAAGCTGATTTACCCTTAACTCAGACACTGGCTTAGGAATTGCCCTAAGTGTAATCTGATATGAATATGGCATGCACTGATGAAGATAAGGTCACCTGAAAATAGAAATGAGCCTCGCCCTGTATCAGACTGATCTTGCAAATAAAGGAATGTGAAGAATGACGATAATGGTGTCTGTTTTAAGAAATGTTATCACACTGAATGTTGACGGCAGAAAGATAATTGTAACATTTAGTAATGCAAATATTTAGTAAGAGAGATAGAAATAGGAAAACGGTGAGTGTGTTACATTGACATTGTGGCTCTTTGTCTGCTGGGACCAGAACATCAATGTGTCATTCCAAGGCTGTGGGATGGACTCCCTGATGGTGCGTGTGATGAACACAGACACCATCTGCCAGGTCAAGGAGAAGATCCTGGAGGCCTTCTACAAGAACCTCCCCTTCTCCCAGTGGCCACGTGCTGAGGATGTGGACCTGGGTGAGGATCCGTCTACACACCAGACCAATCGCAAAGCCACATTATGACCCAATCACAAGGCCCATAGCCACATTATAACCCATTCGCAGGGTCCACAGCCGGATCATTACCCAATCACAAGGGCCATAGTCATGGGCCAATAAAATTATCTTTTTCTCAGGCAAGGCCACTCTAAACACGACTTACAACTTATTATTTTATAAGTTCTAGAGAAGGTCAAGTGCTACATGGAAATCAAACCCAGACAAAAGCCATACAGACACGAAGTATAAAATTCATTCAAGGCTGACAGATGAAGATTTATCCAACCAGACACTCCCCCCGAGTATCAGTTTTCAAGGAACATCTGTAGTTGCCCTTGACACAATGCTTCACTGCACGCTTTCCGCCAACTCTCTCCCTCAGAGTGGTTCTCCTCCGGCGGCCACAGCCAGATTCTTCTGGATTTGGACAACTCATCGGTCATGGAGGACGGCAGGAAAAAGCTCAACACAGTCTTCCACTATAAGGTGAAGGTCCATTTCTACGTGCTGATATACCTGCTGATATGCCAATATACTCCTCTTCTTGTTTTTGTGCCGCTGCTTTCATTAATTTATGGCTGGTTTGCGTAAAGGTGACGGAAGTCATTGTGAGGTCGTACCACTGTGAGTCAGAGGCTGCCACTCAAGGGTGGTATGTGTAAACAGACAAGGCCTGATCTGTGACCCTGGATCTTAAGCACTCTGTGCAGTTTCAGGAGTGCAGCAGGGAGTAAGTTGTGAAATCAACGGAGCGTGCCCTGCCTCGGTTCACTGCGAATGCTGTTCAATCCATTTCATCGTGTGTTGACTTTATTGAGTGCCCCCCCTCCTTCCCCCTTTCACACATATGATCCCATTGTCTGACCCCCAAACCGTGCCTCCCTCCCCCTTCCAGATTCCTGACGGTGCCTCCCTGGCCATGAGCCTGAAGGACAAGCGTGAAAACACCCTGGGGAGAGGTACGGCAAGTGTAGTCAAGCAATAGTTGTTATTTCTTAAATATCCTCCTTAAAATTTGATATTTCCTGTTTGATGGTGTTCATTCTTATTCACTGATTACTCTGCAGTCTACCTGTGATGTTTTATTGTTCATCTAAGTGCCTGTAAAGATGAGGTGCTGATATGAAGTTCAGTTTTTTTTGTTGTTCAATTTGGGCTTCGTATTTTTATAAATGAAAAAAGTAATACGGAAAATATCAAGACATTATCCTCACTTACATTCAGAAGATGTCTCATGTTTTGTGTAGATTGAGATGCTGCACTTTCTAGATGAATTTTTGAATCTTGGAACAGTTTTGACTTAATTTCCTTCTGAAAAGCCAGTTCAAGTCTGGAGGTCCCCGTTTCTTTATTACAGCATCTCTTGAGATGTGGCTCAGGGAGAGGCCTTCTGTTCAGTTGAAAGGAACACCAGCAGTGATCCAAACACACCTACAACCAGCTATTGAATCATTGAATTGATGTCAAAGACATCTTGTTTTTTTGCAGATGAAGATCAGCTGTAAAACTGTACATGTATTCTACTCTGGCTCCATAGGGAATGGTGCAGAAAAAGAATTTGCAGATGAAATGGAAAATGATAATTACTGCAAGAGATTACTTCTCCTTTGAGATGTAAACAGAGTGGAAGAGCTAGGGAGGATCCGCACTACTCAACCAAAACAATGTGGAGATTTAAAGGTTCAGCATTTCTGTCAGGGGCCTTTTTTCCTCATTCATACCAGGCCAAATGGGGCGCATTACAAAGGAATCATTAATCCTCACTCTAATATGAAACAGCTTTGGCTCAATTGGCGCCATGATCAAATTTGAACATCTTGTCAGAAGATGAACGGCACCTGCCTGCCAAATACACACGCATTGCAATAAGGGTGCTGTCAACAAGATGTTCCTTTAGACCACCGTGTAAAGGAGCGGGATTGGGTAGCCCAAAGACCCACCCCCAGTAATAATCCAGCAGCATTATAAACCCATTCGCCTGGCTCCAGCTGCAATCACCCGTCTCTGCACCACTGCTTCTCCCGACCCAGTGTGACTGATAGACTCTCTGACTGCAGTTGACTGATGGCTTTTGTTTTCTTCTCTTTTGTTCTCCAGCTAAAGATTTGGACACGGAAAAATATGTTCATTTGGTGAGGACCCCCTCGAGCACACACGCACACTCATATTCACGCACACACACACACACACACACACACACACACACACACACACACACACACACACAAACGCATACGACACACACACTTCCAAAGGTTGTATAAAGACAGTTTGTCTGTGATTCATCGGATGGGCATTTATATGTCTGCAACGTGTCTGGCCGCAATCTGTGGGTTATTACTAAATGAAAGACGGAGAGTGAAGTAGGTAAAATGATAAGCCTGCCATACAAACGCAGGATAAGCTATTGAAAAGACCAAAGCTTAGACACTCATTTCCGTTAATGACTCCTTCCACCAAGTGGTACCAGATTAAGTAAATGTTTGCACTTGATTCCTGTCTCCAAACAAAATGTCAAGATTTGCGGTCTGACATTATTCATTCCTGTCCCAGACCATAACAATATAGACATAGCATGGACAACTTAACCTCTCATAATTGCAGGATGGAGTTACTAATCTTCACCATCATCAGACTGTAGATCCTTCTAATGAGAGTGAAATGAGAATGACTATGTGGGATCTGTTCCCACCTAGCAGGGCAAAAGTTGCATTTTAAAGTTGCAGCTTGTGTTGGAAACAGTTTGCAGTCACTGGTTATGTGCGCGCTGGTCTTTGTTACTACTGAAATTAATTATGTAAGCTCACTTGGTTTGTTAATCACTATAGGCACTACAACAATTAAAAACTCTACAGTACAGCAATTAATTATCAAGTTTAAGTCTCATGTTTTACTCATTTTTTGTTTAATTAGGTCACCAGGAACAGAACTAGGAGACAATGGTTTGTTGTGTGTTGAGCTAGTCACAGTGAAGAAATTTGAGATGTAACAATGATGCATGAGTCAGAGTTCTGTAGCCACATGACCAAGCACCAGTTCACCTCCTGTCTGACATGTAATCCCTCCAGGTCCTTCCTCATGATGAGCTGACAGAACCAAAGAAGTCCCACCGCCATAGCCACCGCAAGAAGGTCCTGCCAGAAATCTACCTGACTCGACTGCTTTCCACCAAGGTACAGTGGATGTCCACTGTGTGACAGCCTGTCACTCCTGCTACCCCCACTGCCCACCTGTTTACTCCAGAGTGACCCCTTTTCCAGTACCCCAATGATGCTCTCCTCTGCACAGGATATCCACATGTTAAACACATTGCTATGCTGATGTGTACAGTTTTGGAAGTGCTGGTTCAGGTTGACGACTTTGCGAATCTCCTGTGAGGCTGGGTTGGTCTTGGACAAATCTGTCCTGATGCGAAATGATCTGCTCCTACAGGGAACGCTGCAGAAGTTCCTGGATGACCTGTTCCAGGCTATCCTCAGCATCCCACCGGAGAAACCGCCATTGGCTGTCAAATACTTTTTTGACTTCTTAGAGGAGCAGGCCGAAAAGAGGGGCATCACGGACCCCGATACCTTGCACATCTGGAAGACTAACAGGTAGGAAGCACAGTATAGCTTATACAGTATGGAAGACTGCCTGTTAAGGGGCACTATGCAGCATGGATAGTGTGGAAGACCACAGGTAGGGGTCACTGCACAGAATATGCAGCAGGGATAATAACAGGTGGAGGATATGGATGGAGCAGATTGAAATGGTCTGAGGGGGAAAAAAATCAGGCATTACTCAGGGTTGCATTCAAAAGGAATGGACAGTACTGAACAAGCATGCATTTGAGTGTATTTGTAAAAGAATGTTGGTTTTTCTTTTATGTGATCATCTGACTCATTGGCCTCTTTTCTCTGTGCAGCTTGCCTCTGCGTTTTTGGGTGAACATTCTGAAGAATCCTCAGTTTGTGTTTGACATCGACAAGACTGATCACATGGATGCATGTTTGTCGGTTATTGCTCAAGCCTTCATCGATGCCTGCTCCATCTCAGACCTCCAGCTGGGCAAGGTGAGTCCCTCCCTTCCACCTCCTCTGTGCACTGTTCCGCATATTTTTCCAGCACAGTCCACTAAACCAAGACCAACGGAGGCAGGAATGTGGTCTTCAAAGCGCTGGGCTCACAAATCAGTCAAACCCAAAGACATCCTGACCTTGAAGACACAACTTCCTGTCTCAGTGCCTGTCTTCCTCCCCCAGGAACTGAACTCCCCAAACAACACTCACCTTCCTTTTTTCAGACCTGGGTTTTGATTCACTGTACAGTACTTGCAGTCTTGTCCAAATTAGCCCCCCTTGAAAAAGGACTGGGTTTAGGATCCGTTTTGTTCTGCTCTCGCTCTGAATGCCGATGGCAGTCGCTCTCTTGGAGATGGCAGGGAGCTTCAGGATTAGCTGTGACGGGGGGTGAAGTAGGAAATGCTGCTCTGACCATTTCCATGCAGGAAACATTGTTATCTCAAGGCCTGCAGACGGTCAGGGTGGGGGCAAGGTTACCCAGCAGATGGAGAGAATCTGCAGGAAGTGGCCTTGTGGACAGGAAGGAAGGGCTGGTTATCAGGTGGAGCACCGAGAAGCTGAACCCCCCCAACACACAGACATACCAAACACACACACATATCTGTCAACCTGAATTTCAGAACTGTAGTCTGCTTAGGGAAGAACAGTTGGAAAATGCTATTGCTGAGAGGCAATAGTAGTCTAAAAAAATTTAATTAAAATTGTGAAAATATAATCTATGTCAAAACACACTCTCATTAATTGGAAATTGCTTTTGATAACCCCTGACTGTGGAAGATTGTTTAATTTGGAATGGTTCACTCTTTCCTCTTGACAAAGATGTTTTGTTTTCCCATTGCAGCAAAAGGAAACTCTAATGAATTGTGTTTCAGTGTGTTGGGTGTGGTTTTATTAAAGGCATGGCATAATATTTCCATGCAGAAAAAGAATCAAGCTCATAGAGGACCATGTGCAGTACATCTCTTTTATTCATGGCAGTTGTAGCGATAACAGTAATGTGTGTGTAAGTGTGTATATATTAAAATATTATAGAAGATAATATTTATATCATTAATCATATATCATTATTAATAGTAGTGTGGTTGCAGAACAGTTATAACAAGCACTGTATTTGAAATTAAGTCATGAGCAATTTGCATGGAACTTGCAACTGTTCAAGTGAACTGAATATTGGTAATGAGGAAACTTGTTTTTAAAAATGGTAGAACATATGAAGAATTTCTTAAGAAAAAATATAGGTTATTATAACAACACAAGAGTCACGTAAATTGAGGGCACCACAAATGGTTTGTGAACAGGGGCATCTCTGCCTGTGTTAATTGAATTCCTATTCTGTACATCTGTACTAAATATGTGTAAGCATACTGGATATTTCCATGTGGCTATATCAGAAACTAAGTACCAGTGCAAGTGATGACAAATAAAGTTAAAAAGAAATTTTGAAATTTGTATTTTGTGGACATTGATTAGTGTTTTGGAATTATAATCATGAGACAAAAGGTGAACACATAACACTCAAAGCAGGTGAAGTCTATTCGTGACACTTTCTCAAATGTTTTTACCTGAGAATACTACGTAGCTCCATATATATAAGGTATATATACACTTTTGAAAATTACAGCATTGGATGCATACATGTTTGCATGCAAATCACCCTCCTTTTAAAAGAGCAGGAAAATGTCTGTGCTAAATGAGCTATTGTCACCATCAGAGCAAATGCCTCCTTTCAGGATTCCCCCACCAACAAGCTGCTGTATGCGAAGGAGATCCCAGAATACAAGAAGAGGGTGCAGTGCTATTACCGCCAGATCCAGGAGATGGCACCACTGAGTGAGCAGGAGATGAATGCACACCTGGCAGAGGAGTCCAGGGTGAGAAAGGGACAATGGTGTTTCACAAGTCCCCAGTCCCACAATACAATGTTTTTCGGTCAAGTGACCTGAAGTGAAGATACTGAATCATGATGCAAGCCTATCAAAACATAGTAAGCACTGCTGTGGAGAAGGGGTAAAAGCATGTCCCACATGCGCATGGGCCAAAGACAATGGCTCAGGAGTCCATTACCGTGTGACTAGGTTCCTAGAAGACATGGTTAATTTCTAACAGTGTCTGTGATATAGTCACTTGTAGAGAAAAGGGATGTTTTGTTCTTGAGGTTAAGTCCTTATATCCTGTTTGTTATATTGTTATATTGGAACTTCATGACCCATTTCAAGTTTTAGAAATAGGTGTGGGAAAAAAAGTGTCACAGCTGAAATGATATGAATAATTGTTTTTTTTTTTTAACAGAAATACAGGAATGAATTCAACACAAACTTAGCCCTGTCTGAAATCTACAAGTATGCCAAGAGATACCGCAATCAAGTAAGACAACATCATGTTTTACTGTGTCATCATAAACTGGGTGATATCAGCTGACAAGATCGGTGCTCTTTGTCACACATGGGGTTTTGAATTTCACGAAAACAAGATTAACATCAGAGGAGGGTGCACACCGTCATATGGGAGCTCACAACCTCCAAGGTCCTTTAACCTCATCAGAATCTTGATATTTCTGATAAGAATCCAGTGAATACTTGTCTCTGTTGTGTGGAGGCACAATGGAGGTTTCCATCACAAATACCGGAACGTTGCTTTTAAAAAGAGTATTCTAATGCAGTTAATGACCTTAACCTTTAAAAGCATTCCACGAGTTGCATACGCTTGCATATTTTCCAATTGAACTATTGCTGCTGTCTAAATACTGCCAAAAAATATTTCAGCTAAACCAAAAAAAAGAACATGAAAACAAAGTCTAATGCGGGCTTTATAAACAACACATGCGTGTTGAAAGCGCTTGCAGAGTTTAGACTCCGAATAGTTGAGCACTTCTCAAAACGTCTTTTCTCTCTCTCTCTCTCTCTCTCTCTCTCTCTCTCTCTCTCTCTCCCTCTCTCTCTCTCTCTCTCTCTCTCTCTCTTTCTGTGCAGGTGGTGAGTGCGTTGGATGCCAACCCCACTGCCCGGCGCACACAGCTGCAGCACAAGTTTGAGCAGGTTATTGCCCTGGTGGAGGACAATATCTACGAGTGCAGCAGTGAAGCCTGAGCCCCTACCTGGCCCCCACCGTGCCCCACCCACTATACCACTCCCCTCCTTATCCTCTGAGCCAATGACCCCAATACCCCCCCATGCCCCCATCCTGTATCCCAACATTCCCTCTGTACTTTGTGCATATGATGGGGCACGCAGAGACCTTAATCCCGTCCAGGACTGGAATGCATGGGTGCGCAGAGCTGATGAGAGACTGGAACTGCAGGAGAAACCAAACCAAAAAACAACCAGCGGCCCGTCACACGTTGCGGGCAGACTGCTTTCAAACAGGCGCGCTTTTGCTCCTGTCCCGTGTGCATGAGCATGACTGGGGCACAATCAGGGTCCTGTTTTTACGCTATGAATGCAACATGAAAAAGGGTGTTTTTCACAGTTTCGGTCACCTTTTTTTTGGCTCCTGATTGGATCTCATCAACAAGGAGGTCCTTTTGACCTCCTCTTGTGGTCAGACCACAAAAAACAGCCCAAGTTTTAAATCAATTTTTTTTTCAAGGCCACCAAGAATAGGCAGGAGGCCAGTTCTCACTGAACATCATACCTGGGGGGAGTATCTTCATGCCAATCTCACGCACTGACCCTATCAAAGACGAAGACGAGCCAAGAATGCACTGTACTGTAAAATATGTGTTCATAGCAATATTTATAGATCTGTTCTATGTTTGTTATTGTCTGTCCATAACATGAATATGAATATATGAATATAAGAGAACCTGAGTGAGACTCCCTCACTGCCCCCAGACTACTGCTGGTCTGAGTTATGGAGAATGTAGGGACAATCCTCCTCTGGAGCTTTTGGCCAAAATCTCATCCTTTGTTTTGGTAAATTAGTATAGAAAATGTGCAAACTGCAGACAAAAAGGAGGCAGGTGCTGTTTAAGACTGAACCAGGCAGGTCAGGACACTGAACTACTGAGAGCATGGAAATGTAAGCAAAATGCCAGGTGTTGAGTACCGTGGTATGTTTCAATGCAGGACTTGCATTGTCTGTTTTCTTCTCTTGCCTGGAGAGTGAAAGTTAAGAAGGACATTTAATTAAATGAATGAGCTTTGTTTAAGAACTGTGTATGTGTTCTGTGTTTCACTATATGTTCATTTGTTCAAAGCTTCATTGTGGCAGAATTGACCAAGCTACAAGGTATCAAGATGTCAACACACTACTAGCTAGCTACTGTCAAGAGCAAACTAGGTAGCTGATAGAGAAGGTACCAGAAAAACATAGTTTTGAATACAAAGAAGTCCACAATTTTAGCTACTCTGAAGCCTGGAACTGAACACTACATCGTCACAGACAGCAGCAAAAAACACAAATTCATGCAAACAAAGCTGTGAATATACCTTAGCTAGCTGATCGATAATGTACACTGTAACTTTTCATTTGCCGAAAGCCTCATATATATATAAATTGTTCAGAATTAACTGTGCCACAAATGTATGCAGGTCATTCAGTCATCAGAGGGTGACAGAGGTTAACTGGATGCACTCACTTCTCCATGCACCACAATAATGAACCTGAGTATCTCTGAGTGATGTAGGCAGCTCAGAAGACTTACTTTAGTCCTGGACTGCAGTGTTCCATTTGTCATGGGAAGGAAATGACACCACCTGGTCTAGAAGTATAAGAAGAATATCTAGCACTAGAAGTATGTTTGTCCTCAACTTTTCAATTAAATTCCCCGGGAAACTGCAAGGTATTAATATCAATGTGCAAAAATATATGCCTGGTGGAGTGGAGTGTGATTTCAATCAGTCTATGCTGTAAGAAAAATAAAAACAAAGAGAGCACTTATTTGCATGTAACCTTTAATCATGTGATTTTGAAGGATTAGGGCCAGCTATTACATACTGACAATTAAACCAGCACCCTTATACCAAAATAAGGTGACTGACATTTCAATGGTATTCAGCTGTTGTGAATTAAATGGTGTCTCAACTTAGGAGTATTACTTTACTATTTGGACACAATGTGTGCTTACCTGTGACTGCCCTTGTCTGTGATGTGTGACAAGGTATGGCTACAACAATCAGTGTATTGTGTGTGTATTGTGTGCAAAGAGAAAAGAAATGTGCACTTACTGGTAAGCCAGAAAAATTTACTTTTGAATAGTCCACCTGTTGCATTAATACAATTCAGTTAATTAAATCAAGTTGTTTAGTGTGAACTTTTTCAGATGCTGATGTAACATTTCTGATATTTCAGCTTGAAACTGAAATGTATAAAGATGTCATGTACCATTATGTACAAAAATAATAAATATATAATACATACATAGATATAAATAATGTATAAATATGAAAGTTAAGGCATCACTATTTTGTCACTTGATTGCATTACTCCCTAACTAGAGCCTTCATATCCCAACACCTGAATACCGTTGGATCCTCATTTACCTTATTTCTCAAAAATAGATGGCTGATTTAATAGTCTGATAAACAGATGGCTGCACCCCTCAGGGATCAGGTGATTTGATTATACTAAAACCAAACTCACTGGCAGTATAAAGTGGAACACACCAATACTACAGTAGAATTATGTATGTGTTTCTAAATACCCACTGGAAGGGAAGAAAATTGAATTGGCTGCAAAATATTATGCTTGGAAAATTCTATATACTTTTGGGGAAAAAAGGAAAATGTTCTACCTATAACTAGCTTTTTTATTGCAGAACATAGAATACATTCATACACAGTACAAATACAATTCAGACATTCTCTTCAAATTTGGACATCTGTAATGTTTTCAGGGTACCTAAACTTTGACAAAACTATGAGCCAAAGCCAGCTTCCACTCTGCATTTTTGGATTATTCCACTAGCATTTCAGATGTGACAAGAACTAGTATTTCCAGATTTAGGCTGACGTGTACTGAAAAAATAAAGAGAATAAGGAAACCCATCTCTTTATGAAATGATGTGAAGAACTATCTCACAAATAAAAAAGGAATTAATCTACAGTCTTTTTAAATGTATCTTCTTTTTGAGTGGTCCACAACACTGAAGCACAGGCATTTACAGTGTAGTTAAAGAGGTAAGTAGAGTGCGTTGGCCAGTGGGAGGCTGCTTGGCGATGGTTCCCCAGTGATGGGTCCAAGCGGAGCTGCCCAAGGACCAGGGCTGGGTCAGGGGTCAGGGGCCATGGGGTCAGGCAGGGGCCACCTGGCTGTTAGATACAGCAGAGGACTGGGTCTTGGATGAAGCTGTGGTAGTCGTCTCCTCTTCACCAAAAGGATTCTTCCCACAGCACACAGTGGTGATCATACAGTTGCGGAACTGAGAACGAGAACACAGGAGGGTGGGCTTAAGATGCTGTGTTTCTGTTCTCTTAGACTTGCTCACGCATATACACCCACAGACACACACACACACACACACACACTCATGCTTATACACCCACCAAAAACACAAACAGACATGTCTGAATTCACAGACCCATAAAATACTTTCCAAACAGACTTGCTGACACACACATATTCACATATCCAGTACATCACAACAATCCTGCAGGAATTATCAATCCTGCAACTATTACTTTTTGAAAATTTTGACAGAACTGCAGATTCTCGTGGAAGTTAGGTCATTGTTAGTGTTTCGGGTGTGTTTTTGGTTTTTCAGCAGTTCTTACAAGTTGAATGTGCTGTTGATGAATATCTTTCCAAATATTACCAGAGAGCTGGGATGTCAGCTGCTCAGGTGGCATTTACTGTCTATCTGCAACCTGGGAGAAACCATTACAAATCTGTTGATGACCTCATGCCATACATTACCTGTACCTTTCTGTTGCTGACTGGTGGCGTACATTACCTGTCTGTTGAGCAGGATGTAGATGACCGGGTTATAGAGGGCAGCGCTCTTGGCAAAGAAAGCGGGAATGGTCATGAACACAGGCCCGAAGTCTGTGCCCTGATTGGCGAAGATGTACCAGGCCACACTGGCATAGGGCAGCCAGCACACCAGGAAAGAGATCACCATGACAACCACCATGCGAGTCACTTCCTTCTCAGCCCTCTGTGTGGTCTCTGACTCCTGCTGCTGCGCTGCTGCCTGCACACACACCCACCCACACATCCACACAAGGGGTTATCACACTAACCTGCAGTACAAAGACTCCAGTCCTCCAACACTGTAACATACAATTATCATCTAATGAAATGTGAGGAAATGTCCACTCCGTGGGAAGGAGGTAATTTAAGCTCTGGAGAAGTGACCACAGGGAGACAGTGAGAGCAGAGGGCCGTACCGCTCGGACGGTGCAGAGCAGACGGCTGTAGCAGAAGAAGATGACCAGCAGCGGGATGGAGAAGTGCAGGATGAACATATAAATAACAAAAGAGGTGTTGTTCAGCTCCGGTTTGGGGGTGTAGTAGTCTATTCCACAGGAGCACTGCATGCCTTCTGGGATGTACCTGCAGGCAGGGTCAGACAACGAGTGAACTCATGCACACGCATATGCACACAGGTGCACATATAAGTATGACCTCACACTATCACTCACAGACATATGCAAACAAACATTCATGCGCTCCTTGGGTCAAATGCAGTGAGACTGCAGCAAAACTTTACACCTGGTCACTGTCATATTAGTCCACAATATTCAAGGGCAACTTGTGTTCTGAAAAACCAGGGTGTCTGGCGATTCATTTTATATGACCCACATAACATTTTCCCCTCATTAATTTAATCCACTGAACTTGTCTTCAAGCCCTGCTTAAATTCATAGTTATGTTTTAGTTCTGATCATGTTTCAGTGAAATAACGAAACAGTATATGCCCCTGAATAGGTATTTAATCTGTCTTTTTTACCTGATGTCGGAGTTTTCACACTTACACTAGCGAGGAGGGAGTAAGGTAGAGGTAAAGGGAGGTCTGCCTACCTGGACCAGCCCAGCAATGGCGGCACAGCACATGAGAGGGCCATGACCCATGTCAGCGCCACCCCCATGATCGCGTGCTTCTCCCCAAATCGGAAGTTGGTCATGGGTTTGCAGACCACAATGTATCGCTCGATAGCCAGGACCACTAGAGACCACAGACCGATCTCACCTGTCGAGACCCCAGAGACCACCACACAGGAGGGCAGGTTAGTCTCGCACCCACAGGAAGCACAGCCTCTAGCCTCTGCACTCACTGAAGATATGTACAGCTTTTTGGAGGCGCTGAGTCCTTGTGCCCAGTGTACATCAATTGTACAACACAGCCATTGTCACAGACTCACCTAAATGGGATCTGAATGCTGCTTCTAATACATTGTACTGTTAAATCTCAACACATTGAACTATCTGTCTGTAATGTATCTGAAAGATAGAAAAGAATCAAGTTCAATTTAATTTGTGCATGATGGATCACCACAGCACATTGCATTCTGTATGTTTAGGAACCCTATGTCCTTTACGAGTACAGATTTTGACTTCAACTGTTGGATAGTTTCCCTTTACTCCTTAATATTCCTACATGACATAGTCCACAAGCTTACAACTCCTTTACTAACACATGCCATTAGTCTGGATGTCTGTCTTTGGATGCCAGAAAAAACAAAGAAATATAAACAAGGATAAATATGGCTTTATTCTCTGTACTATGGCATACTATTTTATGAAGCAAACACAATACTCCACATGGAGGTATGATCATTGCACTTCCAATGTCACATACACTCGCACACAGACTAAACCCTCTAAACCTCATTTATTTCATTCACATGCGGTAGAGGAAGCGAGATCCACACAAAATTCTCTATCAGCCACATGCTTGTCACTCACCCCCCATGGTAGCGAAGAAGCCCTCGATGTTGCAGCCCATGACGCCCAGGACGAAGTAGCCATGCAGGGCAGTGTAGAGGGTGGTGGTGAAGCCGCCCACCACCATGAAGAGGTCGGCCACTGCCAGGTTCAGCAGGATGTAGTTAAGGGCCGTCCGCAGCTTCTTGTGCTGGATGGTGACGTAGAGGGTGAGGAAGTTGATGGGGAAGGCGGTGATGATGAGGAAGAGCATGTACGCGGCCAGCAGGGAGTACTTCCAGGGCTCTGCCAGGTAGTACTGGGGGTGCTCGAAGGGACTACGGACCAGCCCCGTCTTGTTGGACATCGGGACGTAGAAATTGGGACCCTCCGTTCCATTCATGGCTGCGGCTTATTTTCTCCCCCCTCCGCTGGTAGAGTCTCTCGGGAAAGATGCTCTCCCTAAAACACACGCAGGTGCATTCTGCAGCCCCAGGGTCAGCTATGTTCCTTTTAAGTTCTCACTCGGGATTAGTTGCGGAGTACGAGCATGGGTGTCAGCAAAAAAGGATTTAGGTCACTCTGAAAGGCGGTAATCCAGAAAACAACAAATTGCATTCATTTCAATTCTGAAGTGGCAGCTGCTGCGTCAGGGGCTGTTCAGACAGGTGCCTGCTCATCCACACGCACGATCACAGGGAAGGCTCTCTCTCAGAATAAAGTAGAAATCGAGTCCGCACTCTACTCTAATGCTCCCAGATAATTTTATCTGCACCAGTGCCAGTAAGTGCAAATAAAATTACTTGGGTGCATTAGTGTGTGGTCTGTGTTTCTACTTTATTCAGTTATGTTCTAGTCATACACCTACCACCAATATTAAGACGTGTATGATTATTATACAGGGTCTCTCTCAGACCACCTTGTCTTTATAGAGCCATCTTTACAGCCAGCGATGTCATGACCAGACAGGTACTTAACTATCTTTTGTAGAATTTGGTGAGCAGCTTGACTGGATGCGAAGAAATCAAAAATTATCAGTGTGCATTTCAAGAACTCACTAAGGTTCAAACTCAACAAAGGCCTTCTATTGATCTTATTATGATCCATGTAAAAGTACACTAAATGTTGTCTCGGTTTAATTTGACAGTGGACCAAAGGTGTATCATGTGTAACTCTGCAGACTGCGCTGACTATTTGGCAAAACTGGTACCAGTCCTGCAGCATTTTCAAGTCTTCAAAAACATGGGTTTGGACCTAGTGTGGAAAAGAAAAAAAAAGCCTCCATATGTGCTCATTAATATCAGTAAGGGATCAGGAATGTACAAACTCAAAGCTATTCACTTCAGCAGGAATTTGTCAGGTATGTCTTCTGACACATTCTAATCCTCCTGTAAACATTTCGACATTAAGCAGCCTTTGTCAGAGCTGCTGTCTGAACAGGAAAGCTCGTCTTTGATCACAGACGATAGTATACCAACACTATATACACACACAGGTGCCCACACACACACACACACACACACACACACACACACATAGGAGACAGGGAGAAAAATATGTTGATACATTTTTATAGACATGACTGAAAAAACACAAACTGAAAAGTCAGCGGTAGAATATCTTTAATGATAAAATACACATGTAAAGACATATCTATACATTTATATTTTGCCATTTACAATAAACATTTTTTTAAAAAGCTACATATCACAACAAACCTTCTATTAACATATGGTAACACAGATGTACACCATTTAAAGATGCACATGTAAACTTTACATATATATAAATGATCAACTTTTAAGTCTATCAACCAAACATTCTTGTCCCTTGCTGGCAGATGTTCATGTTTATCAGAGGCACATGCGACTAAAACATCAGTGGGAATGAATATTATGAAATGTTTGTTAGTGTGTACATAATGCATCTCCTTTATACATACAGTATATTATATACTGTATATAAGACACATTGGCAATACCATCTATTGTAGTAAAGGTAAGACATAAAAAACATTATCTTTGTGATAACAAACACCCAACCCTCCCCCCACAACCAAAATGATGTAATCTTCTTGAAAAAACCCTGAGAAACTTGATCCATTTAATCCTATCATGTTGATCGGCTGGAGCGGTGCTTTTGTAACGGACCGTAATGACCATGGTGAAATTGTCACCTGAGTAAAGGGGGAAAATGCAAAACAGAAAAAAAAGATGGAGAGCTAACATTTGCTGGGAAAATGTTGTGAATGTCTCTCATGATTGATGAGGCCCTCTCAGTTCTCGTCGATTGGCCGCCGGCAGTATGGACAGCAGTTGTGCTGTAGGACCAGGAGCTCGTAGTCCTCACTGTGGAACATCTACGGAGAGAGGAGCGAGACCTTAAGGCCTTAGAGGAACCAGTACAGAGGAAATGGTAATACTGAGGGAGGAGCTACACCACTAGGACACAGAGGAAACAGGAAACGGCAGTGAGGAGGGAGGGAACCAGGAGCAGCACAGGAAAAACAGAACACACCACTCAGCAGGGCCACAGCACCAAGCAGAGAGGACACAATACAAAAAACAGAAATAGATACACTACTGTGATGCTGCCATGGCTAAAATGATGCAATAAAAGCACAAAAATAGCTCTGGTGAAAGCAGAAGTTCCTGATTCTCTTTTATTAGCAGTAAGATTATTCACTTGGTTGACACCAATTCTAATGGTCATATGTAGCTAATCATTCAGAACCAATCCATGTTTGACACTGGTGTGAATGTTGACAAGACTGTGTTTAAAGTTTACTGTTTGCTTTGTGGTCCCTGACTCAGAACAGAGGAACCAGGAAGCAGTGATTTGGACAGACCACAAAGGAGACAGGAAACGGAACACAGGAGACAGGACCGCACACAAAAGAGACTGGGAGCAGCACTGAGGAAACAGCACTGAGGAGACAGGAAATGGCACAGAGGAAACCAAAAAGGTCTCAGAGAGTCTTTGCTAACCTGTGAGCAACACAGCAATGCATGGGTCATTGATAATAAAACCTCTAAATGTGGTTTGATGAGAACATCTAATTACCTTATTACTTTTAATTTCAGGTACAGCGTTTTTAACAGGTCATTAAGACTTGCAGAGCAGCTAATGCCCAAATGCCACATGTCTGCTGGATTCTACATTTTGCACTTATCTTCTTTCAAAACTTAAAACTGCATTAACCACATTAACCACCGTTTTCTCGCTCTTGCGAACCCGAAGCGGCGGTGGAGCTGTGATTCAGGCCCAGGCCTGGTGTGAACAGAGAGAGGGGTCAGGGAGGTACCTGGAAGCAGGAGGGGCACATGGTGATGCTGACGTCGGGCAGCAGGGAGCGGTAATACTGCCAGCTGAGGGGCTTGGGCCAGCGCTTGATCAGCACGTCCCTGCGGCTCATGGACCGCAGCACCGCCCTGCTCACCACCACCGGCACGAACTCCGAGCCACCTTGCTGTAACCACCAACACAGAGGTGTTTGAGCGTGTTTTTTTTAAGAGGAGAAAATCCATTCCTTTGACATTACTTACTAAAGGTTTCAACCTTACAAAGGTTTAAAACAAACTGCGCCATATATTTTATAGCTTTACTGACTGATAAACCAGCCAACTGATAACATGACCATTTCAAGGCATCTGTGAGTATTGTCATGAGTTGTGGGGGTTGGGGGGAGGCGGTTCACTTTCACAAATCACTGTGAATCTACCCCACAGTGTTCTTCGTGCATGCACACAGTTTGATGGCCATAATCATAATTGAAGAGGTGCACTCTTGCTAGGCGGATGTGAGGATGTTTCTTTTCCATTTGTGTCTCCTCACCTCAAAGCTTAGCTTTGCCATGAAGGGGTCCTCCTCTGGATCATCCACACTGTCATCCAGCTTTAGGGACTGGGATTCTGACAACGTTAAGAAATATTTTTCAAGGAGAAAAGATTTTAAGCCTACACTTTATGTTCTGAAACCTGCATGAGGGAGTGGATGTTTCTCATTAGAACTCAAGCTAGATAAACACAGGACTGCTTTTCTAGGTCTTTCCACTGCTCCAGCAGCTAGGCAGAGACAATGCTTTTCAAATATCTGTAATTTCTGTATTGAGAGGTTGACATTCCCATGCGCTATTCACATTCTTTTCAAAACAGAGAGAAATACTCATCACTTCTGTAATTACAGGTAAGTTTATCGTGCTCTGACACCGACAAAAACAGTATTCTAACGTAGTGAATATAGTTGTATGGAAAGAGTGGGTACACAGTGGTACAAATGGCAGAAGTATTATTTTTTTAAGAGACAAATTGAATTGTTGAAAAATGTATTTTGCACAAAACTGTAGGCACAGAATGGCAACTAATGATCTTAAGGGATCGATTCCAGTTGTTTAAGGCTTAAAAAAGGCTGTGGCCTTCAGCCACCATAAAGAAACAAGGTGCTTTGAGAAATGTTTTTGAATATCAGTAAGGAAATTTGGAGACTGAAACCCAAATTCAATTAAAAAAATTCAAATTGCTATGACAATATTGTTACTAAAGAGACATTCTGTTCTTTGTGGTAGAAGTGAACTCAAAGCAAAAGCCCAAGAAATCAAGAATTATATTAAATCAAAATGCTGACTTTCAAAACTTTCCAAACAAAAGTAACCAGAGCAGTACTCAGCAATGGTTTGGTCATCTGACAGCAGACTTTAGAGGAACTTTGGGGGCAGTCCTGTGAAAAATATTTAATCTATCTTTAACAAACTAATGAAACTGTAACAGTGTAAGATAACCTAAAACCAACTTTAAGAGTTTTCTTGAAAGTCAAGTACATGACATTTGTTCCTCCTTTTCCAAAAACACACCAACAAGACTGTCTTTCAACAGCTGCTGGATGACTGCTTGGTTTAGTCCAACTGAACAGTTTCCCTGAGTTTAATTTTTTCACGGAGCATCCCTCAGTGCCCTTGAAGGCAGGCCGCCTAATCCGGAGGGCTAAAAGGTTTGCATCATTAGGACTAGGGACAAGAGCTACAGTAAACCTATTAAGTCTGAAGGTTAAGATGACTTAGGGGTGAAAGCTTACCACGCTTAAGTGAATCAGTACCAGGATAACCAAAACACCCTCTCATGGCCGAGGGGCTGGGTGAGGACCCTAATCCACAGCACTGATGTGCGGTGAAGAGGAGAGGCCTGGTGTACAGGAAACAGACAAAGCCTCTGACAGCCAAGCAGAAGTAGAGCTCCCGCCCCCCATGCCACCCCTCTCTCTCTGTCCAGCTGAGGCCAGCTCTCCCCCCCGGTGGGTACACACACTTTTCACACATGACCACTCAGCAGCTCTCATCATGCCAGATAAGGTCACGGCGTGAGCAAGAGCTGCTGCAATTCTGTGTCGCAAGACCGCGGGAGGAGCCCAGCTGGGCCGGGCCCCTTTCCCAATGAGCCTCACTGACTGTGATTGTTCACAGGCCTTGTTCGCTGAGGCACTGCGAGGGCTGGGTTACGGGTTTTTGCGAAAGAGTGAGTGTTTTGTTGCTGGATTACTCAGGCAGGGAATGCTGGGTCACAGAAAGGATACCGCCGCTGCTCATCTCCTGCCACCTGGCTGCCTTCCTGTCCACGGGTGGGACCTCCAGGTCGATGAGCGACACCGCCTCTTCATCGCTGATGCCCTCCTCCAAGTAGAACTCCACCAGGGGAAGGACCTCTGCACCGCGCACACACACAGAAACATACACATCAGGCCCCTGTTCTCAGCCAAACGCTTGCACTGCCATGTCCAACTCCACCCCTTAAAACAAGCAGCAGACCTCAGTTCTTAACAAGTTCCTAACTTTCATGCTAACTCATGGTAGCTCATGGTAGCGATCGATAGCTCACTTCACTGCAGCGCTGAGATGTGCTTTACAGGATATGAAACACACTTCAGCCTGGCCTCCCGCCAGCACCGCTCTAGGGCCACTTCACAGTCCGATGCACTCTAGTAGTGGACATGATGTATTAGTGCCCTGAGTGGCTGCTCTCCAAAAAGCAGCAGGCCATATTCCCACGGAACACTTTCGCATCTGTCCATGAACGCTGCAGTCACTACCGCCCTTCCCTGCCTGTGGCCAATGCCCCCGTGGAGGCTTGTGAATGACGTGTACTGCGGGTTCTTCACAGGGGTACGGTCAGGTAATTATTGCATAAATGCATTTCATACATTCAGAGGGTCTCAGAGAGCGCCTCCATCCTCTTCTCTCCAATGAACGACATTGACTCTCACTGATATCTTGACATCTCCTCTAACTTGGGACTAATTTGGCGCTACTCCCGTAATCACTGACTCTGCTCAAACCATGGACTGTGTCCTCCTATAAGGCATGACTTTCCTCTTAACCGTGACTTGACTTTGCCTATAACTGCACACTAGGTTTAGGAGTATTTGCTTGAATTTGTTACTGTGGAAAATTCTCATGCATGTAAGTGTCTCAACAAATAAGGCACCTACTCATCACATAATTAATGTGACAGCACATCTCAGCCTCTAAGGAGCTGAAGCAGAAACTGAGAGCTGTGATGCGCAGCTGTCACAGGTGCCGCTCACCGTAGGACGAGGCGGAGAAGATGAAAGGCTGCCTGCAGTTGATGCACACATTGCCCTGGTTGTTCAGCAGCGGGTTGTTCGTGGAGCAGCGATAACACATGGGAACAAGGTCCTGCAAAACACACAAACACACACACACTCACACAGCTGTAGCACTCAGCGGCAATACAAATGGCAGGAACACACGTGAAACCGTGATAGAAACAAACAGCACTGAGAGTGCCTAACACGCGCTCACACATTCACACTGGCAGGCAGATGCAGCACTGAGGTGAGATTCTATCACAGAGACACATGTTAACACACCTCTATATCACTTATAGGTGGCATCTCATTAAGGCATAACACTCTGTGCTCATTTTACCACTCTCTAATCTCAGGCAGGATGGGTATGATACATAAATTAAAGGTGAAGACTTCGACCAGATGCAGCAGCTTTCAAAGCTCAGAGTGAGTTCACAGAGGCTGTGAGGTGCCTGTGCTCCAGATGCATGCTGGGATAGGGTCCTACCTCGCTGTCGTGGAAGGGCTTGGATCGGACGGTCAGGCTGCCGAGCTCCATGGACTCCTGGAAGCAGGCGGGTATGCGCAGGCCCTGCAGCTTCTCGTAGGCGTGGCGCGCCAGCTTGAATGCGCCCAGCGCCTTGCTCTGCTTCGCCAGCGCGTACAGGGTGTTTCTGGGCTTCCGTTAAGGAGCTGTCGCTCCACCACAACCTGTATTTAAGGCTATGCATAACACACTGTACAGGTCTGATTTCTGCCTCATATTGGGGTCGCAGTGTAGCATATCGGTAAGGAGCAGGGCTTGTAACCGAAAGGTTGCTGGGTCGATTCCCTGCTGGGGCACTGCTGCTCCCTTGGGCAAGGTACGTAACCCACAGTTGCCTCAATAGATATCCAGCTGTATAAATGGATATGATGAGGAAAAAAAAAACTGTAACCTATGTAAGTTTCTCTGGATAAGAGCATCTGCTAAACGACAGTAATATAAATTCTCACCAGGGCTATGTGTGTGTGCCGTGACCTGGGCTTGTAGGGCTCGGGCCACAATGAACCCCACTTCCACAAAAGACTTTTCTCATGGGGAGCCCTTCTGAAAATAGCACAAGGTCAATCATTTGCAGCTGCTGCGCTAAATGGTATTACTCCATTAGTTAACACAGCAGTTGTCCTAATTCGTTCAGCCCGATCCATGTTGTGGTTCTAAATACCTTCGCTTGTCCTTTTATGTTTGCTTACATCACGTACAGCAGGCTAATTAAAAAAAAAGATCAATACGAAGCCTGGTGAGGAAAAAAACCTGCAGTTCAAAGTTTAAGAAGAGCCCCTGTTTGAGGAGGCCAGCTGTTTAACTTTATTTGTTTCTGAAGGGCCTCGCTTCCCCTCCTTGTTATTGCCGGCTTCAGGACGGCGTTCTGGGCGAAGTAATCAAGGCTTTGTTTTGGTTACAGAAGATGTGCCTCTTCCTGGCGTCTTCCTCTCCATCTCGTTTACTCGCTGCTCTGTTTATTTGCTCTGCCCTATTTGTGCCAGCGGCCTTACACCAGTTCTTTCCTCCACGGAGGTTATCACAGGGGGCCAAGGATCCCCAGAAGGACAAATATATATCATTTTTACTGCAGGCTGCAAGGTTCTAAGTATAAAAGCTTACACTACCACTAAGGCACCAGGTGTGAATGTGGGAAATCACACTCTAATTTACTAATTATGAAAATTCATTAAAATAATGAACTATGAAAATCATGTTTGAAGTAACTAATCTGTCATTAGAATGGGTAATTAAAGTTAAAGCCTAAAACATCAATGGCAATGAATTCTGAAAGTACAAGTGAAAGTTTACAATGGAAATACAGAGGGTATGAAAACAGTCTGCTGCTGACAGAGAGGGATACACTTTGGAGATGCCCAGTGGCACGTCTTTGGTGAGATTGTGCAGCAAGAACCTGGAGATGTTGAAGAGGGTTTCTGGGAGATGGGAACTGAAGGGTTCATCCTGGAAAAGGCAGATACAGTCAGAATTTGTTTTGGATTCTTTAGTTAGACCTCATGGGTATATTCCTTTCAGTACATCACTACCTGATGGCTAACTTTGAATATGAAAACACGCAAGACTGTGTACACAGGAGCAAGAACTGTGTGTTTAGCCACGGTTTGATCACTCATTGGAGTCACGCTGGATGTATGTCTAAGATATAGATTTCCTGTTCTGGAATCAATCATAGGATTTCCTCAGTGTGAGGCTGTGACAAGAGAACTATAAAACAAATACTAGACATAGTGACAGATACCAGGAGCAGAAGGTGCCAAGCAGATGACCCAGGGAACAGAGTTTGAAACAGGCTGAGAGTTTCTCACAGGAACACAAGGCAGACCTAACCACAAACTCTGAATGGAGCAGTAACCATGGCAAAGCCTCACTGTGTGCTGTCACTTTGAATGGAATAAACATTTTCCATGTAATATTCAAATGAAATGGTAACAGTGGTAATGAACTCAACCTGTAATGCTAAATGGAATGGTAATAGTGGTGATGAACCCACCGTGTAGCGCTGAATGGAATGGTAAACATGGTAAAGCTCAGCCAAGTGCTGGAACCTGTGGAATTTCTTCAACATCTCTTCTTTCTGGCTCTCGTTCTCTGTGGCAAAGAAAACAAGCAGAGATGGTTCCAGTTCACAAGTCTAAAACAAGTACAACACTAACTGTATCTTGCGTTTCTAAACTATCAGCAAAGTCAGAAAACAGGTACAAAAATGCAAACACTAAGAAAGCATGTCAAATGGAAAAGAAAGTTTGTTTTCCAAGGTAGTCATAATTAAAAATGCCGGTATGCTGCTTTGGGTGCCAGCGTGGCGTGAGTGAGAGGGCTGCTACCTCGGGCGATGTCCAGACACTGCATGGACAGCATCCAATAGTAGTAGGCCGCGTCATTGAACCTGCTCTCCACCACTGCGTTGTGGGTCAGCTGCTCCAGCACCTTCACCGCCTCACCCTGCCGCCCGGCCTTGTGGAATGCTGGGAAAAAAAAAGCGACGCATAATTAGTTGCAGCGACATGGTGCCATAAAATGAGTAATTGCAGCGTTACATGATCATTCTTCTTCATCAGGTCTAGACCAGCTCCACCGTCTGGGGGAGCCACGGGGGCCGATATGGGTTTCATTCAGGCTGGCCTCCCTGATACCACGTACTGTCCATTCATCAGCTAAAACTCCAAAGAGCTCTAAAGCATCCGTTACAGATCAGCCAAAGTCGCTGCCAGGGTTTTAAAGGCCTCTATAAAGCATGCACAGCTCTGGCTCTCCACTTAATATCCTTGTCAAAGAGAATTTGTACTTAATCTATTAAAAACATGTTTTCTTACTTACTCAACTTTACCCTAACATAGTGGTTTACTGTATACTAAAGCAGAATATTACACAAATGCCAATGCTTTACTATTTGGGAGGAAGGAAACTATACTCTTCTTTGCAGCAGTATGAATGCCTAATTAATAACAGGCCCGAGCAGTAACCTTACCAGTGACCTGTCATGACTGTGTTTGGTTTAGGTCAGGATATATTAGTGGCAAATATTTGTTCATGCAGTGAGGAGGATAAAGTGGAGGCAGCTGCAGCTTATTAAAGTGAGCCCACAGTAACGATGATAAATTTCTGTTGTAGTCTGATCCCCATAATTCGGTGGTATAATTATTGCATGCTGCGCGTTCTGAGGAATTACTGTCACTGCATGCAGGTGAGGGGAGGGGGTGGAAAGTGGGTCTGAAGTCAATTATAATCAGAAAGTACAAAAGGCAGCGTTGTTATACATCAGAATTACAGTCAACGATATCGAGCCCCATCCCTTCTCTGCTATAATAATAATGTCAAAAAAACCTGTGCAGGAAAAACAAATAATATGCTCTAATTCTAATTACAAACACGTATGTGGTCATCATAATTATTGTACAGGAATACCCTCCTGTGGCGGATCGTGTTCATCTGAGCATGGCGCATAGAGTATGAGTTTGCAACAGTTTCATGGCAGGAGCACTTCCGAACTCTGGGGTGATGATGGATTGCTGCAGCCTGATTGGACAGGAGACTTACCCTTCTGTGCTTCCTCAAAGCGGTCATTCTCAGCCAGCCACTGGGCATAGGGCACGTAGACTTCATCTCTGAACTGAGGGTGCTTCTCCACCAGCTCAAAGGCCTGCTCAGAGGGAGGGGCAAGGATGGGTCATTCAGGTGTCCGTCTAACCTGAACAATCTCTGGCTCCATGTGTTTAACTCTGCTATCCCTCTCTGTCCAATTAATGGAATATTATTATTAACCTATTCTGTCTGCTTAGCCAGAAAACTGCATCCATCCTTACTCATTTCCACTGCACCAGACTGGGCTCCCAAACACAGGAAAATGGAGTGATACACAGCTCCAGTGCAGCAGCTACACTTTCATCACTCTGACTGTCCCATGTTAAATGCCCCTTCTGTTAGACTTCCCCTCACTGAAACATTTATCTTTTCCCCAGTCTTCTGACAATGTAAAACCTACTGCTGCTCTCAGCCCTAGGATTTGGCAAGCAGAGACCCAGTGAACAATCTGAGTGACAGCAAACATCCATTTACTGACTTCCCTTGCTATATAATCTCCTTGAACAGAATAAAAACCGTAATCATTCTGCTTAGAGTTAATGAATAAGCAAAATTAACCTCAAACCGTGCCAGCCTCATATAAATGAAATTAAATGTTTGCTTTTTCCATTTCTTGTGTTTTACAAAAAAAAAAAAATTAGAGTTGCTTCCAGCGAAGCCACATTTGTGCATAACTCAATTAAATACTTCAAATGCATTCAGGAAATGCAGCAATTCTTTGTCCCCCGTGGCACTCAGTTCCCCAGATGGTGAGACTGATTGAAAACAGCCTTAGTTGAGTATTCATGTAGGCTGTTGACACTGATGCTCACATTTACTAAGCACAAGAGATGTTTTAATGAAAATCATCACAACTGACATCTCTACACCAGTTTTGTTTAAGGCTCAAGAATACAACTATAAAACTGTACCTTTGTCCTTCATTGAAACAAATGAATTATATCTGACTATATCTGACTAAAACAATGTACTGATTAGTGGTGCAACACTTCCTATGTTTTACATTACATTACATTATTAGCATTTAGCAGATGCTCTTAACCAGGGCAACTTACATAGGTTACAATTTGTACATGTTTTCCATTGATACAGCTGGATATTTACTGAGGCAATTATAGGTTAAGCACCTTACCCGAGGGTACAGCAGCAGTGCCCCAGCGGGGAACTGGAACTTTCGGTTACAAGCCCGGCTCCTTACCTCTATGCTACACTGCCACCCTGTTTTACCCACTTGACTCTCTTGACGGACGCGCCCCACAGGGATATTGCAGGGGGACAGGCGACTCCGCCAGGCGTGGGGCTGGTAAGTGTGGGCAGCCGTGTGCGTTCCGCAGGCGTGCTGAGGCGCGTCCTCACCTCGTCCCAGTGACAGGCGTCCACGTGCAGCAGGACCAGCGCCCTCAGGTCCCCCATCTTGGAGTAGGTCTCCGCCGCGTAGCCGTGGTGCTTCAGCTTCTTGAAGTAGGCCGCGCACTTGGCCAGCGGCTCCCGCTCAGCCTTGTCCAGCTTCCGGGCGATGTCAATCAACCTGCAGGGGGGACAGCGTAGAGGGGCAACGGTTTATGAGCAAGGCTGTGATTTCACCGTGGAGGTCATGGTTCCCATGAAAACACGAGATGCCATGAGATATTAAAATTTAAATATACCATACAAAAAATATCAAGTGAGCCTCACTGGCTGGGGCTCAACTACTAAGTCTACAACATTGTATGTAAATGTTGTATTGTATGAGCTCACAAATTGGGCCGTTTCATGAAAACAGCTGTTAAACCTACACAACTATTTTTGAAAGCTTTTATCAACCTGCTGCCAATTTTTTCTTCTTAAAAGCCAGCAGACTACAAGGTCCTAACCAGGTTAAGCTTCATCAATTAATGTGTCTGAGTCCATTCCTGCGTTTGAAGAGAATCTGGCCCTAATACAGCTGTGGTCTTTATCAGTATCTGCAAGGAGTTCAGATTGCAAGAGATTTTTTTGTCTTGATGACAAATGGCAGACATGCCTTGCCAGGTTTTGTATTTATTTAAACCACATGCTGTTTCGGAAGAGGGGAAAGCTGTACCTGGAAGGACAGACATCTTACCCTAGAATAATAATATGACTGGTGAAATTAACATTAAGGATTATACCTGATTTAAAAACCTGTGTACTGATGTTACAAAAAATCACATGAAATGCACCCACTTTTGTGACATATTGCATTATATATCCGTGTATAATTCTGTGGCTTGAACCCAAGGCCAAAAACAAACAGCAGATGTGTTCCTGGTTACCGACCCCACTGAATAATCCAGCCAACACTACTTCTATTGTATAGGTCTATATATATTAGTATAGTACTGAACCCAACCCTACAATCTACTCAAACAAATATGTCTACAAGGACACCAGGAATTCCGAGCCACTGCATTTATTACATCTGGTTGCCTTTCACACTGATACTACAAGCACAGTGAAACTGTACATGCCAAGAGGATCATGATAGTCCAGTAGGTCCACTGATCCTGAAGACCAGATGACCAGTAAATCAGAAAATCCTTGTCCGTTTTGTTCTTACCAGCATTACTGTTTTGCTTACTAGAATGCGCAAAGAAATGTACTAGTTAGCTAATATTAGATAATAAGTATTTCAATAAATATTACATTCACATTAACTCTGATATTGTGCACTGTGATAAATTAGTGAAGACTGAAATGCATGATGAACAGGATAATTCAAGCAAAAGGACACTGCATCCCAGTCCTCCCCATCATTATGCAGCTTCAGAAACACAGCACATTACTGCTGCTCGACTACACTGTTACTGACAGCTACATACACATGGCAAGCCAGGAGGTGTACTGTAGATCTTTATCACTGGGAACTGTATTAACTATGCAATTCAAATAACATTCTCAAAAAGGAAAGTTGAATCTTAGCTACATAAATTACTTTTCTTTAAACTTCTGTATTTTTAAAACAAAAATTTCCTAAATTGGTGCTAAAATTCCTCATCCATACCCATAAAGCAAAAAAAAAAAAAAAATTAAAACAAATTGTAAAATTCCAACCTGCCTACAGCACGCTATTTTTCTGTTGAATGAATAGGAAACACGTGTAATTATTTATCTGGCCTAATTACCTGCGTCCTGCCCTTGACATTTTCAAAAAATTCCAGCGCAACTCGTAGCCCTATTTATAAGTTATTTACACAATGAAAAAAATCCCTGAAATGTGTATACAATGTCTATGTTTGAGCCTTCATTACTGTTCAGTTTTTAGCTTGAAGTGAAGGAGCAGCCACCTTATCTTCAGGCTGTAACAAACTTCATGGCTGCTCATTTAGATTTCACAGAACTGTTAAGCTGACTTTTCAGAATCATCAGAACATGACCAGTATTCAGTTCCAGACTATGGAGGCTGATAACATTCAAGTGCAGATTATCAGCAGTGGGTGGGTTCCCAAACTGCTTCTGCACCCTGTGTGACATTATATCCCCACATCGTCGTGGGTAACAGAACAACAACTCTGTAAATAGTAACAGAAAGGATAAAAGGACAGGAAGTCCTGCAAATTAAACGCAGAACAGTTATGATTATCATCATAGTGTGGGAGACTCCTAAATTTGCACCGACTTGCAACGCTGTAGCAGTACGAACACTGCGGAGACTGCAACAATGAGAAGTGCCGCGTCAGGAAGCATGTCTGCAGGGAGTCCTGATAGAGAGTCTTATCCCAATCCCCACATCCCGCCTGGCGCTCAGCCCTCTTTCCCATGACTCAATCATGGCCTCGGATCAACAGTTCCATGGCGGAAACAGAGGGAATATGCAGGCAGTGAGAGATGCTGTTCCTGCCAACTGGTGCTCATGGGACTCAGCAAGAACTCGGAGATGGAGAGATTCTGATTACAGCGCTGTACTGTACATGCGCTCATAAGAAAGGGCCTCAGTTAGTGCCATCCTAGTCAGATCTGGATTTTCCACTGGCACGGACCCACTCTTGTGTTAGCTGTGCCGCTGCATGGTAACAATGGAATGCAGAGGGTGTGTGACAGAGACAGGGAGGGAGACAGGGAGACTGAGAGAGAGAAAGAGAGAGAAAGGGCTGGAAAGAGAGAAAAAGCAAGGGAGAAAGAGAGCTTGAATAGCATTATGCTCACATTCACTGGTCTGGGAGTGTTGTTAGCCTGGTCTGACATTGTTTCTCATTCAACTCGAATGGATACAGTTCTGTTCTTTTGTGCTGTAAGTCACACTGGGTAAGAGTGTCTGCTAAATGAATGTAAAGTAATGTCATGTAATGAGGGAAGAGAGAGAGGCGGACAGAGAAGCCACTGTCACCCACATGTCCACCCAGCCGTGGTCCCCGATGATGTCGATGGCCTTCAGGTGCTCTCCAGCGGACAGGTACATCTCGGCGGCGGCCCGGGGCTCGTTGATGTTCTTGGCCCAGTCGGCCTGCTTGGTGATCAGCATCTTGGTGTCCTTGGGGTCTGCCGAGCCGAGGAACTCCTGCACATGCACATATGGGTCAGGGTCTCAGGGAGGGAGCGAGGTCACGCCGCCAAACACAAACAGGGCTCTGGCTTCCCCTTCTGCACATGCTAAACACAAGCCCTTCCACCCAGATGGCCGCTCAGTCACAAAAATATACAGCAGCCAGTACAAACACACATGGCGAAAGACAGCAAAGAATTGATCCTGTGTCATCATTTCTACCACCATGAAGGCCCTATCAAAGACTGGTTACTGGAAAAAAAAACCTCCCTTAAAATGATTCAACTTCCATTGACCCATATTTGAGGTTTTACATTAAACAGGAACATTGTTTTTCTCCAAATAACCCTGCAAGAAAAAAACACTTCTTCCCCCATTTGTACCAGTGATTAAATTACATATACTTTAAAAAAATTATACATGAAAGTTTGCACAAAAAAAAAAAGATAAGATAAAAAAAGAGATGGCACCAGATAAAGTACTGAGGTGCAGCCAACAGACAGCTTAGAGGGAACGTTCACTGATCTGGTGAGAGACAAGCATGCATGAGTGAGGCGACTCTGGCTAATGCCGGTAAGGAGCACCTCACCTTGGCATACTCAAACATGCGCAGGTCTGTGTACATGCTGAGGGCACGGGGTTCATTGCCCGTCTTCTTATAGAGCTTGGCAGCCTCATGGAACTTCCCCTGGTAGGCATATACGTCTGCCAGGAACAGTTCATTGTTGCTCTCTCCCCTCTTCTTCCTCTCCTATAAATCCACCAGCAAAGTCACACACATACCAGTCATCATCTGCTCTTGAATGTGGCACAGACTCCAACGCACACGAGCACGCACACACACACACACACACACACACACACACACACCCTCACAAGAGCACAAGAGCACAAGCACATGCACACACAAATCTCACTTCCTGTAAATGCACACAGACATACACACTCAGACATCCAGCTGATCCCCACTGCTTCAGGCATTTCTCCATTCATCTCTAAATAATTCTAAACATCAGAATGCATCATAAAAAAGGATTATATGCTTTTTCTATTAATGCTTCTGTGCCAGAGGAAACATTAATGTTATCATTCAGCTAGTGGAAGAAAACATATGATTACATCTATGCTTTAATGTTTTTTTTTCTGATTGTACATTTCCCATAAGACAAAACGTCTTTACTTAAAAGCTGTGGTGACAGTGTGCTGGTGATTTAATTCTACAGGGAGGAATCGAGGTTGACTTCTTCATCAATCATCTTCATCGATTCAGTTTTTCCTTCATTTTTTAGCACTGTGATTGTTGTCAGATTTTAGGTACAGAAAGGTTCAAACACAATCGTCAAAATTTAATAATCAAAACACAAATAAAGTGATCAGTCTGCAAGCAGCATGGTGTCCTGTCTGGTTTCCGGTATGTGAAAAGAAGCACAGGCAACCACACACAAAGGCTTGGCAGTAATTTCACTGGTCTCAACTGATTAAATCACACTGATTTTCCCAGTGTCTGTCTTCTCAGGCCTCTCCCCACTGTGGCCTAACAGGCTCCCACACCCCTGCAGGACAAACACTACAAAACTGCTTTCAGGAAGGACAACGCCTGTGAATCCTCACAACAGCCTAATCCCATCTACTGTGTCTTGGACATGAAAGCAGAAATCACTTTTACCAAGGGGACCCATGCCTTCTGAGGTCATGTGAACATATTTTGCAAGTCAGCACTGAACGCATCATTCACACTTAAGGCAAAGCCGCCGTTGCGCTTCAGGACATATAAATCACCGTTATGTTAATAAATGCTATGGAAGACCGTGTCGGACGATCCCTCTGGTACTAAAGTTCGGTGCCATTGAAGAGGAAAGTAATAACGTTGTCATGGAAAACCGACTGAAATCAAAGAGACCCCTTACCTCGATGCTATTTATGAGTTCCAGATAGCGTAGATCCCGAACTCGGATGAACGCCTGGGAGGAAAGACCAGGGAAATATGATGGAGAAATCCACTGAAGTCGATCCCATTTCACTTCATCAAATTCTCCTATATTACAATTCTCTCATCATTTAAGGTTATTCTGATTCAAAGTGAAACTTCAAACTCTCTTGGCATGTCTTCCTCAGAGGCAACAAGCTAACAAATCTACTCATATGTCAGTCAAGTGATCCCGTGTACCTGGATGAGGACTGCCTGCACAGAAAGATCTGTGTCCGCCATCTACTGGTGGTGAACGGTATTTTTGCTATTAGGCTAATACTGTGCACTGAAAGATTTACATGTTTATTTACAGTACCAGTCAAAAGTTTGGAAACACCTAGTCATAGAAGGGTTTTTCTTTATTTTTACTATTTTCCACATTTTAGAATAATAGTAGACATCAAAACTATGAAATAACATAAATGGAATACTGCAGTGACCAAAAAAGTGTTAAAAAAATCAAAACTATCTTAGGTTTTCAAATTCTTCAAAGTAGCCAAAAAATATTTTTTAAAATTAAAATTTTTTTAGAAAGAAATTCATACACAGGCATCAACTTCATTGCATTTAACTCTAAGTCTTTAGATCAAAATGTCTTTGAATGCATGTTTCCCATTATCTTAATCAAGTGTGTCCAAACTTTTGACTGGTACTGTATACGTCTATGCATGTTGAAATTCTACTTGTGTGTGTTTTATGCAGCACAGTTATAAATTCTTTGTCATTCCAGCTGGAGGTTCTTGGACCCCATCTTAGACTCTTTTGGTGCCTCCAAATACATGCAGAAAACCATCTTAAGCCCTATGACGAGAAACTCCACTGTAGACACCAGTGACTGGTGCAAAAGCCAGTCAGACCTTTTTCGCCGTATCAAAATCTAATCCTTCCAGGGCCTCGGTGGCCAGGTCCCTCCAGTCACTGTCTGTTACTCCCAGGCAGGCGATCTGATAGGCCTCTTTGAACATCTTCCTCTCCAAGTACTGGTACATAGGAGCTGACTGTGGAAGAAGGGAGAGGAGAGAATACAGATCTCACCAACAACCTGTATATCACTCAGACTGCAGTCCAATGCGTATGTGAGGTGAGACTGACGGTGCGCTATTGCCTCTCGACGCTCTCCTGAGTGAGTAGGCCTTTACCTGGGGCACCTCCACCGCAGACATGGAGTACACATGCAGGCAGAAGATCTTGGAGCCGTTGTAGCCCACTACAAAGCCCTGCAACTTCTGCTGGTGCACGGGGAAGTTGCTGGCCTTGATGTTGAGGTAGCCGCTGCCGGAGAAGCACAGCATGTCCTCACACTGGGTGTTCCAGGCCACACTGTTGGCGTTGGGCTCCTGGGGAAAAAGAGGAGAGAGTAGGTGGGCAATGTGCAGGCCAATAGGGAACGAAGGTGAGGCTGGGCTCCAGAAGGGTCATGTTTTAGCAAAAACTCAAGGGAATGACTCATTTCCCTCCTGTATTGCACTGCATTCCATATTTGCTTAGCAGATGGCCTTATCCTGGATGACTTGCATTGCTTACTTTTCTTGAAATCCATTCAGCTGCATTCATGTTGAATGAGCAAATCAGAACCAGCACCTTGCTAAGGAGGCACCCCCACCTGGGAAGTGGATCTCCAACTCCTTAAACACTAAAAACACTAATCTACAGAGCCAACTGTGTTCCTGGATCCCTGTCTCCCATTCCTGGAGCAACCAAATGTCTTTTGGCAGGCGTAGGGTATTAACATTTTAGAGGCTTAGAATACCACTCGCATCAGTTGCTGAGTGAAGCGCTGACCTGGAAGAGGAGCTCCTTGGTGCGAATGTCATAGACCAAACAGGTGTTGTGCTCATCCACCACGGCCAGTTTGTTCCGGGAGGCGCTCATGTCCAGGCAGCGAACAGACGTGGACTGTTTCAGCAAGGTGATAGCAAACGGGTTGTCCACGAAGATCTTTAGGATCTGCAGAACAGGAATGAGTGCAAAGCATATGTGATCACATAAAAACAGCACACAATGCAATCGCCATTTATTGTTACATGCACAGTATGTGTCTTGTAATCCCAAAAAGTGTCAAGTTGATGACCAAGAAAACCAAGGACATTCATCATTGTGTTCATCACACATATCACACATATTATTTAGCATTGTGCTCCTCAGAGACTTACAGCTCCATTCTTCAGGCCCACCAGGAGCCCCTCCCTGCCGGGTGGCCCGCCAATCACCTTGATGTATCGAATCAGAGACTCCATCAGCCACTCCTTCTCCTTCACACTGGTGAAGGATAGACACTGCAGCCTCTTCTCCTGCAGGACCACAGCAAACACGGTCACAAGGCAGGTCAGAGTCACAGCAAACATGGTCAAAAAGTAGGACAGAGTCACAGCAAACATGGTCACAAAGCAGGATAGAGTCACAGCAAACATGGTCACAAGGCAGGGAGTCAAAGCAAACAGTCACAAGGCAGGACAGAGTTATAGTTAACATGGTCACAAAGAATGTCAGAATAGCCACAAATGCAGTCAACTATGAGTCAAAACTATGAGTAAGTCAAGACAAACTTTACAGCTGGTCAGACGATATGTTCTGGTGATACAAAAAATAATGTCCTAATCCTCCCCTGCATTAAAAAAGGAAATCCTCTGTTGCATCAAAACGATTGCCTCATCCCAACATGTTGTTTCGTAAACCTTAAGCCAAAAAATATAGGGGAAAACCACCATGGAAAATAATGTTTTCAGATTTGTGGTCATGTCTTCCTGAAAGTCTGCCTCACTTACACTGTCTGGAAAGAACCAAAAACCACAACACAGATGTGGGCCTTTTGGATATGGTATACAGTAAAATATCTGGTGCCAAACTCCATTTTCTGGGCATTGTCAGAGGCTGCCAAGAAATAGGGTTCAGAAAATATAGTGGGGTACTCCCACAGTGTTTTGCTAAATATTTAGTCTACAAGAGTGGGAAGCAACTAATACAAAGATGTGACTTACAGTCATTTGAGATGAAAACAACTTACAGTAACATAACAGAGAACCAAACAAATTGTTTAACGCACTCCACATGTAGATATGAGTCCAGTCAGTGGCCAAGCTCCTTGGCATGAATCCTGCCTTTCCAGGGACTGGACAATGTGGTTATTAGTGTAACAGCACTACGTGGCACTGTGGAACTCTGTCTTACCTGGCAGAGGATTATGTGCTGAGAGCAGACCACCAGCAGGTTGCACTCAAACCTCCTGCAGATCTTCTCCTTCACGCGGTAGTGCATGTCAGAGGAATCGTCTGAGTATAGCTCATAGATCAAAATCTTCTCTGGCAGCTGGATGGCCAGGCGGTTCCTGTAGATGGCTATTTTCTTCACCAGCTCTCTGCACTTTATCCTCACTGCAGACAGATACAATCAGTGTGGTCAGTGCTGCTTGCCTCTCCTCATTCTCTTGATCTGACATGCAGCAGTCACCATCTGGCCACTAGATCTGGGCCCAGGACTAAATGCTCAATGCAAGATCTAGTCCATCTCCCCACCATCCCACCAGACTCTGGTTCCTTCAGAGCTTTTTTACTCCCCGTTAGTCAGGTGAGAATGTCAGAGGCTTTCTCTTCTAATGGCTTTTGCTAAATACCTGCATCACACCCTGTTATTTAGTTATTCATGAAATAATTTGTATGGACATAATCTCACAAGATTTTCCAGATGAGGGGTATGCCTGAGCAATTTTATCAGGCTTCTAATGTGACTCATTTTAAGAGAGGCTGTACCCTTCTGCTCGGTGATAAGGTGCTGCACGATGACATCAGTCATGCTGTCCCTGTAGGCATAGCGGTCCTTATAAAGCCCATGAACAGTGCTGAAGATGAGCTGGTAGAAGGCGATCGTTCCATCCTGGCAGCCAAGTACCTGGAGTGGACATTACACCTATTATCCGTTATGCTACTAACACTTCAGGCAACTGTTAAAATGTTCCCATACCTAAAAATATGCATGGGCTTAGACTTTCACAGCCTGAACAGCACCTTGTCATTTTTCACTGCATACATGATTTGACAACTTGTTTCCGTTCTCCCTGAGTTTAAAGGTAGAGATGCCTTCAGAGCATATCCTGTTAGTGACACTGCTGTTTTAAATTATGGCATTCCAAAGCAGTTACTTTCACACGGATTAATCACAGTTCAAGCTGGAATTTCTGAAAATAGAACGAGCACAGAAATCTATGGGAGCAGGCTTGACTCTCTTCTCAGATTATTCCTTGGAGGCCAGTCGTTCTGGGAACCTACCACATAGTTGGAGTCAGGTTTGACCCTGCAGGTCCAGACCCAGGAGTTCTGCTCTCCGACAGTGCCCAGCCGAACCCCGTCTTTAGTGTAGAGAGAGGCCTGCTTGTCAGAGCCCCCCATGACAATATACTCCCCCTTGGAGAAGTAGCTGACGCAGCAGGGGTCGTAATTCAGGGTCCTGTCCTTCCCGATCTGCAAGCATGCAGAATATGTTGAGCCAGGAACCATAAGGGAGACATTTTACACTGAAGCAAAGAGATCACCAGACATGGGTCCTCGTCCTTTTGGAAGGCCATGGGTCGGCACACCAAAACATGCAATTCTGTTGTCGCTTCAGTGTCTCACAAAAATTTCTCTAAATAGGCTCTATTGTGCTGGCTCTTTTAGCCTATTTGTGCTCTGTAATATCAGCTCTCTACTGGACATCTGGTTCTCCTCAGACTGAAACATGTTAGGCTGATACTCAAATGGATATTTTTTTCAAAAGAAACCACTTATAGCGGGACATCTACTCTATACTGTTCAAAGAACATTAATCACAACAGCATGCTCACTTGTCAAAAAAAAATTCTGAAGAATGTTCATAAATCTAGTGTTTTAGGGCACTGTGTTATATAACACAGACTCGTATGTGAGTGGTCTGTTTCCCAAAAGGATTAGGGGATAGAGCAACAATGAGATTACTATCAGTGTAAAGGATAAACATTTCATTTAAAAAGGCATGTAGTTTCAGTCAATGCTCACTTGCAGACAAACTGTTACATGATGAACACAGGAAATTAATGCCTAAAAAGTGTTATTTTACTATACTATTTCCACATTTCGGTGTCCTTCTATATTACATTTTAGCTCAATATTTAGGGAAGCATAACAGGTTAAGTACCCTTTTCATGGCTACAGCAGCATTGCATAGGGAATTCAAACATTCCCATCAGTTCGTTCCCCTGACCATTACTCCGATCTGCTGTCCATTAAGTACGTCTCCACACTACTACCTGTTATCTATTAGAACAGATTTGACTGTCCCACCCCACAAATTACCTGTTTGCCACTGAGCTGGTAGAAAGACAGCCGCTGCCCCCAGTCCGCCACAGCCAAGATGTCATTGTGTTCATCCCTGTTCAAAGTAAGGGTAAAAGGGTAAAAAAGTGTTCCCCTTCACTGCACCTAAAAGCCAACACTGAGGAATATCAGCATGGCACGGCATATTCCTCTGGTTGGTCAGAAATAGCTTGAGAGTCTACATTAGTGCACTTCAGGCTGTGACAGGAAATCATGTTACACTCTCACTCAAGGAAAGGGTTTGGTTGATTGTACAAGTTAAATACTCTTTGAAATATTTTTATATCACCTTATGATTACAAACTAGCAAACGGTGGATGCATAAAATAGATTTACCATCTGGCAAAAGTGACTGTTTGAAAATTAAACAGGGAGATTGTGCTTGGTCAGGAGTCAATAATTACAAAAAGACTATATTACAATATTACAAATTGCTCTCTCATTCCACCTCTCTCTCAGCAACACTGATGTCAGAAAAGTGCAAGCGTATAGTTCCACACATTTTGCAAAATGTTAATTTGCTAAACGCTGATCTGTGATCAGCATCACTCACGTAAGCTGTGACAAATGGTGTGAAGTGGAACACAACACAAACTGATGGTCCCTGAAAACCTGATAATGCTTTGTGCATCCAACAAAATACTTTCCTGAAATTTAAAACTTCAGAAAATAACCTGTGCCCTTTAAGCAATATTGAAGTGCAGCAAGCCTGATTGTTGAAACATGAGGGCTTGGAGGTAATGAGGTAGTTGATTCACAGTGACCCAGGAGATGGGGAGAAGGGGTAAGGCTGGTTTATAATGTGCTTGTTTCAAGTCAGGTGATGGGTGTGACCCACATGAAAAGCACTGGGAAGGGCATAGGTGACAGGAGATATTGCTCACATACTTTGAGGGATTCCAGGCAATCGACCAGATAGGAGAGGCGGAGCCTCCAGGGCGCTCAATCTTCACCTTCTCTTCCCCGTTCTTGTTGCGAATGCTCACCACCCCATTCATCATCCCCAGGGCAAGGTACTGCCCATCATTGGTCCACCTGAAATCACATGACCCCATCACTAAGAGAGGAGAAGCCATTCCAATACAACAAAGCAAGACCTAATATCATTCACATACAGCAGGCTTCATCAAGCACCACAATCATCAAATAATAATCACCACGACAATAATATATTTTACCACAAAAAGGTAAAGGAGTAGAAACATAAAAAATTCACATTTTTGCACAACATTTAGATTTTAAGCAAATCCTCAAACTGACCCACAGCATGTGATCTTGCTGCTGACTTTGTGCTTGGAAACAGACTTCTGCTCTGGAGACCAAAGGCCTGAAAACAATGACACACCACACTCTGTCAGCTCCACTGCAACAGTTTATCTGACATTTCTCCAGAACACGGTGGATATGGTGCATTTTCTGTATATAAGAGCTCTTTTTCTAACTCCTGTAGATGTGGTTGATAGAGTCCACTGATAAGGAATGTGCCACAGCGGGTGACAATGCCAAGGAGAACTGATTGACAAAGCCAAATCACTTACCAAAGTCTCCAGAGGAGCATGACGCCAGCTGATGCGTGACAGGGTTATAGGCGACACACTGAATTGAGTCATTGTGACTGGGTAAAGACCAAAGACCAAAAATATAGTATTATTACCTTTGATGTAGACTTAGCATTTTTGCGTTTAAGGTAAAGGTTTTAAAAATTTAGGACAAATCTAGGAAGTTAGTGTCGGATCTAATTTTTGACACAACTCCTCAGCCGACAGCAATACAATGATCATCAAGCAACAGAGTCAGTTATATGTGGACCACGGAATATGGGGAGCATGCGATGGTCTGAATGGCTTTACTCACGTGTATTTCAAAATGCCCTCCAGTTTGGAAGTCCAAATGATGATGCTTTTGTCAGCTGATCCTGAGGCAAATCGTTTTCCTTGAGAAATATAGGGCCCATATGTTAGGTGCTTACTATACACACATTAAATGATTAATATACAGATGGTGAACTCACCATCTCTGGCATATGCCACACAGTAGACAGTGTCCTTATGTCCTTTCAGGGGCTGTATGAGCGTTCCATCTGATGTGTCATACACCTACGATGCGACAATGTTTTATAATCAAACCAAAGATTCATCCAATTCACGGAATATATTTGAACTGAAAATGGCAATAGCATTACAGGAAAAGGGATGCTTTAATAGAACATACCAGCACCCGGTTTCCAGCAGCTACTATGAGCTGAGTTCCATCTGGCTTGAAGGCGAGGTCATAAATGCTGTAGAAACAGACTTCCGTGACCGCTCTTTCACTTCAAAAACCTTTCACAGTTTGTTCACTGTAGAGCTTAAATACTCCCCATTTTGGCGAAAGTCACTTAAGAATTTATCGATGTAAAATCACAAAACAGTTAGCTATACTGTTATTTACGAAAAATAAACAGTTCATCAAACAAAATATACTCAATAATATATCGAAACTCGTTTCTTTTTCTATTATTTTTATTTAGCTAATTCATTAGCAGTGCATTACTGTAATATATTGCCATTCATTACATTTTCATTTCGTATTTTACATCAGAATCAGAAATCCGGCAGATTGTTTTCAAGTTGCGAAAGTACTGCAAGTAACTGAAGTCAGCTACAT